>OZ016490.1:0-1200000 GCA_963966615.1 Tenthredo amoena
AAAACCAGGGGGTAGGGTGGGGGATGGGGGAGGGGAAGGGAGGGGGGTAGAAAAATTCTAATACAGTATAGAAAGAAAAACGTGTATGAGTATGTAAGAAATATAAAAGTAAATATGATCTTTGAAGCTTGGACATGACGCGATTAATTATTACCGGTTTTTTTTGAAAGAAGTGTGTGAAAAATACGGAAGTACAAATAAGATATTATAAAATAGTTATCAATTCGTTAGTCAAGATTCGATTTCCACGTGGAAATCTAAGGCTCGTTATGTCGAGCCTAGAGGGTGGCGAAACTGACAATAATTGTACGACTACGTCTCCTCTCGAGGAAGTCGGTTCGCCGACTAGCGTAGAGTCCGGATTAATGGTTACCGATATGCTGGAGGAGCACGAGTCAAGGTTGAACGATTCACGCGATGTTAAACGAAAACGTGATACTGACGGTGACGAATTAAGCCCAAGGAAACTTCCATCACTGACCAGTAACAACAACGACGTTGGATTTGTTTTAGGCGATAATACCGAAGACGGATTACAAAATGACGGAGATGACGTAAGTGGTCAACTAATTTCAAAAAACAAAACAAAAATTCTCGAAAAACTGCTTGAAAATATTCTCTAACACTCAGCTTTAAAGCTTTGCACATTAATTGAGAGACGATTTCAGTCTTTGATAGAACCTGATTTACGCTTGGAATTTGTGCGGTTTACCTCGTATTTTCGTATATATATGTATATATATATATATATATATGTGTGCGTGTGTGTGTGTGTGTGTGTACACATTCATTTGTGTATGTAAATTATATAATTTAAATGTATGCAGGGATTTTATGTGCAAACGTGATGGTCATGTGTATACATTTACCTATTTCAACGACGGTTTCAAGTTACCGAGGGAAGAAGGAGAGAAAAAGAAAAAAAAAAGAAAGAAAAGAAAGAAGAAAAATAAAAAGAAAAAGGAAGCAAAATCCACAAAACAAACTGGTATTTTCTCCCACGCGATCCTTTTCCCTGATGATGCTGATGTTTCGTGATGTTGTCGCGCGGCACCATAATCATAATCTTCACACGATATCTGAAGTATTTTTATAGCAGGGCATTGACTTTTTTTCTTTTTCTTATTTCTCTTTCTCCTTCACATCCTCGTCATTTAAAGATGAAGATCTTGGTGCAGCTGCATATATTACGTCTATACCTATACCTGGTATAATAAAATTGGAAATGAAAATTACGTCCTCCCTGGGTGTAGCGATGTTAAATACGACGACCATAACTCGTTCGCTCGCTCGGTAGCAATGACTTTTAAATTGTTGTTTCTAAGCTTCTTAGAATATTGGAAACCCGTTTCAAACCTTCGCTTTCTGTCGCTTCGAAGATGAGGAGACACATCTCGCCTTGGGCTCTCCTCAACGCGAAACCTCTACCTCTTTATCTCTCTTATATACTTACTTTTTACTCTGTCTCCTTCATTACACCTATCTCCCTCCTTTCAACTCTCTCACCTCTCTCTTATAAAGAGGGTTTCCCAGTAACCCTCAGGGTTTGACTCACTATACCGAACCTTCAGGCGTTATACCAACGTGTTTACTACCCGTAGGCATTATCACTTCTTTATTTTATATTATTTTATTTACACACAATTTATATTATACACATGTTCAAACAGTTTTTTGTCCACTTTTTTTTTCCTCATTCTTAAACTACTCGAAATATTCCTTCATCACTGCTTGTCACCGATGTGCCATGAAAATGCAACAAGTTTATGATACACCTCATATACCTACTGCTAAATTACACTCCTCGATGTAATAAAGCAGTTTCTATCCTCTTCGCACACATAATCAAGCATCCTGATTTCTATTTTTCAAATTTTCTACAAAATAATGCAAATAGTTATTAGAACTCATAACCGCTAAGGCATATTAGCGCCGGTAACCGCAAAGAGGTGTTATCCTTGTTACCTGGTTCTTCTAGCTTGCGGTTCTCCAACCCCCACTGAAGATCAATTCCCCACGTGATACAAGGTCAAGTTTGTGCAATGTATTGCGCACCTAACATGATCTACCTTGTACCTATACACGCAACTGTAGTTATATATATATATATATTTATAAATTAGCTACAGGTATTTATTTATCAGCCGTCCCGACGTCAAACTTCCATATATATATATATATACGCGTATGTATGCAGTGACTATAGAACTTTATATTAAATTTCTAACGAATGACGTCAGTGAACGAAGGTACGGGTATAAGACACGTATAATATATTAGATCGTGTAAATGCATGTGTGTATGTGAATGTTCACTCAAATATTCGGTATACGTATATATGTATATGTATATAGGTATGCTTAGGTATATGTAATAACGAAATTCATATCTATGTAGTAGGTATTTCGTTTCATTTAAAAGTCAATAGATCGCATTATATATAGAGATGGTGAAAGTAACTAACGTTATATTAATACAAATTTGTAACTACACAGCTATTAACATAATCTATGGGTGATATGTACCTTTATTGACCGATGGAAAGACTGAAACAAGACGAAGCTACCTAACCTAACCTAACCTAACCTAACCTAACCTAACCTAACCTAACCTAACCTAACCTAACCTAACCTAACCTAACCTAACCTAACCTAACCTAACCTAACCTAACCTAACCTAACCTAACCTAACCTAACCTAACCTAACCTAACCTAACCTAACCTAACCTAACCTAACCTAACCTAACCTAACCTAACCTAACCTAACCTAACCTAACTAACCTAACCTAACCTAACCTAACCTAACCTAACCTAACCTAACCTACCTAACCTAACCTAACCTAACCTAACCTAACCTAACCTAACCTAACCTAACCTAACCTAACCTAACCTAACCTAACCTAACCTAACCTAACCTAACCTAACCTAACCTAACCAACCTAACCTAACCTAACCTAACCTAACCTACCTAACCTAACCTAACCTAACCTAACCTAACCTAACCTAACCTAACCTAACCTAACCTAACCTAACCTAACCTAACCTAACCTAACCTAACCTAACCTAACCTAACCTAACCTAACCTAACCTAACCTAACCTAACCTAACCTAACCTAACCTAACCTAACCTAACCTAACCTAACCTAACCTAACCTAACCTAACCTAACCTAACCTAACCTAACCTAACCTAACCTAACCTAACCTAACCTAACCTAACCTAACCTAACCTAACCTAACCTAACCTAACCTAACCTAACCTAACCTAACCTAACCTAACCTAACCTAACCTAACCTAACCTAACCTAACCTAACCTAACCTAACCTAACCTAACCTAACCTAACCTAACCTAACCTAACCTAACCTAACCTAACCTAACCTAACCTAACCTAACCTAACCTAACCTAACCTAACCTAACCTAACCTAACCTAACCTAACCTAACCTAACCTAACCTAACCTAACCTAACCTAACCTAACCTAACCTAACCTAACCTAACCTAACCTAACCTAACCTAACCTAACCTAACCTAACCTAACCTAACCTAACCTAACCTAACCTAACCTAACCTAACCTAACCTAACCTAACCTAACCTAACCTAACCTAACCTAACCTAACCTAACCTAACCTAACCTAACCTAACCTAACCTAACCTAACCTAACCTAACCTAACCTAACCTAACCTAACCTAACCTAACCTAACCTAACCTAACCTAACCTAACCTAACCTAACCTAACCTAACCTAACCTAACCTAACCTAACCTAACCTAACCTAACCTAACCTAACCTAACCTAACCTAACCTAACCTAACCTAACCTAACCTAACCTAACCTAACCTAACCTAACCTAACCTAACCTAACCTAACCTAACCTAACCTAACCTAACCTAACCTAACCTAACCTAACCTAACCTAACCTAACCTAACCTAACCTAACCTAACCTAACCTAACCTAACCTAACCTAACCTAACCTAACCTAACCTAACCTAACCTAACCTAACCTAACCTAACCTAACCTAACCTAACCTAACCTAACCTAACCTAACCTAACCTAACCTAACCTAACCTAACCTAACCTAACCTAACCTAACCTAACCTAACCTAACCTAACCTAACCTAACCTAACCTAACCTAACCTAACCTAACCTAACCTAACCTAACCTAACCTAACCTAACCTAACCTAACCTAACCTAACCTAACCTAACCTAACCTAACCTAACCTAACCTAACCTAACCTAACCTAACCTAACCTAACCTAACCTAACCTAACCTAACCTAACCTAACCTAACCTAACCTAACCTAACCTAACCTAACCTAACCTAACCTAACCTAACCTAACCTAACCTAACCTAACCTAACCTAACCTAACCTAACCTAACCTAACCTAACCTAACCTAACCTAACCTAACCTAACCTAACCTAACCTAACCTAACCTAACCTAACCTAACCTAACCTAACCTAACCTAACCTAACCTAACCTAACCTAACCTAACCTAACCTAACCTAACCTAACCTAACCTAACCTAACCTAACCTAACCTAACCTAACCTAACCTAACCTAACCTAACCTAACCTAACCTAACCTAACCTAACCTAACCTAACCTAACCTAACCTAACCTAACCTAACCTAACCTAACCTAACCTAACCTAACCTAACCTAACCTAACCTAACCTAACCTAACCTAACCTAACCTAACCTAACCTAACCTAACCTAACCTAACCTAACCTAACCTAACCTAACCTAACCTAACCTAACCTAACCTAACCTAACCTAACCTAACCTAACCTAACCTAACCTAACCTAACCTAACCTAACCTAACCTAACCTAACCTAACCTAACCTAACCTAACCTAACCTAACCTAACCTAACCTAACCTAACCTAACCTAACCTAACCTAACCTAACCTAACCTAACCTAACCTAACCTAACCTAACCTAACCTAACCTAACCTAACCTAACCTAACCTAACCTAACCTAACCTAACCTAACCTAACCTAACCTAACCTAACCTAACCTAACCTAACCTAACCTAACCTAACCTAACCTAACCTAACCTAACCTAACCTAACCTAACCTAACCTAACCTAACCTAACCTAACCTAACCTAACCTAACCTAACCTAACCTAACCTAACCTAACCTAACCTAACCTAACCTAACCTAACCTAACCTAACCTAACCTAACCTAACCTAACCTAACCTAACCTAACCTAACCTAACCTAACCTAACCTAACCTAACCTAACCTAACCTAACCTAACCTAACCTAACCTAACCTAACCTAACCTAACCTAACCTAACCTAACCTAACCTAACCTAACCTAACCTAACCTAACCTAACCTAACCTAACCTAACCTAACCTAACCTAACCTAACCTAACCTAACCTAACCTAACCTAACCTAACCTAACCTAACCTAACCTAACCTAACCTAACCTAACCTAACCTAACCTAACCTAACCTAACCTAACCTAACCTAACCTAACCTAACCTAACCTAACCTAACCTAACCTAACCTAACCTAACCTAACCTAACCTAACCTAACCTAACCTAACCTAACCTAACCTAACCTAACCTAACCTAACCTAACCTAACCTAACCTAACCTAACCTAACCTAACCTAACCTAACCTAACCTAACCTAACCTAACCTAACCTAACCTAACCTAACCTAACCTAACCTAACCTAACCTAACCTAACCTAACCTAACCTAACCTAACCTAACCTAACCTAACCTAACCTAACCTAACCTAACCTAACCTAACCTAACCTAACCTAACCTAACCTAACCTAACCTAACCTAACCTAACCTAACCTAACCTAACCTAACCTAACCTAACCTAACCTAACCTAACCTAACCTAACCTAACCTAACCTAACCTAACCTAACCTAACCTAACCTAACCTAACCTAACCTAACCTAACCTAACCTAACCTAACCTAACCTAACCTAACCTAACCTAACCTAACCTAACCTAACCTAACCTAACCTAACCTAACCTAACCTAACCTAACCTAACCTAACCTAACCTAACCTAACCTAACCTAACCTAACCTAACCTAACCTAACCTAACCTAACCTAACCTAACCTAACCTAACCTAACCTAACCTAACCTAACCTAACCTAACCTAACCTAACCTAACCTAACCTAACCTAACCTAACCTAACCTAACCTAACCTAACCTAACCTAACCTAACCTAACCTAACCTAACCTAACCTAACCTAACCTAACCTAACCTAACCTAACCTAACCTAACCTAACCTAACCTAACCTAACCTAACCTAACCTAACCTAACCTAACCTAACCTAACCTAACCTAACCTAACCTAACCTAACCTAACCTAACCTAACCTAACCTAACCTAACCTAACCTAACCTAACCTAACCTAACCTAACCTAACCTAACCTAACCTAACCTAACCTAACCTAACCTAACCTAACCTAACCTAACCTAACCTAACCTAACCTAACCTAACCTAACCTAACCTAACCTAACCTAACCTAACCTAACCTAACCTAACCTAACCTAACCTAACCTAACCTAACCTAACCTAACCTAACCTAACCTAACCCAACCTAACCTAACCCAACCCAACCTAACCCAACCTAACCTAACCCAACCTAACCTAACCTAACCTAACCTAACCTAACCTAACCTAACCTAACCTAACCTAACCTAACCTAACCTAACCTAACCTAACCTAACCTAACCTAACCTAACCTAACCTAACCTAACCTAACCTAACCTAACCTACCTAACCTACAGTCTACAAAAATTTTGACTTCACCATTTTTGTTTTTCTCGATGAGGAATTTTTCTCCATTACTCCCCGTATCCCAATACATGTGTATTTAAAAGGGAGTGCGACGTGAAACTGTAAATTTCAGTCGGTATTACATATACTGTTTGCAACGCCAAGCCCAAATCAAGCCCACTTGGTCGGCTCAAAAATTTACCCAGGGTGAGCTGTCTTTATATTACACAGTCAACGCTTTATATCACTCGGTCAACGACAGCAGTTTCAAATAGTTTTCTTGAATATCTAAATAGATTTGCTTCTGAAACTCTGGTAATAGTTATTTCATATCATAATCCAATTTTCCTCTGTAATATTAAATAACCACCTAGAAGAAGCTCTGCATTTTGCTGAAGTGTCTCTTTGGACTTTAGCGACAAAACTAATCTACAGCCCAGACAACTTCGCTCAAAGGTGGCGCCTTGGTTCGTCCCTAGTTCAACTCAGGAATTCACAAAATCTGATTCGGGGATTGAATAATGATATGAAGAGATATGAATTATGATGACGTTGGCAGTGACATGCGACACGCCTTTGCACAAGGGACAAACGTTTCTAGGCAATTATTATAAAGTCAACACACAACAGCATACTTTTAGCACTATTTGTTACGTTGAACGTATGTATACACCTACCTATTGTATTTTTGGTATGATATACGTATGTACGTAGTACATGAATACCCTGCCTATAATATTGGAGAAGGTGGGCCACTAGAGTGGGACCTTCAACCCGATCAAAGTTCATAACTTTTTGACAATGGGTGAAACTCTCGAAACTTTGTGTTTTTAATCAATGAAAACGCGCGCAATACCTTATTGACACTTTCTAATTTTCACAAGTTTTATGGAGGGCCCAAAGTTTTGCCCCACACATTCGATTTTTTTTTTATCCGACAATGGACGTTATGTAATGATGGCATGAATTCATATTCTAGCAGATGAACAGACAAAATGTTTCAATTTGACGTCCATTCTTTATACCACTACTTTACCTCCTCAAATGGCCCGTTTTAATTGTCAGATTAATTATTGTTCACAGATCTTATGAGCATTGCGTGGAAAGATATACGTAATCATACGAGTGTATATATTCACATGAAGTATGGAACAAACTGAAGATCCTTACATGAGACACCTCTTTGACGGAGAACCCATACTAAACGTTTACAGTGATGAAATCGTCAACCTGTCCGTTGGCGCACCAGGCCCGGACCTTCTGAAGCTCTGTGCACCCAATATGCGTTATGCAACAGAGCATAGGCTGGTAGCTAAGAACCAACTACTATCGATCGTTTCTTCTTAATTTTTGCATTATCTACCCTGATTGAAGTCTATCTGTATGGCATGTCCATTGTGCTTGCAAGATAGCCGATAGATCGATAATGCCTGTTGTTAAACTGTAGCACTGTTTTGTGGTAAATTCCTAAAAACGTGTACAACATACAAAGCGATGCTTGTTAGCAGTATAATCCATTTGTCACTATTTGACAACACGGATGGGTAGTTATCTGCATCTAGGGGAGTGCAGTATGGTATTGTATGTAGTGCTCGATGGCATTTGTTCTATTCGGTCACCCTGTGTTCACAGATGGAGGAGGAAAACGAGGGAAAATATTACCTGTTTCAATATGGAATCACGGCTGGTCTATACGAATGCCGTCGGGAATTGGCGAGATTTTTGTCCATGCGCTACTCGGATTTAGTGGACAGCAAGAACCTAATTTTGACCTGCGGTGCGACGCACGGGCTTCAGCTGCTACTCTGCAGTGTTGTATCACCAAACGGCATCATTTTTGTTGAAGAAGTGACGTACATGATTGCACTGAACCTCTTTAGGCAATTTTCGTTGATGAGGATCGTCACAGGTAGATCACAGATATCTTAGGACTAGCTCACTGATAAAATGGACATGGTCATACGTATTCACACACGTGCAATCCATTCAGTTATTACAGTTTGCATAGCCCGCGATATGCGGTAAACTGTAGCCAGTTTTGTATCAAGTTGTAAACCGATTATGAACGAGATAGATACTAGTGTATCGATATAAAATATACACGGCAATATGTCTCAGTAGATTAGGGACTGCAGGATTTTGTTACGCGATGATATACCGCATAGTTGTGTATGTATATACCTACCGGGTTGGTATCTCATACATACCTATACAAACATGTATATGACAAAACAGATGAAAAGCTAAACATCATTTTACCATGTTTCAGTGCCAATGAAGGATGGCGTTGTGGATCTTGATGCCATGGCGAGAATAGTAGCCGAAGAACGAAAGAACGAGTATTTTCTGGACGAGGAGAAGATGTTTTGGGCAATGTTCTATACCATCCCGACTTATCACAATCCTACTGGAATGACCATTTCTCCAGGTAACAACAAGGAATCGTAGCAGCTCGTTTATCGGACGTACGTATACTACGCTGCATCACCCGATGATAATATTAA
Source organism: Tenthredo amoena (assembly GCA_963966615.1). NCBI lineage: Eukaryota > Metazoa > Arthropoda > Insecta > Hymenoptera > Tenthredinidae > Tenthredo > Tenthredo amoena. The sequence goes on from OZ016490.1 coordinate 9,271, forward strand.
CATTTCCCATCTCCTTCGAGAAAACTGCGAGCGGCTCTTGGCAATTGCTCGGGAGCACTCGATCCTCGTCGTCTGCGACGACGTCTATAACCTTCTTCACTACGGGGAGAGTCCGATTCCCCCTCAAAGACTTTTCCACTATGACAAACCGATTGATCCTGGCTACAAGGGCGGAAACGTCATCTCAAACGGTTCATTTTCCAAGATTTTCGCACCAGCCATACGGCTTGGCTGGATGGAATGTAGTCCTCGAGTGGGAAACGTTCTGAGGCAATCGTAAGTTATGTGTGTAGTACAGTAGACAGTTGCCGGTTGATATTCCGGATACTTTGTTCTTCAGGATTTCGCGGTGTATCGTTCATTGTTATTGCAATGATATCGGTAACCGACGTGATTAACAATTATTCCTGACATTTTCAGAGGTATCATGAAAAGTGGAGGCGCCGTTAATCACTACGTCTCCGGCGTTATGGCCAGCCTGCTTAGCCTTGGATTGGAGGACAAGTATCTAGATTTATTGATTCATACTTACAAGGTAATTTGCATCTGTTAATGCTGGCTGATTGCTTCCATCCCTCATTAACCATTTAAAACGCTCGCAGGAGAGACTGGGAGCCCTCTGCGATACCTTAGACCGATACCTTCCGACATGCTGTTCTTATCGTAGACCCGGGGGTGGTTACTTTGTATGGATTTCACTGCCAGTTGGTAAATGTTGCACGCGACTACGCTACGGACCGCGTTCCCATGGAATTATTCTAATAATACTGCTTTAGGAATAAGCGGGGACCATTTTATACGATGGTGCCAGGACAAGTACAAAGTGACCGCAATACCCGGCGTACGGTTCTCCAACACTGGTGATTCAGAGAATCATCTCAGGCTCAGCATCGCCTTTCATCGGACCGATATTTTGAAAAAGGCTGCAAAAACTCTGTGTATAGGGCTAACGCAATATATCAGGTATCGAGTTGGCCCTACAGAAGCCCTGCTTACAGGTGAGCGGTAGCTAGGCTACTGTAACCGTCGCCGAGAGACCAGATGGTGAACATGGTTCGTTATATTAAGCTGTCCATAAAGAAACATACTGCCGGTACTACAAGTTGATCCCGTGTCTTGGTCATGTTCATCTCTACCTGTCTCTTAGACCAATTTACGGTACTTGCAGTATATTTCAGGGAACAGCCGTAACCAATCTTCAAAACTGACAATGCCTTTGAATTACAGGGGCAGACTTGTGAGGGGCTCTCGGATCATTGCTGCGTTTGAGGCTACGATCATCCGTGATCATTAGGTCTAACGATCGATATTATCTCTTTATTGGTTGACACTGAACCAAGTTACCTGTTCATTGAAAATAACCGATCCGGACAGCTGTACACCCGCTGCAACTCTGATACCAATCAATGCCCGCGTAATACCATAACACCAATTCAGTTTTCACTGTTCGCACAATGAGCTGAAAACGGGGACGCCCGTCTTCCGGATCGTTCCACAATAATACGCACCAATAGTAGTCTTTGCCGGGCCACAACTAATAAGATTCAAGCAGAATTCTTATTTTTCACTAATACTTTTTAATCTGTGGGGATAAAAATACAACTAGATTCTGCTATAATATTTTGAATACAAATGAACGAGGGAGGCAGTATGGAGCAGAGAGTATGATACATGTATACTAGGGTAGCCGTCAGGCCACCTGTTAAGGAGCTTTTGACCTTCCGCCCCCTGAATACATTCGAAATAAATATCTAAAAATACCCTCAAATTCTCAGCTCTCTATGTCAATCTTAAAGCGCCCCCCAGGAGCCTTATTTTCTCCCGTAAGAATAACACGGATTTTCATCAAAAATTCAGAACGTATTTTTTTTCTCCCATGATTATTTCACTAAAAATTCTATAGCCATCACTTTTGAGTGCTTTTTCAATTGAAGAAACTCTCGTTCTTGAGAAGTTATTGAAAAGTGAGTTTTCATTAATTTTCATTTCCCAATAAGTGCAATGGTATGTATGAGGTAACCTCATACTGAAAATGAATGAAAATTCACCTTTCGATAACTTCTCAAGAGCGAGAGTTTTTTCAATTGAAGAAGCACTCAAAAGTGACGGCTATAGAAGTAGTGAAATAATCGTGGGAGAAAAAAAAATACATTCTGAATTTTTAATGAAGACCCGTGTTATTCTTACGTGAAAAAAATGCTCTTGGGGGGTGCTTTAGGATTGACATAGGGAGCTGAGATTTTGAGGGTATTTTTTGATATTTATTTTGAGTGTATTCAGGGTCCGGGAGGTGAAAAATTCCTGAACAGGTGAACAAACGGCCACCCTAATGTATTGCATATACGTAATACATAGGTGGGTATATCTGATTGTGAACATTGATTAGTTAAGGGGTTACACCACCTTGAGATTTTCAAAAAATGGTTTTTTTCTTTATGGGGTAGATAAATTGTTTCTACTTCTAAGAATATTTTAAACGTTTAGCCATTTCAAATTTCAAACTATTTCCGAAGTTATAGCAATCATAAGTGAACGCGTCAGAGAGACGGCTGACGCAGTACTGTTTTTTCTTTTGCGTTTTTTTCGAAACTACTTTTTTCAGACTGGTGTACAAGATATCTCATGATCTACGAAACCGATTTTGTTAAAGTTTACAACACGTATCCTTTATACTATTATCTAAAATGTACCGTAAGTTTTTTTTGATCGGGTGCCGGGGATCGGGGTTTGATAAAAATTAGAGTTTTTTTTTCAAACAGCTGTTATTTCGACAAAATAAAACTAAATTTTTTTTCCCTACGTGACATTTTAATTGTCACCTTTTTAAAGCAGAAAACATTTATTCTCCATTTTCCGGACAATGCCTGACAGAGAAAATGAGTACACCATCAGCAAGGATTTTCAAAAGAGAGTCCTACTTATTGGCTCATATCTCCGTCATTTTTTAATTTTTTTTATTCGTTATTATTCGAAATTAGGTATTCATAAAACTACTGTGTATATGTGTAAAATAAAAATTATTTTATATGCTCAATAGCTGCGTCGAAAAAAATGTTTATTTTTATACCTATTTTTCGGAGCGCCAAGATTGTGTAACCCCTTAAGCGGATGATGATATTTACAATTTCACGGTCGGGTATAATTGTTTGTGAGAATGCAAAATAAGAACAAGAAACTAATCAGTCTGAATCCCCTAGCAATTCTTTTTGTTTCATTTTGAATATTGCCTCTGCCTCGCCGACAAACTTATCGGCTAGAGTTTGGAGTTGATTTTGCGTATTGTGAATGACATCCTTGGAGATGTCTGTCTTAGTTTTCAACGACTTGATGCAGCGCAGTTGAATATCCTTGATCTCGTCGCGACATCCAATGAACAGGGCCTTCGCACTTCGGGCCAATTTTTCTCTGTGCTCCTTCGTCACTCTGAAGAACACATAGTAGTTATCATACACAGAGTGATTCAGGTTGGACTCACCATTTTAGGTGGGTGTGCTTCTTTTGAAAATCTAAGACTAAATTTCCTTTACCAAAACTTCAAGGGACCAATAGTTTCGGAGCTACAGAAGATCTTAGCTAACCAATCACAGGGCTTATGAGTGATCAAGGCGGGGCTAGTTCAAGAGTGTAAGTAGAGTAGTTTCAGTTCAATTTCTAGATGAATATGACGGCGTTGTATCCTGGAGATGTCTTCGTACTATACAAGCCTCCGTTATCGTCGTCCTGATCCTCGGATTCATAGCTTCAGTCGTCCGGGTCCATCACTCCGCAATTCTCGTAGCCTAGGTCTCCGTTCCATAGTTTGAGTTGTCCAGGCCTTCGGCTCCATAGTTTGAGTCGTCCAGGCCCTCCGCCTCGTAGTTTCAGTCGTCAAGGTTCTCCGTTTTATACTGAAACTACGGAGCGGACGACCTGGACTCTTAAAACGACTCTGTCTTGGTTACTCATAAGCCCTGTGATTGGTTAACTAAGATCTTTTGTAGCTCCGAAACTTTTAGTCCCTCGAAGTTTTGGTAAAGAAAATTTAGTCTCAGATTTTGTAGAGAAATACACCCACCTAAAATGGTACGTCCGACCTGAATCACCCTGTATGGTATATCGTATGTTACCGTGACAATTGACTCGATAAATATAAATGCTCAAGATTGGATATTCTAGTTGTAATGTGGAAAATGCTTGCTGTTAATCCGGACAGTTGCGGCCTAAGTTCAATTAGATTTAACCGAGACAACGGAGGAGGACTTACGTTGGAATTGGCACAAATAGAGTGGTACCATCCTGCTGAGGATTGAGGTTCATACCACTCTTAGCTATAGCCTGCAATATGTTCGGGATGACTTGTGGAAAAGCGGATACATTGATCACCAGCGTCTTTGGTCTTCTTGCGATTTGAGATAATTCTTGTAGCTGGTACTCTTTACCCTCCCACATAATGGGAATTTGTTCAATAGAACCGACAGACGATCTCAGGGTCAAATTCTTGGAATAATTGTTCTTTAATTCGTTCACAGCTCCGTCCATCTGCGTAGTCAGCTTCTCAACGTTTATTATCCCTGACAATTCGCTGAGGTTCACTTGAACTCTGGTCGGTCTCTTGCTGTCCTTACCTCGATCTTTACTCTTGGCAAGTTGGATATCTGTCGTCGCAAAGCCTCGTTCCATAACAGATCCTGACAAATTGTACCGAAATCGTGCCACAGTGGAGTTCGATTTACGCCCACCCACACATGAATTCTTATTCATGATTTGGCTCGTACTGCGGATATAGACGGACATCTTCTGTATCACTGATGCCGGTGACAGCTGAACTCGCGCCTGGCTCCAGCTTGTCCAAAAACTCCGCACGATTTGCTGGCTTACCATAATTCTGTATCCGCACGTCTATATACACGTTGATAAAAGCTTCTTTTTTTTCTTTTTCAAATATCTTTCACATCAAGACCCCTTTCAGCCCCGAGATACGAGATTCCGAGAGTCTGTGTTCAATGTACGAGCAGCATCTTGACTTTTGAGGTTAGAGTTCGGCTTTCGTTAGATTTTCCCCACGAGTTCCGTGTGCGACATGAGTGCGGGAACACGCGGTGTTTCAGACTGATATAAGAAAGCTTGCAAAGACATTCGCTGTTTTCCCAGGGTCAAGTGTACTGTTTCAGAATTGGCACCGATTAAGCAAGTACGGGGATCATTTCAGTTATTCGTATTTCAATTTCTATTTGCGTCTGTTCTCAATGCCATCTTTATCGGTGTTTTTAATCAGTTCTTACATCAGCAAGTTTGTAGCGGCGCACACCTAGAGGGCAGCATATTTGCGCAACCTGTGGCGCTCGCTGCTCTATAGTTATAGCTTAGATAGAATAAGTTTGGACAAAATATTGTAGTATCGTTTCTCGCTACGTCAGTTATGGCGTCTATGTATTCTTACTATCTTCTATCCTTCTATGTCTTAAGCTCGGTCTACAATAGACGCATACGCTCCCGTTCCCGTTACCGCAGAAAATTGAAGTATACGAACTCTACGGTGTGGTCTACAATTGAACGCGCGTTCAATTGTATACCATACTGTAGAGTTCGTATATTTCAGTTTTCTACGGGAACGGGAACGGGAACGTATGCGTCTATTGTAAACCCAGCTTTATCGTTAAGAATTTGAAAATTGTTGGGCAGTCCTACACGAGCCATGTAATTACGAAGACTGATTTTATATTAAATAATAAAATTTAAGTACCGCTTTAAAATATCGAAAATTACATCTCGTGTAACTCATTGTACAGCTACCTTAATCCCGAAAAATAATCCCCACAAACCGACTTCCCTACCTGAAAGTCCTGAAATCATCTACATTATCGTGTATGTATAGGTATAGTATATATCTTATATCGAAGAATAGACTCTAGCATGTGTATACATATATTTCCTGGCGATGGCGTCTCTCGAGCACGCGGCGGCAACGTAAGGGTAACATTTGTCGCATTTCTCATATGCGCGTCGGGCGGGCTTCGTGAAATTCGAGACAACATCTTCGAGCAGTTTTCCGAAAACTTACACACACACGTGAACGGTTAGTTCGGCTGTCGAAGGCTCGTCCTTTTTTTCCTATTGGCATCGTCTGAGTGTTGGGTGGCGATGCCGCAGGGTAGAAAAAAGGTGCCGTTTAGCGGCAAGGCAAAGAAACTTCAGATGCAAGCGAAAAAACAACGACAAACACGAGTTCTGTTCGGTAATGTGGTTAACCGTTGTACCGTAGTATACGTAGTGCATATGTACGATCGATCATCTACGTTGGATACTATCGTATCTCCTATCCTCTCAATAGCCATATACACGGCCAATTACTAACGTTCGTCCACCAATAGTCGTGTTGCGGTGGCCGAGAGTATCTGTGGCCTAATGCCGCTATCCAATTGCCATTCAATAAGAATCGGGCAAACAATTTTTCCGAATATTTTCCCAGATTCCTATCCATACCGACTTCTCGCTCAGCGTCAGCCAATACTTGATCGATATCAATTGATTAGAATAAGCGACTGTCATCCATCATTCATCGGCTAGGAAGGTGAACTCTCTCTAGTTTCAACTCAGCAATAATTGTGTCTCCGGAACACTTCACCATTCAATCCCGTTTCCTTGTATCATGATACACACTGTTCGTCTGGGCTAAACTCGCGCGATTTATTGACAGTTAGAAACCAGAGTTGACGATGACACTAAGCGTAAGGGCAGTTCATCAAATATATATATATATATCTCTACAAGGATTCATACTATCCCGTTTTACTATCTGATTAGCGGCAGATGTGTATACATACAGCTGTCATTGTTGCCTTATTATGAAGATCTGTGTACACTAGACGTGTTTGATTCTGACCGGTATGAAGCTGGACCCCGCAGTCTTCTGTGTCTTTCCTTCTCTGCGCAACCATGAAGGAGAAAAGGTGACAGATGAATGTAAAGGCCAACTTCATACCGGTCAGAATCAAACCAAGCCGAGCGTGCTATACAATGACACAACTAGAATTTTTCTGCCTGTAGAGTTACGCACGATGCCTATAATGGCCGTGCTTATTGGATGAAATTTTCACAGGCGAAGAGCGGAAACACGAACATCGACAAATTGATGAAGAACCCGAAAGTTTGTTGGCGAATATACAAAAAATTAATCTGCAACCACGCGCGGGTAATTCTTCTGGGAACAAATACGCCTTGCAGTTTCTTCAGGAATCCAGAGAAGAACTATTGAATAGAAGAGAAGAGGCCAGACAAGCGATTAGCCCGATCCCCTTAGAGGCGCAAGAAATTTCTGACAATTTCTTTCCCCCAGAGATCAGTTTGCCAAAGAGGCCGCCGTGGGATTTCAACACCAGCAAAGATGTGCACCATGCCAGGGAACATAGATATTTTACGGTAAGATTTCATCGTCTCGTTGATAATGCGTTTGGTTGTTCTTTAATAACATATATTCAAAGATATACAAGTGGTTCTCGACTGCAATTACAGGATTATTTGAAGAATATCGAGAAAGTTAAAGGGCTGAGCTACTTCGAGTTGAATCTTGAGACATGGCGACAATTATGGAGGGTATTAGAGATGTCGGATATACTGCTAATTATAGTCGACATTCGATATCCTGTACTGATGTTCCCTCCGTATCTATACGAATATGTGACCAACGACCTGGGAAAGGACATGATATTGGTATTGAACAAGATAGACTTGGCCCCCGCGGCATTGGTCGTCGCCTGGTGGGAATACTTCAAGGTACGGTATCCGAAGCTTCATGTGCTCGTGTTCACGTCATTCCCCACGTACAACATTCGTGGCAACGCCGGTGATGAGGATGGCAAATGTGTGGGCGAGGGACTTAAGTCCCGTCGGTTGAAAGGGAAATTGAAGATGGCAGCCGAGGGTGCGCAGAAAATACTGGATACCTGCAAACGGATCGTCGGCGATGCGGTAGACTTGAGCTCTTGGAGAGATAAAATATGGGAAGAGATGGAGTCAGAGCGCAATCCAGATGAATCGGGTAGGACCGACGACATCGTTCTACTCGATAAGAAGGACTCCGGCTTTTATCAGCATGAACGGTTCAGAAATGGGGTGTTGACTGTCGGGTGTATCGGTACACCAAACGCGGGGAAGTCCTCGCTAATGAACGCGTTGATGGGTATGTATCTCTAGATCGGTATGTATCTCTTGATCTCATGCTTACTAGGATTGTACAAACGAATTACCAAAAATTAGGCATCAACAATAATATTCAAGGTTTCAATTGCGACACAGTCTCTAGCCTGGGCTGCACAATCACACGTTGAATATTGAACGCATACGTATGTGCAGTATTACTAATCGTTCTTTTTCTACTCGCTATAGGTAAAAAGGTTGTTAGCGTATCACGTACACCTGGGCACACGAAACACTTCCAGACGATCTTTTTAACAAAGACCGTTTGCCTGTGCGACTGTCCGGGACTGGTTTTCCCATCCACAGTACCAAAGCCGCTTCAAATCCTAATGGGTTCATTTCCCATTGCCCAAGTAAAGGAACCGTACACGACGGTCAAATTCCTTGCGGAAAGATTAGACTTGCCGCGTATTCTGAAGATCCAACATCAGGCCAACGACGACACTTGGTCTGCGATGGACATCTGTGATGGGTGGGCAGCTAAACGTAAATACCTCACCGCAAGAACTGCACGATTCGATTGTTATCGGTCCGCAAATTCTCTACTACGAATGGCACTTGAGGGAAAGATTTGCGTTTACGCGTACCCACCAGGATGGGCGGCCGAAAAAGGTACGCGAACCATTTATTTTGCAAACAGGTACAAGAATATCGACAAGCAAGGATGTATCTCAACGTTGCTAATCTTTCTCTCCGAACCATGTTATGCATTTTAAATCACCGTTTCACTGTTTCCAGAAAATTGGGAGAAGCATCCTGATGTTGAAATGGTCAAGTGGATTCAGGCGAGGGGACGCGGAAGTGCGAGGTCCATCTCGGACATCGGTGAAAGACCGGAACAGATTTCGGACGAGGACGAAGATACCGAAGTATCGGCGGCTGAGTCAAGCGAGGGATACGACGACAGCCAAGAATCGCAGGTATCCACGGAAGATGAATCGAAGGATGTCCCGCCCATCGCTAACAAATTCAACGCGCTAGCAACGGGGAGTTGAACCAGTCCTCGGTTACGTGGCCTATGAAATATGTATTGCTCGCCTATATATTTTTATATTCTATGAATAGCACACAAACCGAGCGCGATCCGTTCCAAACTGGTGATCCGTACGAGTCGTTCTCGCATTCACAGTTGACCCCCTTATGCACCTGCGCGCGACTCGTAAAATGAACCGGATAGACAGCGGAAGTTGTATTCTAGTACTCGCTCGCGGACAGAGCTGTTCGAATCAATATAATAATTGATGAAACATAATAAAGCGGTATATCGATTCAGAAATCAATTGCCCAAATTTTATTCTCTTAGAATAATGCCCTATGTGAAACCCTGAGCCTGGCAAAAACATTGTAAATGTCAATAATTACAGCCGAGTTCTAAAATGGTTTCGCTGGCTGAAAAATCCGAAACATTATACTCTTTTTCAGCGATAGATTACAAACATCACTTCGTTACACAAAATAGCAAAAAATAATACGTGAAATCAACTTTGACAGTCAATATCTCCGAAACCACTTGGTCGATTTTGTCGAACTCTTGCGAGCAAGGTCTAGTGGGAAAGGCCTTACGCCCGTATAAATTTTATTCGAAAATAATCAGCGGTTCGAAACATGTGACAGATTTTTTACAAGAACAAGAGCTTGCTCGAGTAAATGATTCGTGGCCGCCGCGCCGAGTTAGAGGGGGGGAACTCGGCTGCTATTCGCTATCGCGAATCTTGATGTCCGTGGTTGTACATCGTCACAATAAGCGGATAGCTCCTGTCCTCTTGTGATTATAAGTCGTCGATCCACCTTATTATTCTAGTTTGGACAAAGCAACGACTTGTTACTCATGGTCGACAGATTGGACGAGATTTGCACACCTCGTAGGTGCATAGCATTCCTATGTTTTAGTAAATAAACCTCTCATGGTCGTTCGCAGGTGTATAGCTTCACGTTCAGACGAAAATCTGGGATTTCGGATGCATAATTACAACATTTTGAAATCATGGGCGTTCGGGCACAGCGACCTGACTAAGTACACATGACGCATATTTGAAAAACGATAATGTATCAAAATATACTGTAAATGAAAATTTCCTACACGTTACAATATACATATTGATGTAAATTGGGAAAACTCAGCTGTCTACTTGACTTGAGATGGTATATTTTTTAATCAAGAAACAAACAAGAAGACTTGTGCAATCACGTTATAACAATATGGTATTGTAGGTAGAAACGCGCGGTATCGTATCTTACACACTAATGTAGAAAAGAGTTTATATCTCGCCGACGAATGGAAAATTCATACAATACACTATAAACAAAAATGAAATACAATATGTATGTATACATGCATGTATGTATATGCATGTATGTATGTATGTATATATAGTATATATGCATGTATGCATCCACCTATGTAACATAAATATACATCATACAGGGCGATTCAGTTTGAGCGGGCCGTTTTTCTAGGATAGATTCCTCATGAAATGTGAAGACTAAACCACCTTTTACCCAACATTCGAGAGGCTAATAGTATTCGACTTAGAGAAGGTCTAAGTTCATTTATCACAGAGCTTATGTAGAATGAAAACGGTGCCGAACCCACGGTCGTGCGACTTTCTGACTGGGACATCCTGGTATATAGGGTGGCGTCAGCGACCCTCGTAGCGGCAATGGGTTCGCACAGGGGCTGTGTCAATGGGTCGCGACTATGAGTTCTGAAAGGCCTCCCAATGGAGATACTCCAAGCGTATAGAGTTTTCATGAAATAGACAATCTACTCATTGACAAAAACAGATTCTTCTTGTCAAGTTTTCCGAATAATTTACTGATTGGTATCAATCGTCGCAGTTGTCCGTTCGTCGTACGACGAGCAACTCCCGAAATGAGACGTACATACATACAAGCTCCTATGGCATTTCTGTTGATACCTGCAGGAGGTTCCTCCCGATACCTTCATATGGTTCTCTGCGTCCAGGCACTCTGCTTTGTATAGGATCTGGTACTCTGGCCTTCTGCCTCGTAGTCATAGTTGCACGGGTTTCCTACATCGTAGTTATTGACGTTCAGGTCCGAAATTTCGTAGTCTTTGGTGTTCAGTTCGACGTCGTCCGAGACTCTGAAGCGGCGCACCTGGATGGTGAACGACACGAAAGCTATCCCAGGATATCCTAGTCAGTAACTTGGGCCGCCAAAGGCGCTGCGCAGTCTTTAGTCTACCTATAATACATATAAGCTCTGCAATAAGTCAACTTAGCCCTTCTCTAACTTGGAAACTGTTAGGCCCGCGAATTTTTAGTACAGGACGTTCAGTCTTAGATTTTCATAGGGAATCCAGCCTGAAAATATAACCGGGTCAAACTGGATCACCATGTTTATGTAGTACATGTATTATATAACTCACGATGATAGATATACCAGCTATAACAGATTGGTCCGTGGTAAGATAGTTTTCCATCACCACGTTGTTACTGTGCTGATCTTTGAGTATTTTTTCAAAACGTGCAGGACTAAAGGGTAAATAAGTTGCGATAAAAATGTGCCATTCAATGAGGCATGGCTACAACTCTGCTGACAACTGCCGTGTAGAATAATGTGGAGTATCCGCCCGCGAGTGTTGCGGGTTACAATAGCACATGGCTGTTCACGTTGAGCAGATGTAAAGATTCGGAAAATCGGGGCCTGGAATTCTTATCATTTCGCACATCATTTTGAAAATATTGGACCGACGGTGAAATGACGAGGGCTCACCTTATAGACTGCGAAGAACACTTGTAGAAGACATATAGTAAATTGAGACTGTCAAGGTAAAAATAACAAATACCGAAAGGGGTTACCACATGAGTTCGGTTTGTTCACATATACCTGTATGAGTATAGATAGACATAGGAGTAAAGGGTGTTAAATCCAGATAGTGACTGAGCAGACGCGATTGTCTTTAGGCTACTGGTGAGAAAGTCTTTGCGGTCATCGGTCAGATATGAAGAGAGTTTAATATCGTAATTAATTCTCCCTCCCTTGCCTTAGAATCGAACTAACGGATAGCAACTAAGGTATAGGCATACAAGTACTGGGTACTATGTGAATAATACCTTGGTAAGCGAGTAAAGGATGAACCATTCATATGCGTATATGATAGCTGGGCGACTGGTGTAGGTTTTTACCACATCTACAAGATACTAGACGGATAGTTGTTGGTACGTCCTTTAAGCAATTATCGCCTCCAGAATCTTGTATCTTCTTCACACGTCACTATACGCTATGATAGCTGTCAGTACATGCTCATTGAAATTATATTATCACTCTACGAGCTTCGTTCTTCTACACGTGTCATATACCGATATGTGTAAATGTTATACTGTTGTATATGTATAATTCCTGGATCTCCGATAAATCGGCAAATCACATTGCGCAATAATTCGAAGGGGAAATTTTACGGGGGTCTATGTATGTATATTAATATATAAATTATAGTATATTGTAACTGGAAACGTGGCCTGAATTATGCGCCTAAAATTTTCTTCACCGAGTACCCGGGGATAGCGTAAAAGAATAAGAGTATCAAAATCACCACGGCAATAAGAACGAGGACCCGGAGAATCGCCCACTTGTAGTTGTGCCATACGATGTATCTGATGGACTTGAGTGGGTTCAAGAACCACATGAAAGATGCGTCCGGCCGGCTGCAAAACAAGAATTCCGATTTCACCTGACAGTTTGATAAAGCAGGTCCCGTTGCGTTGTATAACGCAGCGAGAGTGGAAGGAACATCGGATGTCAACAAAAACTCACTTTGGCTTGTCGAGAGGGTCCGGCTCGTTTCTTCCGTACCCAGCTGGGTTTTTTTCTGCTTCCTCTTTGGTCAGCAAATGAATCTCAGCTTCGACCTTTCCCTAAAAGTTGACCAGAGCTATAGACCTGCGTATAGTGACGAGGCAGGATTCACATGCTCGTATGCATAGGTACTACAGTTACATATAGGTATAGGTATAATATAACAAAAAGTTGCCCAATATCGCGAGTTGTGGGTACGCATTTATACACAGTATGTACAGTATATGTATAATATAATAATGTAACATATGTATGTATGTATGTATGTATGTATACATATACCCGCTCGCGTGCATTATTTTATGATTCACTTACGGTCAACTCCATGTCCTCGTTTTCTTTTTTAACGTAGAAAGGCCACCAGCCCTTGATACGCTTTTGCTTGAATATGTTGACCGTCGGCACTGACCCGTCCGTCTTTAACATCCCCAGAGTGCAAAGTTTACTGTTCTTGGCGCCCCGTGGAAACCGGTTTAAATCCAGAGTTATCGCTCCAAGGAAATCGTCGGCGGAGAAATGATCCGCATCCCACACCTACTTAAAATACGGTCGGATGAGTCAAGGGTATAGTTATATGCAGGTATGCATACCTATATATAAATGAAGTTCTTACACTGCCGTGTACGAGGTATCTGATTATGAACAATATCCCTGTACTATATATATATATATATATATATATAGATAAAAGAGTTTTTTTATCAATTTAATGAGAAAAAACAAAAAAAATAAATAACTCATGAAAGCTAGCTGCAACTTTTTTCCTGTCAAAGTTACGAACACAATCATACAGGATTTTTTTTTGTAGAGAATTTAATTTCCTATAAGGACATGCCGATCGAAAAATTTTTCATAGATTCTCGTTTTATCATATAGATAACACGTGAAAAATTTTTTTTTTCGTATTTTTCAAATAAAACTACTGAAAATTATTTTTTTTACAATTTAGATGGACATATTCTCGTAGGAAATTAACGGGTAAAACGTTATCAGACTTTGAATACTCGCAACCAAGTTAAATCTAACCGTGTATGATTTTAGAACGCATTTTGTATTTCACCGGATGTTACTGTATGATTTATATTGTTTTCACACTGCGAATAATTACTCAGTGGTTAAAAAGAGACATATAAGTCTCAATGCTAGTTCATATTGCAGTCGAATTTCTTTTTGGAAATAAAAAAAATTCAAACTACATCCACTTAGTTGCGAGTATTCAAAGTCTGATAACGTTCTACCCGCTAGGTTTACGAGAAAATCATATCAGAGCTTTTTGGTAGACAATTTAATTTCCTACGAGAATATGTCCATCGGAATAGTAAAAAAAAAAATTTTCAGTGGTTTTGTTTTAAAACTCAAAAAAAAAAAAATTTTTTTTACGTACTAATATTTATATGGGAAAACGGAAAACCGTTGAGCGTCACGTAGAATCAAAATATCGAGCTGTCCTTGTGGGAGAATTTTTTTTATACCTACTAGAAACTTTTGAGATGATAGGCAAAAAACTTTCTATTTTTTTTTGAGCACCCTAATGTATAGTATAGTATGTATAATATTGGCTACAGGGCGATCGTCGTATTCGGCTGCACCACTCGCTCACCTGTAGTTCCAATCTCGCCGGTATTTTACATTCCGTCTCGTCCCAACTGAATAAACTCTCCTTCCGGTTGATCACAATCTTCTCCTCGGCTACGAGATAGTCAAATGGGAATATAAATCGCCAGTTGAAGTTCCCCTCGCCTGTCAATGATCTATAATGAATATCCGTGCACTGGCAGTCCTCCGGTCCCTTCAACCACCTGTCATGCGAGATTAAGAAATTTTCAATAAGCTGCAGTGCGGATACACACGTATACCTATTCGCGTAATAGGTATACCTCTATACATATTAACGAAAACACCGGACGAACCCTTTGACGTAGATGTCGCTCATTTTTTCGCCGGTGAAGAACGCATCATCCTCCAATACTACGTCGTCTGTATTCCATATGATAATCCTTAGCTCGTAACTCTTCGGCTTCCTCGGGGATATGTCTATCGGTGGACCAGGCAGAGGCATGTCCATAGGGAACAGATCGACCCACATTTCCAGTTTACCCTGTTCGATGCCGGGCTTGTCGGGATTGTACAACGGCCGCGTTTCTATGTGCTCCGGCACCAGGGTGGAACCGAGACGGGGGAAGGCGTTCCATTGGTGTAGGACCGCCAAGGCGAGATGTTCTTCCGTTCCTGCATACGCGGATAAGAGTTGGGACGAAATTCTAGCAATGGTACCCGCCTGCACGTACTACGTTATCTTCTCTCATACCTGCAGTATCTGATATCGTCTTTGCCACGACTACTATTTTTGGATATATATATATATATATAGGTATATGTAATATTGCATTGTGTATACCTCACCTGTACCTACACCTTGTGCTCATGTTACCTATAATAGGTGACACTTGCCACATGGGAAATAAACCTTTTCTATTCTATTCTATTTTATTCTATTCTATTCTATTCCATTCCATAATTCAATTTGATTCCATAATATTGTGAATATTACCTTTCGTGTGGACGTAGTTCTCTATCTCGTCGGTGGATAGCGTGAAATTTTTACGACCGATAGTCACTCGCCCGTGGGTGTACGTGGGGCCGTCCATTTTTCCATCTTTGCAGAGCTTGGATAATATTTGCGTTGGTTTCATCGCGTCTCGCCATTTGTTGTAACCGGTGCTGAATACGAAACACAGGCATATCATACAGCGAGCTGCTTCTATAGATATGTAAACCAATCGGTATGATACTCGCCGGCAATATTATATGTCGCCGTACCATAATCATACATACACCAAGTATATAACGTGCGAAAACCTTGCGCCAAGTATATTGATGTGGTCATCACCTGAACAAAACGACTTCCTTCAAAAAAGTATTGAAATCTGACATTACCGCCAAGTATGTACAGCGTCATTTTTGTTTTTCTTCGAGCACGAAATAAGGCTTCAATATTTGATGTACGCATATGTCCCATGTATAACTTGCTAGTGTGCTGATGTAAGCAAGCACCATACGTACTCATGAGAAAAACGGAAATTGAACTTCTTAACAATTTTTAAAAAAATTGAAAAAGAAAAATTGGAGGTAGTGGTACTTGGCGGGCCTTCTGTAGACAAGTCAGCCTGCCGTGAGGTGGTTTTTGGGAGATTTCACTACTTTTTGTACAGTGCCGTTTTGATATTTATTTTTGTCTTTAATCAATTGTACCTAGACACGTAGAAGGTAGAGTTTTTCGAGCTGATGACGATAACAACGTACTTGGCGCAAGGTTTTTGCACGCGGGATGCTTTTTGGGGGGATTAACCCATCGTGACTATTGGTGATACGAATTCACGAGACACACAGTACTTCAGTTAGAGTTGACGTGTTTTGAATATACCTACAAATGATAGTGCAAGGCAAAACTCAATCCACTTCGATTCAAAGAAAGCAATTAATCCCGTTTGCCGCATAACTGGAAATACGAAACGGATGTATCTAGTCAGCATCAGATTGTCTATCTATTCCAGTTCTTCTGACTAACTCCAGTGGCCGACTAGAGAAGCTCCCGGACTCGAATAGTGGGGGGAGGCCTCAGTTCATGATACATCTACGAGACCGACGTGGACTCCCCTGATTACAGTTGAATTTTTGCCCATAACTGTAGTTTCACTTTGCAGCGATAAGCTAGTCGAGGAGATATGTGCGCTTACAGACTACCGAGTTTCAAAATACATTGTTCCCCCACAACCGCCAGAAGTGAGAGGAAGCAAAAGATAACATTTTTTCATCCTATCGCAGTGCATCACTTTATCCTGTATTCTATGTAATTCTATATAATTATCTCGAGGGTTAACAATGGTGGAATTATATCTTATATTTCAAATTGGTTTCAATACAAAGCTTTATTGCAAGTAGCATTATTTAAGATACGGTTTATTCCTGTTACAATAATATATAGGAACTATACACATGTCTTGTCGTGTTTGTAATATTACCTATGTATGCTTATTTTCTTTCATAATAATTTGAGGGTTGAATATTATATAGTTGTGGACAGTATGGTCATATTGATAATCAGTTCTGAGCTATATATAAAATCATAATGAGAGATAATAAGTATATATGTATCAGTAATATTACAAACATGGCGAAACATGTGTATACTATAGTTCCTATATATTTTTCTAATAGGAATGAACCATATCTTCAATATTGTTACCTGAAATAAAGCATTGTACTGAAACCAATTTAACATTTAAGATACCACTCGAACATTGTTGTGTCCCTTGAGATAATTATACATATAGAAATATATAGAAAATAGGATAAAGTGATGCGTGGCTTTCTTTCACTTCTGAGGAAGTGATGCGTGGCTTTCTTTCCACTTGTGAGGAAGCAATATATTGTGAAACTTAATAGTCTGTGAGCGTAAATACCCTCTTGACTTGACTAGCCATCCGCAAAGTAAAATAGAACTAGCTACAACGGTAACACGAAGAACGTTTTTAAATTAGCGTTGCTTTGATCGATAGAATATATGATTTAGAAACTTGCCCATGCAAAGTCATTATCAACTATCTTGTTACTTGCCTACACAAAATACACGACATGAGTAATAAACTTTCCAGTAACTGAAGGATTCTATGGTACACGTCTGGTGAAAACTAAACAATCATCCAAATACATCTGACGATTGAAGTTTGGTAGCAAAATACATCCGCTACCTATATAGCTATTCCGCAGAGAGCTTTGGTAAATAGGCGTATATCTTATCAATATATCATCAGAACCGTTATATGCCGGAAATTCAGAAGAGGATCTCATAATAGGTGTCATTTCACCCAACTCGGAAGATCCACCTAGAACTATAATGTAGTGACAAACATTTTTAAACTGGCGTCACACAAATTGAAGAAATAGTATAATATATTTTCAAATAAATTCATTCGAAAGTTCGATGTGTAACATTTTAGATCATATAGTTTTGTGCATCCTGCCATTATATGTACTTTTTTAATGTAATTTATGGGAATTAATTGATGAAAGCTATTTATCCTAACATTCCTAACCCCAAGGTCTTATGCATGACAGATATTTATATTACTTGCGTGCGCACCACTGTGCGCACGTTGGACTGCACGGTTCGACTGTATTCCGTGAGCCATAGACCAAAGGCATTATATTAATGTCGTATAGACTACCATACCCCATTTGAGTTTACTCCCATGTAACTTTCGTCTCACACAGCGACTCTCTATGTCATTTATATGCGCATAGAACTGAGAGCGGAGCGAAAGAACGCGGAGCGAAAAGTCTGGACCGGAGATGACTTTTATTCCTGATGAAACTGACTACTACAAATAATAGAAGAGAACATATCTCAGCGCTCCGAGCACCGATCGCATTGATCTTTGACTCAAATGAAGGGGATTTTGACCCTTAATTTTGACCTAAATCGTCGATCTCAGGATACTACCAAATACGCTAGAATCCGCTAGAATATATGAAACATTATACCCCCACTCCGTCAAAGTTGGGTCGGTGCGGTATAAGATACTCGGTCGAGCGCGCTACGGTCTTATATTTTCTGTCCTTTAATATACTTGGCGCGAGACTCTACCGAGTCTCTTGATGCAAGTATGATGCAAGCGTCGTCAATCATCTAACGTAGGTATAATTGTAACATTATATTTTGCTGCCGCACGCACATACATATGTATATTGCATAGATATAGGTATATTATATAGGTACTGTAACTTACTGCACCTTTATCGCAGCTGAGGGCTGGCGATAAGGTGCTGGTCCGCGTGGATATCTTCGTCACGGGGGTGATGATTGGAGCTCCTCTGGGGGGAAAGTTGAAAAAACCCTAATACGGATTTGGATCGGTTGTTAGCCTACCGAAGCTGTCTCCCTACAGACTTGGGATATGTCACATCTGTCTAAAAGGAATTGGGTGTGAGCCACTCGACTCACATCAGACTCGGATAGCAATTATAGCTCTATCGTTGCTGCCTGAGTGAATCGCGGCGCAGCTGTCTATTAGCTGATGAATTTACTGAATTAACTTAATTTAGAGAGAAATCTAAATTGTGTGAAATAAAGAAAATGAAATATCAAGAACAAATTCCGATTGGTTTATGGTTTTAATATTCATGAAACTGGTTTCGTTTAACTGTGGCTCAGTCTGCCTTTGAATGTTATAATCAGGACAAAATCATACGATTAACAAATCGACAATGACATTCAAAATCATATGATTTTGAAAATAAAATAATAACGGTAAACAAAATTCATAGTGGTGAACAATAGTAACCGTTGTTAAACTAGGTGTTATATGCCGAACACATTAAGATACATCTGCACAATAGTGAAGAGGGAAGAATGCGGGATTCTTAAGCGAAACGACTGGCGCCCTGATGTATATAATGTATATGCATGCCTATACCCATATTCGTTTATAAGTTTAGATATTCCCTTGTCGCAGGTCAGTGATTTACCACCCCATATATACTATATGTATGTAGCCATTAGGTATAAGGCATACCCAAGTCTACTCACTCGTCGTACTTCTTCGCAAGGCCACACGTCGCGCGATGCCTGCTGTAGAATCGATTCTCCAGGTCAATCTTAGTCTCGCCGATTAAATCGTCGGCCCCCACCAGATCCCAGTCCAATATCTGTACGGTTAACAGCGAATCCTGCGGAAAGGTAGCCTCGATCTCGAAGCATCTGTCGAAGTATTAGTTTCGCATTGAATAGATAACGAATACCCTATACCCGATAGAAACTGCTATACCCAATAGGTATACAATATTATGGGTAATATTGTCGGGTACAGGTATAATCTATAACTGTGATGTCTAGGTAGTAGGTATATGTACGCATATACGCATGCACATACATATGTAGGCATATACAGATACGTTACAGGTATATGTATATGTGCGAACATGTGCGGTGGTCGGTACGTTCATGCATACCTATAATAACGTATATGTATATAGGTGGGTGATCGGACTTACTTTCCGAAAACCGGGTTCAACTGCTTTGATATATAATTATCCTTGTCGCTAATTCGTTTTCCACCGAGTTGGAGAACGACGTAGGGATCAGCCTTCCCGTTGAGATCGCACGGGTGCAGGTCGTTCGCTTTGACAACGTACACCCTGACAAGAACGTGTATCGGCTCGTTTGACGGCAATCCCTGAAAGAAGCCGTACTGTGGGTCGAAACCCATCACGGTGTAATCAATGAGGTCTTTGGGTAGCGGCCACTTGTAGACCTTCAATGCCCCCTTGAAACTACCGACAATCCGCGACTCGTCCTCGGGTTCGTCACCCGTCTTTTTGCCGCGGTACAACTCGAAGGTGTGCAGCCACTCCTTAAAATGTTCATACTCGAGCTGTGCCTCGAGTTCGTTCGGATAGATCTTGAGCAGTGCCGTTTTGTGGCACTCCTTCCTGGGCACATGCTTGGGGCTTAATTTCGCGGAATACTTCGCGCCGGTCCCCGGGGACCTCAGAGCGAACAGCTTCCTCGTCGAGTGGACGCCTGGGCTTTTGTCGCCCGGAGTGGAATTTGTATTGTGCCCCGTCTGCAGGGCGAAATCCTCGTCCAGGTATATGGGAAGCGTGCCGTTCTGCTGGTACTGAAACAGTGACTTCTCCTTCCGTATCTCCTTGTTCTCCTCGATCATCGCCTCGATTGACGCGAAGTACTTCGTCCACCAATCCTGGCAGCCTTCCTCGTCCTCGAGTGCTCCCAAGTCACCTGTATACGGTTACGTTATGATTATACGCTTCGTTTGGCGTCAAACTCTCAACACAGCTATAATACATCCCCGTACCTGTGCTGCTATCGTTCGCCAGGCTCTGCTTACGACGGATATTCTGCTCTGTCTTGTCCCTCTTCGTCGTTGTCCAACCGGCCAGCCCGAATCCGAGGGTGATAATTGTGTCGCCGTTGTTCGACTCGATGTCCGTCAATGATTCCGGCAACGAATTTTGTTGGCATTTAAACTTGGAATGCTCGAAAGCTAAAGAGCAAACGTCCCGTGAGCATGCGTGCATGTATTTAGGACTCGGGGTGTGTCATTTTGGGGCAACTTTTTTTTTCAACTTGGAAACAGGCTGTACACTTGCGGGAAGGTGAAATAAGAAGCCTGTTAAAATTTGAGCTCATAATATTAATATTAAGAGGTGGCTCATCGCGAATTTCTATTTCCCATTTGAATAACATGGGAATTTCTCTTTTGTCTCGAATTTTATACCTGGGTAATGGCATATTGTATAGACAAGGCCATGACATATTTTTCATAGAGAATCGAATGCTCTATAAAAACAGTCTCCTATAATTTGTCGATAACTCAATTTATTTTAATACTTATATACCCAGAGTACTGAGAATGTATTAATAAATTAGGTAAGTAGTAAAAAGAGTTGAGTTATCAAAAAATCATAAAAGACCTTTCTCGTAGAGCATTCAATTCTCTACAGAAATATGTCACGGGCTTGTCTGTACAATATGCCATTACCGAGGTATAAAATTGGAGAAAGAAAAAAAAAAAAAAAATCTTCCTATATGTTATTCAAATGGGAAATATAAATTCGCAACGAGGCACCTCTTAATATTAACCAGCCGATTATTGTGCTCCTTCACTCGCTACACTCGCGTTTGATTTTGCGTTGTCCCTCACTCGCTATGCTCGCTCGGTTGTTGGTGGTTTTCTAATTGTTTGAAAAATATGTTGTCACCGCTTACATGAAATATTCTGTCTAATTTTTTCCCCACCCATTCACAGCATGGACGAATCTCGAAAACTCATAGAATAACTTAGGAGCGTTCTTGATAATGATATCATAGTATAGTATATAGAGGTATTATTTCAGGCATGCATCTATAGTCTATAGAGGCATGACGTATAGGCATCTGTCGGTGCTTCATATAAATTAATAATTTATCGTAAAGCGCCGCAGCTCCGTACGGACGGCTTACATTGTAAATGATGCAGACTCCTTTTCCTGTCCTCGGAGTCCCTCGTTCCGCCCCGCTTAGTTTGCGGGTAGTACATATATTTGTGGATAGAGTTTATCGTGTGCGTTCCAACGAGGGTGTATCTTCCGAAACTTCGGCAATCGACAGCTCGTATCGTCAGGGGTGGCCTGTACAGCTCTTGCTCGGGAAGCTCCAGTTCCATGAATTTTATGGGGGTGTTGAAGTTTGGATTTTTCTTGGCGTTAGGGATAACCGAGGAGTAAAGAATATGCCCGGCGCATTCGACGTCCACGCGGGGCTTGTCCACCGTGAGTAAGTGTACTCGCTTCAGATCGCGGAGGCCCCAGAAGAGAACCTCGATTCTGCAGCGGTACGAAGAGTTTTCAGACAATTACGTTGATATTTTTCCCGCCCCTCGCACAGTGACTATAGTATAATATAATGTATGTATACCCACCTATGTTCGAACATGCTTATATAGCCGGGTATTATACTATCTGCAGTGGGTATATCTAGAGACAATTTTCGTCGGTGGTTTATCAGGTTATAATTCGACCTGCCTGTATTTCGAGAGGGTCGGCCTGATGCCGACGGGGACGGGAAGAATCGGCCCTTCGTCCTGCCCTACCGGTATTACGTGGGGTTGACCGCCGGAGTCCCTGAGCTTTGGATCGGGGAGGGTTGGAAATCCGTAATCCTTTGGCGACGGGTGCTCCAGAAGTTCAAACACAGCGAGCAACTCACCAGCCCTGGCGGCACCCCTTGTCACGTCGTACCATTCCAACGACGGTGGAAACTGGGGCTGGCAGTACGGCTCTGAGGCGAGTTTCACGTGGGGTCGAGCAATCGCTCTGCCGATGTACTCCGACTTGCCCTGAACAACCGACGCCAATTAGCCGGGCGAATTATCCGTGCCTTGCGCGCGTCTGACATTTTATATATATAATATATATATATATATATATATATATATAAACATTTCAGATTTGTACACTGTTGAAAAATTATCGAGCGCGTGTCTGCATGTTATGCCATAGGTGAAATACGTCGCGTGTCACGTGAAGAACGTATGGTATAAATACAGACCCGTATAGGTGTATGTTAGCAGTGGTAGGTATATATAAAAATAGTATACGTATTGTGCGCGCTCTGGGTATACAACGGTGTCATTAAATTCCTGTCAAATGTTATACAAACTGTTAAAGCAGAGCCCTCATGCAGTGTTATGTCCAGAGTTATTACATGACTCTGAAAAAATTCAAAGAGAAACAGATCGTGAGAGAGATCTCGTTGCAAGACGAACTCTTCTCTTGAAATTGTATCGAGAATATATAGTATAGTATACACTATACATGTATGTACTACCTATAGCATTGTGCACGTATACGGATAAGCGTATGTGACATACCTATACCTACATACGCATACGCGTACATTGCCAATGTAGGTAGATATGTATACTGTATACGTATACTAAGTGTATGCGCGTATAACATCATACGTGAAGCATCGGGTATACCTATATACGTACCACCTTGTCCTGATCAAACAGCTCAATGACGATCGAGGGTGGATCGTTCTTTATCTCTTCGGAAGTCCCGTATATCAGTATATCGTCGAAGAGCAGTAGCTCGTCCCACGTCGGGCTCAGGGTTTCGTCGATAACCTGCGTCGACCTGCAAAATTCCCCGCAAATCACTCTTGCGAAGGGATCGGATAGCCCCGAAGCGTCACTGCCGATCAGAGACCTCGCTTGATACATGTGCGCCCTCAACTGGAACTTCTGTTAATGACATCATCTTTATTATTAAACGATAACTGACAATGAGTAATACACGTATAGGTATATTGTATATATATATATATATATATATATATATATATATATATATATATTGATGCATCGATATCGTTGCGCGTGCAGTGGGTGCCCGGCGTTGGTCGCAATATAGGTATACCTGTGTCCTGTATGCCGCATGCCATCGGCGATGTATAACGATAATTAAAGGGTCCCCGGTCGCTGCGGTACAAACGAAGGAGAACTGCCGAGCGCCTGCCGCAGCGAGGTCGTACTATTCGGTACAGGTATGTACAGGTACATATACCTATACATTATTGTATAGGTATAGTAGAAGTATACGCATTGCGCGAGTCTCTACCCGTAGCGATGTTTTATACACGGGTACGTATGTACATACATATGTATGTAATTCGGAACTTTAGTTACAGGCAGATATAGCTATTGGGTGAAAAATAGTTGTATGAATAGATAAATAAGCTGTGGACTAACGTGTTTCTGGACATAATGTATCATTGACGGTGGCAGGGCTCTCGGCCGGTCAACGTTTCTGAGCTCGTGGCTGACTTCGTATCCTTTGGGTAGTCCTTGAATGAAATATTTCTTGTGCTTCAGTATGCCCAGCCACATGTAGATCTGCAGTTTCGTCTGGATCGCCCACCCCGAGGGACCGAATCTCTTCTTCCCTGGCAGCTGTACAAATAATACTATGTCGATGGTTCAATACGTCATGATATACCTACCTTATTATAAAGTATACCCATAACTATACTCTAAGTGTGAACATATACGTATATGTACGTATACACATGTATACACTATACACATATGTATGTACAGATGCTGCAGCGCGGCAGTTGTATATAGGTATAGGTATATATAGGTCTGGAATATAAAATAATTAGACCACGTCTCGGTAAGGACAATCCAATGAAACGCTCGACGGTCAAATCCATTTCGGTATCAGTTACCTTCAGAAACATAGTTTGAATTTTTCCGCAGTGCCGACCGCATTCTTCGTCTACGATCGAATAAATCAGATCTCTCCCCTGAATTCTGTGGTAAGCGACTCTCCTCCCAGAACTTATCACCCATATGAATACGTCCGGTAGCGAGTCCTGCGGCTGTGAAAATAATTTCCACTGAAATTTCACCAGATTCAAATTCACTTCCCATTTTCGTATAGTATAGACTATAGGGCCATATTTGTATGGGTACGGGTCCCACATCGGCGGTGCGGGCTTACGTCTTCGACAAGTAGTTTGAGCTTCTGCAAGTAACTTTGGGCAGTCTTGAGCCGTTCCTTGAAGCTACCCTTTGTGATCACCGCCTTCAAATTCCTCGACATATTTCCAATATTTTCGATCTCTCTCTGACACAGCTTGGTCCTCTCCTTGTCCAGTTTCGTTTTACCCACACCCGGACCGGTTGCGGAGGATCTACTGATGCTGACGTAACGATTGCAATTACTACCCAGCTCCTCGAGGACAGTTCTCAAATACCTCTCGCCGTTAGTGTCCTCGACGTGTGACAATACCTCGGCAAGACCCTCTTCCTATATTATACGCATACGATAGAACAATATAACGTTAATTCGCATCTCTGGGACACGCAAACGCGCGCGCGCACGCTCACCCACGCATACACACGGATATTATACGTTAATGTGCGGAGCCTACCAGTTTGTCCGCTATTTTTCCAATGATATTGCTGTTGTACATTCTTCGGCGATAATCGGGCCAAATGCTACGCACGTGTAGACAGGGCTTGTCGTCCCAGTACGGCAGGAAATAATACACTTTATCGTGCGTCATTGGTTTGCAGGGGGGCGTCGTACTTTGACAGGAACCCGCGATTACCTCCTGAAATTCATCCTCGTCCCCGCTTCCACCGGCTCCACCTTGAACGCTCATCTCGCATATCTGCGGCCGTTCAATACGCAGGTTACAAGCCCATTGTATGTATACTTATACGTATACGAGACGCGTGGCGTACTGTCCGTAAGTATATAGTTTACACCCTCACGGGGACCCCCGCACCTACCTTGGAACTTTCGTTGTGACCGTCCAGCGCGTTACCAGCGTTTCCAATCGACACTTCGAAATACATTGGCTTGTCTCCCAGCCTCTTGTCGATCATCGTCGCATCCATGATAGTCGCGAACATGAAAAATTCCTCGTTCCGGGCGTAGGAGGACTCGGTGATCGGCGTAGTTGGCTCAACTTCTACTTCCGACGGCGCCATGTCCACGTTGTCGCTAATCTCAGTTCTGATGGCTATCAGCAGTCTGAAAATGTTTCCGCCTGAGAATTCACAATTACAACATTGCCGCATCGCTTCGAATACAAGTGTAGCTGCATAAATAATGGAATACGAGCAGGACGCGCCGACGTACGCATAATCTAGGTAGAGGTGAACGTATACCACGTGTAACAATACCTAATATTTTTCAGGGTAGGGCGCTGCAGTTGTGGATCTACCCGATGAATACCAGATTCAGCCCCGTTCCCACGTCAAATATTTACATTATCAAAGTTTGACTGACGATTGAAATGTTACCTATACTTATAGGCACCTGCAGTACGTGATTAGTACGACGAATCTATGTATAGGTAGTATGTATATATACATACGATACACGGGCGAGTACCCAACGTCCTAACCAATGCAGGGGTATATTCCACTCTTATCGTTCTTCTTATCTTATTTTTGTTGTTGGACCTTATTTTTTTTGTCGTCCAACGAACAACAGCATTTCATGGTCATTTAAATTATTTATCAATGTATGTATATTATGTATACCTTGTAGGTATACACTATACCTATACCCACTCTGAATCTCGACACACGCGTATCTCGGTTAACCGCATGTTCATTTTCAGAGGTATGCATGATGCATATATAGTATGTATACCTACATATTGGTATACGTATGGGTATATAGCTGTAGGCACGGCACATATATATCGCATAGAATACCGCACCTTCCCCTGTAGGATATTCCTTCGCCGAGTCCTGTATTCAGGGTCGAGTGTTCGTCTATGAGACTGTAATCCCTTATGCTGCCGTACATATGGATGAAAGCCGGTCCGAAGGTTGGTAAAAATCCTTTCTCACCGTCGTTGCTCACTTGCTTGAGATCGACGAAATGCGTACCGATTACGGTCGCGTGGACCGGGTCATTGTCGCGGAGCTGAATCTTGATTCGCTGGCAGAGCGGAGGAAACATTTCTGTGAAAACTATCTGTTCGTTCCATACGGGCGCGTAACTGTTGCGCTTCACGCCCGTCTTACCCTGAAAAATAAAGTGATTACGTTCGATCCTCTAGGGGGGAGGGACTTTGGTGCGAACCAATTCGATAACTCATATGTCATACGTATACACACACATACGTGACATATATATATATATATATATATATATATATATATATATATATATATATACATATATTTACATCTACCTATAACAATTATAGGTATATATTATGATGATGATGTGATTATCAAGACAGGCATGATAATACTATATAGGTATACTGTAACCTGCGGCGCAAGGCTCTGCACTCACGCATAGTCCTGCAAAGGAGACCTGCACGTAGGGATCGACCAGGTCCTTTGCTTCGCCGGTGAATGCCTTCTTCACGTTGGCCATTATACTGCTGTTCATCTTTGGCAGACCGTCGGCACGGTAAATTTTCACCACAAATCTCGCCCGCTGACGCTCAACGGGCACACCGTCCGGTAGTAGTAAATTTCCTTCGATGTCGTCCTCGTCCTTTTCACTCTTCGGCGGTATCTTTACGGAGTCCCCTTTCCCGATCACGCTGATATCGCATTTCAGATATCCCTTCGGTCCTCCGGCAACGTCGTCGGGATCGGTGAGTAGAGCCCACTTGTGGTAAAACTGATGATCTGTCCGAGAGCCCCCCGAGCACAACGTTCAATTTATACCTCATTATATGTATATACCTATAATTATGCGGGTATACCCGTATATGTATAGCTACAGGTAGGTGTATACTATGTATACAGGTCTTTATATTATACAGGTATATAGGTATACATGTGCGTGTATGCCCGTGTACCTCGTTAACGCATATGGACCGTGTGTGGTTGGAACATAAAGTGCGCAGTGAATTGGCGAGGTGCTGGTGTAATGATATGCCGTATACCATACTTTACTCTGGTTCCGCGTTGCAGTGCGGATACACGAATATCACTTTGCTGTTTGAAGTTACAGCCGCGTGAATGCAGCAAGTTCTGTGAACGGTATCGCTACATGCGATCCACTCCTTTATTTCACATTATCAATCAGAATATGACGATGATGGATATGACGATGATTCGGCGAACTAACGCGGAGCTAAATAAGCGGTGCGTCTCCGCACATATGAACACTTCAATATAGTAGTAACTAGTAAGGTATATGTATATACGATTGTCGCTGCACGGATCTCTTTGCCAACGCTGAACGCACTATAATGTAATCCGTCGAAGATCTGTCTACACAATACCTATATCGATCATATATACCGATTAATAATGCCGCATGGTTTACATTATACCTGAGGCTGGGAGGAATCCTATATAGGCATGATATTATAGGCGTATATGTACACTATGTATAGGTAATGACTGGGTATATAACCCGCACTGCTCGTCGTCCCCATATGGTTTTCGTTAATCGCCGGGACGTGCGTGTACCTATACCTACCTATATCTTTCGGTATTAAGTGGACCAATAGTTCATACCTATAGGCTATAAGGCTATATGTATATCCCAGTGATAGATTGTGGATTCTTTCGAAATACGCTATAATGCAATACTGAGCTAGAATATTCGAGGTGAATTTGCTGATCGCAGTAGGTATATACATACGAGTATATGTATTATATTAGTATATATGAAAACCGCGTGTGAACGAAAGGGCCGAAATGTCATGTGAATGAGTATAATAGGCGGTATATGGGTAGGTAGGTATCACACATTTGTTGTATTGGATCGAATATCTTGTGCATATACTATGTATATCTGCAGGATATACGCATTATGTACACCTATTCGCAGGTACATATAATGTATACCTATATACATACAGGGTGTTCTTTTTTTTCCGAAAATACGCATCGCACAAAAAAATGTTTGCATTAAAAGTTTTATGGTTTCAGAAAATCTATATAGAAAAATAATCGCGATCCGTATTTTCGGAGAAAAACAGCTGTCCCGCGACTTTTCGAGCACCCTGTATACGCATGCGTGCACAAAGACAATAGGTAATATACGCATGGCCGGTATATAATAGCTGGCTATATGGATCCGAGCGTTGACAAACCCGCCACCCCTAGTTGTGAATTGTGATCGAATACATGAACATCGGGCACGGGGGACAATAAAATGATAATTATGCATTCGACTCGTGCACGGAACGGTGTTCGCGCGTTGCGGGTGCATAGCGGGGTGATTGATACGGTCATAGCCATGTATGGTATTCCTATAATTTATCATGACACGTGCGCCGAGTATGATAAAGAATTATAGATAGCGTGCCAGTAAGAAGTCAGATTACATTTAAAAGCGGTAGTATGTTTGGGTACATGCGCGATATGCACTATTTCAATCGGGAACAAATCCACGTGTATATAATGTAGGCATATATGTATATAGGTATATAGCTGCGCACGTTATGGATGCATACACGTGATAATATACAATTCATGTCGAGGTATAGGTATGGGTATATATATATATATATATATATATATATATATATATATATATATATATATATATATATGTTTGAAAGAGAAGTTGGTACGAGAAAGATTCTAGTCGATCGGAAATCATTCTGAAAGTGTGCACACGCGAGAAAAATTTCATTCATAGGTTCGTCCGACTCGTGGGATTTCACATGCCATGTGTCTGTACCTGTACACGATGATCCGTTAATGCGCGTATTATTACTGTGGAATTCCAGAGGTGAGACCATAGATATGTTTCCGGACGATTCGAGAAGCCGTATATATATATATATATATATATATACGATAGGTACGTCCAACCCCATACCTCGTCGGGTTCATTGTCAGTCGGTTGTCCCTGGTGCGCAAATACGTCTATACCCATTACCCATACGTAGGTATCACCGTGCAATGACGATTTCCAGTTCAAACTTTTCGTGCATTGTATGGTAAAATGCGCGTATAGGAGAAGATTGGAATAAAAGTCATACCGTGCACCAGGGTTGTGAAAATTGTAATTAAAATATGTAATTTAATTACATTTGTAATTACATTACAATTTGAAATAAGTTCAACTACATTTTACAAACATCGGATGGCAAAATGGGTTATTGAATTATAGAAGTAATCGATGACTCTCAACCCTGCCGTGCACGAACTGCGATCGAAGAAACTTTCTCGAGATCTTTGAATGTGGAATCTACATATAATACATGTTACACCGAGTCATCATTATTATTTGGCAATGGATGTATTGAATTTCCGGAACAACCTATACAACGACGAGTGGCATGTGTAGGTATACCGTAGCACGTGTATGGATGTGGCAGAAGCGTGCATGTCGTACCATGCAGCGGCGAAAGGAAAACTATTGGAGCGAGAAAATAATATTGAAAATCATTGAGAAACTATTGAAATATCAACAGCTCTCAATAGCATTGTCGCGCTGTTAATATAATTTTTGCTCGACATAGTAGGTGGTGCGGCATTCGTTTATCGTGCGAGTCCTCCGATGGTTGTTGATCTAACAAATAGGAAAGACGCATGTATTATGAAATTTTTTTCTTATTCCCGTTTCGGAACCATCAAATCGAACGAGAATCAGTTGAAACAAGCTTTACGCCTGAGATTTTCCAAATAAACTCTCAAATTGACTGTCTCCGATGTCCGTCAGTCACTTCGAGTGCAGGTCACGGGCCCATGTAAAGTCATTGGGCATATCGCAGCGCCACGTTTTGCAGGCCACCGGAAATCAAGGAAGTCGCGCTCCATATTCTCATGTCAGTGGCTACGGCAGTTCGTTTCGGATGCTGTGAAACTTATTTGCGAAGGAATTTCACGCAATTCCTGATAAATGTTCCATTCGTGATATTTAGCTATATGGATATCACTTGCGTCAATCAGTTTTCATTCATATAGGATAACAGTGAGGATGGAGCACAGACTTTATGCGTCTTCCCTATTCAATGAACAATCGTTGATATCCGAGGTGATATGTAACGTCGCGGTCGTGCTTGCCTGCTGCGATCTGTATACATAGTTAGGTCCTGTTTCAATATCATACCCCCAACGTCCGTGATCGGGAAAATCCCTAAGGTTCACTTATGAGAATCGTTGGTCTACACTCTACAGTGACTGGCTATAAATGAACGACATCGAATGAACGCGGTGCTATAACGGCATGCCGAAGGGACACTCATTGAAACAGGCTGAAAAATGCAATACGAACGAGAGCATCGAAAAGGAGACATTTATGAAATTTTGTGCAAAGCTCTGTCGAATCCAGAGAGTCGAATAAAGCGTGTACCTGGCTGAGCCCAGACGGTGGCTACGTCTAACTTAAAGCTGCCCAGTGTTAGATTAGCGCGTAGAAGGTTCCGCGATTGCTGCACCTGTCATTACATCATTACAAATTACAACACATTGATGCCTCACGACAAACTGCGTCTGGTTCAGTAGCGTAGTTCGCAATTCTACGAGCAGATGTAATTGGTCATGTTATACACACCATTTACCTACTATACATGAATACATATACATATACATATACGTATACGTATACATATACATATACGTATACGTATACATATACATATACGTATACGTATACATATACATATACGTATACGTATACATATACATATACATGTATATATATATATATATATATATATATATATATATATATATATATATATATATATATATATATATATATATATATATATGTAACATATAACGTGTATACATCGAGAAAACAAAGTCTTCTCCCCATAGGGCCATCATATTTCAGCTGATAAAGGTATACAGACTCGGCTGAACCAATAGAATGGACGGGCTTCCGCGGACGACAGAATATCTTACAGGTATGGTCTGCAGGTATACCCGAAAAGAAGAAGAAGA
Source organism: Tenthredo amoena (assembly GCA_963966615.1). Classification (NCBI taxonomy): domain Eukaryota; kingdom Metazoa; phylum Arthropoda; class Insecta; order Hymenoptera; family Tenthredinidae; genus Tenthredo; species Tenthredo amoena. The sequence goes on from OZ016490.1 coordinate 41,235, forward strand.
AGAAGACAAAAGTTCGATCCACATAATCTTTTATGCAAAAAACCCAAAACCAACACAACAGACTCATTGCCTTATAGGTATAATGACCATGTAATAATTTACTCTGGAAGAACTCTCGCAGATCAATATGACGAAAAGGTATACCGCACCAATCTCGTAAGATCAACCAAAGTTCGCCGGACCAATCTCCTTGGTCAACTCAGCCGAGTCCTTTTGTCGGAATTTACCAAGTTTCTTTTGCTCTGCGTGCAGGTATAGGTATAGGTATACGTGCCCATATATGTAGGTATATGTATATTATACATATATATGCAGCATACTTTATCGTACAGGCATAACATTATAACGCGTACTAACTAATATACATATGCTATATTCGTGTAATATACGATTTATGAATATCTGTATTCGAACGATCGTAAGATTCGCGTCAGCTTGTCATAGGCGCAACGGCCGCCTATAATTATGTATAGGTAGGTATACATATAATATATACATAAATACATTATGGAATACATTAACACTGTACGCGCGAGCGCACGTACTACATATACCACGTATGCCATAGGTATGCGCATAACTCACGTACAGCCTCTTTATAAACGAGGTCCCTGAACCATCCGAGTGAGCTGCCGTAGAATCGCGATTAAATTCATGACCGATCGAGATCGTGAAATAGTATAAAAATAAACATACCATAATACCTATACAGGGAGGTTCACTGGAAACTTGTCACGCCCTATATGGTAGGCAACTCGTGTTTTTGATTAAATGACAAAGCCGTGGTGCGACCATACCCGCAGACGATCCGGCGGCCTGTGGCTGTTCCATGCATGGATGTTCGTACGACACAGTTGTCAATTTTGCGGAAACACGAGTTTCCCACCATATAGGGCGTGGCAAGTTTCCAATGAACGCCTCTGTATACTACGTAGGTATAGGTATAGGTATAGTATAGTATATGTATATATGTATATGTATATGTATATAGGTAATACAGGTCTGTGAGTTCCACCGCTGCATTTCGCGAGCGAACGATGGTCCTTTTAACCGGGTCTCAAAGTCGCCGATTCCCGGATAGTTTGAAACCTCGCTCGCTATACATATATATCACGGATCTAAACCGGATAGTCAAGCTGTACACTTCTACTTATACCTATGTATACATATACCAATATATGCACGCAGGTGCCCATACGCGCAACTATGTAGACTAACCAACTCTATGACGTAGATACCACTACGTTCCATGCACCTAACGTACCTATACTATACCGGGTATGCTATAGTAGAGGCAGTCGTATACCTCATGAAATCATGAAATGATATAGGCTTACGTAGTAGGTACTACATAGTACAATCTTTCGAACAAACGACCGTCGCGATGTAATAAAATTTCCAAGCCCAAAGTTAATAATTTATTCCCCTTACTATTAGAGTTTTTCTCCAAAGTGCTGGTTGCATTATTATCACCTCACCACTTGTGTACGCACGTTCCAGTATTCGTCTTCCATCTATGTACACTGTACAGGTGTACTTATATCACCTTGATTATCCTTGATGTTCGAAGAATATCGGTATAACGCGCCGACAGAAATTTACCTGTAACGAACAGTCGCGTTGCGTCCTAAACGTATTATTCGCAATAAATGTTCTTTCGCAAGACCCGGAAAAAAAAGATAAAAAAATAATAAGATTCATTGGTTGGCTGAAATTTCGCCAGGCACCCCGAGAATTTCTCCCCAGCTGCAGATTGAATCGATAAAATGTCCTCCTCTGCCGTTCCTTACAATCACGAACGCTGCAGCTCTATTTGAGCACGATACATCATATAGGTGTATAATAGGTACCGATTCGAAATGCAGCGTCGACCCGAAAAGTAGCGGGTCGAGTGATTATGCCTGATAAGAAACTTGCGCGCGTTATTTGCTCACAGATATTCCGCTAGTAGGTCCATATCGTCGAACTTATGGTTCGGAACAAATATACATATACCGAGTTCACGCTCAACGGAAGCGCGAACTGCTCCGCAGCTCCTGCGGGATCATAGTTATATACCGATATAAGGTGTATGAACTCTATTGGATCTGAACCTTTTTCCAGTATCGATAATCCTATATAGGGACTCTCGGTCCCCGTCTACTCTGCACCTGAATGCCACCAGCTATACCCAATGCGTGTTAATAATTGTGAAGAGCAGGGCTGGTGGCCGAGTTATTAATCGCATATTCTAGGCTGGTCCGATACCCGCTGGACTTCTGGCCTACGGTGAATCTCATCAAATTACCGTTACTTAGCGACATTATACTATATACGACATTATACCTATATATGTGATATACTATTGCAATACGAAAGAATATAGGTGCAAGCAGTATATTTCTCGTATACTACTTTCTATATGGATTACATACGGCACGTACATACATAGATACATACGTATACATATACATATATATTACGTTAATGAACTATACCGAATTGAAAATTGAATGAAATGATGATCTTTCACTCACCGACAAAGTAATGATCTTGTCGAACAGCATAATCGGCGGCATGTGGAAGTCGAACACAAAATACTGCAACGTGTAACACGGTTGTATTAATCTATGATTGTGGGAATGAACAGGCGACGCGAGAGCGAGGAAGCGAGAAAGAATGCGAGAGAGACAAGCGATGTTTATTTGCAAAAAATTTTCTTCCCACTCAATGTAGAGATAGATAGATGGATAGGCCAATATAGATAGTTTATCTACCCATATCAATATTGGGCAAGAATACATAGCATTTACAATAGAGTATGCAATGGAGACAATAAAAAACAAGACACATGCACCAAGTTTGGTGAAAGAAGGCTACATAATACTTAACCTAGGGTCTTGAAACTACTTAAACTGAAGAGAAAGAGTACAGAAAGCAGAGGAGAAAGTAAAAAGCCAAAAAGCAAGAAGTAGAAAAACCGAAACCGAAAGCTACCACCGAAGCTACTACGCCCTGACAGATTCCGACTCACATAAAAATTGCCTCAGTCGGTAGCGGAAAGCATGGACAGAGGCTGACCCCCGCAGTTCAGGAGGAAGAGACGCCCAGAAATATGCACCGAGACCGCGAAAGACCCTCCGTAGGCTTCGGTGGTGAATCGCGGAATAAGAAAGTGATCCCCTGATCGCCTACCAGATCCTGGTGGAGCAAGGGGGCGGTCAACGAAGAGAACTCGAAGGTAGTCCGGGGAGTTTGTGCTCAAGATTGTGTAGAGAGAGAGAGAGAGAGAGAGAGCCGGCCTAGCTCGCGACGATGAGGAGTGACATGCTCTGCCCTCGAGCTTTAAGTACCCCAGAAATGTCATTGTAAACGATGCAGCAATAGTCCAGGAGCGGTAAGACGAGAGTTGTCACTGAATAGCTGCGCAGAGCGGGCGAGAACAGCCGACGGGATGCGGAGAGGTGACGGAGAGCGCAGTGCACCCTACTAGAAACTGCATCAATTTGGGGATCCCATGATAGCGAACAATCAAAGAGGCGACCGAGGTTGCGAACAGACTGGGAGAAGAAGATAGGTTCGCAATTATAGGCAATTATAGGCGGGAGAGCGTCACTATAAAGCCTCGTGACGAACAGAGCACTCCCGAGAATGATAGCCTGCGTTTTTAACGGATTTGGGCTGAGCGAGTTGGCGCAAGACCATGCATGAACCGCAGCGATATCGAGGCTTACGTTTATAGCCGCGTGATAGCCTCAGGGACTTCGGCTGCGGGACATTGGAGATGGATCTGAAAGTCGTCCGCATAAAGTAAATGCTCCGTATATGCATAAGAGCCCGAGAAATGTCATTGATGAAAGCAACGAAAGGTAATGGACCTAATTGTAAGACGGCACCTTGGGGGACTCCCTGATCAAGAGATGCCCAGTAAGACAGCTCGCCAGAAGGGCTAACCACGGCTTGTAAGCTGCCCTGCAGGTAGCTCGAAGACCAGGTTAGGATGTGTTGTGAGAACCAAAGCGCGCGAAGTTCAGCGAGAAGGACAGAGTGAGGTAGGTGAGGTGAGTCAAATTTACTACTAAAATCGAACAGGACAACAATGGCGACCAGACGATTATCAATGCCGCGGCGAACGTCTCCAGTGAGTTTAAGCAGAGCGGTCTGCGTGCTACGGCCCCAGCGGAAACCGGACTGGCGAGAATCCAGAAGCGAACGCTTCTCAAAATACGCTATGACCTGGACAAGAACGATACGCTCGAGCACCTTACTTAGACAAGAGGCAGGGGTTCGCTATGGGGCGGATGTGCTGGAGGGAAGACGGTGATTTGACTTTGGCCAACGGGACAATCTTAGCCCTCTTCCCGTTATTCGGGGAAGCCGCAGAGCTGAGCGATTGGCTGAAGATTAACAGTAGGAAGGGAAAAATGACCGGGAGGGCATCCTTCACGTTGCGGAGAGACAGATTATCCACTCTGCGAGACTGTGACGAAAATTGCGATATGGCATCGGATAGTGCTGACGGAAAGATGTCACTGAAGTAAAATAACGAGTCGTCGTAAAAACCGGAGTGGGGGAGAGCGGAAGAAAATTCTGCAACTTCCAGAGCTGCATCCGGGCGGCGGCAGACAACAGCAAAATGAGTATTCAGTTGCTCAGGTGAGAAGCCGGCACAGTCGGATTTCTGGGAGGACGCAAGTCCGAGGGATCTCAGCTCTCTCCAAAGTCCACGAGCGCCAGATAGGCCTGCGAGCTTGTCAGCGTAGTAGCGGGAACGGGCTTCAGAGATGCGCTTATGAAGCAAGTCGCGGGCATATGACGGAAGGATAGGAGGGCTGCGCGGCGGCGTGAACGCTCATACCGACGGTAGAAAGCATCTCGGGCTCCGTTATTGAGCTCGGAGGTCGGGCGTGATCCAAGGCGTAGCGGTCCGCTTGGGGGTGAATGAGCGAACAGGAGCATGCTCATCAAGTGCGCCAGTGGGATTGTCCTGCAGGCAATGCAGCAGGTCGTCGACCGAAAAGGGCAGAAGGAAGGAGTCCCAGTTGGCGGCGCCGAGGGTACGGATGAAGTAGTCAATCGAGAAGGTCCGACATGAGCGTGCAGTAATGAGCCGAGACTCGGCGGGAGCAGGCCAGGCGAGACTCACAAAGATTAGGTCATGACCGGCAATTAAGGGGGCTTGAGATTGCCCGTGACTAACAAGAAAGTCACGATCACTGACCAGGCAAAGATCGAGCAAGGTATCGTGGAATAGCAAGCGACCTAATTTCGACGAGGAGATATAGGGAGAGGGAGAGAGATTGATTGATTGATTGGAAATGTATTCATGCCCCGGTAATACCTTGGGGCAAAGGAGGAATACACGTTAACAAAGAACTTAGGTATAGTAACATGACTTAATACTAATTACCTCAGCGGGTAGATCATGAGCACAGCTAAACAGGAGATAAGCTAACTTATTATAAAAGACATTCTATATCGTGAATAAAATGAATAAAAAAAAATATAATAAAATGAATACATCGCGGAGAGGCTAAACGAGTTGCGGTAGGTGACAGTTCGGTGATGTGGCAGTTAAAAAACCAAAGAGCTCGATTGGCGAGTTGGTCGAGCGTCGAACGGACTGCGTGAGGGAGAAAATAGTCTTTATTTATTATCCATAGCGATATTGGATAAATGGAGATAGAGAGGGAGCGAGAGAGAGGGGGAATTCCGAACAGGTCCAACCAACTTGAAATCTTTTATCGTATTATCGCCCAGCCTACGATATGTTTGTATTTAATGTAATGCGAAGAGCGTACATTTGTTGGAGGGTGGATTGATATGTCGCCTAATCGATTGACGCATGTCATATTGTATGTACATACATATATGCATTATCATCCATGTCCACGTTCGCCCGAGGGGTCGTGCAGATATCGTGGCCCAGTCTTTTCCATCTCGCAGGAAATAAAATGAAAGAGAAGAGAACGAAGAGGAAGAAGATGAAGAAGAAGAAGAGGAAGAGGAAAAATAAGAGGAACAATAAGAGGAAGAATAAGAGGAAGAAGAAGAAGAAGAGGTAGCATAAAAAGACGATGAAGGTTAAGTCAAGGGTTACCTCGTTGTAGTAGGGACAGTTTGTGGACTCTTTGACGCTTGTGTATTTCCGCTGGTCACCGACTTGAACGCAAACCATGGGATCCATATTGAGACCGGCGAGTTGTCTGGCTTCTATCACGGTGATGCAGACCTGATAGTCCTGGGCTTTTAGCGCACTCTGCCCTATCTCGCCGGTCTGCAAATCACAAAAGTTTCAGCGCTAAAAGTAGCTCTACGTACGACAGACGCGAGTGACACAGTTACGGTAAAACTGAGCTTATGTTAGCAATTTACCTTACCGGGATACGGGATACCGATCCCCGGAGGTGATTGCATCACATCCATAAATGAAATGATGAAGCTTTCATCGTATAGATGCACATAGAGTTTGTTATTCTATTGCAGGTCTTGTAATTGGGTCGTTTCATGATTGTCCGATAACTTTCCAAGTTTTCTCGCCAGATACGAGGGGAAACGCATGAGAAATCATCAATCATACAGCATGAACAGAGGTATTGTCTCACCTTAGGCTTGATCCTTTTCGCAGGCTTCGCTGTAGGGTTTCGCTCCTCGTTCGCGCTGATCTGGCTGTCGTTGTCGGAGGGGTTCAATTCAAGGGACGTCATTGAATTAGTTCGGGAAACCGCAGTGGATGAGGCACAGCTGGAGTCCCGTTGGTCCAGAAGCTCTCGCGACTCGGAGCTGCAGGTGTCGCAGGATTTGTCCCTGGGTGGTCGCTGCTTGCCCAGTCGCATAAGCGAACGAACACTTTTTAGTGTAGTACTCCTGTTCAACATTAGGAGCGATTACATTCCGTCGTACTACATGCAACAATATAGGCATGTATACACGTAGTAATCCACCCACAACCTATAGCTGGACCGTATACCTATATAGGAATCAGGCCGGCGATGTATATACATACATACATACAAAGATACAGCGGTATACGGACAATCTCTTCATATAGGTATGTATAGGCATACCTGATATCGAACTATTCCGACGTGACAAAGTACCTATCACGTCGCACAGGAGATTCGGTATTACCGTTTCTGTAGGTCCGGCGATCTTTCCGCCGCGGACATGGAGCTCCCACGCTGGATGGTCCCAGCCCGTTTTTTCGTCTTCTCCGGGCTGTGCCACGATCCCCGTCGCCTCACGGTGCCCGCCTGCTCGAGACTACGCTCCAGGTTGGCGATATTCTGCTCAATGTCGATAAGCATCCGCTGTTCGTCCTCCATGATCTCTGTTCCGGCGTACGAGCTGCAGCTACCGTCGGGGGCTGCGTAACGCACCTCGAAGGTGACCACTGCCTATAAAAACAATTTATGCCGTAGTCGGTCGTCTGCTTTCTTCACTCGCGATCAGGGTAGCCGGGTACGAGTACTCAACCGAGTGGTCGGTTCTGACTCGTCATTCTTACCGGAAGTGGCCTGTTGCTGAGGTCGATCAACGAGTCGCTGACTAGGATCCTTCCTTCTCTAACGACAGCCTGGAGCACCATACCGTATTTCGCGACTATTTTCTCGCCGCGCAGGATCCCTCGAGAGACCACGGACAGCTGAAGTGTCTCCACATCCTCCACCGGTCTTCCGAGGTGCCACGTGAAACTCTGCGATGCAGAAATGATCGCTTGGACCATATTTTCGTGGAAAAAAGACTCGAGTGGCAGGAAATCTATTCCGAAACTATCCCGCAACTATACCCGCGGGCAAACGATATGGACACTGATTCTGAGCGCTGTGCTGTGTACAGGTATACCTATATAGCACAGTATATACATATATTGGGCTGTGTCTATAGAAAATAGCAAAAGTTCTTTTTTTCCTGGCATCGTTATAAAAATGTAGTTTCTGGTCTAGAAAGAATCTGTGTTCAAGGAGAGGGGCTGTAGAACCATTGGAAGTAGTGCCTAATTAGTGTTTCCGATTACGGCTGGATGGGGTAATGCTTCCCAAGGCCATCGATCATATATGTTTTGTACTTTTTCAATTAAAAGAAAATGTTAAAATGGTTGATACCCGGAAAAAATAACTAAGAATGGAACGAAATTATTCCCATATCTCGATAAATATCTAGTAAAACAAAATCTCGCTCGCTTAGTCAAAAACACCAATGAGGCACCACTTCCGATGGTCCTACAGCCCCCTCCTTGAACACAGATTCTTTTTAGACCAAAACCTATATTCTTCCAATGATGCCACTTCTCAGACACAGCCTAATATATAGAATATATATGTATATATATATATATATATACAGGGTGCATTCTTATGAATATATATATATATATTCATAAGAATGCACCCTGTATATAGGTATAGGTATATGTATGCATATGTAGGTATACGAGGCGTGGAACTATCCTCCAAAATATATGCCGATATAATACATACTAAAGTCTCTCTGTTGTATGAATTCATATCGATCCCCATATCATTATAGCTGCGGCGAATGTTGCGTGCGATCATCGCAAGTTAGTTTTATTTTATTCAAGAATTCCCGGTGTGTATGTAATACCTATGAGCAGATACCGGCTTCAGATTCGCACGCAATCTGACCAATACACGATGCTATGCATTATGCGTATATAGGTATAGGCATTGACTATTGTATCTGAGGATAATATTGAATATGGACAATATGCATATATAGGTTGACTGCATATTATCGGAAAGTGACTGCGGTATACAGGGTATGGCATAACGTGCAGGAAATTCTTCAGCCGGGCATACCTGCTCCACGACGATGAGGTCGCCTGCATTTTCTTCGAGGTTTCGCGAGCAGTGGGATGCACCTGAACACACAACAAAAAAGAGATTTATTTTTTGCCATCGAAGCGTATACAATGTATCCTATACAATGTGTCCAATTAGGTATAACCGCAAAAATTTCCGATATCCCATAATTATTGGGAAAACAAGGCCCGTGGTATACGACGAATGTACGCTAAGGTGGACGTTAAATACCATCTTGAGGAGTGAAGCCCCACAGTTTATAGACAAAGAATAAGGAAAAAATTTTGCCCCAGTGCGAGGTTTTTAAAATGAAATTAACCCGTGTCGGTATAAGGTCGCAAAGTTTCCCATCTAAAACACATGCACTTTTACGGATTTCAATTCAAAAATTCACTGTGAAGCTAATTTCAATTCAAAAAATTCTAAACTATATGAAAGTATCAGGTATGTGTATTACAACATGCAGATAAATCGAGGATGTCATACCGTTGAATCTGCGCATGATTCCACTTCAAATTCAAATTCTCTCTATCGATGTTACGGCCTAAAATTCTAATCTTCAGTAAGTATTACTTACTCATGGTATGATATCCTCGATTTTTCTCCATGTAGTAGTACACATACCTGGTACTTTCACATAGTTAAGAATTTTTCGAATTAAAATCAGCCTCATAGTGAATTTTTGAATTGAGATCCGTAAAAATGCATGTGTTTTATATGGGAAACTTTGCGACCTCACCGGCACGGGTTGATTTCATTTTAAAAACCTCGCACTGGGGCCAAAATTGTTTCTATTTTTTGTCCATAAACTCTGGGGCTTCACTCCTCAAGATGGTATTTAACGTCCACCCTAAAATGTACGCATCGCTCCAGGGTATACCTAATACACGATACTTCAACATCGGGGTCCGAGGCCGCAACGAAATGGGGGCGGGCTTTAAGAAAATCTTGAGCGGGCCTTTCATGAACCAGCATCTGATCTAATTAACGAACTGGGGCATGGGGTGTACGAGTAATATAGCCAGGCAAAGAAAGCACGCGGCATACAAACATCTCGCGTGTAGATAACCTTTAATTTTTATTCTCGTAAACTGGAGCGGTTTGTGGGTCACGGAAAACAAACCCTCGCAGCCCAACGAGACACGACCCGAGCGGCGAGTCCCGCGTGCGGCACGCGCGTACGCGCCTGTTCTCCGGGATATCCGATGTCCGTGTACGTATACCCGTATGTGTGTATACCATACGGATATATGGATATACAAGCCTATATATACGTATACGCATGTATGTACCTGATATTCGTAGAGGCGCGTACCCGCTAACTACATTAAACTACATTGTTCACAGTATAGGTACGCGCCACAGTTGGCATAGGAATCGATCGTGTAAATTTTGTAAATCGAGACTGCAATTCGTACCTATAACGATTGCAAGAAATACGTGAATCCGGTACATATATCCTTTGGATCTGTATCTGCGTCCGCCAACATCCGCAAATCTATACTATATATCGTGTACACTGTACATACATGCGCGTGTATGTATACATATATATTGGCATGTCAACCTAGGTATGTACAGGGCTGGCAGACAGGTATGATATGGGTGTACAGGGAGATGGCTGGAAAATAGTTTGTCAACCATCGCAAACATGCGAATTACCTCTGAAGTCGATCCTCACGAATTTTTCACCCTTGCACTTTAGGGCCTGGAAGTTTTTCACACTCACGACGAGCGACATGGTCGAGGCCGTTCGAGGTGACACTGCTGATTTCTTCCCGAATTTTATAGTTTCTACATTCTGGTTGAGAAAGAAACGATCACCACCTGGCGCGGGTACAGAGATGTAAAATTATTGAAGACCGACGCGATCAGATTCACCTACGCCGCGCGGCTTTCGACAGCTATCGAGTATTGCCGCGCCAACGAAACATCCCCCGCACGTCGTCGTCGGCCAAGCTTGTATATGACGGATATAAAATGATTATCCCGTTAGGTATATCAATATTCAAATGAATTGTGATCGGCACCCCGTCATTCAGTCGTATGTGGTATTATACTGTCACGAGGAATCATTGATCTAATTGTAAGAACACTTCGCACTTCGCACTCGTCCGATATCCCGTTCCTGCGACGTGGCTCCCGACTCGGGGGCTTGCCTCGCACTGCCCGCGTTACCGCCGGTAGGGAAACAATAATCCCCTTGCTACCGAGGCGCCGTCACCCGCCGCCCCCGTAATTCGAAGGCATCCCTCACCGCCCAGAATCTGACTACGTCGGCCTACACCCCCGTGTGCATGCCGTCCATTCGTACCTGTATTCTTGTCGCAGGTATACGTGAATGTTGACCGAGAGACGCGCGGCCACGCAGGCGCGTGGTAATCATATTCTCGCGATCCCTGCGACCAACGTGCGCTGACGTGAAGATCGCGGGTGCCGCACCACCGGGGCCTCGAACAGGTGCCTCCGTCGCTCGCGACGCCGGTTTACCCCAGTTTTTGCCGGGTCCTCGGCGCGCCTGATATGTGTACCTGTTGCAGCGAGTTTATCCTGCAGGGCCTCGGTTCGGCTCTACTAATCTTCGATAGTAGTATGTATGTATCATAGCGACGTCGTTCATTTGTAGAATCATAGGCATACGTGTGTAGACGGTGAAGTGATCATTCGCCCGGAAGCGCGACGTGCGTAGTGAGCAGAGAAAAATGTCATCGAATTGGAATTTATATTATATGTAGTCATCTCCGGTATACCTATTTTTCCGCAGCACCTTTGTGTATTCTGTTAGTTGGTTTGCGCGTATGGAAGCCGGGCCAGTCGTTGGCCCGCAAGCGTATACATACATATATTCGATGACATGACCAATGATCGATCCAATACCATGACCGCACGAGGTTGAATACATATTGTATCCCGTAGCCTCGTTCCCCATTCGACGTCTCAACCCGAATAAATTTCTCTATACAAGTGCCGGCTCTTATACGTATAGATACATACTTTACGGAAAAGACGAACTATCGTCAACGAATGCTAGCGTTCACTATACAATTTCAGCTATACCTACCGATTACTATTGGTATACATGGCATATGGTTGGACTACTCCACGGGCGATGATACGAATAGCAATACTATTTATTGGTTTGAGGGGTAAGGTTGAACGGTCGGTCGGTCGGTGATCATAACAACGGACACATTGTTGGAACAGAATTAGGTCTCGGCTAATTCTCTCTCTAACGCGGAGCTTTAACGCGAGCAATATATGGCCATTTTTACATTCCAGCGCTCGCAGTTCTCCTATATAACATTCTAAAAGACGGGTGTTCCGAAAAAATCGAAATTTATAGCCAAGCTATTGACGTCGGTCAATACGTCGGCGGTTGTAGCCGCTGACTTCGATATACATATACCTATGTGGTTCGAGTCTCGCGCCGAATGGCAGCACCATGGAATCGAAGCATCGGCGGGAATCGATCGGTCTGGTATATCAACAGGCAATCGTACCTGGTAGCAAATCGTCACCAACAGTGGCGAGAAGACTATTTAGAAATTGAATAGATTTTTTTTCTTATTTCCGTAGCTTTTTCCCGGTAATCTGGAATTGTTTTTTTTTTTCTTTTTTTTTCTTTTTTCTTTTCACTGGGGCGTGGAAGTCGTGCGAAAGAATGCGAAGAGGTAACCTTCTCTCTTCAGTTGGACAGAAAATAAATACTCCCAGCTAAAGGTTATTCCTGAGTTCCTCAGAGATTCGTCGTTCGCACAGGGGTAGCCGGATGGCTCCAGAGCGTGGGGGTGGATCAATACATCTACCTACCAGGGGTTGCTGGAGGGGTATTCAGCGCCATCCAAGGGTATAGGATTATGAAGAATCTGAAAACTGTTGCACCCGGATCGCACCCCCATATACCTATACCATGTAATGTATACCCACACTATAACGTTCTATGCACTTACAGACGAATCTATAACGGCCCCTCTATTTCGTTATTGGATACGGGTCAACTTCACATCTCCCTTTGCCCTTCACTTTTTCCATTCATCTCGTTCTTCTTCTACATATATGTAGATTGTAGGCATGTATATGCTTCCTCGGTGAAGCATATAGTCTGTAGAAGGTCGTTCGTGGTGTCTGCCACTGCTCTGTGGAATGATATTCCGGCTATTCCGGCTATTCCGGCTATTCCGGCTATTTCGGCTGATGAGATTCTCGGTCCCGTCTCCTCGCGGCCTTATTTGAATAATTGAAATTTCCTGACCACCCGAAGCGCAGGATGATATTTAACGTAGCCTGGATGGGGTCCGATAGTGGCCTCTCTCTATACCTGTGATTGTCCGTCTCCTTTTTTTTCTCATTTCTCCCCATCTCTCTCTCTCTTTCTCTATCTCTCTCCGCTTCCGCTCACCGGAGCGGAATGTCCTCGAGCGTTCAAGACTAGGCTCTTCATGTATACCTATATGTACTACCTACTACCTATTTGCTCAGGACACCGGGTCTGATTAGTCTACACTCTACAGGCTGCTCGTGCACTCACTTTTTAGTCAACCCGAGCTCAGGTCACCTCTACACCTACTTTCACTCCCACTGATATTTTTACTTTTACTTTCATTTTTTACTTTCACTTTTATTTTCAATTTATGCTAAGCGCGTCTATTCATTCCATTCCAGTATTACGCATGAACTGCTCTCTGTCTTCTAACCTGGCTACTATTGCTGTACATACCTTTATATTTCACTTACCGTTTCTCTTATACCATTCACCATCATCATACTTGCTCCGTGTTCTTCACGATATAGAATGTCCATTGTAGTTAAGTCAGCTTTTCTCCTGCTTAGCTGTGCTCACGATCTACCCCCTGAGCTAATTATAAGTATTAAGTCATGTTACCATATACCTAAGTTCTTTGTTAACGTTCATTCCTATCCTTTGCCCCATGGTCTTACCGGGGCCTAAATACATTTCCAATCAATCAATCAATCCCTCTCTATCGCATTAATACTTTATTGCTTTCTGTATCTTACCTTTTGGCCTTCTCTATTTCTAGGCTCTGGCATAATAAAGCACATCTATATCTATATCTATCTATCTTGTGGGAAAATTTGCGGAGTCGATAGTGTGATCTAATAATTAACTATAGTATAACATAGTATAATGGTATTGGTAATGTGCAATTATTTATGGAAAATGTGTGCAGGTATCTTCGTTGTTCCCTCATCAGGGGATCTTTTGTATCTCAGGGAATAATAAACGCATAATCTAGGTAATCTAATCTAATCCCTTATCTCAGATGTGATCTCTCGGTCATGAGATTCGAATTCAGTCGGGGGTGAGCATTCTCGTATACCTATGTATATGCCCGATCACACTTGTTGGTATAATACGTAGTATAAGAATTGTTTGTCGTAGCCTGGAGGTTTCACGCCTCAGACATTCCTGAATTTTTCACGGAAATTCGTATTCCTTCGACGTACAGCCTGCTCCGAAGGCACGTTATACTTCAGTCACTCGAATACATAATTACTATAGTGCCTACCCCGATATTGAGCCTGGCTCTGTAGCTCGGGTGCTCTCAACTCTCATGCATCGTCCGAAATTAATGATTACTGCGTCTCTCCTCCCGTGTCAAGGTATCCCTCCCCCGCCCCTCACAGTCGGTTACAGAAACTTGAGCACGATACATTCTCGATTCGGTATAACCAGAGACCGTTGACATTTACGTATTCGAAAGCAATGTATACGTATTACGAGCCCCGGGCGGCATATTCCTAATCCTCTATCTCGGGACTATATACATTGAATTATGAACTCTGCACCTGAGAATCATATGACGCATACGAAGCGCCGCATTTCGGATGTGGAAGGATACCAACACGTTCGGGAATCAGGATCACTGTTTTCACAGACGACATGCGGGAGAATAGCACTTAGGGATGGGGGCGGTCATGAGACTATGAGGAAAAATATATATCTTTATTTTCAAACACTGTACGTATAATGAAACGACAAATCTGAATACCGCATACCAATTGGTTAATTGAATTCCTGATCCAAAGCTAGAATAACGCCAGGCGACCGTTGCAACGGGACCGCTTCCAACGATGTATAGATGAAATTTAGCACCTCAGAGGCTGTCCATGATTCACGGAGCGCTAACTCGTCGAAATAGAAGCGCCGCGTAATTCAAGGACCCCTCCCGCGTCGACTGACAATTAAATGCATTATTCCTCTGGCGGCTGTCGTCGTCGGAAGGCTCAATGGTGCAGGTTGAAGGATGAAAGATGATTGAGCAATTGAGCGATTGATGTTCGAGTCTCTGAACCGATACCCATTCCTTCACGGATAGAGTGTCTATAATTATAATGCGATTGGGCGAGATGTTAAAGATAAACCCTGTCGACGAGACCGCCAATGATCGGGACGCTCTTCAACCGTTCGGTGACGAAGTCGAGACAAAATTTAGCCGTCTCGAAATTCTTGCACACGTAGTAAACGATTCCAAAATAGAAAGCATACACTGCGATTATGTGAATTACGTACAACCTGAAAATAATTAGGGAATTAAATGGAGTGAGCGGAACTCAACAGCTGAGGGTAGAATGGCTCGGGGGAAATTCATCTGGGTCAACCCGTCACCCTTACATTTTCAGGTGCCGGCGAGCTCTGGGCAGTGTCTCCAGTTTTTCTTTCATACAGTACTGTCGCGCGCCCAGGACCACAGTCACCATGTATTGGTACACGTCGATATTGAGGAAGTCGATGGGAAATAATTCCTTGTCCTTCGGGCTCATCTCCCCCCAGAGGACGAGGAGATTCGTATTGTGGAATACCCACTCCCTGGTCGTGAAGTACTGGAGGACGTCCAGTCCGTCCGTGATACGTCTCTGTATGCGCACCATGCTGTGTCAGAAATTGATCGGTTAATAGATAACGATCTTTGGCGGGATCGAGGGAGTGTGCGATCAAGGTCCGAAGAATTTTCGCACTCTACAGTCGATAGGCAATGATTGTTACAGCCGGGAGAAGTGAGACCACCAGATCTTTCGCTCCTCGAGGCTAAATCCGCGAAATGTATAATATAGGTATGTGCATCGTGTACCTATATATCTGTACGTTCATACTATGCCCGTGTGTATACGTGTCGGATGTATACATATACGTATACGCGTGTGTATAAGTATTCTAGTGCATACTTACAAACGCTTCTGGCGAAATATCAGCATGAGAAAATCGATGAAGTATGCGGGACACATGTGGAAGAAGAAGACGAAGAGGTTGTGAACGAACTTGCTGCTCCGAATATCACCGTCCGGATACCAAATAGCTCCTTCGAAGGGATACTCCTGACCGATCTTCCGACCCTTCTCCACAATTTCACCCCAAGTGATTGGCATCACCCCGCTCTGGGTGATGTTGTAAACGGGCATCTTCTTAGGTCTGTGTTCATAGTCGTATACAATTATAGAACAAGCTCTGTATACGTGTCGTGCGTGAACATAATGTATACATATGTATTATACGTAGTACGCCTGTAGATGAGAATAGATAGGGTATTCCCTAATATGTATACGTAACGTAGTACATATGTATATTGTTAAATGTGGAAACTGTCTTGAACTGGATGTGTACAGGCATCGATCTGCCGTCGTTATACATATACGTTACTATCAGGATAGGTATTCTGAAAACGTATACGTTTCACTTCACATATATTCAAGATTTCATTCCCACCAACTGCCAAACCTGCGTCAACTTACTTCTCATCGGCATCGCCGATCTTGGCCCCGATGGCTATCAGCGCGTTAATCGCCAAGTCAACCGGAATAACTTCCGCGTGGTAGTTGCCGTTACAATGCATCGAACGAATAACACCCTTTCCGCCGCCAACGATAAGCCCGACGGGTCCGTTTAGGCTGTCCACCCACCCGGGCAACGGCTCCTGCCAAGCGGGGGTCACTGTAAATTAACAAAGGAATCGGAATATTCGGAGCAACTCGGGCAAGGCAGGAGCACCGTTCGTACAATTCACCAAGGCACTACATATATCGTATTCCAGGATCGTGCCGGGTGACGAACACTTTCACCCATTTCTAAGGATTCATATTTGAATGCCAGGCTTCATGCACATCTATAATGCGACCGTGTCAAGATGTGAGACACGTGATTGTCCTGTATTTTTTATTTTTTTTTTCCGCAACGGAAAAACTTCTCGACTACCACCTTGGATATATTCGGAATTCGGATAGGCCGGTCCCCCATCACCATTTAGGAGGGTTCAACCATCGGGCAGTCCCATCGTTTCACTTGAATTCAAGCCGCGAGCGAGCCGACTTCTGACCGGCAATCACGATCCCGTGCCGTCGGCATTATTATGGGACTCTGGTTCTATAATCCTATGTCTTCCCTACACACGTTCACACGTAGTACCTAGGTATATTCACATACCTACCGATATTACATTATACCTATACATTCGATGTAAGCTCACCTATGGATGGCCTGGCGATCGTACAGGGCATGGTTGCATACTCGTCGGCGATCAGTGCTTCGGCAAGCCTCTTCGAGTATGTGTACGTGTTTGGATGCGGCTCGATTAACCTATATAGTTTCGAGGAGGAGGGAAGAAGAATGTGAAAAAGTCAGGGCGGGCGTGACGTATATGCATATAACATATAGACATATCTACACGTATACGCATGTACATTATACATGTACGCGTATGGGTGATATTGCGATATTCTATACATGTACGAGTATATCGACAAGCGGCGTGAGAATGAATTACTTTGGTGTTACAAGATCAATCGCATCTTCGTTCATCCACTGCATCATACGCATCACGTCTCGAGGGTCGTCGCTCGTATTGTAAACCCTCTCGCCAAGTTCATCCTGGTCCACGTGGCAGAAGGCTGTGCTCAGGTGAACCATGGCTCTGAGCCCCTTCATGGTCCTGCACAGCTCCAACACCCTGGTCGTGCCCACCTTGAAATTCAGCCGTGAATGACCTTTTATAACCCTACAATACACCTCTTGCCCCGTCGATCACATACAGGGCTTGGCGTTCTCCTTTATTATTCGAATTCCGTTATAAAGCTATATTATAGTCCGGTACCGTATTCATCTCGATAGCGTCCTTGAGCTTGGCTTCGAGACGAAGCGTGGCGGCGCAATGGAATACGACGGAGACTTTCTTGGCAAGGGTCTCGCGCTGTTCGTCGTCAAGTCCGAGTTTATCCATCGTCACATCCCCCTGAAGCGGCTTGACCTTCGTCATCAGCGCTGGCTTCAATTTTCGCAGCCGATTGAACATCTGCAGTTTCGTGGAAATCACAATGTATTATAGACAAACGACAAACAGGTACGACACGTCGATCCTCGATAGTGATAACGGTGCGGGAGGTGGAAATATAAGTATATACCTATCGTGTAGGTATATCGTCTCGTATCATATAAGATCGATATGGCTTACCGGGAGCTTGAACATATCGTCGAGGCGATCCTCGATTGAGCGTCCTCGCTTCGGTCGGAGGAGGATGTAAATGCATTCCAGATCACTACAGCTGAAGAGAAGTTTCTCAAGCAATACCTTTCCCATCAGTCCCGAAGCCCCGGTGATGAAGATTGAACGTCCTCGGTAGAATGACTGTATCTTGCTTGGCTCTTCCATGGTGATCTCGCAACTGCAAGGTAAACGGGACGGGACCGTATTGAAACACGAGTGTTACTTTTGCTACCACGGTATATATACTGCAGGATTTAAATGTTGGCTCTGTACATACGTCGGAGTCGAGATTGATCATGTCAGACGATTATAGACTGGTGACCGCAGCAGTCTCTCTCTCTCTCTCTCTCTCTCTCTCTCTCTCTCTTCATTTTCATTTCATTTTCTCTCTATAGGTTTTATAACCATCGCGTCTCCCCGAACGATCGGAAACCGAGGCGGCTCTTTTGCGGGGGATTAATATATACGTGTATATATATATATACTATATATAGGTACCCATATAGGTATAGGTGCGGCTATAATATATGGATCAACATCGATTTCGACGATCTTTCGGGGGTGAAATTTGACACACTGGTCTTTGGGATTTTGTTTTCGAAACCTCGTTTGTATGATTGTCAGGTGAAACGGAATCCTGCTCCAATCGGGGTAAACAGCAGAGCCTCGCATTCGCGTATTTGCTTATAGTTGCCCACGACACCCGGTGACCAAGAGCACAGGCTCAACGAGTTCGGTGACCGCCGAGGAGAGCGTGAAGATTGCCGGTGAAAGGCATTGCGTAGATATAGCCAACGATAATTCTAGTCACGGTTGAAGCCTAAACGATACTCTTTTTATTCCCTTTGTGGAACTAGGCATGTATTATGATAACGAACTTGTTCGCTCATAGCGAAAAGAGGCAACAACTTTAAACAATTGCGTGAATCTTTGTACGAGTGCGCGTCGCTTGTTCGCCCCGTCATATACTATATGCCAGGGTGCGAGGAAAATGCAATCGTGTAATTAATCATGGGAGTGTAACGAGTCGAACGTTCTTGTGATTTCACTATTACAAAATTTTAGAAGGGATATCCACACCTGCGTGGTTATAGGCTAAAATCTTCTTTCGCAGCGACCGCGTGTACGTTCACGCGATACGGCCAATAATTCGTGAAAATATACCGCGTCATATATATATATATATATATATATATATATATATATATAATATAGATGTATATGTATATACCATTTTACACTATCCTGCGATCGTATGTGGGCATAGAATTACTGACCTTGACGCTTCGCGCCCAATGTTTTCAAACTCGTTGTACAAGAATCACGAATTTCGAACTTTCCCAGGCCCGGCGCAGGCAGCACGAGTTTTATGAATATAACCTATATATATATATATATGTTAATATGTGATGTATGCGCATTGGGATCTGTAATAACTGTCGTCCGCGAACGGTCGCGTGCCTCCCTATCATTACACATATACGTACTACAGGTGTAAACTTGCGTATATGCCATGGCTACAAATTTGAACTATTTCAAATTCCCCGCACGTCGTAACTATTATGAACGGAGCGTTAACCCATTGCAAATTCACACCTCACAAGATTGCCATTTAGCGTCGATTGATTACCCGTGCGTGCTGTGTATACAACACGTATAGAATATACATATATTATATATATATATATATATATATATATATATATATATATGTATATATATATATATATATATATATATATATGTATACGTATATACACGCGCATATATATGACGATCGTCACGCGGCGTAATATTATAAGCGTGGATTTTGAATCTCGTATGGTAATTAATACGGGTATCGAAGGGCGGCATGTATATCGTATATAAGTATAGAGTTGACGACAATTGCGGTAGATTCGTAAATAACCCCATATGCAGTTTATCAGACTCGGATACACATATGCGTCATGACGCACGTATAAATCCGAGCGATTATGGACAGGTGAGTTTTACCGCGGGTATAGATCTTACCGGCTCTTCTCATGTTTATCATATAGTCGCGATGTGAAATCTCCGTGATATAATATCCTACTGGGATTTGGGAATTCTGTGTCGCCACGACGAAGTGATTTCGATCAAAGGTTGTATAATCCCCATATGCTAGACCCTTTCATCCGTTCGTGATTACGTTACAATTCGAAGTTGGTTCGCGGCAAATCTAACTCCAGCTCTCACCTTCTCTCTTTCCGCCTCTTTGTAGCCTATTATGTAAGTAGATATCCAGAGAAAGTACGGCCGAGAACTCGTCTACCGGCAGAGAAAATATAATGCGGCGGTTACTCAATTAGATTGTGGCTCGACTAGCCACCATGTTGAAATTAACGACAACTCATTTTCGCCCTACGACTATCTCGCGAACCGCTAACGACGATGTAGCTCCCTGCTTGGCTGCTTTCACGCCATGCCCATATACTATACCTGGACGTTAGAAATGGGGATCCAGTCCCTTCTTCTCGGACGCAGCGTACGATAATTCTATGTCTCAAATAGTTTCACCCGTATATCCAAAGGAGCGCTGTTTGGAAGAAGAATATATTCACGATGTGGGTATGGGTCCGTATACCGCCTATTGGACCGGGACCATATGTGTGCGCATTTACAATATTTCAACGCGGTAAGGAATGTCCGGTCTAACGATAACACAGGCGCACGAAAGGAAAAAAAGAAAAGAAAAAAAAAGAAAAGTGTCCGCACTCGGCATGCGAAACAGGTTTTCTTAGGTACTTATTTTATTGCTGAATCCGAATCTGAAGTCAGAATGGGGGGTCTTCCGGGCCGATTTTCAGTAACTAAATGGCTGTTGAAAGTAAGACAATAGTGATAGGTATACACAGTCGTATGAGTTTTCGAAATTACAGTCTTCATAACTATACGTATTCGGGGTCGCTGAATTCGAATCTGGGGTCCGTTTGTTCCCGTCAGGTCGACATCAAGGTCATTTCAAGGTCACCTTGATTTTGGCCTGATGGGAACAAACTCCAGATGGGGACTCCGGATTCGAATTCAACGACCCCAAAAACGTATAGTTATGATGACCGTAATTACGAAAAGTCATACGACTGTGTATCACTATTTTCTTACCTCCAACCGCCATTTACTGAAAATCGGCCCGGAAGACCCCCAATTCCGACTTCAGATTCGGATTCAGCAATAAAATAAGTACGTAAGAAAACATGTTTCGCATGCCGCGAGTTCGGACACTTTTTTTTTTTTTGGGCCTGTGTAATTTGACGTCTTTTACACGTGTCATATTTTTTCGGGTTTTTCCCGCGGAAGGCATGCCTTGAAAAACTGCTGAACTATAACCCTGTAATTCCAAGAGGCGGACGTTGTATGTATACACCAAACGTGTTTGATTATTTTGTCTCTTCTATATGTATGTATAATAGTATAACCATGAAGGAAAGAAGGAGACAAATGAACGTGGGGCCAACTTCACACCGGTCAGAATGAAGTCGCGCTGTGTATGCTTTGAGGCGATATTTGTTATAATCCATCTGTCTTCATGCGACCTGCGCTGTCTTCTTCAAACTTCCGGGTCAGTTGAGTTACCCATACAGGTACTACAAGTGAAACGGCATGAATATACATACATATAGGTATGTATATACCGTGCGTTTTCGTAGATGAGCGACATGTATAGATCCGAAGATAGCCGAACGTACGCCCTATTATATGTAGTTGAGGGTTCATGTCATACATGAGCCTTGACGGCAAGCTGCCATGTTGCTGTAGAGCCTCTATGTCTATTGGCCGCAATGTTTATAGGTTATTCTTCAATCACAGGTAATTATTCGAAATCGATTGATCACTTGTCCGCGTCATTCAGCTAGTTTTACGATTAAAGAATAACCTATAAACATCGCCGCCAATGCACGTATAGGCTCTACAGTAGCTGACAGCTCGCCGTCGAGTGTCCGATGTATGTACCTATGTATGTATATCTGTAATATCTGTATAGACATTCAACATTCGAAATAATTCTGTCGCGAAGTGATGATAACCGGTCGTCTTCAGTGGATAACCAGATACTGATTCCTGGGAATGGATGTTTATAACTAGCGGCCAGTCTTCAAGCTAACACCGTTACTGTTGAAATGCTTGGTGAAAGAAACGAGGGAGAACAAAAAAATGGACAAAAGTAACAATAATTGAACCCGTTCCAGCAACCTCCAAGTATCAATTCGGTGTCCATGCACCCAGATATAATCACATAGACCTGTAGAATAAACTTGAACCGCGAATCTATGTCTTACGTGTATACGTTTACCGGATCGACCAAAATAATTGGGCCATTTTATATGCCGGACGTCGAACGATAAAGATAAACTGACATCGCAAGGCGAGAGATATTTTCAGTGGTGCCAGTATGCCACCTGACGTTTGACTCTCGTTGTCATCAATCAAACCGCTGCTTCGTTCGCAATGAATATAATCGATTTCTATCGCGTGTGTGCTTGTATATTGCTTATTATACAAAAATGCATCCTTATATGTACGGACAATACATGACTTCGCGGCAAAATCCGGCGTCTAATGTCCCGTGGTTGCGATAGCAAAACGAGTTAATATTCACGGTCATTCTATTCACTATTCCATCGGATTACTCCCTAGATCGTTGCGTAATGCGGTCCTCGCCCGGGCTGCGCTCGTATTATAATGGCAGCTGTTCAATGCCTAACGCCAAACCCAAAGGAATTATGAACGCACTCAAGTGATTGGATATCGATAAACTCGGGTACATCGTTGTGTGAGATATGTGCATGAGGTAAATGTACGGGACCCTGTGATGCGGCACCTGCATTTTGTATACTGCCGATATGAGTATAATGCGAGATATTATGCGGGTGTCACGCAGCAAAGGCGCGAGGCTGCTCGCCAATAATTACCTATATACGTATATGCCTTTGTGTAATGAACAGGCCGCTTGGAAATCGGAAGGGGACAGCTAGGGAAAGTTATGTTACCGTCGCAGATTGAATTTGATTATTCTCGAACACCTGAATGCAGCAGCGCAT
Source organism: Tenthredo amoena (assembly GCA_963966615.1). Classification (NCBI taxonomy): domain Eukaryota; kingdom Metazoa; phylum Arthropoda; class Insecta; order Hymenoptera; family Tenthredinidae; genus Tenthredo; species Tenthredo amoena. The sequence goes on from OZ016490.1 coordinate 64,590, forward strand.
GCACATCATTTACCCGACGACCATACACGTATACAACTATAGTGAGGTGGAAAGATAGAGGGGATCCCGAAAATTTCAGAACCCATGCCATTTCGATCGTAGCGAAGGCTTGTCGTCAGATTTTTGAAAACCTGGAAATCATGGAATCGGTGTTGCATTGCGTAACTTTCGCTAAAGTTTTTCAACTCACGAACAACAAGTTTCCGCATCATTTCGAAGTTGAAGATGATGCTTTCATCCAGTGATGAATTATTCGTTAAGGTGCTACAGAACTGCCGTAAATGCATAGGTTTTCGTTAGATATAGGTATAATATGCGTCATACCGAGACGTCAAATACGTGAAATTTCGTCGACAAATTGAGCCTTGTTTACGGGACGCGGATAGGTCAAATGAGTGTTCCCGAAAAGTGTGTGTATTTCTACAGGGCGCCTGCTCCCTGTGCTGAGTGATAAATGTTCTCATCTCCCAGATGCGGTGCAAATATAAAAAATCGGTAATTGCAGGGGTTCTAATGCCGCCATGTTGGATGCATATAAATTTAATATGATTTTCGTTTATTCGTAATACATATTACTGGCTGATCTATATACGTTGCAAATCACTGAGCAAGCGCCCTACACTTTAATTTTAGCCTCGATAAGAAAATCATTCCTGTGAAATTCGTCTCTCCGTTCAGGCTCGATTTGTCGACGAAAATTTATCGCTTCTGACGTCACAAAATATATATATATATATATATATATATATAGGACATGCCACTTCTGTGGCAACTTAAACCGCGCGAATAACGTACCTGTATAATATGTTGCTTCGTCGTATTTTAAAAATCTCTCTAGGCATGCCTTGAAACTGTTGGATTAACTAGTGACAGATGATTATTTGTGAGAAAGGATAGGACTTCGTTGAGTCGAATAGAATATATTTGAGTCAGAAAAATCTCGGGACCAATTATAGTAGGGTGAAGGTCTCCTTGATCAGATGAAATGATAGTTGATCCGATGAAATGTTTATAGTATTGTGGCAGTGGTCACAATATTGAATACGTCGTTGAAGTTTAATATAGTGTGTGTATAATGTGTATACCTATATACCTATATTAGGGTGGTTCAGAAATGACCTGAGTGCTCAGATGTTGCTGCTCATCCGTGAATATGTTGTTTTTTATTTTTTTGAAATATTCCATTTTTTTTCAGTTCTATATAGGACAATATTCACTACTGCCTCATCGAGGTTGAAATTTCGAAATTTTACAATTTTCAGCAATTTCAATGTTCTCAGATCAAAGTGCTCAACCGGCTACCTCTAGACTCTTATTCAATGAGCATTTTGGTTCAAGACGAGACTCGTACGACAATATTTAGTACTGCCTCAGGGACATTGAAGTTTTTTCACTATTTAGCGGTTTTTTTAGAGATTCGATCGCCAGGTGTTGCTCATATTTGCCCCAGTGGTTCAAGGGCATGATAAATACTTCAATCAATCATGAGATAGTTTTTTCTTCCCGTTATAAGGAAGAAATACAAGCAATATGCAGTCTGTGGGACCATTTTTACTACTCCCTCATTGGGGGACAACTTTTCTTCAAGTGAAATTGAATATACTATACCCATGTGTATATTCATCGAATTTATTAGTTCTAGATCGAGTTTATCAGAATCAATTATGAGCGTATTCCATGGTCGATTCTCTACAAAATTGTTAAGTTATAGAATGGAACTCGGATGGAGACTATGTTAAAACGATTTATTTATAGGCGACGGCGCGCGCTGCCCCTGAGAGACCTGGCTCGGGGGTACGCGTAGCTCGCGTAAGGAATAAATGGTGGGCATATATGGATCTATATTAAAAATATTGACCATACCAGAAGACATCACGGCAGATCGTCAAAACAATCTACGCACCATGCAGTTCATTGGATTATTATGCTATGATATTATTCACGGCATTCATAACTCTAGAAGTTATCGTCTGCGGACATTTTCATGTTGGGTTTAACATTTTTGTTTTCAATTGCAGAGCTTTAGTTGAAAAGTATGACACAATTGATGACGAAATTTTGCAAGAATCTGAATTTTCAATTTCTGCATATAGTAAAACTATTGATCTGAATACGAGCTAGTGTAAAATCCTTGAGCAAATTTCTAGCAAAACTAGGTACGCTTAGTGTCTACTGCATATATTTGTTTTCCAGGAGACTTGTTTCGTTAGAACTTCGTGTTTGCCAACGATAAACACTTGAGAAATATAAAATAACGAGTCACTCGGAATCGGTGCAAAAACGAACAGAGAAATCTCGCAAGCCGAGGGCTCCATATGACAGACGGATCTCTTTTCCTACGGCATACTGAGTTATTATCAATTATCATACTATCGTCTATACACACTATGTATACTCGTCCATTCATAATGTATATATGCTCGTGTGCGCATATGTATATGTATATGTATATGTACACCTATATCAATGTCTATTCGCGTGCACCAGCTACGTACATAATAATTGCTCTGCGTTTGTTGATGGGTATGCGACTCGTTCTCACGAGGAATAGGCGTGTGGCTGCGGGCTGCGGGCCGCGGTGCCTCGTTGACTTGACAGCTTGACGTAGACCTGCAGAGGCTTGAGAATTTCAACTTCGAGATGGGCGCGTGGAATAGACTTGAACAACAGAAGAATCCCCCGACACAAACCACTCGCTGCGGTAGGAATCGGCGAGGTAAACGTTAACGCTGACGATCGCGCACGCACTGTATTACCAGGTTGGCGACCTCGGGTATTCATTCGGTTGGCTATCCTACCATTCCACCGATCGGCTTAACCCCTTCCCTCTATTATCCTCTCTATCGCTTACTTATACACACGCCAAGTATACCTACCTCTCTATAGCACTCGAACGTTTTTCCCGCTCCGCGGGTACCTAATATAATAATGAAAGCCCAATCGCTCTATATAATGGCTCAATATAAGCGCAAGTGCCCGCCGATCAATTTGCTGAATGGCGTTTCGCTGCGGATGAAACGTTTCGCGCGTGCAGCATGATTACGGGCCTAGAATCATTCGGGTGGAAGAACTGATCATGATCAGCGGGATTTCTGATCCTTCTGTTTTCGAAGCTTCGAATTCAGTTGTTGTTATCGAGATACCAGCAGATGTAATAGAGGTCAGAGGGTATGGAGGGCTTGAACTACATATAGGCAACGCATGTACACACATACATGCATACATACATACGCAGCGCGAAAATGGTATCTAAGTTAAATATTAGGGCCGCCTGCGGTAGAGTCTCACAATTGTATGCGAATCTTCGGTTCTATGAGGATGCACGAAGACAATTAGGAGGATATGCAGGAGGAGAACAGAGCGGGATCAACGTTATGAGAATCTTCAAGCACTCGAGCGAGGTATGAGGTATACTAAGGTATACGTATACAAACGCCCTCTCTGGCCCGAAAACTCAGAACAGGCATTGTTCTTCTATGATTCTGGTTAGTTTTTCTTTTGTTTTTTCAATCACAGTAGAGCAGAGTGGTTCAGCGGAGTATTCATCTGGCCTTGGAGTGTAACCCCTTGAAGACGACGGGCACATCGGTACAGGGCATAGGCGGTGTTACTACATCGGTACAAATTATAATGCAGAAGACAACATCAGAAATGAATGAGAAGACAAATTAGAAATTAAAAAGTAACATAGGTGAAATGACGTGATACGAAAAGGGAGTGAAATAATAATAATAATAATAATAATAATAATTAACCTGAGATAGGTGATACAGAAGAAAAAGATAGCGTGATGGAAACTTCAAGAACTAGAAAGTTGAATAAATATAAAATTGAGTACAACCATATAGTGAACTAAACTTAAGTATGAGGCAGGGTACCGTGATACAGGCATCGCAAGGCACAGGTTTCAGTCATTCATCATACGCGATCGTTATATGCGCTCCTCTTTGACCAGCAGGTGCCGGTGGCATTTAGTTCGAAAAGTTGCAATTATATTCAATGTTTTCTTTCTCCAATTTCTATTCATATGGAAGACAAAGATTTGTCAGCTTTGTGGGATTTCGGCTGTCGAGTGTCTACTCTCTGATAGACGTTCGAGTCAATTTAATCCTGATCATTACAAAATCTCAAAAGTAACACGGCCGAATATCATGAATTCGAAGGTTCATACGACCTTGACGAGCGACGATGATTAATATTTCTCACTTGTGTCCCTCGACGAATGAAATTCTCCGGCCTCGCGAAATCCGGTGGACTGGCGATGTAATATTACGAGTTTGTTTCAAAATACTTTGTTTTTCTCGGTAAAAGTTTCTGATCGTCATTTAATCGTAATGGTAGTCGAAAGATAACGGATTTGCCAAGAGAGAAAAAACTTCAAGAATCACGGAGATTATGCACGGGTGTCCATATGGAAATATGAATAGCAATCCGAGAAAGTTTAGGCAGCGTGTTGTGAAAACGAAAATCAGATATTTAAATCGTGACGGATTTCTGGCTCACTGCTGGTGTATGCACATAGGTATATAGGTATATGTAAGTTCGAGTTGAGCTGGATAGGGGCCCAAGTACGTATTATAGGTATATTCATTGTCAGAATAGCTGATTGTGCGCTGCGTGCACCGCGCAACTTGTTGCTTCTCATCTAAAGTGATGCACCCGCGGCCAGAATGGTATCGCATGATATATGCGAGCTCTTGATTTCGAACGAATCGAAATCTGATTTCTCACCTTCACCATACGCGATAGCGTATTTAGGATGATTATAACGCGATGTGCCGATGTTAATTCAATTTATCTACTCTATACCGTCATAAGGTCCAATCAACACCTGTTCGAGAGGTCGCGGTGGTTTCTATTTGTTTTTAAAAAATGTGGTAACTCTAAATGGATTGCGTGAACATAGGTCTTGGGCAATACCGAATCCTCACCACGCAAACACACCGACTCGAATTCATTGGTCATCAGTAATTGGCAGTATATACCTATACGTCGGAGGATGGTGGTATCTCTCCGAGTCAAAATACAATATAAATAATATACCTATATATATATATATATATATATATATATATATATATATATATATATATTCCATCGTTATTTGTGAATTGAGATGTCGATGGTTCGCCGTGGCCGCGATTAAAGGTTCTTCGTGATTCCATACGGCTTTCTCATCATCCATATGACCTAGTGGTGATTAGTGGATATGATCGGTATATAGTCCCTCTGATTCGCGACGTAATTTACCTACATACGTTCTTGTCCGGCCGAAAAAAATTTCACCGCGGCCTCCCGCGATATTGATCCTTCTGAAAAGCTGAATAAATTGGCGATCTAAACGTATCGAGACGTCTTTTAACGGTTTTCTACGGCGGCAATGGGAATATTCCATCCGTACCGCGCTTACCGTATTATAGTTATGAAATAGTCTCGATTCGACGAGCTATGACAACATTGAAAGATGCGGTACATATGTATATTGTATATCGACTATACATACCTACACATAAGTATATACGATAGACATATGCATACGTAACAGTCGATAGTTCAACGGAAACTTTTACGGCATCGTGCACAAGCCATATAAACTGATCGATCTTGCGAAATTGCTCGCGTAGTAGAAATGCAGAGATTGTTGATTATACAGCCTAGCTTACTGTGTTTACTCTGCTTTTATAGTTCGCCTCGAGCGAGGCGTTATAGTAAACAGAGACTATGTTACAATAAACGTGGTATAACCATGTATGACGCTAAGAGTCGGTACCGATTGACAAAATGGACTATGGTCTGCGATACGGCTGCTGATGGAAAGTCTTCCTCCGCCCTTGATACATAAAATATATAATGTATGACGATAGAAACCTGTATACCTACTGGCCCTACTGCACATACGTCCCACAGGTATTACAATATGTACAGGCATTGCGCACCGTCGCGTCGGTTACAACACACGCCGACGATAATATGTATATCCCCCATATTGTTGGTTCGATTGGATATTGCATTATTGTGAAATGTTTACTAAATTTTAAACATTTTTGAGCAACGATGCCGCCCGTATATCACGGCAGTCACTTTAACTGCTTCCACAATTATTAGGGGCACCGCGCCGCAGCTAAAATGTGATTCGCAGGCGGCTTACAATTAGATTATGGACACATAATTTGTGTATGTATACTCGCGAGGATAGTGAGGGATTTTCAGCGAATCTTATTCGATGCACTGACTGCAATAATCATTGCGCACTTTAACTCAAAGAAATATAATCTAATCAAGAACGAGAGCCAGAATAATGTATATCGGTATATCGGGTAGAAATTGTCGACTTCACCTGTGTAGTTCCTTACCACTTGCACACCAGTATACCCAATACCATCTACCGTTAATTGCCATCATCGCAACCCAATTGCGAATTGAGCCGCAGCGATTCTGACTCTTTTTGTTGCGGGAGGTAAGTCTCCGGAATCAAATTTTGTCCCCAGATTGACCTGAATACATTTTTGTCTTCAGGCTTATATATGTATATGTACTACATACATACACGCTTATACCTGACTCGAAAAACCGAAAATTTTTATTGGAAAGTTATGAGTTTTTCATACGAGAATGTCATCCTCTCGAACAAAAAATTAACTACCGCTCATATAAACTTGCGAGAAAGTAGAATAGAGAGGTCACCCGGCAGGAATGACGAATCTTTAAAGCTGACATGAGTTATTCCTATAAGCTGAAGGTAAAATATATTTGTTACTTGCCTCGTACCACCTCTGCTACTACAAGTATATAACCAGACGAGGAAGCGAAAAAAAGAAGAAGAAGAAGAAGAAGAAGAAGAAAAAGAAAAAGAAGCCAAAGGTCATATAGGTCTACCTATAAGAGTTCCGAAGGTTGCGTAACCGTCAGTCGAAATCGGAGCATTATTCATTTTATTTAATCTCCCTCATGCGCTCACGAACGGTGAAAGGCCCGGTGCATGGCTGAATGTCTGGGCTATTAATAGATTGAAACGAAGTCCGAACTTTCAGACGCGTCACACTCCACACATTTTGTCTAAATTTCCGAAATAACGCCAGGCATCAACGTTCATCAAGACTGGATTCAATCGTTTCTGTATCATACTCAGTTGACATTCACTTAGGGCTCTCGCTTCTTGCCGGGACATCAGCCAATGCACGCGTCCATTCATCCTCGGTGTATTCGATCTTCGATCTCCAAATCAATAACTTCATCGGCATTACGCGAGAATCCAGAAATAAGGAATCGATTCGCTATCGCGGAGCCCTTCAGCCTGCTGCACGATTATTCATTGTGTGTATGTATACTTTTGAGTAAAATGATGTGTAGTGCACGACGTATAGGTATGACTCCTCGGTGAGTGGGGTCAAGTGGCGGCCGTCATGCCTGGGAGTTGGGGGGAACGGACCCACCGCGCATGCTCCCGATATACGTATGATCGTGTACACGTAGATCGTACACACTCGGCTCGGTAGTCGGTTATCCAGTATTGCCAACGCGTTGAGCGTGGGTGGACAAGCGCACGACAACGCACGGGCTTGGCGCAACTTGTGGTGACGGAGGATCGATGCCAGAGCAGAGATTTCGCGCCATGATCGAGGAGCTGGCCAGTGACCATGCGGCCTACGCAAGAGTCGACCTTACCAATCAGGTGAATTAACACCCCTGAAACCGTTTCAACCCCAGCATGTCTCTAACGCGGAGTTGGTGCGGAGGAAAAGTATTCTTCTCAGATACACCCACACCGTCACTACCGGCCCCCGAGACTCTCTGACGCCCTTCAAGCCTGTATATGGGCTCTATCGATCCACTCCGCGCTACCAACTTCTGGTACCGAAAACCACTATAGACGCGCGTGTAAAAGCGGGCAATTTGACTTGCTTCTGCGTCTCTGCAATCAACCGCTATACATACAGATTACAGAGAGTTATACGCTGGGAACTTGCCACGCCCTATGTTAGGCAATTCGTTGTTTTTTTTTTTTGTTTTTTTTTCCACAAACCGACAACGGTGTCGTGCGGTAATCCACGGAACAGCCACAGAATGACATTGTCCGTAGGTGTGGGTATGGCCGTAAAACGGCGTCGTCAGTTTCGGTAAAACACGAGTTGCCTACCATAGGGCGTGGCAAGTTTCCAGTGAACCTCTCTGTATACATGTAGGCAGGAGACCGATAAGCGTCCGAGCTTGCCCGCGAACAATTACAATATTGTAGATATTGATCGCACGAGTATCGCGATGAACTCCGACGAAGACCTTGATGATTTGTCAATAACGACTATATATGTACGCATATACATACCTATGCCTGTGTATATAGATTGTCAATTCTACAGACCTACGGACCTTGTAGAGTACCTTTGCTTTGCCTACACAGTTTGCAATATTTGTGTACGTACGACCGATGATATTATACAATATTCATGGCCCGCGATCACCCTGCACCTACATACATACCTATACCTACATAGTATATACGCATATCTATATCAGGTATATTAGTAATGATTAATGAATCTTCTTCTCCTGTCTCTTAGGTGAAAATTCTTCACGACACCATTGAGGATATGATGGTGCGGCTGGAGGAGTTCGAGTCTATATTCGGCATGGTCAGACAGTCGTGTTTTACGTTGATTTTTCCGAAAATTTCCATACACCACAGCCATTCGGCGCTGGGTATAATTATAGGTAACTTGTATACCATTGGCATTCAACACGCGTGTATTAAATTCGGCAGGTTCAGACGGAGGGCGCGGAATGCCTCAGCGGGCAAATTCCACGGTTAAGAACAGCGCGGCGAGAATTGACAGGCCTCTGCAGGCGCATCGACGCCTTGGAACACGTCGTTGCTAGGGCTAATGTGAATCTTGTCTCGTTGGAGGCCGCTGTAGATGCCGCGGAGGCTGACCTGGGTGTACCGGACACGCTGTTCAGCAAGTTGAACCCACTATCTTTCTTCGTGAGTTTGATAGACGATCATTTTGCCAATTATTCTCGTATACCTGTATTACCCCACGTTACATCATAGCATGAACATACCCAATGTGCCAATAACAAGTTACGGGGTATACCCTCCATTCCCTGGCTATCGATTACTGTTCGGCTCTGATTGATTATATTTTAGAAAAAGGCCCAGGAGCCGGTCCTGTGTACGAGAATACCGGCATTTGACCCCCCGGTAATATACAGGACGGAAGAGTTTTTCAACCCTGAATAAATGCCGTTGGATCTTACACATACGCGTTGCAGGTATCAGGTATTTATAGGGATGTGTGGGTCTACCCGCCACAGTCGTTCCACCACGCTCCATGGCATATATCCACGAAGAGTTGCCGATGTCAAAGGCCTGGGTGAAAAAATGTCATTCTCGATAAACCCGAGGAGAGGAAAATTGATTAGGGCACTTAACCCGGACATCCCGTGCTAGTTGGTATTTCATTGTCAGTGAAAATATTCATCTCAGCTGTTTGTCATCTATTTTGGCTATTCAAGAAATGATTATCTTTTGTTGCATTAATGGTCCCAACGTTTATAAATGTTGTATAAATTCCATAGATAAAATAAATGCAGAAAGAACTCACGCGAGTATCGTTTGATGTATGAAATGAGAAATTAATTTTACTTACATTAGTCAGGTCTTGAGACCCCCGGAACGATGCGGCGCTGATGCACGTATACTACGATCGTGTACCAGGTATATACATAGGTATACTATATGGCAGGTTTCATGCCCCTATGTACTACATACATATCTATACATACCTACTACACATATCTAGGGACACTCCATGGAACACGTATAGGCATGCGAGTATTGGCAATAATTATTTATGGCGATTACATTTTCATCTATGGACTGGTCACAGGTCAAGAGCAACGCTTTGAATTGCAAGATCTCATTCGAGCTACCTCCAATGTCGATAGGGCGTAGTATATCAATAGGACATAGTATACGTATAGTACGTATAGAAAATAACAGGTGACAATAATAAATGTAAGGTGAGACCTGTGCCAGACTACCATCGAGATGCCCTATTGCTGAACAATTTTGCATATACACCACGCTCGAAAATAAGCGGGTCACTGAAATTTTTCTCCGAAAAATGTCCGATTTCAATGTCTCATAACTCAGCGGAAAATAGATGTATAGAGTTGTCCTTGGAAGCGTTCTGAAGTTTGAAGCTTCACCTTTTAGGCGCTCACGGTAATTCAGTCTACGTTTCTCCGATCGCAAGTCATACTTCCCCGAAACACCTCCTGTCGAATGTGCAAAGTGAACTTTCAACTTTGGGGCGGTGCACGGGGCATGTCAGTCGGGAAAATGAACTTTTGTGATAACCATTCTGAAGCTTGAAATGTCCTCCCTCAAATCCGTATCTATTGAATTTGCGATAAGTTTTTTTTTCCTGCGATGCGTTATTCGACGTTTAATCGAAAATTATACCCAAACTTTTTATCAAAGCCCCGATGATGGTGTCGAACGATACTGTTTTCTGCCGAAATGAGCCCTGTCGAACACGTGTAAGATGTCGATCATCATCAGGTGTAAATCCTACCGAACAACCTCCACGTGCAGAACTCGGGTAATGCTAATGCTGGAGGTGGCGTCTCAATTTCCCGCTGGTATTCGAAATTGAATAAGGAAGATCCCCAATGAGGATTTTGTAGGGGGTATACCTCGAACTTAAGGATGTTATCATGGGCCATCTATGCCGCCTTTTACACGCGAGCTGTATGAGGTCAGAGTTGAAATTTCCATTCTTGAATCCGGATGGTCCCGTTCGAGGGGTAACCACTCCTAGAAAATTTAACGAATCAAAAATTGGAATGAAGTTCCAGAAAAATTGAGATTCGAGATCCAAATGCATGCTTTGGGAATCTCGATACGATCACTCGTTTGCCCGGGGCAGTTGGTTAAAAATTTAAAAACAATTTTGGGTTCAACGTCGAACAACGCATCGAAGGAAAAAAAAAGAAAAGAAAAGAAAAACTTGGAACAAATTTAAAAGATACATTTGAGATGTGACATTCCAAGCTTCGAAATGGTTATCACAAAAGTTCAATTTCCCGGCTGACAGGCTCCGTGTACCGTTTCAAAGTTGAAGGTTCACCTGGCAGGTTCGACACGAGGTGCTTCGCAGAAGCACAACCTGCGGGCAAAGAAACGTATGGGCTCGATTGCCGAAGAAACTGGAATGATTAGGCTCCGAGGTTCAAAGCGCTTTCAAGGACAACGCTCCACGTCTATTCGACGCTGAGTTCTGCGACTTTGAAGTCGGAACATTTTTTTGGAGAAAAAATTAGGTGACCCGCTAATTTTTGCGCGGAGTGTATTTCTCGTCTCATCGGGACTAGAGTGCGAACTGTTGACCAATAAAAATGTCACCATGTCCATCGTTGACCGAACTGCCTGTGAGGATACATTGCCTAACCTACAGTACATATATCCATATTATACATAGTATAATATACAATATAGTCATCTCCGTAAAGAGCTTCTGAGACATATGCAGTTGTTATACCTATACTTATACCTCAACGGTTACAATTATCAGTTACACGTGCCAAGTTCCGAGTCAACAGGCTGAAAATGTACAGGTTTTCAATTGGGCCTCCTTTTCACCCATCGAACAGCCACCGGCGATACAATGACGCCACCTCGTTAATTTTCCGGCGCCACAGGACACGCTGCAACTCGTCCATTTGCCCCACTGATCCCAAATCTTTGGACCTTGCCTGCAACGACGTCCAGCTATTGCCAGAAGGGAGATTACACGCGTGGGCCGATTGACAATTTGTTGCGACGCATGGTACCACAGTCGTAGCATGGATAACTATATAACTATGCGGGTGTGGTAATTTCGCGTGAGATGGCCATAGGAGAGGGCAGAGGTATATAGAGATGGCCCACCAATGTATTTTGTTTCGATGGGCCATCTCGCCCGGAATCGCCCTATAGGTATATAGGTACAAACTACACATTATCCACGTCTCCAGTATTTCCCACGCATGGATGTCTGTCGTATATCTACCTGCCTTTGAATGCAAAATTCCTACCATCTAAATGACTGATGTCGAGCGGAAGAAAACGTTGAACCGATATACATATATTATTGTACTACATTATTACCGTGTCAGCGTACAACAGATTCCGTTCAGACTTGCAATTAGATTTTTCATTCGCTCGTATAAGGCATACCTCGTATCATAATGTACGCACATACAACAATCAGAATCGCCGTATATACCTACACCTATTCGCACCGCGCCGTACGGGTCTGGATGGAGGCGTCAGCGTTCGCCCCAGCCTCCACGCACCTGTTCGTTGGACTTACTAATTGTCGGAGAAGTTGTAGGCGCGGGTTACCTATACTATAGGTAGGTATATACTATGGATTATCTATGTATATTGTATATGGGTATATAGTTTCACGCGAGTTGAATTTGCGAGGGGGTGTACCTTTTCGCCTTAGATTCAGGCGCACCTCGTCGTCGTCCAGGACTACTACGTCATCCTCGTCATCGTCCTCATCGTCTTCGTACTCGTCACCCTGTATTTCGGGGCCACCTGACTCTTGATCTTTATTGTGATCCACGTCCCTATGATAAACCCCACAACAATAATCGGGCAAAGCTTTTTCCTATCATCGCTGTTTATAGAAAGGTCACCTGGAGCGCGCGTCTCGTTTCGCTGACGTTCGCACTATTCCCGTAACGTCAGTTCTCGTTTTACCGTTGTACACCTTGTAACTGCTCTCCTTCAGTTTACCGTCCTCGCCGAGCACGCACGCCTGTCTCTCATCGTCGTATCCCAAATCCCTTGTACTTGTTCCTATCCTAATTCCCGTGTCCCGTTTCCTTTCGACTTTCCCGCGAATCCCAGATTCCACCACTCTCGGACCGATCACATCGACCGGAGCTTCGACTAGGTTAGGTACTGCCCCAGTGTGCCTGCCATTTGCGGATGACTGCTGCAAATTTTCATCCGTTGGAACATGACGAGGCGCAGCCATGGACGATAACGAAGATGCCTCCGAACGTGAGGCTACGCGATACCCGGTTGCGTTCGATACCGCGACATCTGCCTCCGCTACGTCGATGCTCGACGCGAGCCGCACGATCCCGACGAATACTGAGAACTTGATAATGCTCGAGCCAGAGAAAGCACGTGTCATTGGATTCGCTTGACCCTTACGGCAACATTTTGGTTAGAGACAGTTTACGAAATGTCAAAGTGCCTTGAATACGTTCACACTGAAGTTGTCAGCTGTGACAAGACAACGGTATGTGTGTGTGTGTGTGTGTGTGCGGTACTGGCCCTGGAGAAATGGTGACTCAATCTTTTTCATCGGCTCGAAATTAATTGGAACAATAAATTGAAGGGGGTGGGAGAAAGGCCGGGGGAAGGGGGGGGTTGACTTAAATGCCAGCAAATCCAAAAAGATATCAGTCCCGGCAATTTAGGTTTTCGTCACGCCTTGACCCCGAGCCAAGACAAGAAGTTCTTGTTGTTGCAGTCCCGCAGATGGCACGTTCTGATTTGTGCTTCTTTTGAGCCCGTTCTTGCATCCCTTTCCTACAATCGAGATTCGCCTATTGTCCGTGAAGCCAGGAATCCGGTCTATACAGGGTGTCCCAGAACTAAGTACACAAAATGATAGGGGTAATAGAGGGGGTCGAGCTGAGTAAATTAACTTGAAGAACATGTGGTCTCCGAAGTCGCGTTCGCGAGATACGACCGGTTGAAAAATCTCGCGCAGCACAGCGGGCAGCGCGGCTACCAGTCTTGTTAATGAGTGCGCTCGTTAGCTGATGCGGAACATAACGCTTCCAAATTTACGAATTTCGAACAAAAACACTATTTTGAAATTGAATTCCGAAGCGTTGTGTTCCGCATCAGCAGTCGCGCGCGCTTATTAGGAAGACTGTTAGCCGCTGCCCGCTGTGCTTCGCGAGATTCTTCAACCGGTCGTATCGCGCGAACGCGGCTTCGGAGACCACATGTTCGTCAGGTCAATTTACTCAGCTCGACCCCCTCTATTAGGGGTCCTTTTAGTCATTTTGTGTACTTAGTTCTGGGACACCCTGCATAGAAATAAGGCTATTCCGAGCAAGTCGACATTGGTGTATCAGTGAGCAAGATATGCAGCGCCAATCTCAAAGAAATATCCCTACAGGTATATATACTAGAATTCTCTATCCAGCTCTCTGGTATCAACCCCACCGTTCGTTCGTCCAGTTTCAGCGACGAGGATCGGGTGATGAACGGTCAAGGCCAAATTATACAACGAAAATTAGCGATTCCATTTGGGTAATCTGTTGCAGGTATAATTCAAATTTGAGTACCTCAAAGGTAATTGCTGATTTGATTTAGGGAATCTGGGGACTGCAGTTATGAATACTTATAAATGGATTGTCAGTGAAATAACTTCGCTGGCAGGGATATCGGAGTTTGGCAGATTTCAGTTCTAGCTCGTCTCTCCATGGTCTATATCGTCTGACATCACGTGTAATCTTTTTCGCGCGCGACTCGCTCGCCGTCTCGGGCTTGCGGATTCTTTCGCTCCTTTTCCAGGAATTTTCGGTACGAGGGATGATCTCCGTTTATAGGTGACGGCTTCTATGGGCCGGCTCGATGTGTCGATTCACCAGCATATGACGTGAATGTGACCGCAATGATATCCTCCACTTGTCGCGCGCCGCTCGTTGGTGTTGCAGTGGTGCTCTTCTCTCGTCGATGATGCCAAGATGTCAGCTGTATCGCATTGATCTATATCAATATTATGACGGCTGGAGATGATGGGTACTCGAATGGCGGTCGGTCTTATATTTTTATAAAAAACTTCATGAATCGTATACATGCGTATGTATATACTTATTTTTCATACATATGGTACTGCTGAAAAGTCCACACCCTACTAATATGTTTATGCTCTTTCAATGCACGACCGTCTCGACTAACAACAGACAGAGAATTAGTTCGCTACGTTACTACCACTCATACGCAATACATACTCATACCTATATATACCCGAACGGCTGTACCTATAGGAGGTCTTATGTGTATTTTACACCTGCGAATTGGGGTGAAAATTGACAACGCTTCGCGATCAGGTAGGCAATTAATAAGACGATAAACTTAATAATGTTGGTGGAACTTTATTACAATAATTTGTAACAATATATGATAGTAATGCTAAGCGGGTTCTGGCTCATTCAATGGCTGCATTATTACGAACAACGCTCTCGGTCGATACGAATCCCCCATATTCTCGCATCATCAACCTTCCCAAAGATCACTTGATCGATCCTCATGTAACATATCCGTGAAAATTCTCATCACCGACACATTCAGCGATATCATTTGTACTCACAGAGCGACACCAGCCTCACTTGTAGCAACCATCTCGATGATTGCACGACGCATCATTGAAATTTACATTATCAACATAATACACACAACGCTGGCTAACCTATGCAGTGACTGTCCACATTTCGCACCAAGCGTTGCATACATTAGATATACCTATATTGTTCTGTCACAATCTGCTAACACATCGCTCTAAGTATAGCAGCTGCTGATTAATTACTCGAGGTCGAACATTCATTTCCTGCTCCACAGATTGTATAAAATTTTCCGCAACACTATACGAGTGCCTCTGAGTAATATACGTATATATGATGCGAACGCAAGCGAGCATTTGAATCATCTCGAACATCAGATTATGATTGTAAAATCGGAAGTATAAATGAATACGTGTACCTACAGTTTTATGATCAATATGCATGATTGTTGAGTGGAACAATGCGTGTTTCGTGACGATCTATACTGATTCGCGAATGTCGTGGATATTCAAGGCTTCCTTCGCATGTACGGTCGACGAAGATCTCAATATACATACATATAGGTACTTACTTGTTAATCATGCATATTGATCATAAAACTGTAAACCTATTGCCCCGGAAAAAATTCCGATTACACAATCACAATCTGATGTTCGAGATAATTTGAATACTCGTTTGCATTTGCATTACATTACTACTATACCTATATAATAATATGATAAGAATCTATAAAATGTCCACAACCAAATATCTGAAGAAAAATTTGTAGCTATTGAGTTCAATTATAATATGATTCGCAATTCTTTTATTTTTCCGTTGCATGATTCACAATTAGTCGATTTTCGGAATAAAAGGCTGCAGACAGATACCCTTTTTGCTCGCGCGCCCTAGCTATAGACACATGCTTAGCGCGATATGATGTATGCGATTGCATGTATAATACAATTGATAAAAATAATAATTAGTAATATTTAACAATTTACATACGTACCTACACGATACGTATTCGCTTATTGAACTATTCATGAAATTTACATTATATCTAGCGTGGAAGGTCAGCGAAAATATTTGTAAAGGTTCGAGTTTCGCACCGGTACCGAGTCTCTTGAAGATATGTTGTAGGTACAGAATTTCGACAAAACGTAATTGAATAGATTTTTATATGAATTAATAATCGTATACTATATCAACCTTATAATGATACACGTATTCATACATATTTATTATACAATTGAGAAGACAAGAGTGAAAAGACGAGAAAGGAACACACACACACACGCGCACACACACGCGCACACAACAAGGAAAATACAGCTTTAACTGGATACAGGCGCGAATGCTTCTGTCAATATTTTCGCTAATTATTCCCACGCTCTTTCAGCAGTATAACGCTGCAGCGTCTCCGCTTTCCGTAATAATGCTCAATACGACCCGATAGAATAATGTTACGTTCTGGATATAAATTTATTTTCGTCCTGTACAAAATGGCACAATCCTACCCTAAAACTAAGCCGCGCCAATACGGCGCCGAAGGCAATTGGTTCAAGTACTTTTATTCTACCCCTGTAGAGTCCACCTTACCGCTAAATTATTTACATACAATTGCATAAAGAATTTGAATTTTTAGAAATTTCGATTCTGGTTCCAATTCGATTGGTCCGCTAGCATGACGGTGTTGGCCAGAGATCCGAGAGAAATTTCAGTCACAAATGGACACGTGTGTTCCACGATCGGACTGCGATATACACATATGTAAATGCTGAATATCATTGAAAATCAGGTGGATGAGTTCGCGAAATTTCTACTGCATTAATTATATCCACTTTCGATTTAATTCGAATTGTTACTTGTGTTTGTGGAATCGCAGTACGTACGCAATTAGAACGGGGGATAGTGACAGATTTTGGGATACGATTTTACTCGGTATGCCTTTCAGAGGACAATATTATCGGCATATCCTCGTGACAATAATGCATGAATCGAAGAGTCGTCCCGGGTTCTTTGTATTTAAAAATGATTCGTCATTTGTTCGAAAATTATGTGCTTCGGTACGATTCTAATCAGTCTGCCATGGGATTTGCAATGAAATTCAGAATAAAAATTTCTCGGAAAACCATTAGCATACCGTTAGGGTGGGCCCGAAGGTCTGTTAAGGTCATGTGAATTTGTATTTGAATAAGGAAATCTTTGCAATGTAAACAGTACTTGGGCATACGCAATCGGTATGCCATCTTTTCTTGAGCAGTTTCTTAACAAGCACTTGTATACTCATCAGTGGCAGCCTGTTTAAAAACGTGGAAAATTTCGTTATACATTTTCATTAATCATTATTCAATATGAAGAACCTGGGACGACTCTTTGATCCACGCATTATTATCGCGAGGATATACGGATAATATTGTCCTCCGAAAGGCATACCGAGTAATATCGTGTCCCAAAATCTGTCACTATCCCCTGGTCTGACTATACCGTGAAGGAAATGACAATGGCTCATGTCAGTGAACCTATGTATAGTGTATACCTATATCCGGAAATGTGAAAACAGGCACTTTCATCGTTTATTGAAGAAAAAAGAAAAAAGAAAGAAAACAGTATTCCTTATCACAGTAAGCCGCGCGGTATTCCGCAAAGGGGGGAACGAATTATACATTGACACACGGAGAAAAACGGATATTACCAGGATTAATATGAGATTTCAAGCATGTATGTAAAATACAGATGTCCGTCATATCGTAACTATACTTGCGTAATATATTTTACTAGACGATTGAAAGAATTTATATGCATTCACCGAGTTCCTTGGATATTATAGAATTCAATATCAGCTGATTTCATCCGTTGAAATACTCATACCCATGATTCTCAATAAAATCGAGTCTATAATGCTAAATCATTGTGAAAATTGAATTTTAAAATCGGTCTTTATATAAAAATTGTGATCGTGTTAGGAACGATTTGACGCGATTCCGTAAATATTTCAATTCTCGGTAAATCGGTATCCTAACTAATTTACACGCACAACTTAATTTACAGTACGTAAGACTGTGAAACTTGTCGTCTGGTTGTACACTATAACCTCACTAGCTACCTAACCGATTCGGGTCTCCCCCCCCCCCCCCCCCCCCCCCCGTCGCGGACTAAACTCACTTGACTAAACTTCGACTGCGCAGGCATTCTGTGCGCAACTGGACGCGAGAATGAGAGGAAGAAAGCCCGATGTTGGGGGTAAGGTGGTTTGATAGCTGAACGGTTTTGGTACTTGCCTCGTACCTCTGGTACTACGAGGATATAACTATTCAAGAAAGAAGAAGAAGAAGAAGAAGAAGGAGAAGGAGAAGAAGAAGAAGGAGAAGAAGATAGATAGGTGAACGGTAGCTTTGTCGAATAACTGGAGCTGTCGATTAGCTGGGAGTTGAACAGGCGAGTTTATGGTGTAGTATGTAACGTGGTGTGAGATAGAATAGAAAATAATAGGATAATCAGGATGGAAGAGAATTTTTTAAAGAGTATCATAGAATTTACATAGATGGATTGGATGGGTAGATGGATGGATGGATGGATAGACATAGACATAGACATGGACGTGGTACTACCTACCCTATAAGTATAAAACGATATCCAATAACATAATTAGCTCTAATAACTACCAGCTGATGTACTATACCTATACCATATTATTATCTATACATAAACTAATAAGGTGTGTGTATATGCATATTATATAAATTTGTATGTAAATGGATGTATCTACCATCCTTATCATAGTTATTTACAAGCCACCGGTAATGAATGGCACATTAAGAATACTTTTGCACTTCGAGTTCATTGTGTTGGGCAAAACTTAACTAACATATTAGTTAGGTCGCGTCCAGGCGTTTCGCTGACGCGCCCAGCTCGCGTATACTCCTTATTACCTTCCATTCATTTATCGTTCATCTTAATTTCAATCAGGATTGAACGGAGTGCTTATAATTATATTATTCAGCTTCGTCCTTTTGTAAGTACACGGGGCATCTCGTTCGTTTACTCCTCAACTTTCGTCTCCCCCCATTTGTGTCCAGATATATTTGTCTATTTCAGCACGCACACACGTACCGACAAATACTACCTCGTTCATCCCGCCAGACGTCCACTAATGTAAGTGACACTGGCAACCCAGCACGGTCCAAGGGGTATACGTATGTATGTATGTATGTACTACATACTTGCGTTACGTACTACACACGCACGTATATTTGCCCAAGCTCACCGGAACCTCGAGTGAGGGTCAAGCTCGTCGGTAGATGCTTCATCGTTTCGAAGTGGATCCGGTCTAATCGCGTCCCCGGATACGACGTAGGGCTTGGCAGGGTCTATCTGGAGAATTTACGGGGCCTACACCGGGGCACAATCCGACGAGAAGTGACACATCACACCTATATGCATGCATATCGTCGTCGCACACACACACACACACGCACGCACGCACGCACGCACGCACGCACGCACGCACGCGCACCTGGTTACCTACTGGTTCGCCTGTAGTATAGTATCAATATCAGTGTTCATCGTTCATCATACTGTCGTTTCGTTCTTTCTGAGCGGTTTCAACGGCTGAAGTTCACGTTCGAGTCGGTCGAAGTCGTTGTAATACTCGTGGTCCGATTCCTCTTCGGAACTTTTCTGCCTGACCTGAGAGCCGAATGCGGGACCGTTGGTTGCATCGGTCTTGACGAGATCCGCAGGCGCGGGAATCCCGAGGGTCTGTGGGCTCAGCGCTCCGTCGTCCTGTGACATTATGTACTCAGGATTGTCCAGCGATGTTTTACCCGGGATCGCTGAGAATTCAGGGTACTTTCGGTATCCGTTGTTCACCCACTTGGTTTCCGGTTCTGCAACGGTAACAATCAATGAAATCTCTGAGATATGAGAAGTCGTACGGACCACTAGACGTAGGCACGCGTATCTTTATATTTTCACTACTCACAGCTATATGCATGTACTACTGCATGCATACACACACACACACGCACACACACACGCGCGCGCATACATACACGCACGCATACATACACAGGTCAATGTATGTGTGTACCTATAGGTAGGTAGGTAGGTGCGTACGACGTATAATTATGCACGTTTACCTGTAGTCTTCGAATCACCGATTAGATCCATATATTGAATGGTGTTTGTTGGCATCTGAGGCGATGGCATTAGATAATCGTCTTCGTCTAACGGTAGGTCGAGCTTCAAATTTCCGATTTGAGCCTGCTGGTGTGCGGTGGCGACATCTTGCTCGAAGCAATCGTCCGTTACGTCGCATTCTGAAATAGCCGTACGAGATCGGGTCAGTATGGTGTATAGGTATACGTATACCCTAAACGACACAACGTCTGATCGTGGTAAATATATTTTCATATCTCACCTCTGACTCCGACCATTTTCAGAGGATCCGAGCAGTATCTTGAACTTGACCCATCCGACCCGTTAACTTGGCCGCAATTGCCGTTTGGATGAGCGTAGTGCGGGTGCTGAGCAACGTTTCCTCCCACAGGCTCCCGCGATGCACCCCCGTTGCCGTGGCCACCACCGTACCGTAGTAGTTCTCGGTCCCAGTTCTGCTGGTTTTGTGGCGTCGGTGAGTCAGCGGCCATTGGCATACCGTTCTGCCAGCAACTCTTTATCGGTGTGTTGGGCGGCGAGCCGGAAGTGCTCGAAGACGACACCATTATCGGTGGTATCGGGGCCCTGGACTTTGGCTGGAGATATTCGTCGGCGTCAACCAACGCTTCCGGACCATCCATAACTGATGCGAGATTTCTAATCATTTCTTTTTCATCCTATAAGCGCATAAGTGTAAAATAAGAAGATTGCACATCAATGAACGCGCGTATTCATCGATTATATCCATAGACGCCCGTTCATCTCGATAATTATCTGCATATATATATATATATATATATATAGGTATACAAGTCTATGCGTGATTCTGAATGTAGGATAACGGATTAACACTGTATGTTAGGTGCGGTGCAATTATTCGGGCTTACCTGAAGAGTGTACGACGGAAGTCTCATGTACTTGTCCCCCTTTATTGCAAGATATCGTCCGGGATCCCTCGACATCTTTGCAAAGTCTTCGGCGAGCTCTTTGAAACTCGGTCTCGACTCGGCGTCGAGCATCCAGCATTTGATCATAATCATGTAAACATCGATTGTGCATATGGCTGGCTGGGGCAGCCTCTCCCCCTTCTCCAATAACTCCGGGACGTTTCTGGCTGGCACGTTTTCGTACGGTCTCCCGCCGTACGTTAAAACCTCCCAAATGGTAACACCGAACGCCCACACATCGGATTTGTGCGTGAATACGCGATGCTGAATGCACTCCAAGGCAAGCCATTTTATTGGCATCTTACCGCCGGCGGCCTTGTACTGTTCCTCGTTTATATCGAGAAGCTTGGCCAGGCCGAAGTCGGTGATCTTTACGCAATTCGGTGTTTGCACGAGGACGTTCCTCGCCGCCAGATCCCTGTGCACCAGTCTCCTCTCCTCGAGATACGCCATACCCCTGGCAATCTGCGTACACCAGTTCAACAAAGGCTTCGAGCCGATCTTGTCCCTGTACTTTCTAACGAAGTCGAGGAGGCAGCCAAGCGGCATCAGCTGCGTGACGAGCATCATCTGCGACGTCATGCACACGGCGAGTAGCTGGAGTAGATTCGGGTGCTCGACACTTGCCATTATGTAGGCCTCGTCGAGGAACTCCTTCGATGTATTTGCCCCGGTACCGTCGTGCAAGACCTTTATTGCGACCGGTATCTTGACGTTTTCACCCTCCGGCACCCACACCCCCTTGTAGACGTTGCCGAACGCCCCGTAACCGAGTATCCCGCCCTTCCTCATCTCCTCCTCTTTTATTATACGCAATTTAGCGAGGTTCGGCTTCACCCCCGTAGGCCTTAGGGGTTCGTTGTCATCGAGGCCGGTGAGAGCCATCGTCATCTTCACGGTGTTCTCCTTGGCCTTGGCCCGCTGTCGCCACAGGAACATCGCCGCCGCGCAGAACATTATCGCAATCACGACGAAGGCCCCGACTCCCGCCAGGATTGCCGGGTTCCGTTCGTTCTCGTAAGTGGAGAGCATGTGAATCGGATCCGAGGAACAGTACGGGTCACCGCCCGAGGGGAATATTTTGTACGGGTATTCTTCCGGGCATACGTCCGTGCAGTTGAAGGACGTCGCGTTGTCCACCCGGGAGTCTTCCTCCTGGGAACGAGTCATTATTATTTTTATACACTTCCGACCTATACCTACTTATTTCTACGATTCCTCGCGCGAATCAGGCGATGGCGATAGTAGTATGTATGTATACATGATTGTGCAACATCATCGGCTACTTTTGTCAATAGGAATTTATTGAGATGAAATTTTGGCCTAATCCCGGGGGGATATTTTTCAATAAAATCTAACTCGTAGCGCTATACGTCCGGCGAATACTTACAAAGTAGACCTTGTAGTTTCTACACTTGGTGCACTGACCGATCCCCGGACCGTGGCAACTCCTGCACTCCGCCATGCAGGGGATGCAGACTCGAGTATCCGCGTCGGCGAAATGGTCAGCGGGACACTTATCCTCGCACTGTTCGCCCCGCTTGTACTTGGTGCATTCGTGGCAAATTTGTTCGTGGAAACCGTACCCGGTGCACTTGCGACACCGCGGATGACACTTGCGGCATACAGCTTTACCGGCGAGGGCCTTCAAGGCTCCGCGTTCCTGGAGTCCGATCCACTCCGAGTAGTAACCTGTGTAACGTACCGAAAGACATGATTATTCAATTGACCATGGGTATTATACCTGTATATGCCAGAAAATAAAAAATAAAAAAAAAAAACAGTATGTTGTCATTATTGTCCCGAGGCTCCGCTGCATTGGTTATTGCTGGTGATCATGCGGCGCGACGGAGCTTCAATTATAGGTGGGTTGGATGTATCTGCGGGTGTTCACGTATTTCACTAAATACAGGACAGTTGAGTGCTTGCTCCCCAGCTACCTCTAACCTCTAACCTCTAACGAGTCGTATATGAGCAAGCGTGGGGGTAAGTCAGTCACTCACCTTCAGGGCATGGATCCTTCTTCCGGAGGCAACTCATCGGTGTGTCGGAATTCAGGATAGCCTGTTCGCAGCTGTGGCAACCGTTCGGACTGATGTTATTCTCCGGCCCCTCGCAACCCCCTACGCAATTGGCGTGACAGTGTTTACACGTCCCGTTATCGTTGTACTTAGACGAGGGACATTCGGGAACGCAGAAAGGACCGTCGCGGACGTGCTTGCACGTGGTGCAGTTCTCTGCCTTTGGCCCCGAACAAGTACCGTTGCACTGTTCGTGGCAAGGTTTGCAGGTCAGTTCGTCCGCTTCGTAAATACTGGAATTAATAACACCCCGTTTAGCTATTGCGCGGAGTTCTAATCGTGACTATACAAAGTTCTCAGGCAATTCTTCTATACACGTATAGGTATAGGTATACAGTATCTATCGAAACGATATTGATATGTATCGTGATAATGTATAACCAAGGTATATGTATGTATACTACATTGTACTCAATAAAATAAGTTCCTCGAAGTTTATCTCTATGAAATCGAATTTAAAAACTATACTTCGTCAAATAGTAACGAAATAGATCATACAGCATAGGTATATAGTATGCATGTAGGTGTGTATGTACTATTCGGATTAAACAACCGATCGTGGGGCGGGGAGGTTACCTATACCTATAGAAAGAGACACGCGGAATGGCTCGGCGTCGTGAGGATCAGAAAATTCCATTAGATATATCTGAAGGATCATCGGGTAATTCATTAAAAATATAGAAAAAGAGAAAAAAAGATACATGTATATGTATAGTAGGGTGGACGTTGAATACCATCTTGAGGAGTGAAGCCCCATAGTTTATAGACAAAGAATAGAAAAAAATTTTGGCCCCAGTGCGAGGTTTTTGAAATGAAATCAACCCGTGCCGGTGAGGTCGCGAAGTTTCCCATCTAAAACACATGCATTTTTAGGGATCTCAATACAAAAATTCACTGTCAGGCTAATTTTAATTCAAAAAATTCTAAACTAAGTGAAAGTATCAGATATGTGTACTACTACATGGAGAAAAATTGAGGATATTATACCGTAAGTATGATACTTACTGAAAATTAGAATTTCAGGCTGTAAAATCGATAAAGAGAATTTTAGTTCGGAGTGGAATCATAAGCAGATTCAACGGTATGACATCCTCGATTTTTCTCCATGTAGTAATACATATACCTGATACTTTCACTTAGTTTGGGATTTTTTTAATTAAAATTAGCCTCACAGTGAATTTATGAATTGAGATCCGCAAAAATGCATGTGTTTTAGATGGGAGACTTTGCGACCTTACCGGCACGGGTTGATTTCATTTTGAAAACCTCGCATTGGGGCGAAAATTTTTGTCTATCTTTTGTCTATAAACTGTGGGGCTTCACTCGTCAAGATGGTATTCAACGTCCACCCTAATGTATAGGTATATAAATTGTAAAGCTCGAGTAATTTACCTATTACCAAATCGAAGCCAACAGGCAAAGTACTTCGCGGCAACGATTAAGATCTCCAAATTGTCAAATCAACGCCAACGAGTAAAATACTTTGCGGCTACGATTGAAAACTCTTTATTATTATTTAACCAACACCGGCAAGTTTTATACTTCGCGTTAGCGATTAAGAAATCACACTCCATTAATTAACACCGACGAGTCAACTCTGAGGTTGCGATTAACGAAATCTCCCTTTCGCCTAAAAAACACTGCCTCAATATCAATTAATTATATCATTTCACCTGATAACGATTTTGGATCTACAGCAGCGTATAATGAATAAGGCTGCGAGACAGAATCCCTGACCAAATAATTAAAAGAATCATGGATATTGACACATGGAATAAAATGAACCGAATAGAACATTGCGTTAAATGAATAACGTTCTAATGTATACATACATATATAGGTATACGTATAGGTATACTATACAACAGAGAATTTCAGTGGAAGCTTGCCACGCCCTATGGTAGGCAACTCGCGTGACTCCGAAATTGACAACGGTGTCGTACGAAAGTCCACGGAACAGCCGCAGAGAATGACAGTTGCCGCTACATAAGCTACATTGTCTGTATACACACATAGGTATACAGGTACGGTCGTACCACGGCGTTGTCGATTACGGAAACACACGAGTTGCCTACCATATAGGGTATGTTGGCATATTGCCACTGGACTTCTCGTAAGTATGGGTATAGTCGACTTTGGGATAGATTTTGCGAATAGAAAAGAGAATCTGCGGTTTACCTTCCTTGTCCGTAATCTTGGCAAGCCGAGAATAGAACAACAGACAACCACACCCACGGTATAGAATCATATTATAAACGGTGATGAATTTTCTTGAGTAAAAATCAAGATTTTCACGAGCCAAACTCACCCAGGCACCGCTGTGCAATTTTCCAGGCAGACGTTACCAAGGACAAAGTTTCTGCAGGACAAACATTGCTCCGGCCCTGGCCCCCAGCAGCCCTCGTCCGAACATTGATCGTCGCATACCAAGCCTTCGAGTTCTGGAACAATAAATGAAGAAATGTGCAACCCCTGCGTATACCACGTGTGTTTCCCATATTCGCTATACCCGCGTAACATTCTCATACCTATTGTATAAGGTATACCTGAATAACACCCAAGTGAATGTAATACAATCGTAATGTAGTATAACGGTAGCGTTGTTAGGTACTCACGGCAGTCGGATTCGTTCTTGTTGTTGGAAAGTAGACTAGCGTGTTCGGATGACTTTTTGATACGGGTCCAATTAATACTCTGGGCATAACAGAGATTCTTGTTCTCCAGTATCGCTATCGAACCGGAGTTGATCTTCTTCAGGGAATTCAGTCCCAGCGATACCAGGGCTGTTTTCACAATGTAAAGTGAGGCAAAGTACTCGGTCAGGGTTCTGCCGCCGATCACCTCCAGGTTGCGGAAATACGATAGATTTGTGAAGTCCTTGTGGTCGCCTTGGATGTTCACGTATCCCGTGACTTCCTTCAGGGTGCTGAACACCTCGAGCCTGTCGGGATGGAGCTCCTGGTACCTCGGCCCGAAGGTGAAGTTCGTGTAAATGTGCTGGTACCCCATGAAGCTCTGATCCAATATCGTGATCGAGCCCTCGATAATCGTGCAATCCTTAAAGCTGTCGATGTTCCCGGAGTGAACCTTGTCGACACCCTGGCAGGTCTTTGGACACGGGCCGTCACAGGGTACACACTCGCCGTTAACAGCCTTCTTCTTCGGCGGGCAGGAGCGTACGCAGGCCCCATTGTCTTTTAGTAGATGCTCGGGACACTTCCGGACGCACGTCGCACCGTACGCGTATTTCCCGTCAGGATTCACTTCCCAGGAATATGTAGTCGGATTGTACCTGTAGGTTTGTCGTAAGACACGTTTGTCAGAACAAGTTCCAGTCTATTGAAAAATGTATGTACATATTCCCGTGGATGTGACCACGATGTATCACATCCACCGTCGTTTCTTCGCCGCACTATGAGGTGGGTTCAAGTTCGACTCAACTATAGTGTACACTTACTTTTGCATCGGTGGACATTCCTGGGTGCATACACCGTCGTCGAAGAAATTCTTGCACGCCAAGCAATCGCTCTGTTTGGGCCCGGTGCAACCGCCGGCACAAAACAGATGACAGCACTCCCTTGGCTTCCGCCCGAAGCAACGACCTTGCCAACACTGCGGCGAACAGTTAGTCTTTGAAAATCTCTGACAATTCTCGGGACCCTCGCCCCAGCATCCTTGCTCGCAACTTTTGTCACATTCGGGGCAGGCTCGCTCCGGCGCTGTGAAGTTGTAGATGTAAACGTACTTTGCTTGGCTACCGGTTATTATCTCGTCCCAGTTGATGGTTTTCATGTGGCAGAGGTTGTAGTTGTTGTACATGCCGACGCTGCCGTTCAATATGTCTACGGGGCATAAAGGTAGCACAACGGTCACAACCGCGGATCACCTCGCCACCGCGAGGAAGTAAGAGAAGAAGAAGGGGAAGAAGAAGGAGAAGAAGAAAATGAAAAAGTGGTAGAATAAGAATAATAGGAAGAAAAGTAAAAGGTTGAAAGCAAGGTATTTTGTGCGAGGATAAATTATTGTGAAACGTTACCTCGGAGTGCAGGCAGCTCGAGGCTGTTCATCTGGCACATGGTGACGAACAACGCATACTCGGCCTCGTGGATGTATAGCTTGAACAGGGTCCTGCCGCGAATGATTTGAAGTCGTGGAAGTAGAACCTTTTTCACGTCTACGTGGCTAATTAGGACGTACCCGGTGACTTCGCGAATATACTGAAGAAAGCTCAGGTCGTGCTGAAGGTCCTGTAGCCACGTGATTTCCAGATTACCATCAACGTAGGTACAGTTAGTGTACCGATCCCGAAGATTCCGGTAATGATGGTCCTTGTTCGAGGGCACCGAGAGGCGGCCATTTGTGCCAATACAGACTGAAACAGAAATGACCGAAATTCACATGAGTTTACTGTACTACCTGTATATATATATATATATATATGTATCATCGGACAGAGCTCGTGAAGTTCTTTCGACAAACTTGAAAATCTTTGCTGGTCCCGAGATCCCGGGAGCTTTGATCTCAAACGATAGGCGACAGATTTCAGGCTCTGAGATAAAATGAACCATATAACAGCGAAACATAATGGCGCTCCCCGAGTAGCAGGCGAGAGGAACTAAATAAAGAAAAGGGTAAACAAACTTGCGTCATTGTGGCACAGTTGCGCGAGCCCACCGGTCAGCGAAGGCGTCAGCCATTCGCAACTTTCTTTAGAGAAATTGCTTTGCCAGCTACGGAGCACGGATTGATAGAACTAGCTATACCCACGCGTCGATGGTTATAATATGCCTAGATGGAACAATTTTCTAGGTCTTGAGACCCGCCGAGGAAGACAGGTGGGCGAACCACTGCACGCCCGCGCAGTGCGACGGAAACGAGTTCTCCCGGGTTGCGCAATTCCTGTCGAATATAACGCATACCTATAACTTTTAGGTACCGGTCGTCGCCTTGGCGGCGTAAACATCACCGGGCATTATAGGCGAGTCGCCGGGGATCACCACCCATCCGTATAGGCCATCGGTCATACTGAAGCATCAAATATGATACATGATACCTCTGTATACAGTATTATACGTATACCTATGTGGCATATACAGGCCCATTTGGCTACATATGTATTGTGATTGTGAAAATTTGTCAAAAATCCCGTTACCCAGCATCGTTCATCGGTGCCGAATATTTCCCGCAGAAAACTGACGATTGGTTTACGAGGGAAATTATGGAAAATTATTCGTGCGACCGGAGTATACGAGCGCAGGCCTCTCGCGACTACATTCCCTTCGCATCCGAGCGAATGGTTGACAAAAAGTATAGGAACAGGTAACTGGTGCACGTAATCGATGGCCCGTTGGGGCGCGGGAGGGTCGAGCTATTATACCCACGGGGAGAGAACGGGTCCCCTGGTATTCGCACGCGCCAGATGCTCTCTGCGACGACGCTGCCTGCATTGGCGAGGCGCGGCGCCGATATCTTGACTCTGATATCGGAACTCAATGCACAAGGCACAAGTCCTGCTTAGTTCCTGGAAAAACCGAATCCAGTACCGTACGAGTACCTACCTGCACTGGCAATTGCAGTTCTACCGTGGGGCTTTACAGTTCGCCGTGGATGAGAGGGAAATACGATTATCTTCATCTACAAAGCTATGAAAGTCTTTTGCAAGACTCGCGGCGAGAGATATCCCAGCGCTTATTCCCCCCTTCAACGACGCACCGCAAGATCATTCGCGAAGCTGTTAATTTCGCCTTCGATGGTGCTATACGGTCCTCGGTCTTCCCCGAGCAAGGTTAATGGCTGTTCTTTGTCTTGTGCGATTGTGATACTCGCAGAGTGGTTCATTTTTATATTCCGCTCGATATTCTCCGGCCCCGAGGTGTTGCGTACGACTTTTGCGCGGACCGGCAACGGACGGGCCAAAGATATATTTTGGTTTACGACCGCGAGCAAATGGTGCGGTCGTCCCGTATTACCTTTGGCCCTTTATAATGGCGCCCTGAACTACGGGATAAATATCGACAGAAATGATTCCGTCCCGTGGTCTGCAGGCAGACATACACGCATAGCCGTATATAAATATACCTATATACATGCATACATGTATATTTATATACATATAGGTATATTGTACCACCTATATATGTACCTATATTCATATGCTTTCTCTTCGCCCAGCTCCTAACTCTTCTTGAGCTCTTTCTCCGGTCTTTGAGCAGGCGGTGAATAACTGCTGGTGTCCACGACTAGTTTTTCCCGACTGTTGAATGTAGTTACCTACCCACGGAGCTCGGTGGCTCGTAGTTGTCTACTCTCATCGAAGACAATGTGTTGAAAATTCACCGGAGGGTGAAGATTCTTTTTCTACGTAATACGCCCGGTTTTCGAATTGACAGTAGCGTACACCGCGGAGAAACGGTCCAGCCTAGCAAGGTACATACGTCTGGTCCATGTTTAACACCCCGGCTTACGTTTTTCCATCGCGAGGATATGCGAAGCAGTGGGAACAAGCGATGCTGAATTAAAGAAAAGTACCAAAGAGCCGAAGAACTTAAGAACCAAAGTGTACAGACAAGGAACAAATAACGGCGAGTGGAATGTGCTTTGTTCGCCGGTCTCTCTCCCTGTCACATCTTCGCCCTCTCTCGTTCTCAGTCGCTCTCGTCGAATCCCACCTCGCCGGACGATGGTGAGGCTGCTAGGCTGGACCACGTCGTGTCTGGCCCCGAGCACGCGAGTCTCTCTCTGGTTATTAACTCCGAGGTACCGGACCGCAGCCTAGCTAGTATACATTTGGATCCGGCACACGGTCGGCAGTTTATTCCGAACCTTGATCACCTCAGCGACCTACTCCAACCTTGAACGGGATTATATGTTCCTGCGATATTCCGAGGCTGCAGCGTGTACCCGTATGCATGCGTCCGTGTGCATGTATGTTATGTAATGTATGCATGTATGTACAATATGTACGACATACATACATACATACATACATACATACCTGTGTATGGGTGCAAGTTTCGCGCGGATGATTATTCATTGTCAGTAAAATCTATTTGAACTCGAAACCTGACGAACTGGCGATTGACAGAAGTCGGCTGCGTGAATCCCTTACCTATACTCATCGGGCACCGGTCGACGGGATTGCGGCGGGTATTGGAAAAGAGGAGGCAGCGACGCGCCAGCTAAACGCATCGTTCAGAGAAGCCTGGGCTTCTCCCGTCTCTGTACGCGTACATACATACATACATACATACGTACGTACACACAGACTCCTAGGCTTAGAATTAATCTCCAGACGAATAGTCACACAGATGAGACTGGCATGACTCTGCATCTGCGATCCCGATCTCATAATCGGATACACTGCAGGATGGATTGATTCCTGATTGTGAGATCGGGCTATGCGATCTCCTGCTTCGTAGTCTCAATCCTCGCTCGGTGTCGTTTATACCTATACCACGTCGTTCTGCGACGGCCAAGAATTACTTACTATACCTGCGATCAGAATTCGCACAACTCAAGTTATATCTTGGGAGGAGAATTCAGGATCCGTGGTTTCTAGGTTGAATTTCTGAATGATTTCACGTATACCAATAATTATTTCCTGAAGATTGTCACCGTGGTGCAACATCGTTTCCCCGTCGAATCATTTCAAAGCGACAAACTCGCGTTTCATATTGAATAATTCAGCTAACAAAGATGATATAGTAGAAGCGTGGAAGCTTCGGGGTCGGAAAGCACAAGAAATCCACGCTTATGTTGCGCTGGCCTCTGCCAATCTAAAGTTTGTAGTTATGTCTTGTAAATTCGCAAGGCTTTAGGTACTGTCGCGGGACGAAAGGGTTCATTACCTTGTATCTAATCTATCCATGCGCGTCTATGCGCATATTATACCGGTTGCCTGTGAACATATGCGAATAGGAATGTGGTCGGGTCAATATAGTATAGCTGCAGTAGTTGATTCAAATCATCTAGTGTATGCATACACGGGCTTGCCTGGGTATGTATACATCGATCGCTTTGTCCTGGCTACGAATGACCATACTTATAGCTAGACCATACCTCACCCAATGACTGTGAATGGATTTGTTGGACCACATACGGTAGATTTCTGCATAACAGCACAACTAGGAAGATTTTTTTGCTAGAAATCAAGTTGCACGGAAATTCCGCTCTGGACGGCAGGTACGCGTACCCCGGGCCCAGGGTATAGATACACCTGTTGCCCCATCCTGTCGCTGTACCACGACGGCGACGACTTCTCTTGCCTCCTCTTCTGTCTTCGACACCGCTGGATACCGTCTATTATAGTTGTTTCGTGCGCGGTATACATACATCCACACATCCCTGTCTCGCACGTATGTATACATACACATACGAATAAGATGCCTTCCCGCACATACACCTGTGTAACACTTCCGATGATGGCAGTGCATTCGGCGTGTGCTCTCGTGATACATGGGCAGAGTAGGCTATGCAGTTGCTTGTGTGCGTGTGTGTTACGAGCTGAGTCGTTACGAAAGCCAGCGCCATATCGCGAATATGATTAATAAGCGGCTTTATCGCATATTATGCGCGGAGGTAGTGGTGGAATTCCTTGGTAATTGAATCCAACTTCGTTGACGTATGAATAAATCGTATTATAAGCCGCATCTGCACACGAATCGGATTCATACACCCTTGCCCTTCTTCTCATTATATTGTGCACATGCTCCTGCATACATGTTATAGGTATACCTGTATAAATTGTTACGTGGCAGATTGCACCTGCCGTTACAGGTAACTTCCGAACCCTTGGACGACCCCCTATTTATGTAGGGCCAACCAGAATGCGTGCCGAACGAATCTGTTGGGGTAGCCGCGGGGTCTCGGGAATTCTCCGGGATGCGACCGTGACCGAACTGAGACTGACGGATCTACACCTTATTCGTTTGTTTTTCTCTTTTTCTACTCCATCTCTATATTGTGGGGGGGGGGGGGGGGGGGGGCATAGTCTCCGAAGCTTCGACATATCAAGCCGGCGTACGGCCGTGGGCCAGGGGGCTGGTCATTCCAGCAGAACTGAGCGGCACGGGCCCTCCGGAGGAAAATGTCCACCTAGCCTTCGCCCAGATAGACGTTGCAGGGGTCTCAGAACTTGCTGAAAAGGAACGCGGGGGAGTGTCCGGAGCGCTCAGCTACGGGGGAATCTGGTGGTGGATGAAAGTCCTGTCACCTCAAAGAGCCGGCGAATCCCGTTTCATCCGAAAGAATCCCGTCCCGGCATAAAGATTCGAATCCTGCGCGCCAACGAGGATCTGACGCCAACCGGCAGGCAACCCATCGATCAGTTGATAAACGGGTCGATAGGTAACCATCCGACGAGAGGGGTCTCCTGCGTAGCCATATGAGAAATGAGAATAAGAAGACATTCTGTCGTAGGCTACGAGCACCGCTGGACGCCAAATCATTGCGAGTCGAGATCGTTGTAGAGTTTTCGTATTTGCGTTGTCGAATTGTTGCCCACGAAGGCCGTAGAGTGTGAGTGTCCACGAGGACCTACTGTGAGAACGAGCAGAGATGAAGTTTGGCCGAGAAAAGGTTTAGTACGTCAGGTGGCTGGAGGACGGTAAGCGTTAGCGAACTTCACCTAGGTTAATTTGAATCCGGCAAACGGCCATCTGCCATCTTGCCGTGCTAAGGCCACGAGGCTGTGTAGATCCTTGAGGGACAAATCAAGACGACCTCCGAGTCGGTAGGCTCTGGCCACTGTCCTGGTATACTATAGGGCATAGGGAATAGAGTCCAGTGGAGAATATTGAGTCCTATCGTGAAAGATTGAGCACGTTGAGTCTAGTTTAGTGGTTAGGCCCTCGCCCGTGAGTGCGCGGGAGACAGTCATAGTCAGTCGCTGTTGTTCTCTCTTTCTCCTGCTAGGAGAACGAGACCGTTTAGCCCAGTGAACAGGGATCCGACTCATAGGTGGCCATAATGCAAAATTCTGAACAAGTTTTTTCAATGTTGCATGCGTTTTATTGACAGATAAGGAGCTTGAATTCAAAAGTTGCCCCACCCCCACCCCCTTCGCGGCGTTAGCCGCTATCTTGAAAAACGCGTTTTATGTCATATCTCGAAAATCGCTGACTTTAGGATAAAAAATATGGAGACCTTTTTTGCAGATAATTAGATTCTTCGTCTTTTTTATCCCAAAGTTTTTTTCATTCAACTTACCGTTTTTCAATTACTGCTGGTTTAGTATTGCAAATCTTCTTTTTTTCCCTGAAACTTCCTTGAAAATCGATGTACTGATAAAATGCCCATTATCTTTTTTATTTAGTATTAAAATTCATAGAAATTTTCTATATAACTTTTTCCACAGAACTAATACTTTAAAACTTATTAACAGTTAAATATAAGAATGATGAAATCTTTCTATGTAATTCAATCTTATAATACCAATAAGTTAACTTTTTGTGAACTCATTTTCTGGCTTGTAATTTTTTATCGACTCTATAAACAATGATATTAATGTTTTATGAAATAAAAAATCACTCGAAAATTATCAACAGGTAATGATAAAAATAGCTGCGATTTTCAGAATTTTGCATTTTTATTTGCGGTCTATCGTCTGGACTATAAGTTAGTTTGTAGGTGAAAGCCCTCCAAAAAGCACCTCTGGTACAAAAACCTTTTGCCAAGTAGAATAATATCGTCATTACCCACAAAAAATCTACCAACTAAAAATCGTCCTTAACAAAAGTGGTACTATAAAAATGTATCTATAGATACTAACGAAAGGATTAGAATCAGATACAATTGCCTAGTGTATGTCTTCTGTCTACAATAAAAGTTTACAACAGAAAAACAGAAAATTAAATAGTCTCGTGCTTGCTCACTCGCTACGCTCGCTCGCTAGATTGGCTTTTGATAATTGACAGGAAGAAAATGAGGAAAAAAAAATTCAGGAAGTGGTACTTACGGGTCAGGTATGGGTAAGTAAAACATTCATTTAGGTCTATATATCATGTGTTCGATATATATATTCCTATAATGGCCCGCCCAGTACGATTTCCAGAATTTTTTTTTTACTAATTTTTTTCCTGTCAATCATCAAAAGCCAATCTAGGAGCGTAGAAAGTAAACAAGCACAAGACTATTTAATTTTCTGTTTCTTTTTTTTGTTGTGAAATTTCATCATAGACAGAAGACATGTACTTGGCAATTGTATCTGATTTCATGCTCTTTAACGGAGATATCACTGCTTTTTCTAAAATTATGCTGGACTACCTAACAATTATTGTGCTCGCTACGCTCGCTCGATTCGGTTTTCCTAGATCCATTACCCAATAGCATTCTGCCAATTGTTTCTATGATTATCTCTATATGCACGTACGGTGAAGCATTTTATATCATCTAAATCCCTCTACAAGCAGCAATGTTGAATGCGGTAGTATAGTATAAATGAATATACACGTATACATATGCTCCTAGTCTTCTGTAAGCCTCAAATTTTTGTGAACAGATAACATGTGTTCTTTTATTAAGTTCTGAGAATTGTCTCGTTAGAATCCGTTATAATTCTATATTAAATATACGAAAATATTTGGAAAAGATAATATTTGTTTATTTAATTTGTGCATAATTGGTTGTCATGTTAGAAAGTATAACAGTTTGCCGTGTGACATGATGGTCCACGAGATTTGTGATATTATATTTTTATCTAATTATAATAGAGGCGAAAGATAAGAAAATGTGCTTATCGACTTGGGTTGAGTTCTCGGACCTGTGAGAGTTCCTTCCGCATTATCGTCGAATAGGGTCGCCCACGATTTTCTCGTTATAATTCGAAACAAGAGTTGAAGATAACAACTAAAGCAATGAAACATTCTCGATCTTATGTTTGCGGCGTCCACAACAGCGCCATCTGACAACTGATGTCGAGTACCTTTAACTCTGCCGTCTAGTGGTGGGCACTCTTCTCTAATTTTCATACGCATAGATTTAGTGTGGACGAAAAAATGTTCAGATGAAACGGTTACTCAGAAACTCAAAATAATCATATCTCAGTCAGCTCTCCGTACACTGATTCAATCGAATTCAAGCTCAGATGAAAGCTCTTTGTGCCCACATTCTGAGATAAATATTTCAATCTATTAGATATAGCGAGACGGGAGAAATTGGAAAAATCCTGTCTCCTCAATCCGCCGTTTAGCTCCGGTTCCCGTATAGAAACTCGCCGAGTCTCGCGCAGCGTATATACCTTTGCTATTTTTCATATGTTTTTTATTGTACTTGGCGCGAGATTCTACCGAGTCTCTTGATAGCGGATAAAATTGTTAATAATTGT
Source organism: Tenthredo amoena (assembly GCA_963966615.1). Lineage (NCBI taxonomy): Eukaryota > Metazoa > Arthropoda > Insecta > Hymenoptera > Tenthredinidae > Tenthredo > Tenthredo amoena. The sequence continues at coordinate 100,448 of OZ016490.1, forward strand.
GTCTCTTCTGAGGTATTTTACCCAGCGTAACGAATAATTTACCATCAGTTGTTGTTGGGATAGTTGTTAAGTTTTTTGTTTCTCTGTATTACTATTATTGCTATCCTGCGTGAAAGCATAATTCGTTGAATTTTTTTTTTTTTTTTTTGTAACACTTGTAGCCGGAGGCGAGGCCGCCTATAGACTATATATATTATATAGATTTTCTAGGTATGCAAAATTTGAAGCAAAAAAAAAATCACTGGAGTTTAGACAAAAATGAAAGTTCTCACACTCATGAGGCCTTTTTTTTTTTTTTTTTTTCAACTATTCGAAGCGTATTTCTGTAAAAATTAACGGGAAACGCCAAATACGATGAATTCTCTATTGCATGTGCATCGATAATAGAACATATGTTCGAAATTGAGTTAAGTAATTTTCTGCCGTTTCTGCAAATATTCTGCCCGTCTTTGCCAGCGAAAAATAATTAAGGGGCCCCCCACTTCTACGTCCCCCGGAGCCTCAACACCTCCAAATCTGGCCCAGAATATATTCATGCATTCATTCAAATATTGGTATAATCGCAACAAGATACTGAGCTAATGACGCCTGTAAACGTTGCAGGATTAAACTATATGGTCACCTCACATACATCGCGTGTAGATATAGGTATAATTATATGTATATAGGTGAATTTATACATATAACCAATACAGGGCGTTCATTTTTAACACGAAACGCTCTGTATTGGCGTGTTAATACTCTGATCCTGATCTTATTCCCTCCACATAGGAGAACGAATAGAATGAGGACCCGTGAAAGGAATTGGCGTCTGTACTATTTTTATTGGGAATTATCATGATTGTGAGGTGTTACGTCTCTTTTCCTTCCTTTCTAACCGCGATGCAATCTGAAAACAATTTATTCAAAGGCCTGAGATATGAGGCACACTATGGATCTCAGTTTTTCATTCATCTACTCATTAATGCGGACTCTAACGACAAGAGCGAAATATCGCCGACTTTTCTCGCTACAAGTTCTTGACGCTAATATCAATTCATAAAATTGAATTAATCAGTTAGGACAAAAATGATAATTTTCGCGTACCGATGTTCTAGACAAGCAGCCCCCGAATGCGGAATAAAAATTGGCGACCGCATACAGGCGAGCTCAGAAATGTCCCGAATACATTATTGCGCGCGTGCCATGCGGTAGGTATAGGTATGCACAATATGTGTATAAATAAATATATCGAGTAAATTGGGCCCTCATATCTCTCAGACGTAAAAAACACCCTTCGGAAGCTCAATATCTCAATCCCCCTCTAATTCTCGTCGATGTCCCGAACAGTCAATCAATGCATGGCAAGGTACGCCGACCCGGGATCAGTTGTGGTATCCCGACCGATCGGAACGAATCAATATTGGTGCTTTTCCATACAGTCTCCCGTTTTCACGGTACGATCCCGTCATCGGAGTTAGAATCAACTCGGGCGAGCATTGTATGGATGTTGAAACATCTACATTATATCGAGATAGCCACACTGTACATACGTACATACATAGTATGAATAATTAATAGTCTTGGAATTTTCTAAGCAATCCGCCTTTCTAAAATGGCCCGTATACATATACATTTATATCAAAATGGTTTGCAGCAAGAACTATGTACCGCTACCGAAGCAGAACTTGTTGGGTCATTATATGTATAATTTCTTTGCCTGAAATAGAATGAATCAGTTCGCATATGGGTCAGTGAAGATTTTGTCAAGTACCAATGATTCCTCTCCCTAAAAAGTTACCAGCTCATATGTGTGTGTGTGCGTGCGCGTGCGCGTGTGTGTGTTAGTATAGGTTGGTTGAATGAAAATTGATAGTAATCAGTTGACGCGTCGCTTTCTCACTTTTCCCCTTGACGAACTCCGAGTTGAGCTCCGCGGACGCATGACGGCTGGAGAGCAGGACCACCGTAAGGAACAGCGCTGCGCCGAGGAGGCGACGGTACGTTGACGGCGATCGTAGCTCGATACGGTGCAAACTTGACATGATGAGCGATCATGCCCTCCACGGACCCGTGGACTTTGCCGAGGTAACCTTGAGGGATTCCACTGGCACTTGCCTCGAAACCACTGAAGCTCGTTGACTCGCGACAGGGAACTCAAGGGAGTCTCGGCAGAGTGATGCGGTTCCCATCGCGCCCGATTCACCAAGTCTGGCACATGCCGGGGTCGATATTCAGTTCCTGAAACATGTTAAATTCACCGATGAATGCAAATGTCTATAAGATGAACCCTTCAATTAACTATAATCTCATATCTATAGGTTTGTACTTATAGAGATATTGAGAATCAAACTTTGCCGCTCTATACGGAATTCAAGCGGTATCGTATTAGTTTATATATATATATGTATGTATATCAAGAGGCTCGGTAGAGTCTCGCGCCGAGTATATATTAAAAAGAATTTTCAACGTGTGCCGCGAGACGAGACTCAACCGAGTCTCTTTACCCGAACGGCAGCTCTTCGGCGGAGTGGGAGAACATGTTTCTTATTTTTCAAGCGATATCGAAGACGCTTTCAGGATAAGCGCCTGATTTTCGGAATCAGGGCCAATTCAGTTTTAATTTAAGACCAGAATCAATACAATCGGTGCACGGACAGCCGATTACTGATGATTCACAAAATTGAGTAGGCCAGTTTCACGACGAAATTTTGGTCGCGTCCGTCTCCGTCGTCGTCGTCGTCGTCGTCATCGACATGACGTCGTCAAAAGTTGTACGGGCATGAAACTACATAGAGAGATCGCCTCGATGAGACGAAAATTACATAGGTCTCAATTCGGGAGGAGCATATGTCGCTCCAGAGGTTCATTATGCCTCGTACATATTCTATGGTCTATGGAGCAGACGGTCTGTAACTTGCACACGTACTGTGGCACGCCCGTAGTTTGTGATGCCAGCTGAGAATCATTATTAGAAGTATCCCGAAACTTTTTCAAACGCACGATAATGTTTGATATAAAAGCGAGCATCGATGAGATGTAAAATATTATTGTCAAATTTAGCCCCAACGTCTAAGAGAAGAATAATGAATATTGGTTATTTTATTAATCGTTTACCCTACGAAGCTGAAATTTTGGAGGTTATGTAAACCATGTGTCAGTGTCACATTGATGCTGATTTCATCAATGATGCTGTATTTATAATATCTCGTTTGCGTTGTAGACTGTTTCGCATCAATTGTCATTTCTGCCATCATCTCAAACTTCTAGACAAGTGAAAGTGGTAATGAATGCGTACAGGCCATTATATCACTATAGAACATTATCCTTATAGTGGAATGTGTTTTAGTGTTCCGTATGAAATAAGAATCATTATACCGCAACATTCGTGAATACTGTACTTAGAGTGCATCGACAGGACCAAGAGAATATCACCGAGTTCAATTATTACCTGAGCAAAATCCGTAATTAGGGCATTTTGGAAGATTCAGACCACGCTGATACATTTATTCCAAGACTGGAAACTAGGTTTTCCACAGCGGAATTTATGTTTTCTTGAAATTCACAGCATAGCCTTATTATGACGGAAACCCAGTTTCATGGAAAATATCATTGAGCTACAGCAATCACATCATATTCTTCAAGTCAAAGCTACAGTCACAGGTGTTTTGTTTGATCTACTTGGGAATAATAATTTTGTAAAGATGTTCACGATGTGAAAGAATTAGCATTTGATCTCCTAAGTACGAACAACTGTCGGATGCAGCTTTGAAAATTATGAGGGAACAACTCGGAAATGCTGCACTCATTATTATCGACAAAGTCTCGATGATTTCAAATATTACACTTATGTAGTACATACCTATGTATATCTCGGCTTAGGTGAAATATTTATTACCACAGACTGCGAAGATGATCGGTTCGGTAAAAAACATATTCTGCTTTTTGGTGATTTGTTACAACTTCCACCTGTTCGCGAAGGGCCTATTTTTGTACAACTATCGAGTGCTCGTACGGATAAACTCCTAGGGCCAGTAAGTAGTGTTGATCTTTCCTCCGATTTGCTTAGTTATGACGAACTAAGGATCGATATGCGGCAACAAAATGATCAATCGTACCGTGAAATGCTTACGAGAATACGTCTCGGGGTCGTTACCGTTTCGGATACAACTACATTAGACTCAAGAAAACTACAGTTCAACACATTCGAGTTCGCAGATAGACTACGCGAGTTACGTGATTATGGGTATAAAGAATCTATCCAACGACACAGTGTCTATTTTCCACTTGTCGCGTGTGTGATGTTCTCAACGATGCTATGTTGAATGAAATCCCAACTGAAGAAATACAATTGTTAGCTCGCGACGAAATCTACTGTCTTTCGTGTTTAAAAAAAGAGGTGCAGAAGATGTTGAATAAAGATGGCGAGGATGGTTATCAAACTGCAGGTCTGGCGAAAATGGTCACTATGAAAATTGGTGCGAAAATAATGATCAGACGAAACATAGACATTGGGTCTTGTTAATGGTAAAATCGGTACAATTAATTCAATATCCCAAACTATTGATACCGATGACATAGAAACAGTACGGGTAGTTTTAGCGAGCGGAGTCGAACATTACAGAGCAGAAATGGCGGAAAAGTGCTCATGATGCATATAATATGTTCTTCTTAGGGCAGATCTAATCACAGTAAAGAAATCGATAGACAATTATGACGTTGTGCCGGAAAGATACCTTGAAAGTAGATAGCTTGAAAGTAATTCTCTTGTTGCCAATTACATCCCTGGATTGAAAATAAGGGTTGCACGTAGGGTCACATGTTGGGAACATCTGTTTATAATTCATTACAAACAAGGATAATTATCAAACGAAATGGTACAAAAAGTAGTGAAGTCCGCGGCGTACAAATAGCGGGCGATGGCAATTTCCGTTGGAAGGGACCAAGTCGAAAAACGGCGACAAAGTCGAGTTTAGGTGTCTCTACCTATATGTATGCGTATACACATACGCGTTCGCTTCGGTGCAGCCGCGTACTGTGGAAACGATCAACGGGCTGTTGTAAACAAGGATATGAATGCATAAGCAGTGCAGTTAACACAGTTAACACGATGCCCGGCGTGTATCCCCGGACCTTTTTGCTCCGAGGCGTTTCTCAAAAGACGCCGCTCTCCGGCTGTCCGGCTGTGCAGACATCGCGGAGACCCGAACTTGGGATTGCAGCCGAACCGTAGGTATAATCCACGGCTATGGGCCGCGAGGGAGGGACGATCGAGCCGCCAGCAAGTCGGCTTCGCGATCGCATTGATAAGACACAACCAATCTTGCGGTTCAGCCGCCGGGATTTTGTTTCTCACTCCTCTACCCCACCGAGATGAAATGACCACGAGTCGGAAGGGGCTGCGAGCTTATAGAGCTGGTAGGGATGAACAAAGTCTGGCCGATTCTTCAAAGGTATATATGCAGGGATAAGCCGACGAGGATGACCCGTCCGCGATCATCTTCCTGGTTTACTTGAGAACATATGGGGTTCCAAGCTGAAGAAAAAATGCACAAGCCGCGACGAGGGAGCCGCATGATGTTCACCCGCGTAACGGTAGACAAGGTGAGTAATACGTGCCTCGCGTTTCAACGATCCGGGGTCCGCAGCAGGTACGAGACAACGGGCGGTCGGACGGGTTGGCAGAATCCGGACCGCAACGCGATTTGATTCTAAACAATAGAGCCGAAAGACAATCGCAGCGGCCGAGCAAAAACACAGTCCATCCATCCGCGGCCAAACTATAACCACCCGGTCTATACCTGCACTTTCCCACCGCCCCGTATAAGGCCGGGCGACATTTTATATTTTAGTCCCTGTATATCAAGTATATAGCGCCTCCGGAGTTACGGTTACGATGCCCGGAATGGGTGTATACGTGTAACATGTGTGCATATGTATGTAAGGTATATATGTATAGTATACGGTGAGGAATATCTTTGCCTGCGAGGTCGCGATTGCGTTCAGAAATTTGACACGTCGTTCCTATAAGACGCTGGGGACTCCTTCGCCGTGTTGCGCAGCTGGAAGCCATCTCCTGTGCGTACAGAAATTCGCGATCCAAGATATATATATATATATATATATATGGGTATGGAGAAAAGACGGCTCTGTACCCTCCGCAACACTTTGCCGATCGTAGAGCGTTGTAACCTGCAAGTTTGAAAGCCGATACGAGATTTAAATAGCTTACGGATCGAAGAGGACGCGGCTTAAGATCGTATATGCGGATAGGGAACCGGCGCGCCAGCCGCAAAAAGGCAAGAAAGAAATTCACATTCGGGATGAAATTCGTCCGGGCTTGCAGGATGCGGAGGATCGGCACTTTACGCCTGTTGCGCATTGCGCGGCAACTATCGTAAATTCCGCCTTGTGCGCGGGCTGGATCGTGGCCGGAAAAGAAAAAAAAAACCCGTCCAAGCCCCAATGCCGTATCTAGAATCCGAACATCCTTGATTCAAAAGTCGGTGGACCACGTATACATACATACCTACTCACGATTTTGTCATCGGATATGTAGTACATACCTATATTGCCCGAACGCGTGATTGATTAGTTGAAATTCTCGCGAAGACCGGCAGCGGCCTCTCGAGACGGGAATACCCGTGAACTCTTGTCGTATAATCGTTTCGTCCCTTATTATCGCAAGACGTAAGGACCGGCCTCGCAGAATTCTCCAACAGTATTCATCGCATATAATATGGCGGTTAATAACGGTTATTTTTTGTCTTCATCTTCACGCGAGTGCGTACACCAACACCGGGATACAGCTGGTGGATATACCAACCCATCTCGTTTCGTGGTAAAAGAACTTTACGATGCTTGGTACCCAAATCACACGACGGCTGAAAAGTAACACCTCGGAGGCATCGAAAGCGCGAAAGTCCGTCTATACCCATAATTATGGAAGATCGAAGGGTACCTAATTTTAGACCTAAGAAGTTGCCGTCGGGGCCTGTATAGCTAGCACCCGCTGGGCCTCCGCGGGACCCTGTTATTACGGACGGGACGATGGTTCACAATCAGCCTGCGTCCTTCAATAAACTCTTTCGCCCCTTCGCCTTCGCCTTCGCCTTCTCCTGCACCTCGATACCGTAGCTTCCGATTCGGCCAGTCATTCGAGATAATGCGTTTCAAAAGTAGACCCGTGCGCCCGCGTCTTCTTCCACTCTTTTCGTAGGTGTTCTATAGATATCGCTAAAAGGATCTGCTCGTCAGAGTTCAGACCAGGTCGAAGAGTAATGAAATTCCTCGCCCCTCTAGATCTACTATATTATACCCGGGGGTATGTTATATATCTATATCATGTGCGATCATTTGGGCCTTGCAATTTGACTTATTTTGTGTGATATACGTAGCTATACGTGAACGCACATCTATGGGATAGACAATATGCGGAGATACATGCCACAGACTATAAGTTTCGACCTTCGATCGTTTCGTATCGTCCGCCGTCTATAAATATCGTCTCAGCGGCGAGACCGCTACACTACTGCAGCGATCCCCCATATATTATACCCCAAATCCTCGCCACAGACTCGAAGATTTGATTTATGGTTGCAATATACCCCGGCTTATAAATATCCGAGAAGATCTTTCCGCCTGTCCGTTCTTCACCGGTCGTCCATTCGCCTCAGCTCCCCCCCCCCGAGTAATCATCTCTCATCTCTGGGGATTCCGGGGGCAGCGAAACGCTGCGCCCCCGCTGACTCTGCGCCCAGTTCGGGTCCTTTCATACCTAGTGCGCGCATATACACCATTTTCAGAAGGCTCGCCGTCAGGTATAGACACTCAGAGTACGTGTGTATAGGTGGGCGTACAGGTAGAAACGGGGAGAAAGGGAAGAAGGAAAAGGAAGAAAGAACAAAAAAAAATAAGAGAAACATGTCCAACGAAGGGAGAAATATGTTTCTCGGCGTTGCTCGCATGCTTGAAAACAATAGAACCCCTCGATGGAACGACAAGGTCGAGCTCAAATGCGATTTCATGGCTTTATTTGTGGGATACTAGAAGCCTAGAAGGCTAGCTCGGGTTGGACAATAGGCGTGAGTTCATGGGTATGATCTGGCTGTTGGAAGAAAATATTGTTAGGTACCAGCCGAAACGGAATCAAGGGGTACCAATCCGATTCCTCGCTATAGCTGCACCAGCCGAGATGTAGGAGTATCAATTTTATCGTTTAGATGATGCATCATCGGTCCTGCTAGGCCGTGATGAACGAGCACGAGGACACGGGCATGAATATGAGGTCATGACGAACAATAAACTAAGAAGAGACGGACCGCGGTCGGTTAACACCATGAATAAAACAAGAGGCTATTGGCATTCGTGCGACAGACACAGGCGCATAATTAAAACAAACAAATGATGAGGTGCTGGCGACGAGGAGCGGGACCACGGAAGGGCGTGTGGTATAGGCACAGTATAGAACGTCCGCATATCGTCTGTTTAATTTCATTACCGTTACAGACATCCGCGTCGGGGCTGTGTATTAATCTGTCGCTAATTGAGAAAGGCTACCCTGAATTTAGGCTCTCACGGGACGCTGCGCGTGAGAAATATGATTCAAGATGTAATGACCGGCCGAGGGATTATTCATCGATAAAAGGCAAGTGTATGGATTATAGTGCGATATGAATACGATGGGAGAGTGTTACAGCTGGCGCGTGTTACGAAATGCACCCAGACCCAAGGAATAATGATTATTGAAACTCCATTAAAGTGCCACGATCGAGATGCAATCTGCGCTCGCTGAGCCGTACGTTATAATCTATAATGAGAATCGGCCTTCTCGCTTGCGCTTGTGACCTTATATACGTGTGCGGTGAGCTACGATCAATATCTTGCGGCTTGTGAGAGGTAACGATGAGTTATCACGCGTTGTAGGGTTCCTCCGTACGGGCCAACACCACTCGGAGCGGGCCAACCTCCGTTTCATCAGGAAGTGTCAATGTCCCAAGGTCACTCTATTCGTACTGCACCTGTATGGAGGTCTTGCCACTGCTCGATAATATGTTAATACCTACACACCCAGAGCTAATCACGATCCGTAATTGACTGCTTCTTCTTTTATACGTAAGCGGGTGCATGCGGTAATACATACATGATGTATGTAATATACGTATCTATACGTACGTATTGTATGTATGTACATGCATGGGCGATAAGGTTCCATTCCATGACCCACCGACATGAAATTCGACGTTGCAGGTAGGTATAGTATACCCGCAAGAGCTGCAGGGTCTGTGATGTTTGTTTCAGATTATTTTTTTCAAAATAGGATTTTCCATCTTCGCAACTGTGGGCAATGTGAATAAGTTAAATTCTTTTCACGTGGTTTCGAATGACTGGAAAACTTGTTACGCGTGAATCTTGTGGTTTGACAAATGGTGGTCGAGATGGAACTGCGCGATAGACCAGCCTTGAGAAAAGCACCCAGAGCCTTTCAAGTTCAAAGAAACGAATTTGAAAAGCAAAGGAAAACCTACAGTCTTCTCCAACTAACAACAAACAATGATATGTAGTGGGTACTATATCCTCAGATCTAAGATCAAGATTCATGAACGACATTGAAGGGCTCGCTGCGAAACTCTCCCCAAACCGGTTATATGGACCGGGAAGGTAGTATACCTGGATACAATTGAAGAGCCTGTTGCTATTACAACGATACGGTTATCTACCGAGTGATAACCTATCTCCCATTCGTCGCAGGCACACCAGCGACACCATAACTTCATTGCTCATTGATTCGCTCGATCGGCCCGCGTTCAATTTGCGGACGTGTACGTGTAGGATATAGACGCAGGCGCCAATTGCTCGTGCATGGGTATATCGTGAACCGGGTGGTGGGCCGATGTGATAGGTACCGCGGAGGAGTGCAGGTATGAGGCGGTGGTTTACGAGGAATGACCTGAAAGAAATGCTGCAACGAGTTTCTATGCTATACGAGGAAAAGAGCACGAGGGCCGAAATTCAAGAGTGATACGTCGTTCCCTGATTCAGTGATTCGAACAGGGTGGTCCGCTGTACCGCGATCAGTTCGCGTTGGCCCTCCTCCAGTTCGCTCCTCCGCGTCGCGTCGCCGCGGCCGTGTATACCTATAACGAGGACTGCCGCAGCTCCTGGGTGTTCTTCCCGTCGAGCTGCAGAATCTTACCCAAGTTGAGTGCAGATCCTCCCCTGAATAAATGCATTTCATATGACGCAAGCGACCCGGGTACCTTTCTCGCTCTATCGAACCAAAGTCGTATCGCGAAGGGACGGCGCCTTCGTATACCTTTGTATGTTATGCTATATATATGTATTATATATATATATGTATATTATGCTATATATATAGCATAATATACATACATTATATATATATATATATATATATATATATATATATATATCTGCAGTCGTCGATACATGCGGCGCAATAGTCCTCATAACGGTTCCGTCCCGCTCCTTATTCCCACGTGTCTTGATATTGCTCTACACGTCACGTCACAGCTCTCGGCTCGCTACGTCAAAACTCCTTTCGGCGTCGCAACTTTCATTCGGCGAACATCTTTCGCTCCATCTAAGTAAGTCAAGTCAGCTGGCGCGAGTTGCTGGTGATGTCATCGTTGCAGCGTATATATACGCCGCAACTTCTCGTCCGCGGGAGTGCACACCCACGCGCTGGACGCCCACATATCTTGCGTCCGTCACGTCACGCGTTCCCTGTAAACATCCTATGCGAAACGGCGCTATTAGCGCAGGTAATATAACGTACGCTCATACCTATACTCACAATTAGACAAACGGCGTAACCTCGCCCGATATAAGTTGACAAATGTTCAACCTTTCCGAATAATAATTATGAAACTCGGCTATGGTCGAGGAAAGGGATCGCAGTTTTTTGTCCCTGTATGCTCACGCATCGCATATCACCCGATACGTACGCATATACTATATATATATATCATACATCGATCATCGTACAGTATCTCACGGGTCATATACGCGAATACACACAATATGTATATTGTATACCCATGTATGCAATATACACGTATATACGCATACATATACACACGTACTGCCGGACATAGCGTTAAAGCCGCGTATATTCACCGCCAAAGTTGGGGGGGTGATTTTTTTCTCCGTTAAGCTGCGCCGTTCCTCGTCTCACTTTGACTGGAAGTTGAAATCTTGGGTGTCGACGTATAATAAGACACGGGGACCGGTGTTCGGTCTTCGCGGGACACATGTCACCCGTTGGAGCCGACGTCGCCGCGGCACTCCCGAGTCCCCTGGACCATTCGCTCGTCCGAAAACTCTCTCTCCGGCCTTCGCCCGGCCGTCAATTAGACGCGACATCTCCCCGACACGAAAAACTTGGCCAGCTAGCGCTTCGCCGACTTACGGCGACCGGGATTCGGAAGAATGACATTAACATGCCGAGGTTTGGTACCGTGGCACCAACGAACGACAAGAAATCCACGAGTGCCCTGTCGAACGATTCGGGGCGTGCGACGCCTTCCAATGCCTCAACTGGATCCGTTGAACTATACATACGACGTACCGCGATAGGTATACGTCCGTATGCGTACATGTAAACTTCACTCCCGGCAACGATATAACCTCGGGTGGGTGCCTTCAGCTTACGTTGGTGCAAACTAACAAATTCGCTCGCAATTCCCGACGGGCCAGCGATCGAGCCTTTTTTGCCACACGAGTTCGCCCCCTATCCGTATATAAGATCCGCTCTCGCGCGAGGAGCAGTTTTCATTATCATCGCAGGCTGTATCGATTTAGAACGAATATTATACATACAGTTGTCCTGTAACGGGGCGATTCAATGTGTATATCATATGAGCTTTTGTCTTGCCATGACGGAGAGGCCTCGTATTCCAGTGCTCCTGCCACCTCAATGGTGTGTTATAAATACGTATCCCTGCCCGCGCGCCTTCACCACTACACTACTGTTACATTAATTAGAATATATTCTTATGTTCGACGTATGGGCCATTCATGAGAACGGTTGGCAAGTCATAATCGGAGGAAAGATAAAAAATGAGATATATCATTGCGGTGGTCCCACCTGTGCGGACGGAACGTGGGCCCTCGCCAAAAATGAATGGTGAACGCTGCGTGTCCGTTGAGCTTATGATATATAAAAACGAGCCTTTGATTGCCCTTAATTGTGATGCCGGTTATAGAATTGCCAGGAATCACGGTAACTATCGTTGAGTTTTATTAGATATACTCAGGTATATACTATATACTATTTACGGCTCGCGCTGCATTCGGAATTATTTATAATACGAGTTCCGATATAGCCGTCCTTTGCACCGCCGTGCCGTGCCGTGCCGTGCCGTGCTTGTTTATTTCCGGCTCGGCCTTTTTCACATCGCCCACGGTTGAGATCGGCCCGTCTCAACAGACCGTACGCACGTACCCCGCCGGGAATTTACATTATTCAATAGAAAAATTGTATCCCTCATAAGTACGAGAGAATCGACGAGCAATTCAATATCACAATTCATGGAAGCCGCGTGAATATATGAATTGATTCTTATTGTGAGTACGAATCAATTGGTCCCGCGTGTATCATAGCAGAAACGTTGATGGAACAATAACGCATAGGGGAAAGCCAAGCGTTGCCCCTTGCAAAGGAGCTCAGTTCTTCTTCCCTCGTTCACGGTGCCTAGTTCTGATTTTAACCGCGAAGCTTCCTCATACGCACGGCTGGATTCATAAATCATTACGCTGCAGTATACGCTGCGGCGGGTACCCACTCCGCTTATTTGCGTTTGTGTAACGTACTACACGCTGCAGATATACGCTCTAGGCACGTCTTGAACACACGAGGCCTTCACGCAACGGTCGGGCCACGAATCGCCCGCGATATCGCTCACGCGGCACTATACCTATATTATTCATATGTTTACACGCAGGTAAATACGCACACACTTACACGTATATCGCACAGAACTTACACACACCTAGATATACGAATATAGATAGGCGACATACGTAGCTGTGCCTGTTTACCTGTGGGGTATGTCATGCCTGCAAGTAACACATGAATAGAGGTATATCGTACACAAGTATCGTATATGTATAGGTGAAGTGTTAGCGAAGGCGATTACAAGCGGGTTCGTATAGGTCCTACGGCCTGAGCTGCGTGCGTGCGGTTAACTGGCCTGGTATTCGAGTCGAGTCGAGTCGAGCCGAAGCCAGCGCGCTTAGCCGTTGTCTTCGGCGGGCCCCCGGGGTCAGACTGCAGGCCAGGACGAGATCCTCCCGAGATACGCCTGCGGCGGACCCCGCCGGCACGGCCAGGCCACAACATATTACCTATGCGGCTTTAATCCTGCCAGCGGTTGAGACAAAGGGGCACGACGCTCCGAGGGATAATAATACGAGTTCAACTTAACCTGAAACTCCAGTTTTTGGATTTATGTTACGACCCGGCCACTTCTATGTATCAGGCCAGGCTTCACCTTTGCCCGGGAGACACAGGTCCATGCATGCATACATACATACATACATAAATAAATGCATTCATATATACATGTACACCCGTTGCCACTGCGTCTGACTATATCCCCATGATCTGGCACGGAGCTAGCGTATTCGCGTCGGCGCACACCGCGGGGTATAACCATGCGTACCCGGGGTTGTACTTTTTATCGTCATCGCGAGTATTACTCTTCTTCTTGTTGTTTTTGCGTGGCAAACTTGGGAGGAACACAACCGCAAGGTAACACCTCGCGATCGCGATCCGCGCAACTAATATCATATACCTATACCCATGCAGTAAGTTCCAGTACAGCGCGACGACCGACGAGAGGATCGGGATGAGCTCTCGCGACAATAATTGCGTAGTTGCATGCAGTAGCAGAGAGAAAAGGATAACCGCCGCAGATCCGCGGTGGGAAAGCTCAAGGTTGGCGAACGGCTCGTTGTCCCGCGTTGCACCTACGCGTATACCTACCTATACAATATAGTATACCTAGTTTGTGGATCGTGACTCGTGACGCGCCAAAGAAGTGGGCAGCAATTCGAAAGGCACCCTCGAGCATCGAGGTATATAAAAGCACAACCAGCTCGGCCTGCGCCTGCGGTGCGGTGCGGTGCGGTGCGGTGGGGCTCTTGAAGATTTTCGAGGGGTCACGCCTGCCTACCGTATATACCTATGTATAATATATGGGAGATCGGGATAAGGGTACGGGAGAGAGATCTCGAGGGAAACGAAAACTGGGAATTACGTGACAGGTACCCTTCGTCGAAAATGCACCGCGGGTTGACGTTGCCTTGGATCTAGTGCGTCCGCACCGTTGCATGTGCATCATAATATATAACCATGCGTTATACATACATACATATGTGTTATACACAAAGGAACAGGGCAGGCACCTACATATATGTAGTATATCTATCTATAACCGATTCTCAATAATCGGTGGGACTGGAAATTAGCATGCCTGTCTCCGAACCGACGTGGCATGGCAGTAGGTATACACGATCGAATTATATCGTTCTTCTTATCATTGTTATTATTGTTATCATTGTTATTATTATTATTCTCGTTATTATTATTATTATTATTATTATTGATTACCATCATCATTATTATGACGTTATAGGTTGTCGTTGCCATGATCGTTCCCTTCATCATGGTATTTCCTCCTTATTTTTGTCTCGGTTGTATAACATATATATATATATATATATATGTGTATGCACCGCGGTGCCTTCTTAATTTTGACTTGGCTACCTCACAGCGGGATAAAAGTTATGAAAAACAGCTTATGAGATATTCATGCAACTTATACGTGTATATAACGCAGGCGGGGCGGGACGAAAATGGTTGAAGAGTCATTTTTCAATTGTTTTTCTTTTGGTTTCTTATTTTCCTTTCTCATAAACCAAAGACACGACCTCCTGGGAGGTTAAAGGGGGTTAAGATGAGGAGGCAGACTCGACGAAGACTTTTCTGGCTCTTCTCCCGGAGACGATGCAACGAATTCAAATTTAGGCTATTATACGGCCGCGTCACGATGGAAGAACTATACGAGCAACCGGTTCGACGACAAAAACTTATCGTTGGCGGGCCCTATAGTCGACGAGTGTTTTGATTTTTTCTGCTACTTTACGATTATGGATATACTATATAACGTGGCCGTGCATATATGCTTCGCTATATGGGTGCGACGTGTGGTAATAACTTTTATACCTCCTTTCTATGTATGTAGTACGTATGTACGCACGTATACGTATACGTATACGTATACCTATATACGGGCGCGAGGTAGGTACTACCTATATGGAATGTGTATAATGTAGGTATGCGTGCGAAGAACGGTAGAAGAGCGACGGAATCTGCGCGCGGAACTCGAAAATTTCGGATATCATGGAGAAGTGGAAATCGCAAGGTACGAAAAATTTCAGCCGAACGAACCATAGGGACTATATGGTCTCTTTTCGCAGCAGATGTCACGTGGCTCGGCGGGAGATGTTTTTCGAACGGATACTCGCCGCCAACGCACGTCTTGGCTTCTTACCCAGTCGCTCAAGTCCCTGGCCTTTATACTATCGGTTCCGCATGACATGGGCCTCGACCCGATCGCTAACGGAGTCCTAAGAATTCCTGACTTGCGTAATTCGTATGTAAAGTTCCGGCGAATGCCAAGAACCCGATGCTAGCTGGCTAGGTGTACGCTTATCGTATAGCTGGCCCGACAGATATTATATCGGGTCCAAGATGGTGTATAATGGCACGGCTCTCACCGCGCGCCTATATATTCACATTTTATCGATATAATGGGTGACCGCGTATTATATAGGTGTACCGATACCTTCTGGTTCAACGTTCTCGTTATGCGACAGTGGCCGGTGTCGAAAATTCCTCCCCGAGGTGGAAGAAGCGGAGAACAAGTATACCTACCTACCTACCTACCTACCTGTACTATATATTATATAATAAATGAGGCGGCAAAGCGGGGTTTCCGCAAAGCGTAGGAATATCCGCCCGTATAGTTATATACCTATACCCACGGCCACGTAGGTAGGCAGGCAGGCAGGCGGGCGGGCGGGCAGGCAGGCAGGTAGGTAGGTATAGCATACCTACGACTGCGAATACCACGCAATTTATATCACGGATCTCGGTCTGCTCGGTCCGTAACCTTGGCGAAACAACCGGCAAACGATTCGATGCACGGAATGGGAATTAAACCGCAAGAGAAGGTATACATATATTGAAACGGCGAAACAGTATCTGCAGAGGACCGCCATGCCAGACTTACGCGGAGCAGCTCAACGGCCTACTTCATGCGCCGTGCTGCCGCGGACTTTCATCGCGTTTTCTCGTTGACATATTGGTATACATATCTATACGTATATACATATAGGTATGTGTACACCTATATATCATACAGTGCGGCACTGTAAATGGTATACATATAATTATGTAAGGGAGTCCGAATCGTACGGGGTGTATTCTAGCTTTACGGCTGCTTCACGATCAAGGGCAGAGAGGCGATTCAATTTGCCGAACACTCGAGAGTCAACTCACCGATTTAGCGTATATCAATTATTGATTCCAGATATATCCCCTGGGGTATCCAGAAATGAAGGGTACACAGTCGATTCGTCCACCTATATAGTTACAGTTTTATCTTTTATTGCTCACTATTCCGGTTTACCGTCTGAAAGCGAATCGAGAAACTTTGACCAATTCACTCGCGTACCGTTCAAAACTAGACGAATTAATCCTGCTCCCCCACCATTCCACAAGCAGCCCCGGAACTTGCACACACACGGTTAGTCGGCACTATTATTTCCCTTGAATATATCTCCGGTAAAACAGAATCGGTACATTGCACTGGTTTAGAGACATCACAGGGACTATCCTCAGGCGGTAGCTCTTCAACGGCCGTCCGTTCGAGAATATGAACTGTGGCACAAGCGCGGGATCTTTGAGGAATCGGTTTGAGCGGCTCTCGTATTTACACAGACGATTGCACAAGTTACACGACGACGCCGCATAATCTTTCTCCCGCGAAACCTCGTCAACAGATCTCGCCAGTTCGTCGCTGTATACAAAAGTCCCGTCGAGGGAAAGAAATAGTAACGGAGCGGTGGTAGCCGTAGCTGCTGTCGTTGTTCTAATTGTTGTTGTTGTTGTTGTTGTTGTTGTTGTGATCGTTGAAAAGTACGAAGCTTACGCTACGATCACGATGCCGCGCAATGTGCGATCTCTCGGTACTCAGAGATGCGGAGAATTGTACACCACTTCGACTTCGCAGTCGCACTTCCGAAACTATGAACACAAAATAAACATTTCTCCGTCCGATCGCCGCCTACGTTTACCTGTTACTATATTTACCCACGCTACAACACCAGATAAGGGCTACGCGACGTCTCGCTTATCAGAGGCTGGCCGACTCGGCTACGTGTATACGTATATTTGTATGTGCAACGTGTATGCATACGACCGATTTATATATCAGTGTACATAAATCGGTCCAAAAGTTTTCTAGCGACGAAATTCTCTCTTCACAAAGTCAAAATCAGTCTGTATACCGTCGTGCGCGCGTCTCACCTCACCGCGTGAGTCTCGAGGATGGCCATGCATCGCAGGTCCACGCCGGGACTTCTCCCACCTTGCGACCGACGCCGCTCTTAGCCCCGGCCCTCGCCAGGGCCTCACCAGGTCCACCACAGCACCTTCCCGGCCCCGCGCTTCCAGCTCCGGCAAACCAGAAGACCTCCTCTCCACCTCTCCACTTTTCTGCCTCTCCGACTGCACACCAAGGCATCGCCACACCGACCTGGTTCGCCATGGCTCGCAGCCGGACCGCTGCCACTACCACCACCTCAGCCCGCCATACCTACCCACCTACCTGCCTACCTACCTACCTATCTACCTACCTACCTACCTGCCTGTCTGCCTGCCTGCCTGCCTGCCTGCCTGCCTGCCTGCCTGCTCGCCGGCCTGCGCGCTCACCTACCGACCTACCCCGTACTTCGCTGACAGTGTTTCCAGAGGTGTTATTCGCTCCGAGAACTGGTAGAATCCGCGACAACACTTCTGTTGACATATGCAGAGGGTATGGACACAGTCGTGCGCGTTTTCTCTACACCTGATAAGGAGCGGATACCTCTTAAGAGAGCGATGGTGAGGAGATTGGGTAACGCGCGTGTACCGCGGCTATTCCGTGTGTTATTCTGACATGAGGACTGGCGATAGTAAGGGTTGGCATGATGATTTCGTACTCGATCGAGCTTGATATAGGTCGCTTCGGGAATACGGAATACGATTTCGTTTCTGTTCGGTAATAGCTATTCCTAGGGCATTTTGGCTGAGGTAGTACCAACTGACGCATCGTAGCTTTTTCATACCTGGCCCGGTGGATATCTTTACTGGCTGCCAGCGAGATGGATGGAGGATTCGTCGGCGGAGACCAGAAAGAAACATGTGTTCTCTACTCCCGCCTCAGACCGACGAACATTGAACGAGATTCCACCGTGGGTTCCTCGACTGCGGGATGACCTCGGTCATCGAGGGGGTGATAATACTTTCCCAACGACCCAGTCGCGGGAAGGAAATAAGCTCTTGCATTATTCCAATCGGACAGCCCAGCCCGATTCGTCTTCCTCCGAGTCTCCGATGATGGGGCCTCGAGTTTTCAGCGTGGCAGGTGCCTTGCGGACATCGTGCCAACTGCACTCCATAGTAGGTACCTACCACAGATCAACCTTTCCCTCTACCCTCCTCCTTTCTCTCGCCCACAATCTCCGACCTTTACACTCTGCTCGCTCTCGCCCAGTTCTATCGCCCTGTTCCGATTCGCTTCACCCTCCGGTGAACCCTCGGGGTCAGTCTCTTGTCGGTCTCAAGTGTCCGGGGGCAAGAAGGGGGACGGCACGGCTCACCGGCCCTTAGCCACCATTGTCCGCAGTCCTTCGTCCCAGGGGGTTAACCAACCCTGTTAATGGGGATTACTCCGCCGGTCGAACTCCTCCACTACCGCGAATTTCGCCGAAAACTAAAATTCTCTACAGCTGCGGTATACGGACATGGGGAAAATCGCAAATTTCCGAGTTGACGAGATCGCGAAGCGCAATGAATTCCGCGACACATGAGTATAGGCGTCACGATCGCTGGGATCGCGAAGTTTTGGGAATGTATATATACGTATATTTATACCTACGTATACAATATACATATACACACGTCTCCCTGACGGAAATTCGCATTCAGCGCCATTTTGGCATCAATCGTGAGCTTGGGATAGCACGATATCGTTGGATCACTATAATCGGTTCTCTGTCATTGTCTCTGTCTCTCGGCGATTGAAACGCTCGGTGGAGATCGATGTATGTTTTCGGGTGTCCTTGGCTGACTTAAGCGTAGGTGAGTGTGGTGGGACGTCGACGCGTTGACGTCTCTGTGATTCCGCTGCTATCTTTCAATTCAGCTCGGTTACAAATCCATCACGAAATACCCGTACCAATATAAGAGAAGAAATACGGTGTGAAGCTGCTCGGTCCGAGTTCTAGGGAAAAATTGTTAGAGCGAGTTCGTTGTACCGTTAGAGCTAATACACAACCTGATATAACTATACGTGTATGCGATTGTATAAGAAAATTAAACAACTCGGTGTTTTCGTGTCCGCAGGGCGAACAGTTTCTGAAGCGTATTCAAAGCGGGAATAATTATGCTATTTCGTACCAGTCTCTTGTTAGCTTCACCGACGCGACGCGATGGTGATGGAAAAGAAAAAAAAAGAAAAATGTCCAGCCTACAACGCCGAGGACAGCCCCATTTCCAGGCGCATGCACGATGATTCCGTCTTGCGTTAATAATTTCCGATAACTTCCGGATAGAAAGAAGATCACGACTCTGCCGCGTGTAAAAATGTGTCGTAGGCATGATATAAAATCCCCGACGATATTTAGGTGTACCTGATAATGATTGTGCACACGTGAGGTTACACGGTTAAATAGAACCATGAATCGAGGTTTAGTTGGCATTCGATCGTGTACGGTAAATTCCTGACCTCCCGCTTCTATCTTTATAGATCGTATATCTATTGTTATGCTCCAGAGGAGCGTACCTTGCCACGAGTGTGGCAAAAATGCCCCTGGGGCAGCCCCTTTGCTCTTCTCTCTTCTATCTCCCCCCTTCGTGTTCCTCCTCTCTCTTCTTTATTCTCGCCTGGCTCTCCTCATAGCGGCGAGAGCGGAGACTGATCGGAGGAGCAAGCTCAGGTAAAATGCTGCCCCGCAGAAGCGAATACCGGTCCGGCGGACAGTGGCGTCGGGTACGAGGGTTCTTCAAAAAATACCTATACACCTCCGTAAGTAGGTACTCGAAGTGATTATGGGGTATACGACGTACCTCGTAACTACCGAACTCCCCCCCACCCACCCCCGCCCCGTGCCCCCCGTACCCAGAATCACATGCGTCGTAAACTTTACACGGAGGGTGTTTCTCTTACCTGCCGTGTCATAATTCAGGGTTAACATTCAGAACGCTGAACCGAAAGAGTGCAGGACGGTGAAAATAACCGGACGGCGAAGATACGTGAGCGAATAGTTCCTGAGAATTCAATTTGCCAAAGACCGGCTCATGGGGTACTCTGCTCGGCAGCTGGATGGAACAAGACTCTCTTTATGCGATGTATCGCCGACGTGCTCGGATGTGCTCGGATGTGCTCGGATGTGTCGAATAACGCAAGGATAGTATATGCAAGACTTGGAATGATACAGTTGTATACGCAAAGGCACAGGTATGCATACCCAGATATTACGCATACGCATCGGCGTACTCGATAGGCTTCACAACAGCAGTCCAAGTTGAACATACATCCTCACGTTTGGCTAATTGCACGGCGTTGAGCCATGTAATTTGCTAGCGCGCCGGCCAACACGCGGAACTCACGACCAGTAATAATTATACACGAATTATCGTGTCGTGGGTGAGCGAGCAACGGAGACGACGAGAGGCTGCGAATCCTTTGAGTGACCCTCACATCCGATCCCCCGTGATTGGTCAAAAGTGGAAATAACCAGCCAGATTTCGGACACGATCGAGTTGAATTTAATTCTGACCGCGTTCACGTCACGTTCTATACGTAGTATGTATACATACATACATACGGGCCGCGTCGGCGTACGTATGTTAAATCTCTGTGTTAACTTATAACCGACCACCCACCCACGTGTCGGCCCACGAGTCTGCGGTCTCCGAAAATATTGGAAATAATCTGAAAATTTCAGATGCGGAATATTTCAGAGGTCTAGACGATTCTATCGGGTCAAAGTTCTGTCTATACCCGCTTCACATGTTCTATCAATATATTCATCGTACTTATATACCTATAGGTACACCCACTAGAACTCTGATTGTCGCTCGCGCAGGTCGCGGCACGGGAGGTCAATAATTAATTAGCTTTTCTCATCTACGCACGAGAAGGAGTCATCGAACACCCGAAGGCAACAGAGATTGTTACACCTGGTGGCGGCGGCACGTTACAGGCCGTATACAGATCTCGCGTATGTATATGTACGCACATTGCACATATGCCTATACTTGTTGCGGCATACGTGATTTTAGTCACCACGGGGTCCAAGGAATGCTCATTGTCGCCTACCACTTGGCGCAACGTACCATTAAGATATATACCGCAGAGGCTCGATCACATTTCCCCCGCGTATTGCCTAATGCGAAATGAAAACTCCTCGAAACGCGTATCTGCGTCCGGCTTGGCTTTATATATCTTTATATCCCAACAGGAGCCTTTTTCTCCTCATTGAATTCATCGAGGTTGAGTTGCGAATCGTTGGTGTAACCTCGATTGCTAGGTAGGAAAATCTGAGAAACATGGAAGCGTGCAGGTAGGCGCGTAGCCTGAATTTCAACCGATTTCGGTAACAACTATATATGTACTACGTGTCGTACATACATAGGTGGTACACTCGTATAGTGGCCGTATAGCGTATAGGTACGAGTATGCAGCGAGGTGCGCGGCACGGACACTCCACTTCCCGAAGAGCCTTAGCTCGATGGGTGACGAGAAAAGAAGCAAAGAACATCGGCCCGGCGCGGCGTGTTTACTCCTCGCGGACCGGTTCCACCGACGTACATATCCGCGGCGTCCTTGTCGCACCCGTGGTAGCACTTCTTCGCGGCGCGCGGCGTCTCCGTCGCACTTACCCGGTATTCAAATGACCTCATATGATGGATACCAACAGCCTCTCTCTCGGTCCTCGGCGTCCCCGGTAATTGCCGGTGTTACTATTCTCCTTTTTGGCAGCTAATCGGCCCCAGCTTCGTTCAGCTGCTGCGGCGAGAATCGGCTCTAAAATCACCGTAGAATCACGGTATAGGCGCGAAATATTTATTTCCTGCAATCGCTGGCTATGTATAGGTATCAGGTATTGTAGTATACATACATACACATGGTATCCCGGGATACGCGATAAATTCCATGAGCAAACCGAAGATTATGACGACGGACGACGGCACAACCACGTTCCTGTTCTCGTTCGTGTATTGTATGATGATGTAGATAGATATAGCCACGCGACGGACCCGAAAAGTCGCAAGGTATATCACGTGAAAATACACGGTTGCCACGACGCAGACGCTGCTCTTCGCCCGCGCCGCCGTCGTTCGTGTTCTCCTTCCAGCGTATGTTTTATCCGAACGCTCGCACCTCCGAATGTCGATTGTAAGTCCTTGAGGCTGCGGCGTCGCAGAAACTGCAGGATACTCGTCGCGGCCGCCTGTGGCGAGAAAAGCACGAGGACTTTGCTCGCCTGCAGTAGGTAACGCACCAGGCTTATTTGCAAAAGTCCCGGGGAGGTGGTCGGGTATGGTAGTAGATATATCGCAGGGCCGTTACACGCCTCCACTTCGAACCGGTGAACACAATGGGCCCCGCAAGCTGCCTCTTTTCTTGCTGCCTTCCGTAAATCAGAGAAAAATAACTTGCCGGTCGGGGCTGTTGAAAGTTAAGTGCTATTGAATTTGCTCAAAGAGTGCGTCGCCTCAAGCCCGGCCTCGGTACCATCGAATTTCGGTGTCCCACGGGCAGTGGGAGGCGCATAACGGGTAGAGAACGAGTCGGGGGTCCTGGAGGGTAAAATATAATTTTCTTCGAATTGATGCTACCGGCGCGCTAGTTGTGAAATGATTTTAGCTTCAGATTACGTCGACGTTAAATTTCCAGTCGTAAATATTTCGGACCATTTCGGATTTCGGTGACCAGCTGCAGGTGAAGGATTGAGCCTCGACCCTGATTTTGGTAGATGATCCGGTTATACCTATACTCTTGAGTACAATGAATACGACTTTGACCGCTCGAGGTCGCGCTCTGATTCGATGAAGTTGCTGAACGTCGTATTCGATCGGCTCTCCGGATGTTCTGCCCTATTGTATACATACGATCGGAGCCGTGTGCACTTTTATCCAGATATAATCGGGTTGTTTGTCGCGAGCGGATGCCAATTATAGTGCGGTAGGTGAGAAAAGACGGTGAAAGAGACGGACTTACCAATGACTCAACGCGACAATCTCCCGCAGGTTGCACCCACGTACGAGATATTATGCAATTGTTCGACCGGCATCAACGACAAAACTTCAGTAAACCTGAGCTATCGGTGTCCACCAAATGGGTATCATAGTATACAACTGCAATAGCCTCAATACATAGTCCCAGAGCGTCTAGGCACTGCCGAAGAATGGAAAGGTGCCACCGTATATATGTACATAGATGTAATTTCTTCTCCCATATGTATTGACGGTCCGCTATATAGGATCGTATGGAGTGTACGCGGCGTTTAGCGATAAAGTCGACTGGGAGGGAGTTCCATGCAAGTAAACAAGACGGTATTTTTGAAAAATGGTTTCACCGAGCAGTAAAGCTGCTTCCGATACCGTTCAAAGTCGTTCAGTTCGTAGACTCCGTTTCCACACGAATGTATACGCATGTGCGCGGGAACCCTCTGCCCATATAGATTGTGTCGTCGTGTCGGCCGATAGGCGATACGAGCATGGTCCAGATTCACAATTTCTGCCCGTCGATGCACGTATGTATACATACATACATACATACCTATAGATAAATAGTGTCGCCCTGCGCGGAAAGAAATGTAACGGATTGGGCGGATATGGCGGCTTCGGATGGTCTTATCGTCCCGGCTGGGTGCAGGCTGAATGCGATGAAAGGCTTGAGCGCAATAGGGAGCTGGTACGTGGGTTTTCCGTCCATTGTAAACCGTGCGGACTTGTCAGGAGTTTTCATAAGATCTCCGAGTGCAGTTTGAAGTATGGACGAAGGTGAATCCGCGAATGTGACGGGGTAGAGAGTCCCTTGGAAGACCGGGAGCACTTATATCATAATCGACCATGGTAGAGCGCCGGAAATAAGAATGAGCTATAGGTGATGATACTTATATAGGGATGGGATGAAATAGACATGAAGTGAATAAGATAAGAGTTGACCAAGCAGAGATGATGATAAAAGGTCAGTGCTTGGTTGATTTCATTGGGGCGGCGCGCGTCTCACGAGTATAGACCGACTCTACGAATAAGACGGCTGTCGGACGTTACGTTCATGCGTGTAGTATCTGTATATTTGTATATTGTATAAATGTATAGGTATATAATATGTATATATGCGCCCGAGGTGTGACCGAAAGTACATCGGTACAAAGCCCGAATTGTGGGCCCCTTTGAACTTGATACCATAAGCAGCCTGTTGTACGCGTATCAATAATATTGATTCTCGCAGTTCCCGTGGCCCGAAGACCTTGCGAGCTAACGAGTCAGGCTCCGGCCAGTCCGAACGATACGCGCAATGCGATCGACATAATATTAGGCGTGTACTCTATGCGGGTACGTGCAGAGTCCGTGGAAATCGGAGAACACTGCAGCGCGATAACGCAGGCCCGGTCCGGGTCGCAGTTTCATCCGCGATTCGGATTACTCCGGTACCTTATACCCGCAACGCGAAACGAATGGACCGAGATTTCGACCAATCTGCGGCCATAGGCATGGTATAGCTCGCGCGGCGCGTCAACGAGGACGAAATGTAATTCCGATCGTGGGATCGAAGAGCGAGCGTACCGGACAGGACATCAACCATCAAATATGTTCGATAACTCGCGGAGCTTTCGGACGACTCGTTCCTCGAGCAATTCTACGACTTGTCGGAGTGATACGTGACCTGGATGAAAACAATTCCCTGGCGTAGCTCCGCGGTTCGTTGAATTATTAGGCTGTTGAAGTCATAGCCTAAACAGCCGACCACCTGCCCCCGTTCGCCGAATCAAACTGGCGTGGTTGTATAGCGATCTGCGGTAGTTAAACATTTGGGCGTGTCTCGATTAATTGCCGTCATACAAAATAATAAACATGATCCCATGATCGACACGATCTATAATCGGACCGAACCGTTGCCTGCTAGGTGGTATTGCGATGTCGGCGAATCATTGCGCGGAACGAATCTTCAAGATTTATACTCCTAATATGGTAATATCAAGTGTCCCGTCTTGATAATCGACGAATGTTTTTGTCGAAGCGAGATCCTCAGCCCCGAGGGTTTCAATATCGACGCACCATACGCTTCTATACATAGGTATATACGAACAAGTACGGATGTATTACAGATAACCGAGGGGCTGGTATCTGTATCAAACTTCTATTCGTACTGCCCTATATGCGTGAATTTGATTCTTCCTATTATTTCTCTAAGAGAATCTACCCGCGATGATCTCTGAAGGATCTCTCGTCCTCGCGGGGCACACTTCATAAATCATACGCCTATGTCCTCTATCTTCTTCCACATCTAGAGACGGGTGCGCACGGCACGTCTCACAATCACCACGGAGTAGCTAACCATTTTTTCTCGGCCCCTCAACAATTGGCAGCATTGTTAGCTCCTCCGGTGATAATTAACCTCGCCCGAGGTGCTAGTCTTCTCTCGCGGCACCACGCGAGTGCCTTTCTCCGAGAACTTATTTCACCACCTGCATCCCGCACGTGTGGTGTTCCCAATCACTTGTCGACACCCTCGACTGGCAATCAGATTTTACCCGGATACTCGCAACGCCATGTAGTATAACGAATAAGTGAAGCGATTAATCGAACATTCTGCTCGATTCGAAAGATTTATAGTTGGTAAAAGGAGGCATAATATTACCATAAGCTATATTGCCTCGAATAGAGGGATCCCGAGGGACTGCACCTACTCTGCGAAAAGATAATTCTATTCCGCGGGTATATAGGTACTACATACATACATACGTGTGCGCGTAATTCGAACGGAACGCATATCTACTCGTACGTATAGGCATACGTATGTATACATATATATATATATATACCTATATATATTAGGGTGCTTTTTTATTGGGGACTATTTTTTTTTTCGCTCCCGGCCCGAAATTTGGTTGGAAATGCTAAAAAAGAAGTTCCCTCAAAATATAAGCCTTTAATATTAACATTAAGTACTCTCCCAGAACATGGAAAGATTTCTCATTTATATTACGTGGGAATTAGGATTTTTTTTTTTCAAAATTCTATAACTCTGTGGCATTTTATGCTATTATATCGCGGAAAGTTGCAAATTACTCAGCATTAAGCGCTCTACAAAAGTGCCCATTGCGACTTAACAGTAACTCACACTAAAGTCAAATTTTGTAGGCATTTCTTGTATTTTCAGTGATCTGTACTGCCTCACCGGTGTGAGTTACAGTTAAGTCGCAATGGGCACTTTTGTAGAGCGCTTAATGCTGAGTAATTTGCAACTTTCCGCGATGTAATAGCATAAAATGGCACCGAGTTATGGAATTTTGAAAAAAAATAATTTTAATTTCCATGTAATTTAAATGAGAAATCATTTCACGTTCTGGGAAAGTACTTAATGTTAATATTAAGGGCTTATATTTTGAGGGAACTTCTTTTTTAGCATTGCCAACAAAATTTCAGGCCGGGGCGAAAAAAAAAAATAGTCCCAAAAAAAAGCACCCTAATATATATATATATATATATACATGTGTATATATAATATACGCATACATACACACGCACGCACACACGCGTAGGGTCGCACTACGTCGACGCGATGCATTCGAAATACGAGACCGTGTATAGGTATAGGTATGCGTGCATATGTATACGAACATATACCTATACCTATACACATTGACTCGACAGATTTACCCATTTATATACATATACGAGTATATGGGTATGTAGATATGTACCCTCACGTATACGTATAGGATATACACGTTTAGCGTATCTGCTTTCCAGGTGCCGTTCCCGCTCTCAGCTGGGTCGACGAACGCTATTTTATCCGAAGAATCCCGAGGTAAGAGTAAGAGGTATCACAGGTAATAGTGGTCATACACTCACCGGTTGCCATGGCGAGGTTCGCCGCCGTCCAGCTCCACGATCTCTCCAGGTCGGGAGACCCCGTCTCTGTAGCTCGGGGTAGATTATAGTTTGCTTCGCCTCTTGCACGCCGACTTGACTTGACTTCCAACCTTTAGCGATTTACGTCGACGGTCAGTGAAACGCTCACGATACGTCCGCGAGAATCTCGGGGGAGAATTTCGCTCGACCGTATAGGCTTTTAGTTTTCGAGACGTGATCGCGGTATACTTATGCATATGCATATGCATATATGTATACGCGTATGTGTATGTGTATACTGTATACTGTATACTGTATATGGATAGCTATAGCATAGAGAGGCGAGAGTGAAAAGTTCTTGTGTAGATTGAAATGATTTAGGTGTTACGGTTCTCGTGCGTGAGGTCGATCTGTAACAAACTTCATATTAAACACGTTCATAAATAGTTATACGATTACAATATCCAATTTCTGTGCATCTTCCTTGCCAATTAGCGATCGAAGAAACGTGATCGGGATGTATTGTACGAGGGAAGAATTGAATGAATTGAACATTTCAATTAAACTCGGCTGAAACATAAACCATCCGCCATTCAATTGTAAATGAATTCAATCGATGCGCGACCGTCATTGTGCTTCGTCCTATGGGAACAATTACTCTCGCGCGGAGTGCAGGTATAGGTATACGTAGTTGGGCGTCGATGTGCGTATCATGGGGTGTAACGCGTATACCCCGTGTGAGTGCGCGTGCCGCGAGTAAACGTCCCTTTGGCTCCTTCTGCATATACGTGCATCTTTATCATCTTCTCGAGCCACTCCGTTGACTTCGAGTTGTGGGAATTTTGTCCAGCGAAATGAGAATCGATAATTGTGGCCCCGTGAATGTTCAATTATAGACGTAGCTGCGGGAAGTATCGAGGTAGGAGGCGCGACGCACGAGGCCCGCAGGACCGTTTCTGTATTATAAAGAATGCATACACATACGTAGGAAGATGTACATTGTACATACATACACACATAGAAGCTGTGGTACCAAATTAAATCGCGAACCCGCGCCGTGGGCAAAAAATTTTGCTGTAATTGGTAGACGTCAATTAAAACCGTTAACTCGTTAAGGTTAAACGTGGTCAGAAATTGAGTAAGAAAGTTGGGACATTCTTGTTTTTGGTAGAAATCAAACTCATATAATGATTAGCGATGTGATGATCTTTTTGGCCGTCTTCCCGTTTGTATAAAATACAGGCTAAAACGTATCGACGCGAAATACGAGCCGTGGGGGTCGCGAGCTTACGGAATGGCGGCTCATCCCTGAACGATTTCGGGTATTCGTTCCCGCATATGAGATACATATAATATATGCGCATAGGTATGCAGGATTGAAATAAAATCAATCCACCAGAAAACGAAATCTCTCTCGCGGTCCTCGGCGAGCATTTCGATCCCGTCGTCCGAGCGCCTGCACCGCGGCTGCACCAGGGCCAGGATAATTATTTATGTTAGATAGGATCTTTCGGGCCGCGTTCCTGCAGCGGTAAAGGTAAGGGTAAGGGTAAGGGCGAAGGTGAGGAAAGGGAAGAGGAAGGGGGCCACGACCTAGCCGTATTTTATAAGATGCGAGCCCGGGTGGTATACAAGACACCTCGTGTGTATATACATATATATACCATATATACATATATATATATATATATATATACATCTTTCACTCTACATAACAAACCGCAGGACTCATGGGTGAAACAAGCGATTCTACAAGGCGACAAAGGATCCCCTGTACAAACCTGGCAGTCCCGGATTCCCGAACTCTTTCGCTTATACGCCATATACCTATATTTGCGTATTGTATCGAGATAGACATCTATATACATATATATATATATATACGCATATATGCGCCAGCTATGCACATCATATGCCACACTTCATTTCGGTTTGAATACGTGATTATACATAGATTGGAATTGACCGTTTCATGTATCAGATTGTAGTACAGTTGCATTCCGTTTGGCCGGGAACAGGGACCGCCGAATGATCAAGAAAGAAGCGAAAAAAGATTCCCTGCCCATTCCCCAAAACGATCACAATGACGGATGCCTCGTTCTTTGCGCGGCTGTTTCTTTCAATATACGGATTTCCAAGCCATTTAGGAAGATTCAGAGATAACTAAAAAACGCTGATTGACAAGTCAGATATAGAATCTCCGACCGGAGTCAAATAGCATGTTACTTTTTCGCTCGGATGCTGAAAGAAAGAAATCGATTAGGTCATGCTGCATGCATCAATGTATACGTACATAGTATAACGTGAGCTTTATAGGTATGCGTGTACATATTTGTATTCGAAATGTGGGAATTTGTAGAGAGCTCGTTACGTCCGATCGATAGGAGCTCTGGTCCATTGGTACTTGACATATTCTTTTTAAGATAATCATAGAAGTTCATAACCAGAATTGTTAGTTCAAGCGCACAATCATTGCAACTTAAAATTCTGCTTCGAAATTTCGGCGACTCTCGATGGTACCCCTAATAATTAATGATGATAAATAATCAATAAATAATTATTCCTTCTCGCCGCTGGCTTGCACCTCAGGGTTGACTATCTATTTGTTATTACACGGACCTGGACGATGCTGTAATACAAAAGGGATGTACGCGAATGTTTCCATCACGTACGTCAACGATGTTATACTGTACGAAGGACATGCGTGTCCCTCGACACCGAGGAAGAACACGCGGTTCGTTGCCGCAACCATGGCATATATCATACATTGAACGTGTACAGATAGGTGTATGAATATCCACCTATCTGTTAAATGAATTTGCATGCAAATCTGTATCCTTCGCCGGATATATGTATACGTATGTATGTAGTACATGCGTACGTGTTGTATATTATATTCTATATATGGATGGATACAATGTCACGACTGGGCAATATGTGTATACGTGTACGTATGGAGTATAGACGCTCGTGCGTCAGTCATACCTATATGCAGGGCAATGGGTATGTACCGGAATGAGACTCCTCGCGGGGTTGTACCTTTCATAGTTACGAGGTGTAGACTGTGGAGAAGGGAGTTGTTCGATAGTTTAGCGATTTATCGGTAAGAGTGCCAAGTGACGGTGTGCTCGAGTCAAGGTCCCGGGTCTCTAGCCATAATACGCGCGGCAGGGAAGCGAACAGGCCTGTCATACGGCTGTGGTTCACCGTCTAACAAATTGCACCGTGGAACCGAGATCCCGAAAAAAGAAGCGGGCACGGAAAATACGGACCTCCGGTCGAAATCTAGTGTTCTAAGATTGTAAAACAACTTGTACGACAGGAGGCTGCGGCGAGGTCCCTGCACGCGAACCGGTATACGGTAGGTATATCTGTTCGGCGGATCTGTAATCATTACCACCGGACTGAAAATAACTAGCGAAATGTTGGCTATCGACTGCACGCCGAAATGGTATAACTGCCGGCTGGAAATTCACCGTTGTCTCCGAACGAGATAAAGTATAGGTACATACGTACGTTACATACCTACATATGGCCCTGCCGCCGATTAGAACATAAAATTGACGTATATAGAATATAGATACAAGGTATAGTATAGGTATATGCCCAGGTTACATTTGTATACCGGAAAACCGCGCAGACTTTGGATATCCAGTGACACGGTCCACGGAAGGGAGATTATAAATTGGCACGTTGTACAAGAGTGGCACGGCCGAACGGGAGAGATTCGCGATATTGCCTGGAAAGAGGAAGCTGTCGGGTTCTCTATTGAATTAGTTTCTTATCGATAGCCAACTGATCTGAGCGTACGTGACGACAAGAGAGGCTGTTCTTTTCTTGGCCGAAAAACTAATTAGCCGTATTCTGATTTTCGTCAATCGTTCAAGCTCATCCTCGTAGCGTGTAGATGACAATTATGTCATTCAATATCAGGTGAAAAGTGAATGGAGCAGTTTCATGCAGATATGTATCGATGTAGGAGCGAAAGAAATTTTTGAAATATCCGCTCAAACTCAAAGACAGTCCAATAGTTTTAGGAATAGCGACGCTATTAACCCGCAGTGTTTATCTTTGTCTATAGTTCGAGACCGCTGTGCACTCGGGGTCCGGAACGGGTTATACGATCGGGGGAGACCGGCCGAAAATGAAACTATAAAACGAAAGGGCAAGTTCGAAGAGACAACGGTGATAAAATTTTGCGGTACGAACTACGCGCGGTAGTGACTCGTCTAGACGGGAACGCAATTTAGTCGAAGCTAATTTTTCTGAAAGACGAGACCCCTCGCCAAGGTGAACGCATCAACGAAATAACTTGGCATGGATCTCAAATTTCGTCCATGAAAAAACACGAAAACTTTGAGATTCCGGGATTTTTATCTTTGTCGGACATAAAAAAAATATGTCAGTCTCCGTTCAACACGTGTATATTCCTAATCTTTTCCCCTCGATCTAACCCCGCGCTCTCGCATTAGGTACAACATACTACGTCTCAACGGTCGGCCTGTGCCGTCAGTCGCGCCGGTTATGTTTTTAACCACGGGTCTCGAACCTGCTAACGAACTGAGATGGTTATCTGAATTGCCGGCGCGTTATCATCCTGCCGGTGCTTGAGGTTGCCTCGGGGAGCCTCGGGGAGCCTCGGGGAGCCTTGGGGTGACCTTCGGCACCATATTTTCGTCACGTTCCGGGACAAACGGCGATGGCTTACCTGAAACAAATGAAAAATAAAACGGATTAGGGGGATCTCTCAACTTCACGTTCAATTGGATCTTCGTAGGACTTCGTACAGGATTACCGACGCTGACGGTAATTTACTTCTGCCACCGTTTTTCGAAGAGCAAATATACACCTGTATAAGAAATCAAACAATTAGGGTCTCTCGTCCGCGTAGGGCATATACATCAGGGTATAATGGCCCGTTAGAATCCGATGCTGTCCGAGAAGGTGAAATATTTCTGCGCTCCGACAGTCTTTCAAATTTTAGTTTTTACATCCACAGCTTTCTATCCACCGCTAATGGATCCAAGCTTCATTCGTAGCGCGCTATGATCGGGTGGCGGGTTTTTCGGTGTTAGAGAAATTCCGCGATTGTACCGCGTCCTCCCGAGTCCGCAGTCGACGGCGCAGCACTCGACGGCGAGACACCGCAGCTTCCAGCGAGTCGCGCAGCGTCATATAATTGCCTCCTCGATGCATGTGTGCCTTCGATAATTGTCTTCGGATACCCATTTCCGCTGATACATCCTCCGTTGCGATTTCTGCCGGATCGTAATGCATGTTAGTCGCCGTGAAAACAACGCGGAGCCACCCAATTATATTTGATAATTAACAGGCGACGCGGGAGACATATGTCAGGCGTTGGTAATCCCGGTTTCGAGTGGGGATGAAAGACGAAAGATAATATTGCCGCACTTGACCGTCGTGACTGGTGCGGATGCCGTGAGAATTCCTTCCCAACTCCTCGACCCCGTATTACCATCTCGAGTCTCGTTCTCTTCCGCGTCTTCGTTCGGCGAGAGAATCGTCAATTCCATCGGATGCCGGCCAACCTGGTTGGTGTTTTTCACTTCGGGGCCACGGTCAACTTGCTACGGATCTTGACAATGCCGCAGCTCTTCATTAGCAATTGTAAGCGAGGAAAACCGGGATATAACTGGGTACAGGCATACTCGACCGCGTACTCGACCGTTCCGATGTAGGTATCATAGTATATACCTATATGTATATGTATATACATTACGGTATACCGAGGAGAGATTCATGCCACAGGAATAAGGTGAGGGGTTTAAGATACATTTTCTTTTGTGCGCAAGCCAGTTGAGTTTTCTCATCTGCCTATATAGGAGGAGAATCTCTGCAACATCTTATCGACGTCGCACAAGGTTAAATCGGGATGGAAGATAAAGCTATGTAGTCAAGAGCTAGAGGCGTTTCGGAGAAAATATAATTATGCAAGCTGCTCCGAGAATGAGTAGCGCGTATACATACGATCGCCCATAGCCTATACACAGAGAGGTTTGTGGCAGCGCCGCCTCACGTTGGTATCTCGTTCAAAAGCGTCGCCCGTCCCGCGCTGTCTATTGTCGGACATAACATAATGGTATTATACTCGTAGAGGTATATATATAGGAATCTTAATTAAACCATGAGAATATAATTACGGGGCAAGTGGCGGTGGGTGGGTGGTGGTGGGTGGTGGGGGGGTCTCATTAAAAGATTTCGGCTGGCTGGGTCATCCGACCGTTTGAAAACTATCGGCTGGACCCGATCTGCGGCGTTTTTTTGATTTTCCGACGTTAGCCCCCGCGCAGTAGGTACGAGGACTCGATGAACCCGGCACACCCGGTATAGGTATAATAATATCTCTTATACATATCCAACAGCCTTGAAGAACGGTTATGATGTTCTTATTATTAATTTGTTTTGCACGCTATACGGAGAGCGCGAGCGCCGCGCTGCTGCAGCACGGAAACCAGTTTTCCTCGCGTATAAGATTATACGGCCGCCGTGATCCGTGGAGAAAGATCTTAGAGCCGGCGCGTTTATAGACGAAAACACTTACCAACGCTCAATTTTTCTTATCCCTCTTCATCTTGAAACCGGCTTAGGTCGCGAGCTTTCTACAGGGTCCGGTTATACCGTACGTATATATATATATATATACTCGTACCTATACCTATACCTATACCTATACCCATACCTATACCCATACCCATACCCATACCCATACCTATACCTATGCCTATACCCGAGCGGCTCTCTCGAATTCTTCACACCGAAATTCTCCGTCGAGACTTCTCGAGCCCCGAGCCCCGAGCCACGAACCGCCCCTATACATTATTCCCTCTCGCCTGATTTCGGGCGATGTTTCAGCGAACGAATTGGGGATCATTATTTGGCCAGAAAACGATTAGGTATGCGTCCGGACGCGATCCGATGTAAGGACAAGACCGCGCGACCTTAAAAGGTTTAAAGAGTACAAATTCAAGTTGTGATGCACGAGGGAGGCTCGAGTCTTTAGCCATTATTTATGAACTTGGTGGTCCGAAGACGGGGACCAAAGCCGGCGACCACTCAGACTTCGAATCGGTCCGCGAATCCAGTCCGACGGATCAAATATTTTATGGAGAATCGCAGGCCTAATGGCCGCGTTTTCTCGGCCCTATGCGTATACAATATACATGTATATGTATGTACGCACGCCCATACATACATAACTATGGGAGGGGAGGGTATACGTGTACCTATAGATACGTGTATATACCTATATATACCCACGCCTCTGTTCGCCTCTGCGCATTGATTTCTCGACTGCTGTGCCGACGTTGTTAATTCCGTTGCCGTTTCACCCCCACGTGGACATGACAGGGACAGGGGTACCCGCGGGAGCTGGGCACTCGGCCGGCACAGAGGCACGGGCAACACTTGTAGCTCGTGTAATCGCGGCTCTTGTCCCTCCGACAAATTCTTCTTCTCTCCTTCGTTGTCAGAAATTGAGTCTCGGCTGTACGTATCGCGAGTTGAGAACAATCTATCCGTCACCGAGGCTGAAGCGGCTCGAGGTATAGGGTGGCGTACACAATCGTGCAGGACACATACACGTACGCTCTATCTTTGAGAAATTGACGATAAGAGGAACGGGGACGATGTGTTTTGGTCATTTTGTTGGCCCGTCAGTCCGTGCCGGGTCTCAAAAGTGAATCCCGATAGAAGATAAGTACCTACAGCCGCGGTGTATCGCAGAGTATACGTAGTACGTGTGGTAGATGTATACATATACATACGTAGATAGCTCTGCGTGCCGGACGTAGGGCGTACCCGCGGCTATATGTTTGCTCGGCGCAAACGTTTACGCCGCGATAGTGTACCTGATGGCATCGTCCAGATCGGGTTTGAAATATTTGTCCACCTCTCGTCTCCGGCTCGAAAATACCTCGCAAGCCTTCGGGAAATAGAAAAAAGTTCTCGTACCTGCGGTACCTGTCAGGAAGAGAGAGGATTTGTAACGGTGAAGCGGTAAAGGTAGGCGGCTGCAGGACGGGTGGGGGAGGTCGTGGCGTTCGTAGGATCGTCGAGTACAGTACCTACACGTGGAAGACGAGCTGACCATGCATGGCCCTGCGACCGAGACAAGAGTCAAACGGCGAACACGTATATCGGCTACCGGTCGACATTAATTAGTTTCATAATTTAGACCTCGTTCACCGCCGCTGGTTCCTCTGCGCGTAGCCGACACGATCCCTCTGCATATACCTACCTATAACCGTTACGGTACCGTCATATGTATATATATGTATATATATACATGTCTGTAGATGTAATAATATGTACTACATATATGTATGTATGTACATTGTAGTACATACGCACCCACCTTATGCATATACCTATATATATATCTGAATTCTAAACCACGGTGATGGCAACCAGCTCATTAGCTGTCGATTCGTTTTATTTCAAACGGAGAAGAGCCGCTCTGCAATACATCAGAGGCGGGTAATCTAGTGACAAGATTTTAGTGACCGGTTAAAAGCCGCCATCGTCTCTGCTGTATCCGTTCCGGCGATAGGACCATACGCCGAGAGCCATGCAGTGTGCGTGCATGTAAAATCTCACGGAATCGTGCACCCTACCATCAGGTTCGGCTAACGTCGGACAATACGGACCTTTAATACTCAATTCCATGATCAACCTGTAGGTAACGGTTCCCTATCGTGCTGGATATAGAATCGTGCATGAATAATTGCGACGATCCGCGGAATCGAATGACTTTGTTATAGGTATAGAGGAGGAGAAGATCACCGAAACACCATGACAATGTTAGCATGTTCGGACTTCGGTCGGTTAATTTTTAGCGAGTATCGACCATCGACCTCATGGCCGACGACCACTGACCACCACCCCCTTTGTTTCGCTGTGCATATACGGGGCTCGGCTTGGTAGGCTCTAGGTGCTGAAAACGGAAGACGAAAGATAAAATGGGTACGGATCAAGTAGAGAAGGGTGAAGAGCGCACGGGCACGAGATGAAAGAACAGCAGACCCGCGCGAGGTGAAGCGAACCAGCCGTCATAACGCCTTTCGAAATTATAGTCCCTAATAATGATAATCAAGTGGGCTGTGGATCGGCGATGCAATTAAAAGATCCCCGGTCGTATATACTAGATATTTGCTCGAGTCACGCACGCTCGCATACACGCGCAAGCACACACACACGAACTCTGATCTGCTTTCACAATACTGTGAACCAAATCTATGAGCGTTTGCTCTCCAGCTCTATGTCAGGCAATATTCAGTCGAAGTAGATGAAAAGAGATGAGAACGTTGATCTGAAACAGAGTCCGGTCAGCTCGTAGGTATGTATGTAGTACGTCATCAGTTAAGGACGATCGATCTCGAATCTGTGGTGCGGGTGAATATTGGAGATTCTGTGGCTGCACCGGGATGTGCTTCTTCCTATTCCTCGATTCTATCCGAAGTGGGGCAATTGAGCGACTTGCGCTGGGCCGCGTCCTCTGGAGTTCGTATGAAACGGAAGCTGTGCATTTCAAAAAATGTATCAAGCCTTCGGAGGCTAGAATTGATAGCGTCGCAGTCGAGCGAACAACGGTCGACGGTATTAATATCGATAATTCGAGACGGCTCAGAATTTATCAAGAGCCGACTGCGCATACTTGATAAGATTGATTTCAACTTGTGTGAATCGAAGGCAATTCATGTGGCAGGCAACGTAGATACATGCCTCGAAATTTCATCATTCTCTCCAGTGCCGTCGAGTAAGGTGCGATACCCGCAACTGTTTGAATCGACAATACCTATATAGCGTGATTGTCGGACATTGGCGACAGGGAAGCGAGTGAAGAATGGCGTATTGAGAGTTTCACGCTTGGAATGGGATGTCAAGGCGGACAATGAGAAAAATTAGCATCACGATCGGTCTAAGCGATTCAAGTAATCTATAAGTATATTCCAGTTCTCGTATACGTGTTTGTCCGCATGGATTGGGGGTATCTGCGATAAATCGCCCAACGGCAAACATATCTCGAGGAGCAGCTAACGATAAAGGGCGTATGCAGGATATCGCCGCCCGACAAGGGTTATACTTTCCGAGGACTCAAAGTCTTCCGTGCTTCTTGAATAGCTTCTTTATTCTTGTGTGTGTATGTATATTGTATAGGTATGCATAGGTAGTACATACATATGTCCAGGTGTATGTACGTGTAGCCAAAGTTGAGCCGGTTCCAACCATATGGAAAAGATTACGCGGTTCCGATACGGGGATATCGATCCGCCGTTGATTGAATAATTCCGGCGACGCATGTCACGATAATGGCTGACGATGGGAGTGTGAGTCGATGGAAAGAGAGGACTGTCCGAAAAATTGTTGGGATTACCTTGGGTCCGGGCGGTCAGCGACGGGTTGACGGAAAGAAGAAATGTGGAAGTAATACGATCAAGAGCGTGGGGACAAAAAATTTATACCCGACAAGTTCTCCGCTCAAATTCCGTCCCTCATCACCTCGGGGAACTCGCACCTTGTCACGCGTTCAGAAATATGGTATTCAGCGGGATAACGGCAAAAACAGAAGCGTTGTCGCGTGCTGGACGCGCGAGGGTCTTCTGAAAAGCGAATAAAATTG
This sequence comes from Tenthredo amoena, assembly GCA_963966615.1. Taxonomy (NCBI): domain Eukaryota; kingdom Metazoa; phylum Arthropoda; class Insecta; order Hymenoptera; family Tenthredinidae; genus Tenthredo; species Tenthredo amoena. Next base: position 138,511 of record OZ016490.1, read on the forward strand.
CGGTCGGCATCCGGAGTTCACGCTCGCCTCGAACTCGGAGGGTGACGTCCTGCCCGATGGCAAGAAACCCGAGCCAATATAGATTATCTGATAATCGACCCAATTCTATTCAAGTAATTAACGTTTTTGCCTCACGCCCGTGCACCGATCCTCCGAGGATGCTTCCCGATCGGGAGTCCACGTACCGGGCAGTAATTACCACGGACCAATTCGCGGATGAATCCATATGTGTATAACGACCGGTGATTGCCGTGCTATACGAAATTATTGTTCACTTCCTGCATAAGAACCTCAATCCGGTAGCCGGGACACTGAAGTTTCGAGCTTGATCGTTATGCGCGGCGGTAAACCGCTACACCTCATATACCAATGCTACTCATATGCATATGTACCTATGCAGTGTGCATACATAGGTACTATATACACATCTCGAGGCTGGGTTCAAGTGAAATTGGGTGTGCGTTATGTTCGAGCGACCGGGCAAGATCTTCGAATCACGGAGCCAGCTCTTACATCGACGTACCGCTAAATTTGGCAGAAGTGGTCGTCGCCTATCCGCAATAGGAATCTCTTTTACTATACACATACGTAAAAAGTCCCTAGATTTGCGTCGCGGATGATGCCACTGTACGACGATTGGCGCTAAAGTGCTCGGGCCCCTTATAGGCGGTAAGGAATTGCTCTATAGGGACGCCATTACCATAGATGGGGATGCGCCTGCTTTGCAGTCGCACAAAAATTAGGGGAGCCCCTGTGGGTACAGGTGCGGAGACACTCTCGGCGACTTGACAAACATTTTGAAAGCAGATACTCGAAGGAAATCCGCGCTGCTAAACCCCAGGATCTCTCGCGGGATGTCCACTGCGATAAAGCCTCAAGTTTTTACTCGAAAAAATGACGGTGGGAAAGGGCCCGCCATTATCGCAAATAAGAATCACCGATCGCGAGGACAATAACGCGGTGTCGTACACCCAGTTCTTGACTTACCTTGACGCCAGATGGTTTCAAACCGTGCAGCGTCGTGGTACACGGGCATAATCACATCCGCGGTTGTACGGGAGTTAAGAAGGGTTATTATATTCTCATTAAACGATTACGCCAGCCGTCCTTATACGAGCCACGATCACGCGCGCCATGGTATACACGTTTCTTCGCGTATACGTATATACCTATGTACGTTATATACTACAGAGTGGATTGCAGCGGGGATATTTCGTATGTGTTGAGAAATACGTGTAATAGCCGCGAAGCTGCGCGAGTTCACACAGCGCCCGGGGCACGTGTGGGTATAGCAGTATGGGTGAAAACTTCTACCTATATGTATACATATGCATATACAGCGGGTACGCAATATCTAGCTAGCCTGGAAGTGCGTATACAGCTTGACTTTGTGTAGCTGAACCGTGACGTCAGAGTTTTAAAAGTCGCCTGTAGAGATATTTCCCCATGTGCCTCCGGATCACGGTTGGCAACGACTCGACCGACTTGAAACTAACCAACATAAGTGGAAAGATCTCTCCGAAGAAGGTTAGGTATATACCTATATATATATACCTATATATATATTATATACACGTGTACACGGCCGTGCGGTACGAGCTCGTCATTGAAACGGGCGGGTAATCGGATAATAATATCAGCACCGAGCACATATCTCCGAGATAACGGGAGATGGGGAAAGAGGAGAAAATTGTTATTCTAGGCTCGTCCACGGGTTGCCCAATGCTACTGGAACGACTACGGTGCGTATCTTCGCCTGCGGAGAGCCCGAGGGGAGCCCGAGGGGAGCCCGAGGGGAGCCCGAGGGGAAAGCAGATAACCGCCGAATGAGAGTTTCAAAACTTGCCCAACCGCAACGGCCGGTTTCGAAAACCACCCATTAGGGGTAATTAGACACGCATCATTGGTAGAGAAGCATTGGAAGCTGGGTATTCCGTGTGTAGCGATGCTGTGGATTTCTTTCAGCTGCCAGCTTACGCACGTGCGCAGGTACTGTACGCTGTACGCTGCACCGAAGGACGAGCGCGAAAATACGTCGGAAGCGTAGCCGGATCTCTATATCGCATATTTATGGAGATGGACGCGAGTCAGACCACCTGAGCGACTGGTTTCGAATCCTGAGCTTTTTTACGCTCGCTGCTAAATATTTAACAAATTTTCTGCTCCTGTCGACAATATATCCGAGAGGATCGTTAGGATCTTCTGGGCGAGGCGAAATGATCAAAGGACCATGCTTCGTCCAGGAATTGGTCCCGACTACGGGCCGATGACCCCAAGGTGTAGCAGCTACACTACGATACACGCGAGACGGAGAAGCGCGTCGAGAGAGAGAGAGAGAGAGAGAGAGAGAGCGAGAGAGAGCGGGAGAGAGGGAGAGAGGGAGAGAGGGAAAGAGAGGTGGAGAGAGGTGGAGAGACAGAGAGCAAGAGGTCCACAGGGAGGGGGTGAACTGAGGCCGGCAACTAATCTCAATTCTTTGCCTTTTTCGTCTTCATTTTCGTCTTCATTTTCATCTTCCTTTTCATCTTCCTTTTCATCTTCCTTTTTATCCTCATCCTCATCCTCATCCTCATCCTCATCCTCATCCTCATCCTCATCCTCATCCTCATCCTCATCCTCATCCTCGTCATCATCATCTTCATCTTCATTTCATCTTTTCTCATCCACGTCGTCTCATCTTTTTCGCCTTCGTCTTCGTATTCGTCTTCTTCTGCCTCTCGCTTCTCCTTTGGTCTTGGTTTCTTCGCATCTCTGTTTCCTTATTGCCTCCTTTCTATATTGTACCCTGCGCATACCGGTATATAGAGACTAACACTCTCTCCAGCCTCCTGTCCTTGCTTCTCAGCTCGTCGCTCCTACCTCTTTCGAATCTCCTCTCACTTTGGTCCTCTCCTCGCGGCTTGGGTCGCGCACGCGAGACTCTCTCACTGTCGTAGGCGCATCAAATCCCGAGTCATTCTTCGGTAATTTTTCCATTCCCCTAACGCGTAAGGGTACATGGGCTGACAGTTTTCCATAATTCCATATGACTAACGAGGAACGAAGAATACGAACGAATATATCGTGTATCTGACACCGGAACTGGGCCGAATGATGTCCATAATTTCAATTGACTCCCCCAGGGTTACGCCCCTGAAGCACAGCGGTGGGCATTACTCACCGGACCCCGTGGAACTTTTTCATCAGTGTTTTCTATCACTCTTGCAACGTACGCTTTAATATTTACCGAGTACGAGGAAACTGTAAGGGGCGCGAACAAACCCGGCGTTCATGTATTCCGCGTCTTGTGTTGGTGCCTGCGTGTATTATACCTTTATAGATGTACAGTAAGGTATCGTGTACCTCATGTAGCCTACGTACGTCCGCAGCTGGTTCATAGGCGAGGAACGAAGAGTCCATCTACCGTGTGTTCGATAATGAAACCGACCAACTTTGACCGGGGTGACCTCGGTCGGCGCACGGCTATCTATACATAGGTAGTACATTGTATACGTACCACGCACAACTATCGTTATGTCGTCGGCATCGATCGCTGGTGTTGTTTTAAATTCGTTTCGCACAGCCCGACTATTTGCACATGAATTACATCGTTCGCGACGTCGAGTACTACGCGATGAATCGGAACACACGGAAAAGGTTCGTTATTTCAATTCCGCATCGGGATAGTTGGATATATGTATATCGGCTGAAATTCATACGGCACATCAGTTATTGGAATTAATTATCACTCTGCCATTACTGCTGTCCTCAATGCAGAAGGAAATATCAATCAGTGGTATCGGTATGTTTTATAGCTATAGAAGAACTACTTTTATGGGGAAGTGGATCAAGATCATAGTTTCTTGTCCGACATTCCGGCTTGGTCTATTGAACATCAAACATGGTATATCGTCACTTTGAACTCCAATCATCCAGTTTGTGAATTATATGCATGTAACATGTATGGCTTGACGATATTTTTCCCCGAGTGCCGATGCCGCGCTCCGATGTCTGACTCGATTTTTATCCGCCTGATCCACGATCTACGCTCGTCTTTGCCGTAGCGTGATCCTTGTTCACTAAGTATCGAAACCGGTCCCGACTTACCGGCCGATCGGTGATCTGGGTCGGTAACACCGTTGGTCGCCGCGCCGGTGTAACAAGGAACCTGTGAAACCCTGCCGCTAGTAAGATACCTTTCACTGCTCACAACAGCCTGCGTTACCGATTGGTCATCCTCGCGCTGGATAAAAACACGCGATTTCTACATTACCGACGCGAGAGGCTATTGCGACACAAGGAATGCCTTAGGACCGGTACAATAGGCAAGGTCACACGCGGAAAATATGAAAACCGTAGATGGTGAAAATCTATTTCTATTCCGAATTCCGTCGGATATATATTCATACTTTGAAGAAGAGAAGAAAGTGCCATCATGCGGTCAAACAGGGAATCAGCGCCAAGTTTCGCTCCACGTTTATTTTTTACTTATTTTTTGTTCTGTTTTCGTTTTCCGCAAATTTTGAAACATTGCCTCGTAAAATTAACGGCTGAACGTTTGCACTGGCCGGCCCCGTGAAAGGCGTAGCTCTTATATCCTAAAGTATCTACGTATTGCGGTGCAGAAAGTTCACAATGCTACAGGGAGTATAGCTCTATGAAGATATGGACGCATAGGTATAATGTAAACCGTGCAGGGTTCGGCCTATGTCAGGAACAACCGTGAAGAAGTAGCGAAGGTGGGGTGTCACGGTTGAAGAAGTTCCTCCGCGGATGGAGGAAGGCTTATATGGCCGTAGATTCAGTCGCCATGCGAAGCAGAAACAAAAACATGACGACCTCATTGTTTTAAACTCGCGTGGTTTGAACCGACCGCGACGTCGGACGTGCCTGGCGCTGGATACGATATATACGGACAAGAAACTTTCCGAAGCTGCGCACATATATGTGTATAAATATATATATATATATGTATATATGCCTATATATCCACTTCAAATCTTCACCCAAGTCAAGATCACAAGCCGTCGTCACGATGCACACAATACCGTAATTATATCGGACTGCTCATTCGGCAAATCCATTACCTGGTGCCACGATCTGTGTATACACCAAACGTGTTTTATTCTGACCGGTATGAAGTTGGCCCCACAGTCTTTTGTCCTGTTCCTTCTCTATGCACGTAGGTATAATCATGATAGAAGGAAAGAAACATTTGTTCGTACTGTCTTGAGAATTTGAGATTTTAGCGGGATATTTCTCAATGTATGTAGTTGCACCCCGGAATCGTCGTTGCCAGTGGGCTAATCCCGAGGCGATCGTTTCTAAGTGAGCCTGCTACTAATCCCCGTCTCGTTTCGTATAGCACAGCAGGCATCCCTATAATATACCCGTATCCGATATTTATATATGTATATCCTATCTCTGACTTACGTCTTATACGTCGGAAATTAGTCTAAAATTGCTGTTGTCTGCTCGAAAGTTTCGCTTCTATTCTCCTGGAGTCTGGTATATCTGACCCGGTCGTCATCGCGGTACGAAAGAACGGAAGGAACCTATACCTGCACCTGGGGGGAGACGTACCCTATGCGACGTGACGAGAATGTTCCGGGGGTGTCGGAAGTGCACTCGGTCCCTGTTGAGTTTCAGGGAGGCTGCGATAAGATCTTGAACCCTCTTATCGGAGAAGAGGATGTTAAACAACGGACAGTCTACGTGGTGAAATAGGAGATCTGGCGGAAAGGCAAAGCCAGGACGGACTGCCTCACTTGAGGCCTCTCGGAGATTCGGCTGTACAAGAGATACGATATAAGTACAATGTACATACATATATGTATATGTGGGTATACTATAAGCACGGTATAAACGTATGTACGACATCTGATCGTATTTCTGCAGGTATCCGATTGTACCTATACGAGCGAAAATCTGAAGTCACTTGAGCGATACATACATATATATATATACCTATATATGTACATAATATAGAGAATCGGTATTGACTTTCGACGTAGACTGCGGAGTTGACAATGAGGTTGTCGAATAAACTGTTTTACTTTTCGACAGGCGAAACACGGGGGGATAAAGGGAACAGCGGAATACGAACTATCGAGGTGTGGGTCGGAAGAAGCTCGATAAAGTGCGAGGCGTTGTTGTTCTTCTACTTGTATAGCGATATAATTCAGTCGTGTAGTTGCGCAGGCGTGTGGAATGGGACCGGTCGGTGACCACCTGCATGTAGATAATCCGGACTTTGAATCACCTCCGGACTGCCGTGCTGACCCCGCGCATCAGGTTAGAAAATGGAAATTGCATGCAAGACAATCGAAAGTTAATTCTTCACCTCACACGACCGATTGAATCCAATTATTATCGAGCCGAAATATCGCAGGAACGTATCAAGAGTGTCGCGAGCTCGACCACAATATGGTATTCTCGTTTCAGCAACTTTTCGAACTTGGCTCAAGGCTGGCTTGCGGCTTGGAGCGCTTGGATAAATCTATATCGTATTCCCATTTGACATCTTGTCTCCACGCGGTGTTTGCATTGTCGCAATGTTACACCAGCGGCACGATTGTCTTATGTTTTATAAATAAAGCACTCGAGTTGTCGCCTCGTCGTACGCGTATCCAAGAAACGCGCGTGCATTCGCGAACAATTAACAATCGTCACTCCCGTGTCGGGGAATCGACCCGCGGGTAATGCGCGCGGCCACCCAGCTAATCGGAAGCGGAATCGGAATCGGAATCTTCACGTTCGAGTAATCGTTCGCTCAATTATCATAGTGTTTTTTTGGAAGATTCGATCAGTGTATAGTTTGTTCGTTACGCTGACGCTGGGATCGTCTTACCTGAATCCGTGTCAAATTTCTGCCAACTCTCTCGCTCGGCGCACGTATACGTGCGGAATATCGTTACAGCCTTCGGTAGGTACCTACTACAATGTTGCGATGCGATATTATGAGCTTCATATGGTATTAATCAATTGCCTGGAGCAAGGCTTGATTTTCGCGTGCCTTCGCACTTCCCGCGGTACCGAAGATCCTGGAAAAGCAGTTTCGGCTTGTCGGGCGAATACCTATAAAAAGCATATAGTTTCGGGTAGAGTTTCCAGGTGAGTGAAACCGGCCAAAGATTCGCTTTGTGAACGCTGTACGGTTCATGGTCGAAGATTAGATGTGTCAATTTTGACTCCCGGATTCACGAATGAGTCATTTGTTTTCAGTGAACACGAATATCACGAGTTCGTTATCACTTTGATAGATACGGAAGAGGGGAGGGACAAGATATTCGAAGTCTAAGAGTCCGCAGTTAATTGTTCGACATCGCGGGTACAATATTTACCGGCTTTATAGAATTTGGTGTAACGGGATATTCATCGAAACTAAATATTTGAAGGGTGCACACGTACGTGGCGATCTTCAACATGCGGCATAAGTCGGATGTCCATCAGGTATACATATATGGCCGTGGGTACGCGGGTGCGTGGTCACTGTACCAAACAATCGAGAGCCAGCTACCCTGTTTCGCCTCGCCTTCTTTCCCCTGCAACTTTGAACGTCGGGCAATTCGTGCCATCGATATTAACCTTATATAGTCCTAACATTCTAAGAAGTGATCAAAGTTCGTACAACTCACGATCATGACAAGCCAAGCATGACATCACTCTTATACAAAGATCCGGCGACTATTGCTGCATGTCACGGGTAGTTGAGTTCCGAATGTTACATATACCTACCTAAATATATATTCTAATCCAATGATTTCTTCGACGGTCCGATCTTCGGAGTCGTAAGTAGCAGCGCCGCGCCGGTGGCATCGAGCACGCGCACAGACCTACGTGTACACGTGTTCTATACGTATGAAGAGAAGACGCGTATGTGTTCACGTATAATAACATATTAGTAAGACGCGATATATGCAGCTGCAACGCGTCGAGCCAACGTCGACGCAACTTGCTGCGTGTTGAGGCAAAAAATCCGTCCGTAACTCAATACGGCTGCTGACGATGAATAAAGAAGAACTTGTATTTTGACGGGGACGGGGACGGGGACGGGGACGGGGATGGGGTATGGGCATCGGAAAAAAAAATTCAAGATCCCGGTGAATCGTACTCGGCGCCTGTCTGGAGTCGTAGCCGATCTTTTTAGTTCCCAATAAGCGGTACAACGAGATATACATATACTGGCTATTCTTGCTGTCGAATTGCGAGAGGGACGTGAGCGAACGAATCGCATATTCAATCTTATAGAAACTGACTGGCGTTCGAAATAATATACGAGGGGATGGTGAAAAGGCGTAGGTCGTATTGTATGTTTCCTCGAGATATAGCTGGCGCGTTACTCGCAACATCTGAAACCACCGTTCCGCCGTCGTGAGAAGGTTGAAGGACCAAATACGACGTGAGCCGAGGTGAAGCAATTACGTGAGAACCAGCCGCTGGATAAATGTTAACAATTTATTGTATCGACTGTACACTTGACAAAGGAATCACTTCATAAGCCGGCGTATAGCCTCGTCCGCAGAGGCATTGCGTAATAAATTAACCGAACTATGGAACAGTCAAGGGGGCATCGTGCACCACCCTATGGAGATCTCACCGTGGTGAAAAAGTCGTGGAAATATTCGACAGACGTGGTTTCTCACCGGTGATTCTGTAATCAGCAGAAACGAAGAAGACCCGGATCATCCTCTTGTCAATCATCGGTCGACCTGCGAACAGGGGATGGGAGAGGCCCGTCGTCGACGTCGCGTTACCCAGTTAGGGTAGGGTAGGGTAGGTAAAGGTATGAAGCTGCAGGCTGACGCACCGAACACCTGGCGAATAATGCTACGCCACCCACTATCTAGCATCTAGCATCTAGCATCTAGCATCTAGCATCTAGTATCTGAACCGTCGCCATGCACAAAGCAGACGCGCAGGTGAATCGTAGGTATAATATTAGTAGGTATATCAAACAATCTCGAATCTGATACGCCTGATGTTCCCGCATGTGTACGTATATGCGCGTGTACTATTGTATATAATGTTGTTCCTTATCCGTCTGATTCCGATACGATTGTATACATGCCCGTACGAATTATGTAGAAGGATGGTAGGAATGTGAACGTAGTACGTCTCAAGAGTACGGCGCCCCGTCGGACTCTACAGTCGGCAGTTTTTCACCACGTAAATTGGTATAGAGTAATGGAATATTCTTTCGGTCGAGTGTTTCATCACCGTAAGCTCGGAGAGAAAAGCGAATGGGCCAATCGAGACGGGGCATGAAAAACTTAGGGTCAAGAAGCCTGGCTGCCGGTTCTGAATTATACCGAGAGGGAACCATTCGCACTAATCGTTACCCCCTTAAATGCACCTCGTGTCCGGAGATTTGCAACATCATCTCCTATCCCGGTCTCGATCGACTTCCGTTGATTCGGCCATCGTCGTTCACGGCACACGGTGATATAAATTGGTATACCCATATAACGCGGCTATACTCAAGTATTGCTTTCACTCCGAGTCGGAATCTGGAACGGACGTAGAGTTCGCGTTAATTTCCCCGACCTGCCGTGTGCATACTGTAGATCTAGGCATATATATATATATATGTATGCGTGGATATCCGCGATGTGGAGGGACACACGTATCGGTATACACAAAGCTACCTTCCTTCTTGTTTATACGCAAGCGTCTTATACACACCGGTTGATACGTATCGCATATCTACCGTGAACACAAACCCTCGTTATAGCTAAGCCGTAGCGTTACGCATAAGAGAGGTATCGAGCAAAAGGTATGCCCGTTGATGTTTTCGCGTTTCTTTATTTATTTTCTCGCATACGGGAAATTTATGAATTTCCATCGCGTAAATCTGGGGTCTCGGGCTACCATCGGCTGGCTGGTGTTGTTGTCGATCCGTGACGTGTAAATTATTGTGGGGAAATAGAGAATTTCGAGTCAATTTTAGCGGGCGGTATCAACAACGATAAAATTTTCTGTTTTTCCCTCCAAGTTGACGCGTCGTACTACAATTCATTCTTCTCATTTCTGCAGCCCGTTCGTTGCATTCAGGAGGATAGGGAAAACTTGCCGCTGAATTCACTTCCATGTATAATAATATAGGCTCGCTTGTCGTGAATTTATGTAGCCGCCGAGCCTGTGCGAGACCTCGCAGTTTCTACCCCGGGAATTGGCAATGGACCCGGTGCACCGGTGAGATTCAATCGTCGGTGGCAACGATGCCGGTGTAGAGATCGATCACCCGGGTTTCTATATATGCTATACCTACCTACTATACCTACTATATATGTCGCATCGCCGTGAAAGTTAAGATCTTCGACGGCACTTGAGTTTTTAAACAAAACGCAGTCGATCCCTGGCCAATGTTTAGGCAACCCCAAGTGCGAGGTGACAAGGGATCGGGCCGAACGACTGCAGAAGATACAGCACTCGATGAGTGCGTTCTGGGAAGAACCTCCCCCGATGGTGGTGCGTGGTGCATAGACCACGAGTGGATTGTATCGCGTAGAGGCCTAGGTTCTTGAAGTGGAGACTCAGGGTGCTCCAGGCATTCCTTTTTAGTCAATTGGTCGGACAAGACGTGCATTTTGGTTAAAAGAAAGGCTCTACGCGATACACCCTACTAGCACCGCTATCGGGTCATTATTTGCATTAAGAATAAAATATTGTTTTCAATAAATAAAACACTTGTTAGCCGTGTCACTGCGGCAGTCAGTGAGATAATTATTTGTTAGTTTATTATCGGATACGTGACGTGCGTTTGGGTGTCTAGATCCTGACCGAGCTATAGCTAGTTTTACCCGGGCGTACTCTCGTATCTGACATCAGAAGTGGGATACAGAACGTTTAATCGACTGTGATTCGGGCGGTAAAGATTCTTGTGAAAACCGTGTTAGTGAATAAGTTTGGATACAGCTATGGAAAGCAACGGTGCAAAGAGTGTAAGTGTGGCGACGATAGACGCTGAGAGTGTGAGTGTGCTACCGAAAGACGCTGAAAAGAGTGTGAGTGTAACTGACCGTGATGCAGGCAGTGTGAAACCTAGAAGTAGGAAGAGAGATCGATCCCCGGCGACGTCCGAATCCGAGTACGAATCTGATGATTCAGTACAGAGGAGGAACAGGCGAAGAAGGCGTAAGTCGAGATTAGAGGAGGAAAATCTGCGACTTCTTGCGTTACTCTCTAGACGAGAACGAGCCCCGATGGATCTGGTCAAATTTGACCCCAAGACCACCGACGCAACTGGCTGGGCGAAGATGGTCGACGAGTGGATTCGTCGTCATAACCCTGATGATTGGGAAGTGGTCCAGCACCTAGCGAAAGCCTTCCAGGGCGAAGCAGCTCAATGGTTTACGGGTATGGACCCTTCAGGCAAAAGCTGGGTTGAGATACGTGCCGAATTTTTGAGCGCGTATGCGAAAAATAAGAACGCTGCGTCTGAGCTGCATACGATCTGGACGGAGGATGCCGAGTTTACGCTGGAAAATTTCATGAAGAGGGGAAGAAAGCTGAAAGCGTGGCTCAACGAAAGGCAGACGATGGATGAGGCTGCCGCTCAACTAGCGGGATTATCCTATTCGGCGCAGAACCGATTCGTTCGCAACATATTCGTTCGCGAATCTCCTAAAAGTTTGCAGGAAGCAATGGGGTACCTCGATGGACGAACGACCGATCACCATCGACCGCGTGCACCTACCGGAGCCCCTGGTCCACATACCAAGACTTCGGCGCCGCGAGATGGTAGGTCGCACCGTTCGGACATCGAGTGCTTCAATTGCGGAAAAAGAGGACATCGCAAGGCCGATTGTCGATCCGCCCCGCGGTCACAAAGCGTGAGTCATGCACGGGACACCAAGGGTTCGAGCAGCAGGGGTCCAGATTTTAAGCGGCCGGTGACCTGCTACAGTTGCAAGGAAGAGGGACATATTGCCCCGAATTGTCCTAAGAAGGATGAGAAGGTAGTAAGGCTTTGTAATTTGACCTCTACTGAGAATACGCTGAAGCTAGCCGACGGTAAGGTGTTGACATTTATTTTTGATTCTGGTTCTGACTGCTCCCTTGTAGCGGAGAGTCTGGTAGAAAGGTTGCCCGGTAAGAGACGAGTAGTCTCTACGCGGTTAAGAGGTATTGGTAATGGATACGTAGATTGCCGAGAGCAGATCTCTGTGTTTGCCGAGCTGAATGGCATAAACGTTGAAATTGATTTGTATGTGGTACCGGACGAAAGTTTGTCCGCGAAGTTAATTCTGGGTAAAGAATTGTTGGCAAATGGTGTCTCGGTCACGTTGGACGGAACCATGGTTAAATTTGCAAAGGTAGACAAATTCGTTGGCTCGTGTATTGAAGAGATTGATATCAACGCTGTTGATTGTGACTCGGTTGAAATGAGAGCACCACTTGTAGAGTTGTTGAAACTGTATGCGAAACATATGAGCGTTGAAGCTCCAAAGATTCGGGTAACATCTGGCAGCTTTGAGATTAGGCTAAAAGACGAGAATAAAATCGTACAGAGAAGGCCTTATAAGCTAGGCATTGTAGAACGAGAGACTGTAAGAGGTTTGGTTGACAAGATGCTCGAGGCAGGAATCGTTCGGGAAAGCAGAAGCCCGTTTTCTAGTCCAATCATTTTGGTAAAGAAGAAGGATGGATCGGATAGATTATGCGTAGACTTTCGGGAATTAAATTCGAACACGGTAGCAGATCGTTATCCGTTGCCACTGATTCAAGATCAGTTAGATCGCTTGTCCGGTGCACATTATTTTTCGTCATTAGATATGACGGCTGGGTTTCATCAAATACCCGTCGAAGAGAACTCGATCGAGAAGCTCGCTTTTATTACACCAGACGGACAGTTTGAATTTTTAACCATGCCATTTGGGTTGATGAATGCACCTTCCGTATACCAGAGAGCAATTAATAACGCGTTGGGAGAACTGAGATATTCTTTCGCGATTGTTTATTTGGATGACGTTCTTATACCCGGTAGAACTGAGCAAGAGGCTCTAGATAGATTGAAAATCGTGATGGCAAAACTAGCCGAGAATGGGTTCTCGTTTAATTTAAAGAAATGTAAATTCTTGAAAACTGAGATTGATTATCTGGGGTACACTGTATCGCATGGAGGGTTGAGGCCCAACCTTCGAAAAATCGAAGCCCTGGTGCAATCGCCCATCCCCCGAACGCAGACCCAGGTAAGGCAATTGTTAGGGTTAGCATCTTATTTTCGTAGGTTTATACCAAAATTCTCGCAGATAGCAGCCCCTCTGTACAAACTTACTGCAGGTAGTACCAAGACAATAACATGGACAGATGAACACACCGACGCTAGAACCAAGCTAGTAGAACACTTAACATCGGAACCGTTACTGCGAATATTCGACCCTAATCTTCCAATCGAACTGCATACCGACGCCAGTGCCCTCGGGTACGGCGCTGTGTTGCTTCAACGTGTTGACAAAGAAAAACATCCGATCGCTTATTACAGCAGACGTACCATAGACGCCGAAACTCGTTACCATTCGTACGAACTTGAGACTCTCGCCGTTGTAAACGCAATAAAACACTTCAGACAATACCTAGTAGGACGTAAATTTTTAGTTGTGACAGACTGTAACTCCTTAAAGGCCGCGAGCCTCAAGAAAGATCTAACGCCACGAGTTTATCGTTGGTGGGCATTTTTGCAATCGTTTGAGTTTGAAATAGAATACCGCGCGGGTGAACGAATGAAGCACGCGGACTTTCTGTCAAGAAATCCAGTAACAGAAAAGAATGTATTGAAGGTAGTCAAACGCGATAATAAAATAATTGAATTAGCTGATGATTGGTTAATCGTAGCACAGCAGAAAGACGATGAAATAAAAACTTTGTACCGCGAAGTACTGGACGGATCGGAGACAGCAAAGACATACTCAATCAAAGACAAGATCTTAATGCGGACCATAGAAAGAAAAGCGAAACAGATAACACTACCCGTAGTGCCGAGACTGATGGTATGGTCACTCATACATCACGTACACGCGAGTATCTGCCATTTGGGCTGGGAAAAGACTCTGGAGAAGTTGTACGAATTGTATTGGTTCCCCCAGATGTCAAAGCGAGTCAAGAAATTTGTAGAAAATTGTATTTTATGTCAAACTTGCAAATCGGTATCAAGACCAACGCAAGCACAGCTGCACCCTATAGACAAGGACAATACACCGTGGTATACGATTCACATAGACATATCAGGAAAATTATCAGGTCCCTCTGACAAGAAAGAATACGTTTTCGTAATCATAGATGGATTTACGAAATTCGTAACATTAAATTGGATAAACCGTTTAGATACAGAAACAGCAATCAACCAGATAGAGAAACACTCGTTTACTTTTGGAGTTCCGAGACGAATCATTTGCGACCAAGGTTCAGGGTTTACAAATGCGCGATTCAAAAAATATTGTGAGGAAAAGAATATTTTAATTCACCTTATAGCTTCGGGAACGCCGAGAGCTAACGGTCAAGTTGAGAGGGTCATGTCGACCATGAGAAATATGTTGGCAATTAGCAAGGCTCAGGGAAAGCAGTGGCAGAACGAGTTAGGTAAAGTGCAACTTGCGATAAATTCTACCGTTCAGAAAACAATAGGGAAAAGTCCCGCCGAGATTTTGTTTGGCACAAAAATAAATTCAATCGAGATTGAACGTGTGAAGCATAATAGTGTAGAGACCGAAAGTGTTAATTTGAATGAGCTCAGAGCAAAGGCTGCAGATAGCATAACAGCAGAGGCCGCAAGAGAAAAAGAAAGGTTTGATAGAAGAAACAAACGGGTTAAGCCATTTAAAATTGGAGATTTTGTAATGGTTAGGAATAATGACAGGATAAAGACAAAGTTGGACGCAAAATATCGCGGTCCCGTAGAAGTCGTTGCGGTGCTACCGAACGATAGATATTTGGTTAAGAAAGTAGGCTACGGATCGAGAGGCCGTAGTAGCATTAAGGTATCTCATGATAAGCTGATCGCAGCTCCAGGAGAGGGCGCGAGTCAGGATAGCTGTGTCGCAGAAAGCGAAGAAGATGAGAATAGAATCGCGTAGCGATTCATGTGATTTGGTCCGAGAGACTGTGGTGGTACCAAAGTTTTTGGTCATGAGTGCAAACATGGGGTTTTGCTGGGAGACTGTGCCCAAGTGGGTCGGGACAATAAGTTATCGAACAGACGCAGTCTGGTTCTGTGGGTTTCCGAATTCTGTTGAGAATTCGCAGAGAACATGTGGTTCTGGTTGAGCCGGATTTACCTATAGAAATCCGAAGAGAGCATGGGACTCTGTTGGTGATCGTTGTTTCTGTTCGAGAGTGCGACTTTGGCTCTCGCCCGCTGGACTTGATCACCCAGCATCTTGAACCCGAGGCCTAGACGTAACTCGAGAACGATTCAGCATGTCGCAATGGTTAGAACTTGTACGAATGCGCAAGGCATGTCTGCAGAGCTATTGTGAGCGCAGGGCAATGGTTAGAACTTGTACGGATGCATCAGGCATGCCTACAGAGCTATTGTCAGTGCAGGGCAATGGTTAGAACTTGTACGAATGCGCAAGGCATGTCTACAGAGCTATTGTCAGAAAAAGTCAATGGTTAGAAAATGTACGGATGCATGAGGCATGCCTACAGAGCTATTGTCAGTAAAGGTCAATGGTTAGAAATTGTGAGGATGCGTGAGGCATGCCCGCAGAGCCATTGGTGCCTTGAGTGCAGAATTCACGGAAATTCGTTTATTGGTAAATACGTTGAAAATGAAATGATACACATGATTGCACACATGAGGTGGAAACGACATGGGATTTGGCTGAAGAATGGTGGCAGACTTGTATGGTCAGGAAAGCCGAACGAGAACTAATGTCTGTTCGTTCGATGTCTGTTTTATTGTTTCAGAAGTAAGTTAGATGGATGGATACCTGGCACCCGAGACGTGTGCTAGTCAGTATGGCCGTGTCGCATCGCCGTGAAAGTTAAGATCTTCGACGGCACTTGAGTTTTTAAACAAAACGCAGTCGATCCCTGGCCAATGTTTAGGCAACCCCAAGTGCGAGGTGACAAGGGATCGGGCCGAACGACTGCAGAAGATACAGCACTCGATGAGTGCGTTCTGGGAAGAACCTCCCCCGATGGTGGTGCGTGGTGCATAGACCACGAGTGGATTGTATCGCGTAGAGGCCTAGGTTCTTGAAGTGGAGACTCAGGGTGCTCCAGGCATTCCTTTTTAGTCAATTGGTCGGACAAGACGTGCATTTTGGTTAAAAGAAAGGCTCTACGCGATACACCCTACTAGCACCGCTATCGGGTCATTATTTGCATTAAGAATAAAATATTGTTTTCAATAAATAAAACACTTGTTAGCCGTGTCACTGCGGCAGTCAGTGAGATAATTATTTGTTAGTTTATTATCGGATACGTGACGTGCGTTTGGGTGTCTAGATCCTGACCGAGCTATAGCTAGTTTTACCCGGGCGTACTCTCGTATCTGACATATACATATAAGTATATATATATATATATATATATATATATATATATCGCGTACACGGCATCGGTTACGTATGCGATTTCCGAGAACCAGATAGCTCGTGCGACCGCAGGCCGTGTACCTACCCACCTTAATCTATACTATCGAGGCCACAGCAGAAGAAACTATCGCAATTTCAGAACAGGATAGTGTCAAGTGGTGTTGAATGATAGGAGTCTCGCTAATCATACTTCATCCAGGTGTAGGTATATGATTTGAAAACATTTCGTACATAGCTGCAGTATACGTAAGAGATATCGCGTCTTGTGTACATATCTTGCACCACCGATGCAACGGCAGTAATGAGAATTCCGAAGGGAATCGTCGCTCGCACAGAACCCGGGAGTTGTTTACATCTATGTACGCTGTACACGTGATGCGCGTTGAATATTAATTCGCCGCTGCGTACATACTAAGATCTTGGCAACAATGGAGATATGCTAATCAAGGTAGTTTCCAGTCGTAGATGGTCGTTTTTAAAGGTAGCAGCGCGAGCTGTTCTCGAACGTTTACAATGAGAGTACGGATCGGGTATTGGGAACTCGTGATTGCAGGATATTTGTTCGTCAGTGCGTGGCGACGGTATGATACGTAATTCACGTAATTGTATAATCTGTGGCTGGAGGTAAGGATAACCCGAGGGATAACCCGGTACTTTCCACTTCGATCGACTCGATAGAAAAACCACCTATATACGAGGTATACAATATATACATATATATATATGTATATTATTATATTATTATATTAATATATACATATATATATGTATATTATTGTATATAGGTATATATGAGATCTTCGTCATCTTTCACTCACGGTTACGAATATGACGAGGGATAATCTACGAGGCAATTCATTTTCCGGCTAGTCCGGCTCACTATGTGTAGTACATATACCTATATGTATGTATATTGTATATATTATTTATATTATTTAGATTTTACTATCGCTGTCTGCGCGATGCGATTGTTTACTTTGCTTCGACGGGACTTTGTTCCCAGGCATATATAATGAATACCAATACCTGTTTTCCTCCTTCAACGTATCACACATAGGTACTCGTATTTATTTTCCCAGTCGGAGTATAAGACGGGCGGTGCTGGGGCGGAACTCTAGGAAGAGTTGCCCTTCGACAAGGACGATGTTCCAACGGCCAACACGTTACGTATATATGAATAAATAACTTACGGCTATGCATATGTATTCACGTATAACTATCTCGGATACAACATTGCTATACGACGTTTGTATATTTTCCAACCAGGGTGTTACCAATCATGCGGTGAACAAATATATGGTTTAATTTTAGGTAGCGAGCGACGCCTTGTATACCTTAGGGCAATTTCGAAATCTATATTCCGCGCGATTGCTCGGTATCCTCAATGCTCGGATATGCTCGTGTCATATTGTGCTGTTAACGGCACGATCATCGAACTCACAGCCCTGCGGAATTAACTTTTGACCGTTATCGGTCCGGTTGAAAATATATAAGCGCGTCCGAAGCAACCGACTTATTACGGTGCTCGTTAATTGAGAAAATATCTTAATTACCGTTCAGAATTCCATATAAGTGGCCCATATCACTTGCCCGAAGTGTTTACCCCCTCCCTTTCACCATGCGGGTCACGGCGAATGGTGGGAAATTTTTATACACACGAATTTTTCTCACCACACATGTAATCAATTCTCGGGCACACGGATGTAGTACGCGCGCTTGCGGGTATCGACGGGAGAGGAGCGAAGGACGCGTGTCGATGGAACCGGAGGAATTCGGTTGACAGAAAATTCCTTCTAATTCGCTATTGATGATCATAGTTGTGACGACCGTTCTCGAATCTCCGCGGCTGCGTCCGCCCCAAATCTAATTGGAGGAGATGCAATGTCCATCGAGGGTTGCATGCCGGTGTTTGGCATTTCGTATTTGGCATTCCCGGAGTATATGGAGCTATAGTTATACCTATCGCAATCGGGTCACGCTGGATATAAGGCGAGATGGCGGAACGTGCGTAGATCAAGTGATATCAACTGATAGTTATAACATGCGGTCATGCGCCGTTCTTTATAAGAAGATGATAAAATAAACAGATATCGCGCGTTTGCGTCAGTTAGGAAAAAGTATATACGATATAGCTATATTCAGTTTTCGACTTACATACCTATATCCGCCTATGCTATACGGCTAAGCGAATAGATTATCAACGGTTATAGAGATGATTTCATTATCCAACGATGCTGCGGTTGTACAATTATTCGGGTATACAGGGACACCCGTACTCATACGCCGTTCCTCGGTATCGAGGAAACTCGCCCGGACATCGCCGGATTTGCGGCCGAGTGAAAATTGAACGAGTTCATCCCGAGATGAGATCCAATAGATTATCGATAATAGAATATCGTCCCTGATGGACCGACTCGTTTAACGTATTAAAATCGAGCGTAGATCACCTGGAGCCAATAAAGCGCACGCATTCGCCCATCAGGAATCAAGGGATATATGATTGAAATAATAAAAAACTAGCGAATATATGTGTAGTTATAGTACTGTATATAATATATATATGTATATATACACACGCACGCACGCACGCACGCACGCACATTGGTTCGTTGCTCCGAATACCAAATGCGTAACGCAAGTGAATCTGATTGAATGAGCAACGTAAATATCGCGAATCTTTCATCGGAGAAATCATTTGCCTTCTGGAAAAATTCAGAAGGTCACGATCGGGATGTTTGCACAAGTGCGGTGCACGCACGGGTAGTACGCCGCGCGTTACCCGACTGGGACATGGGCCATTATCGAAGTACGTATACGCTCGTTGGTGTACGGTAAATTACGTCACTCTAAACTTTGTAATTAGAACTGAAGCTTGTCCAGTACCGTCGGATGGATGACCTATAGGGTAATAACTAATAGAGAGCCGATCTATATACCTATACGCATGTAGTACCTATCTGTATTATTCTGAACGGTCTCTTCCGGGAATTTCCCAGAAATTGTGAACTCTGGTTCGAGGTCAACTATACGGTTCTAACGATAAGATAACCACGCTCCGGCCCCTCGGAAGATCTCGGAGTTACGAAATTTCGAATACGATGCATAACGCGCTATGTGTAGGTACGTATATCTATTGTATGCAGTACCTATGCAGCGATTGAATATTCCGAAGGTGTGCCAGCGCGGGCCGTGTATACCTACCATCTGAACGCCCGGTGCATGACAACGACGGCATGTGAAACAGTTCAAATACCTCCGTGAGCCAAGAAGTTCAATTTTTGCTCCACGTCGAATTCAAATGATGCAATTCATGATGTGGGTGGGTATTGTTTAGGTCTCCCGGCTGGCCGCGGCATTCTTCGAACTAACGGGAATGTGGTGAAACTTCTAAGCAAAAAGTCATACTCGATTCTGTGGTCAGATCTTTGGTACAAAACATCTGTAAAGTTGTACTCTAATCGGTACCGAACACAGCCCATCCTTCTCGGAACCGTCCAACATTTGATTATAGAGTTTCACGACACAGATCTCGAGTGAATTTGACGGTGGCGACGAGTTTTTATCCCACAGGACACCCTGTATCGTTACGATCACCGAGAAAAGGGTGGGCCCCCTCACTTGTTCGGACGCATGAGAAAAATTCTATTTCTCGTCCCTGCGAAATTAATTGAAAGAAAAAAACCAAAAAAAGGTAACGATCGAGCGCAGATACCGAATGATGATTGGAATTTTCCCATGTAACCAATACACATAGGTTTGCCGATGGAGATTCCCTTTTTTTTTTTGATTTCTTCAAACCTCTCCCGCACATGTATATGCACCCTTTATAGGTATATGGTATATATATATATATGTATATATATATGTATATTCAACTCCGTATCTTGCCATCTTTATCTACCTATCTCTCTTCCTCTTTCTGTTCCCTCTAACTCTGGGCTGCAGCAACACGTGGTTTAACGCCCGTCTGCCGACTGGTACGTTTACATATATATATATATATATATATCCATGTATATACATACACGCATACATATAGGGTATGAACGTATGAACGTACGAACGTAGATCCATACGCACACGTACACCTAAATACCTACTTACGCACGTAGAGTCTTTTCCTCACACATGTGCATCTTGTTTTAAATTCGGAAGGTCTTCGTTGTGTTCTCACGCACCACGCCTTTCTTTCTCCGGCGTCTCCTTCTGGGAAAGGACTGCCTGGCATCTTTTCGAGTTGCAGTTGCAGTTGCAGCGGTAACGGACCGGTAAGATGCATCGGGGGGAGGGGAAACTTTTCTCTTTCACGGGCCACGGGGCGGAGGCCCGATTCGAACTTACGGAAGAAGATTCATGCAATTACCATAACAGAACTGTCCGTCAATGGAATGGAAAGGGGCCGAGTACGGCACGATGGGAATCACCTTGCCACACGATTCTGTAGCTTGCAGCCTGCGGGGCCACGCATCCCGTACGAGCCCCATATCGAAAATTCATAAAATCAGATTTCAGTTGCAAAAAACGAACTACACGATAGATATCGTTATTACGTCCGCATCTACGTACGCAAGACGCGGTACACCTGTGGGTAGAATTTCATCCTCGTAGATATCACCTGTGTTCGATTAATTGTACTACATATTTACTTGGAGGAGAGGTGACGATAGATAGTGCATATCCGGTAACTTGCGGCACCGCTGTGTACGCAAATTCGAGATTGAACTGCAGAGGAAAATTTTCGTACCAGAATCCGATGTGTGTTCATTTAAGTATATGATTCGCTCTGAAAATGCAAAAACACATTGCAATCAGTTTACACACCTATCTTCAATTAACGGAGATGACGGATGATCGGAGCAGATGCCTCGCGATTCAGGGATCCTTCGGTCTGGCCGGCAATTAGGCAACAAGCGGAAGTTGTTGGCTTTCGCAGCACAAGAGGATGCGGATGCGGGACTCGCGGTAAATGATCGAGAAGTGTGCCAGCATCGATTACGTATTAACCGAGAGGACGTGGGGGATTCACCGAGCGATTGATACCTATACCTACGAGGACGCGGATGTACAGCACGAGTACCTCGATCGAACGACGAATCTTGCTTTCGCGCCGGGTACGGGGAATCGCTTATCCTCCCATATTCAACATCTGCCCTAAGCCTAAGATGATCCCATCGACTGACCTGGCCCAACGATAGACGTTGACGCACCAGCGTATACCTACAATTACGCATCATATGATCATCTGCACCACCTGCTCATCTCTGGCGTGGGATGCTGCGGGTTCCAGGTACCTACCTGAGGATAAAAAAAGCCAGGGGATAACATCGGTCGACTGTACAAACGCAGGTCTATGAGAAAGAACACGATTTGAGCGACCCCGGTTCACGAGCGACGAAGGCCTCTATACCTATATGTCCTGACAATATAAGTTCTTCTGTCGCCTGTCTATCGTATTGCGCTTTCACGACACGGGCACAGATGATACAGATTTAAATACCGATCGAGGGAAGGGAAGGGAAGGGAAGGGGTTTGAGTATGGACCGGGTCGCGTGGATTGTACGCACCGAGCGTACCTATAATAACACCATTAGTCACGTGTGGGCATACGCTAGTGAATTTTGCCAACATACCTATATCCTGCGGCGCGATAATTCTCATCGAGGAACAATCAGGGTCACTACCGCGTTCATTCGATGATTGCGTGAATCCTCGAGTCGCTGGAAGATAATGACCGTATACCAGATTCCGTTCACCAAGTAGGTGTGTGCCTATAGGCGCCAATCCTTTGCCGAGTTTTAATTATCTTATCTGTTTACAATGCCGGGTTGATTTCCTACACGGTCCGAAGAGCAGACGTGTCACCCTGGCCCATTAAAGTACACCCACTGTTATCGTTAGTCTTCCCACAAGACGATCCTTGAACACACAAATATGTGACATTTGTGAAAATACACTGGGGGGATCCTCCCATGTGGTACTACGCCGCGTTCCTCGAACGACGTCACCGCATACGGTCGTGGATCGTGGTTTTCAAATTAGTTCCCATCTCTTGAAGAGTACCAGGTGCGTGCGAGATCTAATACACATGCAAACCCGGAAGTAGGACCTTTGCATGCGAGCACATCCTGCTCTAAGGATTTCATCCCCGCGCCTCTCACAACCTAAGGTCTGGTGTCCTGTCACGCAAACTGCGGCAGCTGCCCCTCCCCCACTCCTCTATCCCTCTCGTCCTCTTCCACCGAGCCTGGCCAGACGGCCAACTGTTTTGCCTCAGTTTCCAAACTTTCTTAGATAATTTATTTGAATTTCGGGCGGTGGTCGTTAGTCGGCCCAGCACGCAGATGTGAGAGTTTTTTTAACATTTCGAGAGGAAACTCAAACTCGAGATCTCACGTGATTTGGAGTTGGTACGACGTATGTACATATACATACGTATACGTCTAGGCATGGTCCGAGGTAAGTGAAATAAGATTGGTCCCCGCGCGGGTCGTTCGAAACGCCGACAACAACCTCCGCGCAAAGATAAAAACGTATACCGTTTATAGGTACACCACGGTCCGCGGTCGCAATAAAGCGCTCTGGCAGACAGATTGTCGAGTATGTGATGTAAATGCTTGAGAAAGATAAGAAATCTCTCTGTCATAACCCGACGGTGATAAGAGAACTTTGTTTGCCAAAATTCCTATATGTAGACCTTTTACACGGGAGAGTGCCCTGTGAGCGTACCCTTTTTAGGACGCGTTAGGTCAACCATCCAGACCTCTACCAATATTTACGAAGTAGTGGCGCCTTCAGCCCCTCGAAATCCTCCTCTTCTACAACCTCACGCGACGTATACGCATCACTGGTACAATATATGGTTACTTGTAGACGAATCTCTGTGAGTGTGCGTGTGTACGTCTGTATTCACTTATACGACTGCAGTAAGGGTCTGCCGACACTAAAGCCCAAAATACCAGCAATTTTTGATCCCGTGAGCGGTTGGCTGAATTATACTTCGCACCGTCCCTCGCCTGCGCTACATTCCCAATACTTTCTTTTCTCGACTCGAGAACCAACTCCGGATAAAGCTGGCTTCCTCTCGATCGGAGTCGGTCTCAGCGGCACATGCCTGCAGGCAATCATATAATAATCCGCGGAAGATCGCGGGGATCGATAAATGAGCGGTGTGACAAACGGAAGCCGTAACCTGTTTCTCTCGTTGCCCGTCGTTTCGTCCGTGCAGTTAGCCTTCCGTGTGAAGTATCGGGGAGAGAATTTCGGTATGTTGACCTTCCAACTGCCAAGTTATGCGTTGGATATTTTTCTAGCTCTAGGAGTTCGCGGATTGTGTAAGCCGCGCTTGTGCGTAAGTCCTCCGAGTATAATAAACTCGAGCATCTAGGCACTGTGATCTATCGTTATCGTTCCGAAACCAGGAGTGACTCCACTTCTGTTATCGTTCTCAGTATTAGCAATGTCGCGTGTGAGAAACACGAAGGGACGAGACGGAGATGGTGCTGCTTGGGGTTAGTCTTTTCCCACCTTTTGTAATACTATAATATACCCAAGCGAAGACAATAATGATGATAATGATTATGATGATAGCAATGCACAAGAGCCCCGTAGGATTGAATTACGCTGCGTGCAGTCGCCGGCTACTTGAGAACGGTTTCGCCTGGCCAACGTCACGTCGCGGCGTCGCTTCAGGCCTGCCTCGCGATCTTATAGCGATGGGAAACCGACTGACAATGAGCAAAGTATATACCTATATATACACGAGCGCAGCCAGCCCACGTCTTTCCTTGCCAGGATAGTTCGGTTCCTGCCGCATTACTTCGGATTTTTCCAGGCGACTTTTATCTCGTTTTAGAATCAGTCGGCTAAACTGCGTCTCACCGCTCTTATAATTTATGCGCTCAACGTGAATACGCCGCGATAAGTGGCTGCAAATCGTCAAGTTACACGTATCTATATACAATTTTGTTTTCTCTTATGAAACTGGAATTCGTACGAGAATAACTAATGACATAATTGCAGCAGATAGCGTAGCGGGTGGCGGCCCCTGGTGCTTGTTCGCTCTCGAGCCTATCCATACGAGCATAGTGGAGAACATACAGCCCATTGACCTCGCCCGCGGGATCAAGACGCCGGCACGTATGACGCCAGGAACCGAATCTTTTCATTAATTTGATTCAAGCCTAAGTTCATTTCACAGTAGTTCGGTTCTTGGCAGAGACTCCCTTGGCTACGGTCGGTCAGAGAGAAGAAAGAAACGCCGAGGTTCAATTCGGGTGCAGCTTGACACGACGAATAAGTATACATCCGAAACGATTATCACCCGACGCTGGATTGAATTACGCGCGTACGAGCAAATACAACACTTCCGACAGTTGGTGAACACTATCATAGTTGAGGCAATGATCCATTTCTGACGGCTCGAGTATTTTTAATTTAGAATTGTTACCGCGAAATGGGCGTGACTTGTATCGGTAACTACGTTTGCACCTCGCATCTTACCTAAGAAATTGTTCCTCAAAAAAGAGTTCGGGCGAGTTGCGTATCAGGAGTAGATTTGAATTCGCTCGAGTCATCGAGAGACGATCAGGTAAGGGCCCGGAGTTTCGTTCTGCGGAAGAAGCTTGCGATCGCATAGCCTGGCTGTAAAAGATCATTCAACAGAACGAAGGACCTGTACGGTTTGTCGGCATTCAACTTGGGTCCAACTTGAAGTGGTCGTCTATGTATACTTTTTCTTTCAAGGGACCCGAGCTCGTTCGCGTCCTTCATTGTCCACGGTAGCAGGTAGCAATACAATACTCTGCCACGCCACGCCACGCCAAGCCACGCCAAGCCAGGCCAAGGCGTACCAGTATGGATTGCATTCGGCCGAGGCGAACGCACCTGAATCAGACGGGGAATCGGGATTTTTTCGAACAAGACTATGGGACGCCAGTATCCTAACGAGATATCTGGCTGAACGGGAAAGAGACGTGACTCGCGTGACATCCATTTCGGCCTACAGAGAAAACAAGGATTGTTGGGTGTAAGCGACGTGTGCACCCAGTTATCGAACAGTGCGCCGACGATATATTTGATTCCCACGACGAACCTTTAGTGAATCAACTCCGTAGAACATGCCACGTAGGCTGCGCAGCTTTCGCCTTGCGTATAGAGCCGTTCAAAAGTGCCTTGTGCAAAATCAAGACTGGGACTGGATTAGTCCCGTACGAATTTCTGATCGTCGCGATCCGGGGGAGAGAATTGGACAGAAACGTGTCTCAGACACTAAGGAATTACACCCGTGGGGATCGATACATACCTACGTTCATGCGTGTACACACATGGGAACTGCGGACCCCTCTTATAGGTGTATGGACGATGGACTTACAGAGTAGTCGAGGAGCGAGCGTGCCCGCTGTTAGCAGCGAGCCTGTCGCGGAGCCGTCATAGACATTGATGACAAGAGTACTGCAGTAATTTATCAATAAAAATTCACGGTACGCATACTATATTGCGTTAGTACAGGGTGCGGTTGAAGTAGGATTCATAACGGAGCGCTTATCCGAGGTCGTGAGATGAGGATGAATAATTTCTATTCCATCGAATCGCGATGGACAAAGTTTGAAGCCTTGCGCAACGGGATCGAGGTGGTCACGCATTTTCTATCTGCCAGCAGACTGCCATGTTTATAACTTTTGTAACCGCGATAGCTCGACGCGATTCTCTAACGCTCTATGTATAATTAAGCAACATGTGCCGATACAGTGTGACCGCCTAGCCGTCGCACATGGCCTTAAAGTTTTTTCGACCATTAGCCTTGCGGGACGTAAAAACTTGTACGCCGCGTGTGGTGGTTGTTTTCGCGAGTCCGGGCGGTGGTCGCATGTTGTAAAAAGTGAAAAAGGCGCCGTAGACTGCCGAAACTTGGGCGTAGTTTAACATTCTTAATTTTCATCTGCACCAGAGGCCGCTTCGATTGCCCGCGCAACACTTGCACGGGCTTTATTTCAGACGTTTTTAATTTTTTTCTTTCCACTCACGATCAATCTTTGCTGCCGAAGCAGGCAGTGGCTGAAAAGTTCGGGCCGCGAACGATTATAGAAAATATAGCCAACCTATACGCCGAGTCCGTGAGACAGTAGTCTGGCAACGAGTAGTCGAGGCGACGCGGTTTCTCATTATTGTCCTTGTTTTAATTTGTTCGTCCTCTTATTTCTTCACCCGGTCCCACCACCGGTGATATTACATATCCTTCATAGGCACGGGCTGTCGCCCGGTCGAAGTGTAGATATCACCTTTGAGCCAAACCTTGGTCTCACCGTCTACTTGGGCGTTCCCATGCACGAAGTGGAGAAGATGTAGGTTGTACCCTTCGCACGTACTCGCTTATTCATATACGCTTTTACGCGGGTTCTTCGGAGCGTTTTCTACCAGCGTGAAATACTACACCACCCAAACACAACCGCGCACACCTACACATGCCTATATCATGCCCCTGTGCGAGAGCGCACGGCGGACCAAGGGACCAGATTACTATCCGTGGGTGGCCCCTGGTCGTTGATTTGCATCGGTATGAGGATTAACGTATCAATAAGCCTCGTATCGCGGGATCAATTCGCGTGTACGGTCGGTTGTGTTGCCGTTACGCGCGAGAGAGGCAGGGGAGGGTATTGAGTTAAAAATAGCATTCTTCTATCGAGTTGTTAAATATTTGCCCACCGTATCGTGCAAATATCATTATGATCGTACCCACTTTAGAGTAGCCGCGGGTAGAACGGTTCGCGGCGGCGTCCTTTGCGAAAAAGTGAAATCACCACATGGCCCCCATCGTGTCTAATGCACCGAAAGGTATCCGCAACCCGACCGACGACTATAGATATTTCTCGTGGAAACATGTTGCACTTTATCGAATCGTTGCCGAGCCGATGCGCCATGTGTGTCGAAATATTGCGAACCATCATGGTGATGGATCCCTGGCGAAAAAAAAATACGAGACCCATTGTGGTTGCTTGCTTGCGGAGCGTCGGGACTCGGGACTCCGAGGGCTCCGTCCGGATGAAAGACAGGAGGTTGGGTTACCTGGAGCGGCAGGTCGGGATGAGAGGGAATATTGCACGGGCCTATTCTTACATCAGGCGAGGGGGTACCGCATACGTTCGAGACACCCGGGTCCCGGTATAACCTCCGCAGGTTTGTAGGCGGACGTTTTCACCCGTAAGGCGAGTCGGGTCCGACAATAAGCATACTATACGTATGGACAGCGCGCGACCTTGACTAATGCCGACTTACGCCCACCTTTGGAGAAGCCTTCGCTACGTATATATTCCATGCGTACCTGAGGAACCTACCGTAACTACACTGCAGAACTTCTCCTCCACGTCATACCTACACGTGTATATTATTTAATATAATCTACCGCGACCGCGAAGCATTATAGTCACTATAGCGATTCCCCGCACAAGCCGCGCCGGAGAGGCGATCTGCCGTGTCCGCTAGGGAGATACCGGACGAACGTACGAGTTCACTTGTTCTTCCAGTCTGCGATTCACGCGGTACATTCACCCCTGTCCGGCTGTATCCCCCTTTGGACTTGCAAGGCCCCGAGAGACATATCTGGGTTGTTTTCTTAGGGACAGGTTTCTACTTTTGGTCAAGAAAGTCTCCCTGCTGATGGCGTTGTCGTCGTTCCCGTCCTCCATGCGACGTCAGGACGGCGAGCGCAAGAGTTATAAACGCCACGTCGTTTATTTATCACTTCCCGCGGAATGCTACCGCGCGGATTCGATTCGATCCGATGTGACCACGGCGTCCCGGCGTCCCGGCCAGCATCTTCACCAACACCGTGCGTTAATATACATACGCAGGTACAATGTATAGTGCGTGTACATGTACGCATACGCATACGCATACGTATACGCATACGCATACGCATAATACACGTATCTCTCTATACATGCACGTGGCTACCTTTTAATTTAAGCAAACCGCGACCGAGACGGTGGAGTGATATGTGTAAATGATATACACCATATCCTACATACGTGTATACGTATCTCTATGGGTATAGATACGCCTTTTCTGTCGTTCAACGCTCACCGGCTGTTTTGCCTCTCACCGTACCCCGCGCTCCGCCAGTCCCATTCAACCGTAATAACTGTGCAGTTTCCCAGGGCGTCTTGAATGGGCGAAGATTGCACGTTAAGAGGCCGCAGACCAGTCCTCCCCGCTTCCACTCGCCTCTCTCCACTCCTGTTATTGCTTTAGGTGAATAACGCTGCCGGGACACGCGGTAGGATGTTTCTGTAACCGCACTTCACGAGAATCGAATCAATTCACTACCGCGACTATGGGCTACGATATCATCTTCATCAGGGTCAGCCCTTATTATATCCATAAGCCGGTCAGCGAACCCCCGAGACTCTCCTACCTGGCGATAACTCTTAATCGGTATCAATTCGGAAGTGGCGATAATCGGAAGATCATTCTCCCATACCATCGCAGCCCGGATCTCCCTTTTGCGTGGGGCGACGCAGCGGATGGGTATAATAGTATACACACACCTAACAATTATGCAAAGGTTAAGATATGTGTTCCGGACGTACAACGGTGCGATATATATATATATATATATATATGCGGATAGATACGTCGCGGGACATGTTCGGCCTTTGAAAATGTCTTCTTTGGAAGATGGCATCCTCCCTGGTCCTAGGGCTTGTTAATTCGATGCTCAAAGACGCATCGCGACGCTATTGAGAGACACGCGCGTCGTACGAGGGTTGAACAAAACGGCTGATAAATATAAGCTGCAGGCCGGGCCTGGGCTTATGAATGGCTCTGTGGAATGTCATGTACCCGACACCTCCTCGCTGATAAGTCGAGCTGACTCTCGCGCGAGCATGCCCCGGCAATTCCAGCACACCTATACATCTGTACGTGTTTTAGTCAGCTTCCGATTACAGTTCTGGATTCCTCGCTGGCGGACGATTCTCTCTTGCGGATATTCGAAGAAGCGTCGTCGTGTACGTTGTTCGGTCTGTTGAGGTGAGCGCGGTGAGTCGCAATCGAGACTAATTGCCCGTATACATAGAACAAAGACGCAATAACGCTGGTGTGCATACATATCGGTTCTCCATCGATACCGATTGACGGATCTCAAGACGACGTAGCTAGATCTTGGTTTGAAGCAAAGAAGGGCCTATAGTCTCGCGGGGCACTGAATTCCGGTCCAATACGAGAGTCCCCCTCATCAACCTCAATTAAACTTTACCGTCTCGCATCAACGCTCACTTCACACCCGAGCCTCTTCGCCAAGTGCTGCTGGGCACGATTGGATCACTCTGTCAGCGGCAGAGTGATGCCGGCGGTAGAGGATCTTCGGATATGACTTGGGTGACGTAAACCATGAAACACCCGAACTAGGTTACGAACAGATAGAACACGCCGGTTTGAGACGGCGGGTCGTGGCGGCGTGTAATTACGAAATCCCGGGCTGTATCCCGCTACTGGCCCTTGACCCGGACATTCGAGCTCGCGTCCCGGACACGCGAGACATGTCGTTGAATCCCAATTGAAGATTAGCTGAGCCAGGAGTGATCTAGAAATTTCAATGCTCATCGGAAGAGAGACAATTTCGAAGGGAGAGAAATCTTCGAGTCCTTTGATACAGAGCTGAAAGAGTCTCGCGGGGCAGTCGCCTCGCGGAAAGGGCTTTGAACCTTGTGTCAAAGCATTGCCACAGATCTGTGTGTTTCCTTCTGCTCTTCCTTCCGGTTTCACGCCGCGTCTAAGACTCAATCGTCCCTCATACCTTACCCGCCGGCCCTTTTCTCCCTCCTATTGAATCGCACCAAGTTATTCCTATCCCGGTCTCGTAGTCTCGGTACTAAATAACATCGAGTGACATTTTTGATTACACCTATCTACAAACACGTTATACATGTGTCTGTTCGAATATATTCATGCTACAGTGACACGTACTACCATAGATTGTACGTATACCGATGAAAATGATTCTTGGCCAACGTCGACTCGAACTGGCAAGACGTCGCCGCGTCCCGCAGTGCTGGCCTCAACTAAGGTCAAAGTCAGCGTACCGCTTCGGATTGAGTTTGTTCGCGGTTTGACGCGGCAGACGGATCTAGATCTCTGCCTTGAGGCGATCGAGCGTCGTTCAATTAAACCAGCGGTCCCGAGGCGGCTGGCCCGGCTCTGCCGTCCAGGGCCAACACGCACAGCCGTGGCTCCCCGGGTATTCGGGACCTTGGAAAAGCCTGAAGCGTGGATGATTGCATAAAAACGAACACAATATGCGGCATAAGCCGTCGCCGAACTAGAGGATCGATATTCCCGAGATTCACCGCCCGCGTTCTATTCCACCGAATGTCCAAGTCGGTGGTTGAAAAGTGAAGAAAACTATACATATATATTCGCCCAACTCAATCTCTCACGTCAGCAATTCGCGCAAGATGAGATGACGCA
Source organism: Tenthredo amoena (assembly GCA_963966615.1). Lineage (NCBI taxonomy): Eukaryota > Metazoa > Arthropoda > Insecta > Hymenoptera > Tenthredinidae > Tenthredo > Tenthredo amoena. The sequence goes on from OZ016490.1 coordinate 169,494, forward strand.
TATATACGTAGTATACATACATACGCGCGCCCGGTATACGATCATGCGTCACCCATGCTGCAGCGATCGTCGTTGGATCAATTAAAGAATTGACCTGGCCGAGAGCAGCCAGCCTCTGGATCAGCGATTCGTTCTCGATTCGTGAGAAATGTTGCCGTGCCACTTGATGCTCCGTAGAAAAGAGACGCGCGGTTACCCCGTAATTTCGTTCCTCAAAACTACTTGCCCGTGCTCTATCTCAAAAAATGAACACGGCTGCGACGGTGCATATGGGTCCGGCTCACGTGGAATGGTCCCAGGTCCCAGGTCCCGAGACTCTCGAGACCCTTTGTGTTTCCTTCGAGTGGCCTACGCGTCTCTGCGTTATGTATACAACCTTTAGCCCTCCTCTGCCACGTACAATTCACCGAGGTGCGAGCTGCCGTACTATTTCCCAAAAATCCCCGAGTAAATGTCTCGTGTCCCGTTAAGTAGCTAATTTGAAAATAACTGCTAACCAAAGGGTCACTCAGCCACGACGGACACGAGCTTAATTAGTCAAAGGACAGCTCAGGCAGAAATCATGGATACATCGTCCGAGTCCGATGACGATCAGCGGAATACGATCGCGGGCCAGTTGTTCCGAAATAGCGTGAGATCGGGATTGCGCATTCGACGGGTGAGCATGTATGGAATTCCTGGGAATCTTTACCACTCCTTGACGCGCAGGCAGATCATAATAGTTGCCCTAGGACACGATGGGACATTTTCTATCTCTATTCAGCTACGAATGTAAAAGGATGCAAATAACGATACTGAAATAACGCGGGAGACAAAGAATCGGAAGAAGAGGTCGCACCTGACTTGGTGACTGTACGACAAGTTTCTACATAATATGTAATGCACATAACCATTACAGTTCGGAGTGCAAGCCTTGCCAAAGTACGATGTAACAGAGTTTCGATTCGGAATGCGATAGTACGATAACAGCTGTTCATTCAACGCCACTGACCGCCTATAACGAGGTATCCCATTACAGGAGTCCGTTCAAATCTGACAACGTCGCAGATGAGGACTCGGGGTTCGGGAGCCAGGTTCTTTTTGGCCCTTTGGTGTTACGGTTCCTCGGCCTTTTGGCCTTCTTGGGAATAGCGGGACACCCCGCCGGGAAGGTTTGACGTTGTCACCCCCTGACAGAGCCTGATGTCCGGATTCATCCACCCAACCTGCGGAACTCTGGGGTCGTACGATGCATGCAGCTAATGAATCATCCAGCATCCTATTCATCAAAGATGAATCTGTTCAATTGTGTCGAAGCCTCAATTTGCAGCCAAAAAGTAACCTTGTACTATGGTGCATCGTTTCGTTCGTAGATAATCTCCAAGGTTATTCCATTTAATAAACAATTTGCTTATTCCCTGGTAGCCTATCTTCCAATTTATGCTGTACCGACAATCCATATTCATCTTTGTCGACTTTATGACTTTATTAATAATTAATATACCTAGATAGGTGACACGATAGAGGAGAATCTCGACAATTGCTATCGGTCACGGGTCGTGCGATCTGTGCAGTCCGGCGGCTTTTTCATGACCTCGCGACGTAGCGGAAAGATATTGTTCTCGCATCTATCCGGCGAGGTTCACCGAGTCTCCGATCCACGTAATCAAACATTTCTTGATCATCTGGGATACTGATTCCGATTTCGATGAGCCCAAGGAACTGAAATCATTACTCGTATTATGTAGGCAACACGCCCTAATCAATTACGTAAATGGTAGCGAGGAAAGCCGCAATTATCTTGCACAAGAAATTCTCAGCCCATAGCTGCTTATTTTTCCGCCGGTCACTCGATCCGCACAATAAAGTCACGCCGCTGGACGTGCAGTGATTCTGAGACTCACATTTGAACGAGTCTGAATAAGTTTTCGAAACAAGGCAACGACAGACAACGGAAAGAAATAGGAAAAACAATTATCGCCACAGTCCACCGGTGAGACCTTTGACTATAGCACAGCGAAAATCGCGTCATAGATCAGAATGATATGTATATCTATTGTGCGAGCGGTTTCAGATAGGCGCAGGCTAGAAGAGAAATGAAACTACGTCGTATATTGGTATATTTCTACCAGCATTTTCCGTATGCATTATAGTCAGGGAAACTTCGTTTTCAGACTTCAGTATAGTAACGGAACTGAGATTGTGGCTTCCATCGCGATATTTCAGTTTAATTGTAAAATTGTAAAAGCTGTTGAAAAAATTATCATCATGACTGTTGGATAAGAATGGTCCGTTTAGTCACCTACGTGTATAGATATAGTGAGTAGCCTCGATTATACATTTCTTTCACTGAGGCTCACGATTTGAGCTAGAAAGAAACCAAGAAACTCGGAATGCATAGTTTTTCAACTCTTCTCGAGGCTCTGGAGTTGAATTCAGTGTTACTTTATGCTTGGCTGATCACCCGAGCCAGACTGGTGCCCCGTCAGCCTGACAATGAGCTTCGTCTAGAGGAACGAGTCTCCGTGAACGCCAGGCGATGTTCTTGCAGGGAGCGAAAAATTCGCAGACCTTGTCTACGATTCGTGCATTATATATACCAGGACAATACATAAATACATGTTCGAGCTTCATTTCGTGTATGCGAAATCGATGAATCTCCATATTTTCTACTTCTTAAATCTCGTATACGGACAACATTTTGTACATTACGATGATGAACGAGTGGATTCGGAGCTATCGGTGCTATCGGTTTTCGTAGTTATGATTCAGAGACCTCACATCGTGTCTCGTGGTTGTCGTGAATTGTCCCCCCCACCCCCCACCCCCCACCCCCCCCCAACCAACAAACACACCCGCAGGTGCTCCAGTGGCGAGCCAAGTGCATATTAGGAACGCGAATCATTTCCGTTCATCTTCTTCCTCTTCTGCTTCTACAATGAAGAACTGCATAAGGGAGAACCTGCGAATGACCGGTAGCCCGAGTACTATTTGTTTATTCCCGAAGTGTGACAATTATGCCACATCGCCGCATACCTGCGTGTGTATGAAAACATAGGTATAGGCATATCGAGAAGTACGGAGATAAGGCGGATAGCGACGATAAGAAAGATAACCAAGGTCGCTTTCGTATATATCGTTACCGGGCCTGTATAGCTTCGTGCTTTTGCGTCTTTCAAAATAATACTCCGTCAATTCTTGCACTCGGCATATACTCGCCTACGCCTACGGTAAGTTCGAGACAAGTTCCTCAAGACGCAACGTCGTTGGCCTGGATTCCCCGCACTGCTTTGGGTGAACTGATCTTATTAAGCCCTAATTAACCGTTTAACAAGATATATTTAACCCATGGTGTATTCGCCGCGAGCACACGAGACGTGTCGCCACCGTTTTATAGTTATAAATATAACAATAACAAAAGTGAAGAAAGGACAGGAACTTCTTATCGCCTGCGGCTGTACGAAGGGTACCTACCTACCTACCTACGAATTTTCCAAGCATTGCTAACCTTCTTTCCGCAAACGTTAGTCCCGCTATCGTTACCACGCATCGACAAACCCGATAAAGGCTCTTATCGCGCGTACAGACTCTCGTATACCTAAGTTTAATCTCATTGCCGTAAAAGTCTTGCCCAGCCGCGATATGACAACGAGAACTTGTTTCTATCGCTGATTAAAATTTTCACGACCGGTGTCATTTTATCCAGCGACTGCACGAGAGCGAGAAACTGTTTCGGGTGAATTTCCGAAAGATTTCAAAAGACCCCGGAGCACTCGCGTGAGCCTTGAGGTTGAATTCTTACGCGCTCTCCGAAAACTCCGACCCCTAGGAATCGGGACAATCCGCTGGGTTTTTGTCCCCCCCCCCCCCCCCCTCAGAGGGGGCGACTTGGACTCGCCGCTCGTCTATTGTATGTAGTACCTATGATCCAAATAGAATAGGGAAGTACAGGTACCTGCTTTAGATCAAAACCCGTTGGAATTCACAGAATAGTTACCTGTATAGACCTCCGAGTCTCGGATGCTCCCTCGCAATCGCAAGCGAACCAAGTACACCTATACTATTATTTTAAACTCGTTAATAGCCGCGCAAGTATAAAGATCGGGATTGCCACCCGATTCGTCTTACAATTATCAATGCGATCCGTCCTGATCCGGTATTGACGCGTATTGTTTGTTGAATTCGTTCGCATGTCTTCGATTCTTGGGCAGAATCGATATCCATAAATCCTCGGTAGAACTGGGAATAATGATCGAAAGTTTCGTCTTACCTCTTTCCTCGGTCAGCTCCGAGACGGCGAGTCTTGTAGAGAAGGCGAAGATGAGGTATATTCCAAGGAACCGGACCCTTTCCATTTTTAATCGCATTCTCACGCGACTATTCACAAGCAATACATATCCTCACTGCACTGCACCGTATCACCAAACAGAGGGTTTTCACTTCTAACCACCGGGCACCCGACAGTAGTTATACCTCAGGACTAGGAGCACATTACACCTGCGAAGAACTTACGGCTTACGACTGATTGTCAGCGACATTCACTTGTGCCCGAACTCTGCACGTATGTATGTGTAGCGTACGTTCAATGTTGGCTTGCTACGTTCCTGCACCGTGAACGTTACGGGCCTGTCTATCTACATATCTCCTCGGTGCGCCACTTGCCCTTTCTTTCTCCCTACCCGAAGCCAAGAGATTACGATTACGTCGCGGAATGGAATAAAACAGAATGGAACGGAATGGAACGGGATGGAATGGAATGAAATGAAATGAAATGAAATCACCTGTTGCTTATACACGCTCCCAGCCAGGGCGCGCGAGTTATAGCTTCAGTCCCTGGTACTACCGACCACCTGTCACTATTTTCGCGCCAATGATCAGTGTTGAGATAAATCAGGACGATCGCAGGTTGATTGGTTCACAGTGTCGTGCCGCAAGAAGATTTGGTTTATAAAATTTGTCAAAGGGTGAACAAATAATCAATCACAGGATTGTTCAAGTCACTTGCACGTCGTCGGTTCTTTATATTCACAGGTACACGCAGCAATCATTATCTTCGATAATCCATGACGAGTATCGATGTTCGAACCATTTCAACTTGAAATCACACCACCTGGGATCTCCTTAGTTCGCGTGCGGTGTCGCGTATGGTTCGAATATATTCGCAACAGAAACTGCGGCGTAAAAAAGTGCCGTCCAAACGCGGAAATCTTTGAAACCGCACACCGGTTCGTGGATGGAAAAAAAAAAAAAACCAATCCAAAAGAGCGTCCGCAGAGTGCTACCACTCCCCACGCGAGTCGACTCGAGAATACGCGCGTGTCAGCGCGCCTCGGAAGGAGCAGATTCAGTTTGTCGGAGCGTTCGCCAGATGTCGCGAACGTTATGAACGATTGGTAGGGGAACGACCGAGCAGCTTACCGATCGCTCGCCGATTTCTCGAATGCCGTAAGAGTTGTCTTCCTGCCCGGAGGATCGTCGGGGCCCAAGGGTCCACCGTGGTGCGCACACACGTACCGATACACACACGTATGGATATGTATTGAACAAACCTGATGAGCGGTCATTGCCATGCGAATATCGCGTATGAATGTAGGCGTGCGGGAGCAGGTACGCGTATGTATGCACATGCATACGCACCGGTGCCGCGGTGGGCGAAAACGTATGCTTATCGATCAGTGAGATTGGAAGCAAATTCAAAGTTGACGATAAATTCATTGAACGGTGTTGACGACACATTGTTCCGAGATTTTCGGTCAATTCAGCTCCGCCCCGTCCGTTGTACCAGTTTCATATTGTATCCAGTATCGTACGAATAACCGCGGACGCTGCGGCTATAATACAACTATATTTATCTATAATATGCTCACAGTTATCGCCCGTAGATGCATGCCTAACTCAATCCGATCACTCCGATTCGGTACAATCTAACTGGTGTATAGTGCAAACCGATATCATAGACTTCGACTTTCCGATCGCTTACGAATAACAGGGGTCCGAAAGTCATCGCTTACCTATATCTGTACGTATAAGGTATACCGCTCGTAGCGGAGGGATTTTATCGAGAAGTGCCACGTCTGGTTAATAGTCGTCAGAATCAGGCGCGGTAAAATCTACTAGAACAGTTCACAAAGATGCAGATGTCTTCGTCGGAGGCCATGCTAGGAAGTTTTTTATCTCGTCTTTGGCGCCCTGTGCCTCGCCAGTTCCCACAGAGCCTCCAGGATCTGCAGCCGGCGTTCTGTTAAGTTTTTACTAAGGTAAACCAAATGCGTGGCCACCACTCGGTCCCTTATAGGATGGTGGAGGAGAGCGACAATTTTACGATCAGATCGTGGATTTCATCGCGACTCTCACCAATTGGATCACTTTCCGTGGCCGGCGCTTCGGAGATTCGCTCGCTTACACCGCGTCGCGTCGTCCCTCGGATCTCCATCCAGTCACTCACTCGACTTCCCTGCGGGTTCGGTTGCCTGAACTGGTAGTATATCATCTTTATTTCTATACCGTCCTTTTATGGAGCAGAGGATGCAGTTTTTTTCCACTGCAATCCCAGATGTGCGACTCACGCACTTTTTGTTGGAATTCTTAAGTTCCTCGCAGGCCAAAACACGTTAATCAGAAAACTATCTCTGGATACCGTATACCGTATACACTATACATTGTTATGATTCTCGATACTTGGCTCGGAAAGTTGGCGAGAATATTTACCGTTGGGCCTATCGTTGGTATACCATATTTACGGTATCTGTTCAAACAGCAAAAACGAACATTCCGTAGTTGTCCCCGTTGCGGATTCGACGCCCTTTCAATACGACCCACGATCAGTCGGGATGTTCTGGATTGGTGATATAAGTTTAAGAGAGAGAGAGACAACAAATAATGATACCATACAGTTTTTCTATCTTTCTTTATTATAAATAACAAGATGTATACATCGTGCGCATATATAGAGTTATGTGGGTTCGATGTTAAAGCCAGGTAATCAAGCTTTATCTAATGCGTCATTTTGATCGTTACCATAAATATAACGTACTACATCTATGATCGTTGCTTTATATACCGCGCTATAGAGTGTAATATTCACGTCAGACTGACACGCCAATATCCAGCCCGTTGGTGCTCCTACATCCCCTAAGATAGAAAGAGGTAGGACACTTTACCGAGACGTTGACGACTCACGTTCCGAATGATTTCCCGGAGAGGCTAGTTTCGGAATTTCCTCACATTCTCGTAGCTGTATACCTACTTGCGTATAATCTGGATGTTACTACATGGATACCGCGAGTCCGCGTCGTTCGACGCAACGCTGATGCATACGTGCCTGGTGCGTCTTGAACAACTATTTATTGGTGCTCAATAATAACGATTAATGGATATATTTTTGCATTATTCACGGCTACCACCGATACCTAGCCGAATTTTGCAACCCCGCGAGACACCGACTATGCAAGCGGCCTCGTTATCTTGTGTTGGCTAATATTCCGCGATAATATGATTTCCCCCCAATATAGGTATACATATATACGTTTCCCTTCTCTCAATACCTATACTTCCATAGCCAGTTCAACTAACTCGAATAAAATACTTTCCCTAAATCCTATAACTATTCAAAACTTCGTGCATATAGTTTATCGTCTATAGTACCTATAGCTGTAGGTATACAAATTTAATAATATATCACCCAGCCAACAACAAAGCAGTCAACAATTAATCATCGCTACTGATTCGAAACGACGAGCAACAATCGTCAAGATCCTCGGATGCTTTCCTATACAGAGATGCTGAAAGACTCGAGAGCACGGTTATCGAGGCTCTCGGATAGATATAGGCAGGTATGTACGTACGTACGTACGTACGTATGCATGTGTGCGTGTGTGTAGTACATATACATAGGTATACATACATACGTATGTATATACGTGGGAATCACGAGGCTATATGGGACCACATCCGTGATTTGAATTGTGGCCGTGAGAAAACCCGCGTGCTAGCTAACGATAAGACGCGTTAGCTGCGCGAAAATTCTTAACGTCTAAACGTTTGCAATGATCAATCAATATTAATATGGGAAATAAATCTGTGCGTACATTTAGATATAATAACTTTCAGTTGCCTCCCGCATTCACAATACACGCTCGTAGATAAATATATATACACGCAGCCTATATCGATATAGGCTGGGCTCTTTGGAAGATTAACCAACACCTTAGCAAAAATATAGCAACAAGGACGTACGAAAATGAGATCATTTATATATATACATATCTCTGAGTATAAATATATATATATATCGATATAAGGACGAAGAAAGGGGTGATGAACGAAAAACTTTTACTACATATAATTATACGTATGTAGCAGGCACGTCTTATCATCTCTTACATCATGCTCCGGGGCATGAAAACATCTGATTATTAAAGCCTTCTAATATCAAACGAATGCAACTATATATGTGTATGTATATATATATATATATATATATATAGATATAGATATGGATATACATATAGATATATATATATATATTTTGTTTTTTTTCTCGTCACCTCAGAAAAGGGCGTTCGTGTGGAAAAGGGAATGTGTGGCCGTGCAGACGACACGCCGTTCCAGAGTGCGAGGACACAATTTACAACACCGCGAGTGATGTCAAACGCGGGTGATGATGTCTTTTTTTCGTCCCCTTTTCGGTCTCATCGTTTGAAACAAATTTTCATCGCGTGCTGAGACTTGTACGCCTCGGCCTTCTTCACGAAACTCCGTACACACTAAATAACATTATTATCTCTGTGATATATCGAGATCTTATTGTTAGACGTCGTATGTATTGTTGCCTACGTCTAGGCGGTTGACCATTTGCCAACAAGGCTATACTGCAAGCGAGTACAGACACACACATCGGATACCTATATAGATAATATAAACTGATGCTGATCCGCACCGTCGCGTACGAAAAATTGATTATTCATTTTCATATTATATATGGTATACCATATATCTATATCTATATCTATGTGTATATATATATATATATATATACATATGTCTATATATCGGCGTGGCATCTTTAATCTGCTTCCTCCTCTTCATCGGTAACTAACGAACACGAAAAGCTGTGCCGTGCACGTTGCGTGCGCTAATCCAATTCGCTTAAAATTTAACGTCTGCGACGATGATGTTCCTAATTTTAAAAAACCCTCGGTTCAAACGCTCGATCGTTCATTGTTTAACCTATCCTATAGGTATAATTGTCGGGGTACGCTCGAACAATTTATACAATTATATCGGGACGTCTGTATGAATTTCTGATAATGAACGATTCAGGTATGTAAAGGGTATAAGCGATGGCCTTGGCCAACAATTCCTGTCGTTCGTCGGGCGAAGGTTATTTCTTTGACCGATGGTCTATCGATATCGTTATCATTAACAATATTACTATTATTACGATTATTATTAATCTTATTGTAATATTATTATTATTATTATTACTATTACCAATATCATTATAATTGTAGTTATGATGTGAAGAAAATTACCGATTACTTCGATTCTCAATCAACGCGTCGGTTTAGAATTAGCGTCAAGACTATCGACATAAAATTTTTTGAACATTGTATCACCCGATGATAAACGCATTTATTAATTTATATACGGTGAAAAATCGGCTTACCTGTGTTACCAAACAGACGGTGGGACGTACCAAATGAAGTTGTATGACTTTTTCTACACGGTGTCGATATCGATATTTTTTTATTACCGAGTGGATGAAAAATACGAATGTGCACCGATAGAAGCGGCGAAGATCGGTGGCGGATATCGATTCACCGGAATCACTTCGAATTACACGTATATATTATGATATTATAATGCATAGCCGTCCCGTGCACGTCGTCGATGAAATGAACTCTTTGTGGCCAAAGTTCCATCGGACTTCGCGAGTCGCACCCGGTGAGTGAGACTGAAAGGTTACCGCATTGGATATCATTGCAATACACGTGATTTCTTATTCCTTTCTTTCCTGTCTACGTATACGTGGGCGTCCGATAAGTTGTTCGTTCGCGTAGATTACCGCCACGCCACCTTATCGATCCTGTCTTTAGATTCCCGCTCATTTTAGTCATTAATACATTGCGACGAGGTGGTGCATCGGCCGTGTCTCAATTCCCAAGGGTAACAACGATACGCATACTCCGCTACGGTACCCCCTGCGGCACCGCGACTCCGTGGGACTTGAAACACGGCCGGCATCCTGGTATACGTATATCTGCACTGACTGCGCCTCTCATATTGTTAACGATAAGTCATATCAATTATTCGTGTAGCAGTTGATCGCGGTAGGGGCAGGTTGGATCGCATTGAGATGGTGTTTAGCAGACGACCGCTTCTGATATGGGATTCTCGGTGATGTGGATAGTTGCCGACAGCCACTCTGACTTTTGATTGCAGATTTCTAGATAGAGCGAGGCTAATCGGTAGTCGGCAATCTTCATCGGCGACAACGGGGCCACTGAAAAATATTTCAAATTTTACAATCAATCAATTTGCAAACGGGACCAACGGGAGGTGACGAGAATTATTGTATAGTGTTAGAATGTCAGGATTTTACTAAAGAGGTCCAATCATATGGTACGGCTGGAGTACAGTGCGAATTACACCAGTTCTATTATTACACGAGTGCATTTTCATGAACTTTTCAATCGATCACACCGCACGCTATACATCTCCCCGGCGTTACAAAATCGAGTACAACGTCCACGTTTCAATTGGCAGAAGTACATCGGCTGTAGCCGTTCGCATAAATCTTTTCGACTTTATAGTGAAAAACGATCGACTTCGCTCGTTATCCGGGTTACCGCGGTCCTTTGGAAGGACAGCGTTAACCGTTATAATATCAAATTCGTAACCGAGCGCGAAACTGATTTAACACAATCATAATTAGTTGATCACTTCGGAGATTGCATACGAAGTGGAGATTATCGGTAAGTCATACGAAATAATTCAACACTGTTATTCAATCGTTGTTTGTTATTTGCTCCATATTATAGTCACTACGGAAAGAAAAAAGCGTCATGCAAAGAAAATATAAGATTACGTGTAGGTGGATTGTTGTGAGTATATATATATACTATATAATATATAATATATAATATATAATATATATGTATATATAGGCGAAGGCGATAAAATAATTTTGTGAGTTCTACTCTAACCGGTGCACCAATCATATTGTTATTTAACCAATGTTAATTCTTTCTGATCCTACCACGACGAGTAAGGGCTGCTAGAACAGGAAAATAATTTTCTACACAATCAGGTACACAAGTTTTCTAATCCGCTTAATGGGAAGAGCAGGTAACGGGAAACATTTCTCCATATATAATATATCGACAATTCACGAATCTGCAACTACAAGTCATAACTGATGGATCGTAATTTTGCACATTGCGGTGCGATTTTACCGATTCTATTGGTATAGAAGAATAATCCAAGTCCACCCGTATGCATATACGTTACAATTGTCGCACTTCACGTAAAAAAATGTCAAATAAGAGAAATTAACAGTTCACAGAGTTGCGTAATTACGGGCCAATGAACAGCAGGTTTTACGCATTGAATCGTCCGTTACGTCGAAGTTAGCTCTCGAAATTCGTCAGCCAGAAGGTGTGGCACGTATATTCGCACGTATATATATATATTCCACAAAGCCAAGGCAACGTAGAAAACGACGATATTGTCAGTCGAATGGCAATGAGCAGGCGCGAGAAGTTGTTTTTGAAATTCAGCAAGAGTTAGTAGTTTTCACATTGGATTCGGTCAATTATGAATTTACCCCGGCACCACCTGGTTGTTAATTGGTACAATTCACCGAAATATATATGTATAGGATACAGGTAGGTTAGCACTCGAATTTATTGTAAGGGTGACTTACTTAACATTTAGTCGGGGCCTAATTGATCAGCGGTACACTTGACTCCTCGTGGCCGCAATTCCTAATTACAATTACCTTCGAGTGATGCTGACGTCACGAGCTTCCGCGGGGCTTTCACCACTAAAACGCATAAAAACAAAAAAATTTTAAACGATTCCGATTCAAACTTATCACTTGTTGTGCTCGTGCGGGGCGCGAGCTTGTGGCCGTATAGGAATACGGGGATGAAATACCAACACCATCTCTACATGAATGAGGTTAGCGACTGCGGTGTATTGATATACCTAATATGAATGAGTGGCCGTAGGTCGACGAGAAAAAAGCCGACCGCGTGCGATTCACCTTTCTATTTCTAATCTCATATATGCAATGTGGCACTAATGCGTGGACGGATGCAAATTTCATATGATGAAAGTGTGAAAATTTGGAACAAAAATATTTGATAGAATTTCACCGCTGCGGCGTCACGTGCAGTTGAGACAAAATAAATGAGTACCCCGACACGTTTCTAACGTGGTAAAAGTATTCTACATTTTGTTATGGGTGGGAATCTTCTCTGTTGCGGGATAACATTGGAATATACCTGTGTATATTCATACGTATAGTTGTCGTTGTCGAATGAAACGATTAGATGTTGATTGAGCGAGAGAGAAAGTGATATTAGTTCGTGATGGCTGATATACAGGTGAGAGTATGAGAGGCACATGATGATATGGGTGAAACAATTCGACGTGAGAGGTAATGGATGCTAAGAATAAGAAGCTAAAAGATATTGTATATAATAATTACATCAAAAAGTTTAAAGATGATAGAGAATACATACCACACGAGACTCCGAGGCGCGTGGGAAACAAAGGCTCAAGTTGGTAAAAAAGATTTTTTTTTTTTTTTTTTTTCATTTCCAAAAAATTAATGGTAATGAACTTATATAGAGATCAGTCGGTGTGATATTTGTTTTTAACTTCATTTTATTCATCAAGTCAAATGATAGCTGTCGAACTAAAGTAGGTACATATGGTTACCGAAGCTGGGGATGGATCTCGGAGTGATAAGGCATTTCATACTGACAGCCGCTGTTCGCGATCGCCTAGTTTTTTCTCTTTTTTTTTTATCCTCTCTCCGACACGTTCACAGACATACAAAGAGAGAAGTAGAGAGAAGAAAGGGATAGATAGACAGTGAGAGATAGAGGGAGAGCGGGTCGAAGGCTGACTCTTTGCCGGGGGGCAATCTCCCTCTGGGACAGAAAAGTGAGAACCCCGTGTAGTACATACGTGTGCATTGAAATCGGGGCACGAAATCAACGGAAATATATCCCCAGACGTGGGAACAGGACTGAATCAACCGAGGAGAAAAGTAGATTGTGCCGAAACACAAAATCATTAGAATTATTATACAAGTAAATTTTGCGCAGAGCCCAATGAGACCGAGTTAGAGTTTGACAGATATAGTGTATGTGTGTATGTGTGTGTGTGTGTGCGTGGGAGACAGGAAGAGACACAAGATATATATGTATGTATATATGTATATTCATAGTTACTAAGAATAAAGAGGAAAATATAAAAAGAAGCTATAGCTGTCAGCGACTCATGAACATTTTCCAATCAAAGAGTATATATATATAATGATCGAATAGGGAAAAAATTCGAACCAGCATAAGCTGAGGTTTTACGTATAATACGCAATTGCATGCAATGAGAAATTTCTTCAACGAACCCCTCGATCTCCCCGAACCCCTTAAAACGCTAAAACCCAGCCCCATGGGAAAAAGGAAAGAGAACAGTCAGCCGTTCTTAGATAGGATATAGATCAGAAACTTTAGGTTCAACAATTACATATACCTATATACATATAGTATATATGTAGATAGCACAAAAAAAAAGTCGTGAAACTGTTTCACTCGGGTCTTATGCCAATTACCTACATACATGTACAAACATACATATGTATGTACGTACGTACACGTACGTATGTATGCACGATGTACATACCTACGTGATCCTGGGGACGAGGTATATCTATACTAACATTTTGTTTCTAAATTATCGATAACACGCAAACCCTGATGAAGCGTTACCTCGATCGAACGTCGTGTATATGATTAATCGGTTACCATATAATCGAGGTACAATATACAAGTAGGTATAGTGATTCAGACTTTGTTAACGTAAAGCGTTGTGTATAACTGTGATATAAGTGCCAGTGTGTTTATCTGTGACCAAAAAAGCCAAACGCAACAATGAGCTCTGTCGGATTATAGTGTGATATCGTTAACATAGCGCCAATTAATTATTCGATTAATTAAGTTAATTATATAGTTCTATATATGTATATATACATATGTATATATATATATATATATGTATGTATGTATGTATATATACACACATATATAGGTAGGTGTATGTCTATGTACTAGTTGCGGTTGTTTACAGTAGTTCGATGAATCATACATATAAGGTATATATAGTCAACGTATGATATTCTATTCGTTTTATTCCTGATTATACTCTGCTTACAGTGCAATCTGAAAATTTCTACAACCGATCCCATACTAATTATTCATTTATTCGTTCGTCTGGAATACACGTGATTAATCATCACGTCTCGGCGGCGACGTGACGGTCGCGTGGATCCGTTCATTTATCGAGGTAGAATATTTTCAGATCGCACCCCACCTGCGGTTAAACATTCTCATAGCTTTGATAATGGTATAGTATCAACATTGATAATAATCATAATAATCATGACAATAACAATAATAATAATAATAATAATGATGATGATGATGATGATGATGATGATGATGATAATAATAATGATAATATTGATCGTATTCATAGTAATATCTTATGTAGTACGTGAACAATACCGCTGAATAACATTTCCATACTCTGTTATAATTAAAATCATATTTAGGTACCGCTAAGGTAAATGCCAATTCATTGATATTCAACGAAATTTATTTAACGCCATTTCAATTTTTCCTATCCCAATCGAGACTGACTCCCAACACACCTGCATGGTCGGACCGCCTTACAGTTACAGATTCAAAAATGAGAACGTCAATTTCGAAGCTGTACCTATATCGTTACTCGTTGGCTTGCGGCATCAAAGCCAAGAAAACATCTACATTATGGAATCCTTACTCGAATTGGCGAAATGGTTGGAAAACCATTATTCATAACAAGCGTCAAAACTTGGAAAAAGAAGTTCCGAGATGATTCTCGCGCGTGAGATTTCTATTTTTTTTTTTTTTTTTTCTTTTCCCCCTCTTCTCATCATCTTTGGTACGAAAGAGGTGATAACTTCGCTAGCCTGGCGATGAACAGTCGATTATTGCACTGCATTAAAATCATTCGCATTTATAATTTAGACGGTAAGGCGGTCACGCGGCATAATTATTTCGATCCGGCGTTTACCAATGTTAGCATGCGATTTTATACGCTGCGTATCAGCGCACCGTTTGTTGAGATTATGTGAAAATTGGTGATAGACATTAATTGAAATTACGGTGCTGTTCGTAGGAATGGAACGGGTTCAAGCTCACTTACCGTATCCTTCGCCCTGAAGGAACAGTCGGAAGGCTTCGCTCACTTTGCCCGGCTGTTCCTCGAGCACCATTCCGCAGTCTGAGATCTAGATTCAGGGGAGAAGGCACACTTTGACAAAAATTGGCAACGGTATAGCGATTAGTTCCCGAATTTACTATATGAAAGGAGAAGAGCTTCGACGATTCGACAGGCTATTATATCGGGAACTTGTCGTACCTTCATCCAGGAGCTGTTGGTCGGGTCCAGACGACCGTTTAACGTTACGGTATCGTCGACGTGCGGGCTCAAAGATCCGGTGATGTTGATCACAGGGACGCCCAGGGTGAGTCCTTCCTTCTTGCGGGTGGGATCCAACTCGCGAACGATGTTGAGGTCGGTGCGACGGACGTAGCTGTCGATGAACAGCGCCAGATTCGTCGGGTTTACCCGTCGCTCGAAGTACGTCTTGTAAACTTGGACCAAGTCGTGATTACGCTCCTCGGTACCCTGGAGAAAAGTCGGAGATTTTATCGTCGAACGAACTATGCTACGACGGAGCGATAATCTTTCGCAACTTCCTATACAACAGCTATATGTCTCACCCTTCCGAAGTGGTGCCACATGAGGTAGTCGAGAACACCCTGCGTCATTCCCTGAGACCGCAGGTGGCGTACGTTCAGTTTCTGGTAACCCCATTCGATCCAGCCCGCCTGCGTTGACACGCAGTTGATGAGGCACAAGGCGTTGATTTTTTCCGGGTGAGCCAGAGCGAATCTGGACAGTATGTTGGCACCGGCGCCAACCCCGAAACCGATCACAGATTTCAGACCGAAATGGCCCATAACGAACTGCAATTGCTCGGCAAGCTCGTCCATGGACGGATAAGTATAGCTGCAACGGGTAGAAGGGTGTTATATCTATGGGATTTGCGAAATTATACAAGTATCACCGGGTGGGTGTACTACGTGCTATGGTATACACGGTCACGTATCGCAGAAACTCACGATCGGATTAACATTCGATCCGTTAATTGAAACCGCGGACCGGCATGGCAGTATGAAAATATACTTATATCGCCTTTACAAGGCGCGGTCTCTGTAGGCGTAAGGATCGATCTTGTCGCTACGAGGTACGTTCACGATCGTTATTCCCAACGTTGAGAGGACGCGAATCTTGAATGGTCGCGTTAATTAACGTTAATTAAATTTCTGCTTCGAATACTGTACGCGAGTACTCGCGCGCCGTGTTGCTCGCTTCCATGCCGCATATTAAATGAAATTGTACAATCATCCGAAGTGAATATTTTCAACTCAATTTGCCGATCGCAGAGTACCACATACGGGAGAGCCTCGTATCAGAGGTTAACACTCCAGCGATATTGAATTCTGTTCATATCTGCGATATCCTCCGCGTTTATTATTTATTTTTCATTTTTCATTTTTTAGAAACATAAAATTTCTCACTTCTCTGGCAGAGTGGGGGCACCCTCTTCTTGCCCCGGAGCGTTCACGTGGTAGACGCAAAAGTTTTCGAGGAGCACACGCATGTCGATGTAATTGAAAAACGCCTGGAAGCTCGAGATATCTGAAAAAACAAGATCGGTCGGGTCATTTGGCAATCGGGAGGGAGTCTTCGTATACATATACATAACGTAGGTATAGTCGGGTCTCCTGCACATTGAACGAGATAAAGGAACCATTGGTATAAAAAATTGTCCCCGCAGTGACATTCGCGCAGTTCATTTCTGCGTCACATATAGGTATACCATATGTAGGTACTACGTATACCATAATGTCAAATATAGCGCCGACAATTGCGGGCCAATGATTCATGTATGGATGTCGGGTGAAAAATGTTTTCCAGCTACTCACAGTTAAGGCCTAGGTCGTGGTACGTTAAAATAGCAGGTTTTCCCTGGTTTCCGTGAATGGCAACCAACAAGGTACCCTTGTCCGTCTCGACGCGTTCCTCGCGCACTGGCTTGTCGTCCCGGGTGAGGTATCTCAGTTCCGGGAACTGCAGCTGAATGTTCTTCAATTCAATGTCGTCCATGCTGTCTGAAGGCATCGTGCTGTTGTACAGAAAATCGCGGTGTTCACTTACGTCGGTTTATTAAATTGCCATTGGAGGTGGCGTTGAACGAGTCGAGGGATTCCCTAGCCCGGCGTTCAAGTTCACCAGTTTACGAGGTTATCATTACGCGGAGAACCAGATAGACAAAAGAACCTCGAGTGACAATAGATGAACGACGCGGACGACTACAGGAGGAAAAAGGCAAAGGCAAAGGCACGATAGCTCCATGATACTCGTAGATATGGTGGTATACGGTATACCCCTCGCTGTTCGTATACTCGACATTGTTTCGGGAAATCGTTGTCCCCCTCGACCTCGTAGTGCAGCCGAGCCACTGTTCACTCTCGGGGTTCGACGCCTACTTCGGACCCTTCGGCAAAGCTTCGATGTAATCATGATCATCTTGTATGGAAGTTCAGTTCAAGTTCTGGTATAGAATATACTTTGACCTCGTGAGAATACACCTATCATACAGTTATGGGTAGGTACAGGCGCGGAATCGCAGAGTGAACCTAGATTCGGAATGTATTCGTAAAAGGCTAGGGAATTACCCGATAAGCCTCGTAGCACGAGTATTCACTTTATTTCCTTCATTTTCGTTGCTCCTGTTGAACTAACCGGGCTCATCGAGGGTTATTTTTCCACATTTCCCGCGCGGTGATGGAAGGAACGGTCCACAATGACTGGTGGACATTCCAAACTAACCCACATTAAACGTTACAAACAACGATGAGTATAGGAGCAGCCGTTCGATCGTGGTAGGTACTACATCGCTACATATACGTATATCGCGTTTCACAAATTTATACGGCTTGAAGATTTTTAACTTCCGTATTGATCTAAATGCCACGCCCGGGTGGGCCGAGCAGGGTTGGGGACAACGGTCTCTCCTTAGGGCTCGTATTGAGCCACCACGTGTTCCGGGCTTCCCTCTCTATCCACACAGCTGATATCTACCTATATACTATACGTGCCGGGCGCGAGGTCGGGCACAGGTATGGGATCATATACATACCTATATAGGTATATGCATACACATACATGCCTGTGTGTGGCGAAGCGCCGTCTCATCTGCGGGCGACGTCCATCGGGAACGAGATTGGCAATTTGCACAATGATGGAAAGTTTGACATTCCAGAGGTAAGGGGTATGAAAGATCTGGACGGCCACGTGACTCCGAGACGAATCGTCGGCGCGATATTCATCGCATTCATGTTACGCATCGGCTGCTTATCGGCGCGGCAACGGGCCGTGTGATTGAACTACACGCTGCGAATTTGCCACCCTCGATATAAATTGCCAGGAATAATTTAGCTCGAAAATATCTGGAGCCGGTTGCGAGTTGCAGCCCCTGGCGAACGATCGAAATGTCGAGAGTGACACCGCCCGCACCCGCGGTCTGCGACTCCCGCAATCCTGCAGGCAATGATTCCTATCGCGAAGCGAAATACGGCGGATTCGGTATTCTTCTTGCTTCATCGGCAATCCGATGGCTTTAAGAATTCATTAAGAATAGCTGTTATCGTCTTGATTAGTACCCATACGAAGGAATAACAACTGGAGCTGTTGAAACGAGGACGGCGCCACGACGCGCGACGGCGTCACGATGGCTGGCGTTCGCGATCGATGCGCGTCCTCAAGAGCCACCGACGCGAACGAGCGAACGAGCGAGCGAGCGAGCCTAACCCTATATACCTTCATACTATTTACGGACGCGGGTATATAGGTATACATGTAACGAGAACACGGGCACTTATTTACCCGCCCACGTCATACGCGCAGGCACGTACTGCGTAGACACGCATACGTCCGAATTCAAGGCAGTGTCCAGGGTCCGTACGAATCCTCACACTCACCATCGCGCTCACTCTCGAGCTCAATATACGATCCTGATGGCGCCCTCGAGGCTCCTATCAAAGCGGGGTAACGTTATCAACACAAGCCTAGGCGAGGTCTTCCGGGTGACAAATGGTGAGTATATGGTCGCGAGTGTCGCTCTCGTACAACGCTATGTACCCACGATAAAGTACTCGCATTAATACGCTTTGTACACGGTAGTGAGTTATAATGGGAGGCCCTGATGAGCGGCGAATCGTCAATTAGAAAATAGCCCTGAGTGCGGGACGAAGATCGATACTGACCCGTTCGGAGTTTGAGGTATCTATGTATGTAGTGTACGTAGTAGATAGATACATACGTATATCAGTCGGCGATTATATGGCTGTAACTTTCGGGGCGAGTCTTTAAAACGAGGAAACAGTCTCGAGGAGAGGATTCCCTCGGATTAACGAGTGCGTCATGACTCTTCGCTATATTATCTGCAATATCTCTGTCCCCTCGTGCGATTCCATGTCGAAAAACTAGGAGTGAATAGGGAAGGGGTGAAAATTTAAGAGGAGCGAGAGCGCGGCGAAAGATGTCTGGGGAATACGGGGCGAGGAAAACAATTTCTTTTTCGAATCAAGGCTTCTCGGGTAGTGCAGAGAAATATCCTCAGCTGGCCTTACCACCGCATTTCATTCCGGACCGCTGCGCGTTTCATTACTTTGCGAAATACTACTCTCCGCCACTTTGCTGATGCGGTGAAAGAATGATACAGACAACTGGAGATCTCGGATAAAAGAACCGTACAAAGGAGAAGGAACACGGCTTGTAAACTGGCTGCTGGCCTATCTGTATCTGAGAACCGATTATTCTTTTAACAAAAAATTTGAGAATACTCCCCGTCAGAGGCAAAACCGTGAGTGACAAAAGCGGCGTCGATCGAAGTCAATTGGGTATATATCATAGGTATGTGTATAGGTATGTACGGCTAAATAGGTGACGTATGGGTCTCGACGCATGGCGATGCGTTGTTGAATGTCTGCAGAAGGTAGTAGGTATATGTACCTGTACCCCGTCCGATGGCTGGTCATTGAATTTCAAATCATGGTTGACGACCGCACGGAGCAGTTTCCGTATCTCCGACACGTCACGCGGCTTCATCCGGTCCGAGCCCTGGCTGGCTGTCGTTAACCTGCAACTCGGGCATCGTTTGTAGGGACAGGCTTCTCTGGTTCGATTATTCATAACGCGATTCTTAGTCATGATTTTCGTACAACAGGGAAATGAATTATTGAGTAAGAACCAGCGACTCGTGTTTCTTGCGAGTGTCGACAATTTCTTACCAATTTCCTTCTGTCCTCTTTGCCGCCCCGTACTTTTGATGACTCCGATTCCAAGTTACATCACTCTATTACAGACTTGTATTTCTTTTCCGCGGTCTGCTGTCTTATTTTAGCCTTTTTCAACGCCGATCCTGTACCGCGCAGTGAAAGTAGCTATACGGTGATTCATACCGATGATAATTGTATTTCGGAGTCGCTGGTAGGTGTAGAAAAAGCTACCCAAACGTTTCGTAGTAACGAGTTGCATGTGCGCTTCTCGAAAGATTCGGCTCGAGATGACAAACTGATGGAAATGTATAATATCGCGCCAGGGATTGGAAAACTGTTGAAAGTCTTGCGTATCGAAAATCGCGAATACTCTCACGATCACTGCGTACATGCACTCGGGTCTCAGGCCGTTTGTGTATTTTACGCGCGGAACAGGTCTCGTAGTTCGTATCCGTTTTTCGTCCCGTTCCTGCCTCTGGAGTGAGTTTGCAAACCTGAATAGCGAATACTAACGAACCCGGGATCGACACGTGGCGACGCAAAATGGGTCAACCGGGAGAAATGCATATACGGTACATATCTCTATAGATATATGGAGTGGTGAGTACGCCGAGAGGGTGGCGGTTCCGACGATATATAGGATACAGCTGTTAATGAGATCTGTCGTTTGTGTACCGCGATCGTAATTACTCCTAGCTGTACTGCCCCCGATAGGAATGAGGAGAAAATTATACGAAAAGTACAGCCGTCGTAGGAGCTGAGAAAATCTCGATAAACTCGAGGGAGCTGAAGAGTTCCGTAGAGATCCCGACTCGGCTTGTTGCTGACTCATGGCGTGGTTGACGATTTATCAGAAAAGAGGTTGAGGCGAGGAGAAAATGGTAAGATATAGAGGAGCGAGGGAGGGGACGACTTTGCTCGAGGTGAATCGGTCGTCGGCGGTTGACGCGACTGCGGCGAGGCCAACATCTGATACACTGACACTCGATACTTGACCAGAGAATTTTTCTTGGCTAATTGTAAACGAAGTCAGCGAGAGAGGCCGCCGATCAGTTTTCGACCGGGCATTGTACCTCGCAGAATTCTCGGTAGAATAAACGAAGGTGATCAGCGGCGGTGTAGAGATTTGATAAACGACGAGTAAGGTATTGGTATTGGTACGGGTACCGCCGATCGAACATCGGCTTGAGATTAATTACACAGTCCTTGAAGATTCTCGTTGAGCCTGCTAAGAATAACGTTAACCGATGAACGAAGGTGTGTTTGTTTGATATGTCTTTGAGTAACAGCGCTACCATGCTTCAATGACCATAATAAATCGTTGTACCATGTATAAATAAAACGCAAATGCAAATGTTACCTGAAGATACGTAGGGGTCGTTCTCCAAGCTGTAGGTCCACAAGTCCTTAAATTTCTCGAATTACCAAATTACCAAGTACAATATTTCTATACATATAGGTATATATAAATATATTATGTTGTATCTACTGACAATGAGCATGGGAACGACGCGAGCCACTGTCCTGGACATCGGCTACGTACAGGCTGGTTATACCTCGTAGTACTTGTCCCCGCTGTTCACAATTACTGTTAATATTGTGTTCATCATTCCGCCGCACCGAATACCGAAGTGCCGCTTATCTGTACTGTGGAGTTCGTATTTTAGCTCGTTCCCGTCGGTTGGCTCGGGGATTTGATAGTCGCTTGCGAAATGATTCTACACGCAAATCCCACTCGACCTGTTCACAATTGCCAGTCGATCGTGTAGAGACTCTTCAAAACGAGTTCGAGACTCTTCTCAAAACTCTTTGAAAACTCCACCGAACGACGAGACTCAAGTTCCGAGATAATCCTAACGTAACACTAGACTAGAGCGGACTAAGAACCACTTCCCGACAAATTTCGGGGCTGCTAGCTCTCGCCTGCAAAGTATCCCGCCCACGTTTCCTAATCAAGTGAAATTACGTGCCGGAAATTGCGCTTAGCTCACCGTCTCGGTATCGCGTAGCGCTTTGGAGAGCTTAACAGTACCACCGTAATCCCTCTGGCCTACCTATGAATGGATGAAAAGCTTCGAGACCCTGCAGCGTCATCTAAGCCATCGAAATGCCCCGAAATACAATATTTCGAGTTATCATCAACGTATCGACTGGGAAAAACAATGCGGGGAGGGGGGGGGGGCAGGCAGGCTTATGTCTCATGCGCATGGATTAGCCGGGATATATCCTACGGTTAATTACACCATAAATCCGCCGTAACAGGCGCCAGTGGACTTGGTAGTAATTATTGCCCAGGCGAAAAGGAGTCATCGTCGTGCCGTTAGGCCAGAGTGAAATTCATGAATTTGAATTAGGAAACTCGGTGAAAAATTTGTAGCACTTGGAAAGCTACCGTGCGATCCAGCGCAATTAATGGACGCCGTTTCGGAGTGTCAATTAGCGCCGAATCTCGCCGTTCTTCGTATTTTACGACGTCACGGTATCTTCCGTGTGGTGCCGACTCATTATGTAAGAATGACTATAGCAACGGGGTCAGTGAATCGGAGGGGCGGACTGGGGCATCTGTGCAGCGCTCACGTGTGTGCGGGTGGGAACGTGTTACGACTGCAGGGGACGGTAACTGGGTCAGAAATAGGAAGCCGAGGAAAATTGGGCGGAAAAAAAATATTCAGCCGAAATATAGGTATACCTACCGCTTCTGGATTATCTGAATTCTGGCGCATAGGTATATCAATACGATTCCGATATTCGTTTCTTTGCGATGAAATTTTATTTCCCAGCCCGAGGCAGGGCTGTGATATATTTTTGGCCGAGCTCGTTTATTCCCACCCCTGAGGTTCAACAACTTTTTTATAGTATAGTACGACGTTGGAGTCTTATTGCTTTTATATAGTCAGGCGGACGCCAACTACGCGTCTTCTTCAGTTCTTCTCGCCATAGGATCTACGCTGATCAAGTACCCGAGGCCAGATATGATGGCCCTGATTCTCGGAATCGCGAACACCAAATTTCTTCAAATTTGGACAGAACTGCGGTGACTTGGACGAGTGGTTCGAGGAATTCGTAGATCCTATAAGCGAGGAATGTTACGAAACGTTGTATATACTATAGGGTAGGTATATCATCACCATACATCGTTGAGCATACATACAGTGTCAATTCCGCAACAGTACTCGATAGTCCGTATGTAGGTATACGGTAGGCATTACGGTAATATGTCCTTATCGCAGACGGGCACATGTATATTCGTACACGTATAATCAATGAATAAAAGTGTAGTGATAAATCTTTACGTGAGTAGAGTATAATACCTATACAACTATAGGTCATAGGATGTAGTTGAACGGCAATTCTATATTACGATTGTGAAAAGGATCGTGTGGGAGTATTAATTTCAGTTCGCAACTTACCCCAACAGAGCTGACTCTTCGGCGCTAGCTGCGGTCGGCATCTTGTTTCTGTCCCTAAAACAGACATGGCGGCGAATGATCACACGACTGGCCCTATAGGCTTACCTACTCCGCCGATAGCACAAGACCTGTTAACTACTGTTAATCATTGACAGGCTTACGTTAACCAACTACAAAAGCTACATAGTCAAGTCACTGCCGCAGATTGCGTTGCTACGGGAGAATCTTTAGCGCGGCGCGGATTCATTGATTAAAATAAGGTTCAACGGTATACGATTCCGCCTTGGCTTGCAGGGCCTCGCGTCCCACATTTTCCGATCGATTCATTCGCTTTCTCGAATTTATACCCGGTGAGTTACACTTACCTGGCATAGGCTGACCCGGTACATGATCTATACCTATGCGACAGTATGATATTACCTACGTAGACATATACCTATATACCATGTATGCATGAATGAGAGCAATGATTCCGTCACGCGCCGCGCTAAAGGATCCTCAATATTTGGCGGCGAAGGTTTGTCAACCCGTTCGTAAAACGTCGCAGGGTGCCACTTCAAAGCGTCTTCATATAGGTATATGGATGTTATGTATATGTCGGGTGAATAGGTTGGAAGAAGGGTCGGTCAGGAACACCGATGAGCACGGTATATATACATGTACATATGCGGCTGTATGCATACACATATACATATATATATATATATATATAGGTATATACACACACACGCAGTACATGCGTACATACCTGTATTGTACTTAACATGAAAGCGAAGCAATGGGAGTGGAGGCAACAATAAATCAGTGATCGGCGTGCGATATAAATTTTCAAGCTCACTCTCAACTGACGACAGACTTACTTTGTTTTTACCTTATGCGTACTTCCGGTTAGTCAGCATGCAACTTACCTCGGGGTCTTCTCATGCCAGCTGATCAATACAGACGCGATTCATCGTCGACGGTTCGCAGGTTCGTCTTTACGCGTCTACGACAGACAAGTGCCGAAGTACTACAACAGCTACATAGGTATGCATAATATCAACTCGATCGCTACTATCGATTCTCCGAGATAGGTAGGCAATCCCGCGTACACGGGTCTCGGCCCGGGCGCACGACAGCGACGCGCGGCCCACTAACAATAAGAGCATACGATATAAGGAGGACCCGGTTCTGGATAAGACAATACCCTCGGGGATACCGAGGTTGACCGTAATTCCGTATCGAAGGAAATCGTCACTGGATGTATCCTCGCTGGGCGACCTCGGTAGATATCTTTCGTACTTCGTAGGCATGTACCGTATAGATGTGTGCGAATAAGCGAACGTATGCAACTACGTAGGATTGAACGATCCTCCGACGACTTATTCGGCGAGTCAGCCCGATCGATCAGCCGCGTATATACATATACCTATATGCGTGGTATACTGCGACGGATGACAAAATGTTATATGGTTTCGCTGAAAGGTGGCAACAGCGCGAACGTTGACACCCCCGTGAAAGGTTTCTCCGTGGTGCGAAGTATGCCGGGTCGGAAAAGCAAAGAACGTACAGAGAGTGCTCCACGTATGTACAATGATACGGAGAAGGAATGAGGTGGCAGTAACAGGGGGCATGTCCCCCGGAAAGCCCGAAGCCCGAAGCCCAAAGCCCAAAGCCCAAAGCCCAACGCATTCCACTTCGCATTCTCATTCCCTCGTGTTTCTCCTCTCCACTCTTTCACTTCCTCTCTCATCCTCTCGAAAGTCGACTTACCTGGATACGATCGAGACGCACTCCCTGCGATCCTCGATCAGCGGGTCCTTTTTCCTTATCTCAACCTTCGGTGAGGCGAAACTGAACGCCTTCTTGACACTCTCAAGGACGCTGTGCCCAGTGCTCTGTGTCTGGTCCACAATGGTTGTGCTTTTGTAGACGTCTTCGCCCAGGTCGCCTAACGACCTGTACGAAGCGCCCGTACCTGCCGGCATGGCTATCGGGCAGAGACTCTCCCTGCAGATGACCGCCGCCGACGGGCCCGGAGGTTTCTTCCGGCGTAGGGTGGGCTGCCGAAGGAGTTGCCGAATGGGCCGCGTGCAGACTGCTGCGAAGGCGTGCCCAAAGCCAATATGCCAATTCGTACGTCAACAAGGCAAACAAACCAGACAGAACGAAATCAAAATCAAAACGGGACAAATAACGTAGGCTAAGGGGTTACAGGTCTGAAAGTTCGCTGCCAACAATCATCAATTACACCGCCAAGTTCGCGATTTCAATTCATATCGAACGTAGTACTACGCGTATTCATCTCGCGATCGCTCGCCTCTCGAAGAAGCGATGACCCGTTGTATGTATATTGTATATGTATGTATGTATGTATGTATGTATGTATGTACACATACGTACGGGTGCACGTTCGGAAAGTGAAAGTATCGCGGCGAATCACTCTGTTCTACCTCCGGCCGAGGTTTTGTTATTTCATTTTTTCCCGTTAATTTCCAGGGAAAATGAACGCGCTATGACTCACGCCCTGTACAGAGAAGTTGCGCGTCGAGCCGATCCGCGAAGATTTTTATCTTCCACTCGTTGAACGACCGTAACCGCGTCTCTCGGCGAACGCGGTGCAGTTTCATCGATGTACGGTAAAACGATGCCTCGAGTAACGGAGTCGAACGAGGGCGGCTCGTTGTTTGTGCAGGAAAGAAACCACCTGGAGACTCGATCGACCACATCTCGAGAGGTTACCGAGAAATTATCATCGAAATGCGCCCTTCGTTCTGCAAGTGACCGTATACCGATAGGTATACCTATAGCGAGGTATCGACTTCTAATTCAGAACTGGTTTCGATCTTTCGCTATGGTCGTCACATTTCTTTTCTTCCTCAAATGAATCACCGGTCCGACACCCTTCACCGCGGATCATCCGTGGATTGAAAATTGTTAAATCATCGACGGCAGGTTCGAGACAAAAGTCGTGCATTATTGGCAGCGACCGTCAGCCTATAATTGATATGGGGGTGAGTTTAAAATGCATAGGTGTCGAATATATACCATGCAATAATCTTGACACACCGAGAATCATGCAGTGGCTACATGCCAATTGCAAAATAGTCTAACATAAGTGTACTCCTCGAACGTATAACGGGCGTCTCTCGTCGACGATTTCCATTTTTGGATCTTCCCTCTTTTTCACCCGAACATTTTCTCGATTTTATTCAATTATATTCCCAAACGGTACCAGGACAGGAGATCAAGAGATCTCTATGCAAGTCGGACAAAGGCGGCAACTTTGGCAACGACATGTTACACGTATATGTATTACAAGCGGGTCATCTCGCTGTTCGACAAAGTACAAATAAAGCGGGAGTCGAGACACGCGTATAGTGCGTGTTTCACGCCAGACACCAGTCATAACGTTGATTTCCTCCTTCATTGAAAAACACAAGAAAATAAAGAGAACCTGCAAACAGCAGCGTTCGATCTGTCTTATATGTTTTCGAATTAATCTAATTTGTACACCGAAAAGTGGTGCGAGCACATGCAATGAATCAATACAGCTGTGTATGGATTATGTATAATATACATACGTGTACACACTACGCAGGCATATAAGGGAACACATACATATGTGTGGGTGTGTGTGTGTATATATATATATATATATATATATATCCATACGTATGTATGTATACATATATCCTTATCATACAAGTAGTATACGTATGGTGTGAAGGTATATGTGTATGTATATAGGTATAGGTATACGTGTATACGTGTGTAGGTATGTGCCATAGATGATGGAAAGTAATTCCGTCAGATGTTCATCGGTTATTGATTTTTCAAACTATATACAGTGATTTGTATACATATACAGTTGTATTATACCTGTTCGTAATTTTCACGACTGAAAGCGTATACACCATCGTAGTATATATTATATTATATGCAACTGCAGCAGTAGATGTACGAATATCGTGATTATGAGTAGTATCCCGTATAGGATGAGGTAGTATGATCAAACGTTAACGTTGGATACTTTAATATCGATCGAATTCGCTCAGCAGAAACGTCGAATCGATCCGGTTGTCACACTTGTTACTGTCAGGCCACTGGCAACAATTCCACCGTTGAAGCGTTCAAGTATTGATTTTTCAGGGAAACGTAACATTCAGGCTAGTTAGGCGTCTACCCCCGCCCCCCGCCCCCCTCCCGCGCCCTATGACGGGTACGGCACAATCCCGTGTACGAATTCCAGCCGAAGATGTGTTACGAGAAAATTAATTCCATCAACCTTGGCACCAGACGCAGGAAGTTGCCTCGTGCGTTACAGTAATAAATGGTCAATTTGGATCATAACGTATAATAGCGTTTATAAAGACGGACATGTATATCGTATATATTCATGTAGTCGAATGTAATTCACCTACCTTGGCGATGGCTTACGAACTTTTACCGGGGATCGATGCACACCCGAAGAACCAAGAAATAGCTGCAGTGTTACGAAGAGACAACTGGCCCTGGTTCAAAAACCTTTGAATTTCGGAGCGATTCTCGTGCCGGGACGTACGTGACGGACTGATGTTCGGTCGCCCGAACCGATGCTGCCAGGGAATATTATTGGCTCGGGAATTTTTCACTGGTCAATGGGGGCTGCGCGGACAGACCTTCGCGCATATCACCCAAGTCGGAAAACTACCGGGTACGGTACAGGTCTCGGCATCTGACGCAGCTTTCGACAATCGCGGCGCGCGAGGCGCGGCGAGCTACGAAGCCCGCATTGATCGCAGCTTGCGCGACAGGTGGTACGACGTCGTTCTCTTCCGACCGACGGTTCAACGTTTCGAGCAGACCTTGCCTCGACTGTAGAGAATAACGGTAGCGGAGTCGCAAGGAGCGCCTGCCCGGAGGCAACTCGTCCTACGATATTCGATGGAAAACCACCTCCTATCGCGTTCACTTGCGTTCATTCATTTATAACCTGGGTGTGCGGGAGTGAAAGTGAAAGAGAAAAAAAAAAAGAAAATCGGTTCCAGTTATCGCGAGTATTGGCAGCGGTACAATATAATTGCGCTCGTTGAACCGCCGCGGCTGGTCATTCGCAGTCGAATGCATTTCTGGAACTGTATAGTATATGAGTATCGCGTTTGGCATTTGGTCGACATTTCTCTCCTCGGTGTTTCAATTATACACTTATGTGATTCATGTCTCATGTATATCACGTCAGTGCGATACAGGGTCTTCCACATCTGGAAGTAATCCAAGGATCTTGGAGATCCGCCATTCTACCTGTAGAACCCATTCAACAGATGGGTCAAGACTCAAGATCGTCTCGTCGTGAGTAGGGCTTCGCGTCGTAAATTCGCCACCTACCAGGTATCGTGCTGCAGTTCATCGTCAAAAGCCTGCAAAGAAAAATATGATTCTAGAACGCTCGCGAGTCACGCAGCGCCCATTACCATGATGATCGGTGTCAGCGTCCGTGGCGAGAGCGCGAAGAATATCTTCCTTTCGCTCCGCCGTAGTAAAGTAATCCTCGAGAGATTACCGCCAGTGTACTTTTATTTATGTTCGGTTAAAAGGATTTTAATACACGACAGGCATGTGTAGCTATATAGGAATAGAGGAAGGCGTCATAATTCAAAAAGATGGCTGCCATACTTTTTACGCTTATCTCTGTTGGGATTTGCATAAATATAAAAGTATAAAATACAGTCTGATTCCCGGATGCGGTGACGTTCAAACTTTTTTATTCCTTCGGAAGCTTTCCAGGCGTAGGTATACCTATTCGGAAGGATCCGGTTTATTGCGCCGCTCGAGCTACTCGCCACATCAGGTAACGGAGGGCTACAGAAATGTCCGCAACGATTAGGCACTCTCAGCCAACGGTATTTTTGCCAACTTATTTCCTCGTTCGAGTCCCACCTTGCCTCGGCCAGAGACTGGATGTCCTTCGACTCCGATACTATCGCAATATCTTCGCAAATCTTGTTTCACCTATCGCTGGCCGAGGTGGAACGTGTGACCCTGGCTCCTGAATCATCAACGATTGAAAGCTCGGAACACGCGTCGAACATCAGAATAATTATTCCGACGCGAATTTGATATTTTAATCCTCCGTCATCCGCTTATCGTGCATGTGCCTGCCGGATGTTCGTGTGAATAATAACAACAATTTCGTGGGTTTGCAGCTTTGCGAATTGGGATTAAATCGTAGCTCGACGTACTACCAGCTGTAGCGGTACGTCCCGTCAAATCAGAAACACCCCGCAATAAAGTATACGGAATGGCTACGGGCATAGAACTAACGTACGGGCTATAGCCGACGTCTGATTTAGGGGCAATCGGGGGGGTTAAATCGTCCTCTCTCCTCCTCTTCTCGAAGGAGCGGTGCATTCGGGGGTTCGCCGAGTTGATGTCCTCGGATACGGGAAAACGGACATAGAGCGGTGTAGTACATATTATATACGAAGTCGGAGGCAGTACGGTGAGCTTTTCGCGTTGGAACTGGCTCGCGATACACCGTCCGCAACGATGTATCTACAACACAGTGATCGTCGACAGGGCGGGATGATTCCGAGTACGATCTCGACATCGCTGGACCACGCGTTGCGCCCAATGACGGTTGACGGGTCCATAACGTTGAGTTAAATGCCCCTAGCCCGGTCACATAATTCTGTGCGAATGTACGTATGTATGTATATTGTATACGTACACATATACCTACACATCTATACCCACACCTTCGGAGTGCCCGCCGCGTACGAGACTACACGGCTCTATATGTATTCCGGAGTCTATTTATCACGAAGAGTTGTATTTACGCATACCCCCGCGGCACCCGTTATATATGGTCGGGCGAAAGGTGTTTTATAATACAATAACCAGGACGTTTCCCACGGACGTAGCGCGGCAGTCTGCGGCACCCTCGCGCGACGCCTTCGCCTGGAAAGACTTGTCGCGCGCGTTTTATTCCGGCCGTCGGGTGAAATGACGGATCGCGAAATGGACGACGTTTCAGGGATGCGGATCCGTCACTCGACGATTCATTGCCAAGCACCCGGGGCCGTGGCGTCGTCGCATATCTATATATATATATATAGGTATATATAGGTATATATGTATACGTAAGAGACGAGTCAAGAATAGCCGGAGGCAGCCCCTAGCCTCGCCTTGGCTCGCGGCCGTGGCCGTGGCCGCGGTCACGAGCTCTTAATTACGACAGGGAATCGATATCGTTCCCGGTGATGCCCGCGAGCCACCGGCAAGCTTACAATTAGTTTCCCGTATCCAATAATCAAGCCTTGTCAATTTGTCAAGATTATTATTTATGTGAATCGGGCCCCTCGCGAAGCTGGGAGCTTTGCGTCTCCCCCTATGTCATACCTATACACCTCTATACGTTACGCGTATGGGTAGGTACATTCACGTTACGTACTAGGTCGTATAAGTGTAACGGAGGGCGGGCCACACGGGAGATTCCATAGATTTACATAATTGTGCGTACAAATTCCGAACTTTGCCGGGAGGATTTGCGGGAGCGCGTCTCGGAGTTGCGGTACAGCCGCGTGCAGGTTTCGTTTAAATAATATAATGAATTATTTATCTATGGAAACGTATGATTTAACCAAATTTCAACCCTTCGTTTCGCCTATCGATCGGAACCGGGAACTCCTCGTGTACTCTCCGTCTGTGTTTTATAGCCTTCGCGATGCGACCGATCAGAGGGACCGGAGACATAGACGGTACGGTGTACCGGCATCGGCAGCCGGGGGAGACCCTCCAGACTTTCGTTCGTCCCTGCAATTATGAAATATATCTGTCACGGACAGTCTCGCGTTAGAAATTGATTTCATCTTCCGGCGGATGTAATATATGTATAATGTATATGTGGATCGTGCGGGTTCCAATGACGAGCGGGGCGGCCGGGGCAGGCGGGTGCGAGACGGGTGCGAGACGGGTGCGAGACGGGTGGTCGCAAACGTAGGAGACGAGTTCGAAGATTGACCGGCCCGTGTGTAGGAAATTATTCACCGGAGTAATGGTAGACAAACGGGGTGCGCTTTCTACAAATCTAATATTAATGCACAATTCGCTCGACTGTCTCGTTCGAGAACACGTACCGGGGGCATATAATATTCATTTCCAGGCCGTGCAATGCGCGAAACTCCCTGTCACATCGAGTAGAGGTGACACGGAATTTTCCCAGTCGAGGAATATTCTTGCCAAGATGAACCCTGTAGGACGAGCCGCGGAGAGACGTAGGGACGCGGGAAGGGAGAGAGATAGGCAACCAGGGATGGGAATACACCCTGGTGCCTCGTTCTCGGATTTTTTATTACACCCGGTGAGCCTGATGCGATCCTCCCTTCCCTGCCTATCCGTTGCCGAGTTCTCGCAACCGATGCTGATCCCAGCCGGAGGATTATACCGGACTTACAGATACAGTATATAATATAGTATATACCTATGTAGGTATATAGACGTATACATCACGTCTCTCTGAAGCATCCCTAGGACCTAGGTCATCGCGTGGCCTCACCGACACGCTACAATTCACGCCTGTCCGGAACCGAGAATAACTATACGTATGTATGCCGGATGGTTGGTGGACGATGGAAGGTACCGTATCGTACGTAGACACGTCCCGCGATCCGACCTGGATGGGCCTACGCGAGGCGGAGGCGTCAGGACTCGAACTTGATGGTTTGACAGACGCTGGCCAACGATCCACCCTCACGAATGCATAACGTGGTAATGTGGTAATGTGGTTGTGTAACAACGTCATATATGCAGAATTGAGTAACAACATTAAAGAATAGCGTTAGGTATACATCTTTCCAGGATAGCTATATTATATTATAGGTATATACCTACGCGGGTATCGTGTGTGCGGACATGAATGTATGTTACACCTGGGAGTGTATATCTTTTCGTAACCAAGGTGGCGACAATGCTCCTCGCTGGAGTTACAAGGGCGCAGCGAGGGCAAGCTTTTGAACTTTTGTATTATCATTTTGAGTGGTTCCAACTTCTCGTACATACATACACACGCACACACACACACGCATATATATATATATAACATATATATATACGTATAAATACATACATACATACATATAGTATACACATATCGCACGGTGTACGTGTAGTAAGTGTACGCCGCGTACGAATATATATGTATATGTATATGTATATATATATATACCTATATATAATTGTATACATGCATGTGTATGTAGTACACCTTTAGCTGCAACGACTTGGAGCTAAAGTCAGGAACTTCCGGCGACTCGCAACGGTAGCAATCTCACGAAATGTTGAATTAAAATTTGTCCCGCAATGCTCGAGGGTGTATTTGCAAGAGAGACATAAAGTTTTTTTTACTCCCCCTTTTTGTCTCTCCTCTACCCGGCACTCTCG
The DNA here is from genome assembly GCA_963966615.1 of Tenthredo amoena. Classification (NCBI taxonomy): domain Eukaryota; kingdom Metazoa; phylum Arthropoda; class Insecta; order Hymenoptera; family Tenthredinidae; genus Tenthredo; species Tenthredo amoena. Next base: position 202,969 of record OZ016490.1, read on the forward strand.
CCGAGTGTGGGAAAAAGGCTTCCGTCGCGTGTCTGCAGCGGAGGCTTTTACGGAAATTATATACCCGCTTGAGCCGCGGGTATCTTTTCTAAAGTTCGGGGAAGGGGCTACTTTAACGAATAGAACAATTGCATCGGCTATGGCCCCGCCGCGACTGCGTGACACAGAAATTATGTTGGTATCGCACGTGTGGGCATACGGAGCTGGTGAGGAGCTGGGTACAGAGAGAGAGAGAGAGAGGCATAGGTAGACGTATGGGTATCCGGTGTGTATATGTATATCGCGACAAGCCAGATCGATCCTCGGCGATCTTCCAGAGGCACAGGGAGGTTGACCGCGGTAAAAAGGCCTCTTTTAAAATTTATAGCCAGAGGCGAACAGCTCGACCCGGAGTTCTCGATATTTTCATCAAAACGCCAATAAATTCTTGCCCAGAAGCTCTTAGGTCTTCAAAGGAGCTGCCAATCCCTGCCCGCGCCACGAGCGACCCCGGAAGAGCCTGGATTTAAGATTCTCCATTTTACCGTAAATATATCGGTATGAGGCAGCGCTCCCTCGGGATAGGTTAACTTCTTACTTGGTACGAGTGAAACGGGGGTGGCTCGCCGCGGAGGTGGCACTCGGGGTCCCGGAGAACGCATTGATCAGATCCTCTGTCATTAAATATTTACGACGGATCGAGTCCATGAAACCGCAACGAGGTTCGATCGGGTCCCTGGCTTGGGGTTTCGCAAAATTCGGGGGAAACAAAATTCCGGTAAATAACCGCGAGTCCGGGCGTATCGCGCGATCGGCCAATTTGCTGATCAAACCGCATTACCGGACGCTATAACGCGATACGACCTCGGTACACACGGGTCTTCGGCAAACAGGGCGGGTTAGGCTGAGTGTGAAACCGGCCAGGTGATGATTACCTATGCAACAGCCATGCCTCTACCCGGCGCGGCGTCTGCACTTTCGCATTTTATTATTATTAATGCAGGCTACGTGGGGCTCGTATCTTTTTATGAATCATATTTTTAAATATTCGCGATAAAACTACTCTGAATTCCTCCCCTCCCCCTCCCCTGTCGGTACGGTGCCAAGTTCTCTTTCCTTTCCGAGTACATAATCTTCTGCCCGGGCTCTTACCGCAGGCTTTCATAAAACCCCATGGAACAGTCCGCGGAATAATTGGCTTGTCTATATTATACCTTGGCCCCTGAATGATCAGCACCTTGGAAGGCTGCACCGTGAAGAGGCCGCCCTGATTTCTGACAGCGGTGCCTCGGTATATCGCCCTGACCAGCATCCCTTCGGTCGGCTTCGCTTCCAACGACGACGCCGAGGTCGCGGAAGTGGAAATCCCATCACTGGCCAATTCACCCCCTACACGCCACGTATTCGGCTGAACCTTTTCGCTGGCCATTCTTTCAATTTTATCCACTCTCACCGTTCGTGAGGACTAAGTCTGCTAATCGCGATGATGAATACTTATCGTGTAACTGACACTCGATTGACAGGTCCGCTCCAGTTCCCTCTCGTATGCTCAAGTCATTCGTAACTCCGAAACAATTCTGCATACGTGCGGGTACAAGGGAGTTACATATAGGTATATGTATGTATACATAATACATATACATGTACATATATATATATATATATATATATATATATATATATATATATATATACGTATAGGTATAGGCGAATAAATGTACAGCCGAGTGACCGATATCTCATCCCGATAGCCGCGGGAGGGAAATCATTGGCACTTTTATGGTAAGGCGCGAAAGATTATTATCCAGAACGTTCGGGATGAAATTGTCGACTGAACGCGGACTTCATTCGATTGCCGTTAAATACCGTCGACATAACCGAATCAAGCCTTTTTCCGAGGGGACGGAAGTTCGCAGTTCAATAGCAGTCGTAGGTTCCGCTACGGTAACTTCCTATGGGTCATTATTCTGTGACAAGGCGCACCTTCGATTCCAATCGACTGCGCGGATTCACCCACACGCGAGGTACACCTGCGCATCTGATCCGGTTGTTACGACGTGCGAGAGGGTCTGGTCAATGGGATTGGAAACAGAAGCCAACGGTTTATGATCTCTATCTAAGTGGCACAAACTGTCTAATGTATTTTCATAAAAACGTGCACCAAGGTATGAATAATAACGCTGAACTCTCTTGTTTCCGGTGAAATCGTATGGATATAAACGTCGAGGTAAAAAGAGGTTTCAGAGCATCTATGAAATTGAAACGTATGGTTCCCGCAATTCACCGAGGGTAGGTAGGTGTAGGTGGATATATACCGTGAGATTTTTACTATTTTTTAACGACCACCGCATAAACGCGGCGCGCCGGCCGGTAGAAAAGTTGGAGGAGAAATCCTCTCCGCAATGTTGCGTTAGTTTTGTCCTCGGCACGAGTAACAAATCTGGAAGTAAAATTTCAAAAGCTGTGGCAGCCTCTTCTCTCATCTCTTTTCTCCCTTTTCTCTCGTTGCCTGCACGGTACAGTTTTATCCAAGAGTTAGAGCGGTTGAAAATTTGCGTAAAAAGTGGATGAACTCCGACGACATGCGAAAGGCACGCGGCATATGGCATGTATTTCGCCAGATTCATTCAGGGTTCCGTTGGTTCACAGGAAACGGGACTTCCTCGTCTTCCGTCGCCGCACACCCGCCCGCCTAGACATTACGATCTCCACTCTCCGTAGACCGTATAGGCGGGTAGGCCATGGTATAGCCAGGTACTTTTTCCACTCGCGACACTCGCGTGGGCTAAGTTTCGGAACGATGCGGAATCGACGCGAAAATCGTGCAAAGGCATATACGAGCCCCCAGCTACTCGAGTTTACCGCATGTTCGTAACTCACGAGTCTCGGCTGTATGCCTGTATGCCTGGTATAACGCGTTGAATCCGGGTCTCGTCCCGCTCTTTTGATTGCATCAAGAAACTTGACGGAACGCATCGGAACACACGGGTTACACGACACGATGTATGAAACTTTGCCCCATATTCCAAGCTCGAATAAATAGCAATTTCGAATTATAATTGTCACTCACTTAGATGCGAGAAAGTCTGAGCGCACGGTCGTCCCTCGAGTTATAATGAATTTGCCACGTTTGGAAAGAGAGATCTCGACGAGCGCGGCCGTATCGCGATTCCGAACGATCAGTCGAACATACCTATATACCCCCGGGTATTGCCTGGATATTCATATAGGTATAAGTATACCTATCAAACGAACGCGATGCTCCGAGTTTTAAATAATGTACCGTGCATTTAGCATCCCTTGTTTCTCTTCAGATAGTTCACGCGTGGCTCTGCTCTACGTAGGGGTTCTTCGGCGTCGTGGGACGACGCTGTGAGCGTAGGTAGTTCTGAATTTCACGACCTCCCTGGGGAGAATATTCTTGGCTCGGTGGAAGAGGCTCGAACCAACGGGAAACGGAGTAGCGAGAAGGTCGGTGCCGCGGTGGTGTAACACAGCCTGTGAAATACCGGTAAGGCGTAGGCAGTAGGGGGAGCGTGTACAATGTACCTACTACCTATACCTATACCTACATGCATATGTACATTTTCTAAGCTCCTCGATTTTGCCGAACTCGTTCGCGGCACAGTTGCTGTACGATTCTTCCGAGCATTGAAATACATATATCGTTCGATACCTGCCTTCATAACATCCGAATCGAGTATACGCTATACGCGGACCGCGGTCAATACTCTTCTTTCGCGCGAAACTTCACCATTGGTTACCCTATAATCTATGCTGATAAATCGACTGCCCGGACTGATGGTCGGGCAGACCTGGATCGTGTATCGAGACCGAAGTATAATTGACATCGAATTACCCGGTGGGATAGCCGAGGGAGCGGCTTACCGGCGAGTCCTGGACTTTGCGTACCCAATTATTGCAAGTCCGGTCCAGATTCTCGCAGGAGTCGCGGATGTGATGAATCTTTTGCGACGACGCAACTACGCGAATCCGGGGCATTCCGGTTTGACTCACGCGCCCCTTTTCGTCAGACGTATTTACCTATTCGAAACACTAATCTATACAAGTCCCGGATCAGTCGAGCGCCGTCGTTGTGTAGAACTTAGCTTTGGTCGTGCGTGAGACTAGAGCCTCGGATAAGGCCGGAGATTAAACGAGATCGTCTGAGATGAGTATTTGCCTTCCTGCCTCGTCTTTACCGAAAATAATATCGCGGATGAACAATATTTTTCCGTTCCATTTCGCACAGCTCGGTTGTTTCGAGGAAGGGGGCAGAAATCAATAGTTGTATGTACCACCCAAGCGGTAATAAGATGTGATATTCCACGTTGGATGGCTGTCCACTGTCCACGGTGATTAGAACTCGATCAAATGGTTTGGCTCCGTCCGAGACTGCAGCACTCGATATATGCCGGTACTCCGTGCTCGCAGTCTGGTTGGCCCCTTACCTACTTGGCGATGAGTATCGCCATAAATTAGCATGCAGCGAAGTTGGGTTATCAATATCCTCAGGCGGGTGTAATATCGCGAGAAAGTACCAGCCACCCGAGTCGTCGACATTCCCCGTACCGAGATGTCGACGATTCCGGAAGAAATTCTCGTCTCGTCCGGCGAACGCTAAAACGTTCCAAGTTATTAGAAATCCGTGGATATCTCAACCCGCAAAATAGATACTCAACGGTGCTTGAACCTTTTCGAAAGACAACCCAATGAAATATCCGTAGTTTTGAAAAACACGATATTATTATATATCGGTATGGCTTCCGAGTCACGAATACAATCGATACAACTGATTGAAACATTCCGAAGTGGTCGGACCTCACGATTACCCTTCCACGTTGGAAAGAACTTGGGTCAAACACGCTCGTCGTTCGTCAGGTGAAGCGCGGAATTTATCAACCGAGATGAACGAGGACGAGGTGTTTTACAGCCAAGGCGGGTATTACAGGAATCAATGGGCGAGATGCCATAAAGAGAATCCGTTTACGGAGCCGAACCGTGGACATATGTGTAGGTATACCGTATATGTACAGCTAGACCGGGAAATAGAGTCCAGCCAGGGCAAGCGGGTCCCGGTCCCGCGAGTACCTACAAAACTCCCTGGCATCAGTCCACGGGGTATGCTTTCCTCGATCTTCCAATCTTTATGGGACCTCGGCGATCACCGCACTTTACGAGTTTCTCTGATCTCACTACAACCCCTACTGACCTCTGGCAACCTCTGGCAACCTCTGGCTCCGGGTGGTGACCGTCGTCGAAACTTCATAGGATTGCAGCCGATGCAGCAGAGAAACGGATGCAACGACCCACGAAATGGCACGAGGGCTTCCAGCAATTTGCCAAACGGCAGGTTGAGAGAAACTCGTCCCAACTCTTCAAACACTTGACCTCGCCTTTGCGATACAGAAGTACCCGATGAGTTCCGATAATTTTATTTTCCCCCTTCAACGTTTTTCCAGCGACATTCGTCCGTGTTATTTACCCGTTTTTGACGCGAGAATTTTCTCGTCAGCTTGTCGCAATCAGCCAGGTATGTGCTCCTTATTTCTCTTGTCTTCTTCGTCGCGGAACAGCCTTCGACTCAACAAGTGAATAGAAGAAATTGAATGAGCAGCCTACCGACGCGGCGATCTACCGTGCGGCTGGTGGGCAGAATTACAACAACAACAACAACAACAACAACGACGACGAAGAGCCACCCGATATGATTGAGTTTTCTCGCCGTAGCCTCGACAGCATTTTCAGACTCCGAGGAGGCAAGAACTGTGACAAGGGTGGCGCGAATTGGCTAGAGCGGCAGGGATCGCTAAATTGCCAGGGCTCAAGGCCCCGTGGCGGCAACTTTCAAGGGGCACTGGACAAATTGTCGGTTAAGCGAAACGAAACGAGGAGGCACAACAGCTTCGAACTTGACTTCGCCTCAACTGGGATGCCCTGATTTTCTCCCGATCATCGATGATACTATTGTCAAGGATGTCTCTCGCTGCAACCCACTTGGAGATAATCGTAGTTCACGTACACCCTATATATCCATATATATATACCTATATATGTATATTTATACGCCTGGGTGCTTATGGATCTGAATAATTACCCGGCCAGCGGATTAGCGCTCCAGTCGACTTTCTAGAATAAGAAATCCAAGTTGTATCCAAGTACAATTATTTCTGTGGTCCGCTGGCCAGTCCAGGCTGAAGTAGAAATGGCAATTTGCGAGAGGAATTAGAGAAAAATTCATCGATCTCCGCGCCCGATATACACGTCCGACTGTGATCCTGTTGGCCATAAATTCTTAAGGGTTTCAAGGGTGGAAAGAGGCGGGGGGGCGGCGCAGGTGGCGCAGGTGGAACCGCCTCAGCACCAGTCGTTTCCGTGATGAACTAATGCATAAGTAAAACCCCCTCCATGAAACTCGTAAAGCGAAGCACATGCTACCCAACCTGAGGCTGGGTATGGATAGGCACAACTTCTTGGGAAGAAAAAAAAAAACAGAAAATATATCGGGGTATTCATTATTATCCAATTTTTACTCGCTGCTTCTTCGGGGCGTTTCGACATCTTCATTTCGCCTACTCGCGCATTATTGATTCGAGGCTCTGTTGATTTAATCGAATTAGTTCTTCCTCGCAAATTGGACACGCCATTGACGCATATTTATACGCCACTGCCGAGTACGCGTGGATATAGCTGAATTGCGAGCCGTTAGTTTATTCTCGCGAGACCTACTAGATGTCCTACTTACTCATCACCCGATCCAGAACTTCGCGGGTAAATGTGATATACAGCGCCGACACGCTAATCTGGCGTCTATAACTGTATTTCGTTTCATCGGTCATTTGATCAAGTGTCGAGGGTATCGTCGCGATTCCGCGGTATGTTGAGAAAAATAAATAAAAAATATCTCAGACCTACGACATCACGTCGACAATCCCGATGTATTTACATATTCTCGCAATGCGTCCCCACGTCGAGTAGCACGTGAATCGTCTCGCATAATTCCAGACGCTCGTAAGTTCCCGATCGTAATGACAATGATCACCAATCAGTCCGTACCGGTGAAATTATCGCCGATGAAGTTGACTTCCCGGCTGGAATCGTAGCCTCGAGAGATTTTTCAGCTCGGAGCGGTTTTACCGGTCTGTGCATTAGAGGATTTGAACGTGACCTGAATTCCACCACCCGGCTCTCGATGCAATCATCGTTTGATGCCACGACGTTTCGCGTTTGTGATCCAGAAGTCGGTGAAGTCGGTGAAGTCGCGGGAGTCCTAGGAGCCGGAAGAGCTTCGGTTAGTTGGATCTCGAAGGCCAGGAATACCGCCCGACAATCACGGACGATTGAATCGACCCCCTGGGAGTTATCCAGCCCAGTTCGAAGATGACTACTTCGTAATACGCCTATACGTATGTATACGTATGTATGTTACTCCGTGTTCATCTCCTCGAATATCTACAAGCTAAGGTCGTCCGTGCCCGCGTGCCGTACCCGATGATCCCCCGTTATCATAGGTATCCGTTCAACAGCTCCACTAGCATAATGCCTATAGACTTATGCCTTCGGCTGCTTTCTTCGGCTGGTTGCCACCTGACGAGAATCGATTATATATTCGCCATATTCATATGGTATCGGCAACAGTTAAAGGGGAAACTCGTTTCCCTTCATCTTTATCGAGGCAGGATTATATAATATACTATATCTGGATCTCTTTATACCCGGACCAGGGCATTTCTGTTCTCGCGCGCTGCCCGATCACAGAGCTGGCTTTGTACCCGCATATACAAAGTATATACGAAGCGGGTGGAAAAATTGGACTTCCGTCTTCTGTGAAGGCGTAGAACTTCACTGAACCGATTCAGACCCTTGGAACTGCGACTTGAAACCCAGAATGTCTACGCCGCACGACTATCCAGAAATCTCGTATCACGTACGAGGTGCGAACTGTTATCGATATACATAGATCGTTCCGGAATTTATCGCTTTTTATGGATCGATCGTATCGCTCTGATCGTGGGACACAATACCGCGGGGGACGTTTGTCGAACCTCGTGGTACGGGACTGACAACTTTACTGATAACTGGTGGAGGGTCTTTTGAGTAGGTATATGGTATCGAGGGCGGACAGCGAAAGGGCTCGGTATAACGGGCGGGGGATGTAAACATAAGGATTTGCGAGAGAAATACCATTCACTTTTATCGTGGTAGTAAAATTTCATGAGGATTCCGGTGTGGTTTGCGGTTAGTTGATCTCGACTGGGCTGGGTAACGTGGCAGCATACATCGCGCCCGCAACCCTCCTCTTCGTCATCTTTCGAATAACATAGATATACCCCGGAGGACAATCTTTTCGCCTTTCAATTCAATGGCCGAGGATTGGTGTAACACGGAACAACGGATGGTGAGTTAGGTACTCTCGGAATGCGGTATGGACGGATAGAAAATGACTATAGTTCCTCCTCTCGCCGGACAGCTGGTATAACTGTAGTTGGTATACTGGTATAAGTACGCGTGTAGTTTGAATCGAATATAGATCGGCAATGAGATATCTTTTCCCATTCGCCGATTTACTAATACCAACTTATACTTGGTGAAATTTCTAACATTACTCGAAATATGATTGATTTTATAATTGATTCGAGGCAGCAACCGAATACTACAGGCAATCGAAGTTTCATGAACAAATAATCCTCTGAACTTTTATTTAATCAGGCATCGGGCCTGCAGTCGTGTTGTATGAATACTACCGATGTAGGAATGTTGAATACAATACTCGTACACGGAGAATCACCCAGATTCGAATTGTATTGGTCCCTCGAAGTTCTGTCTTTCTCCACCACGGTAGACGGATAGATATAGGATAATTGAACGTGAACCACGCGATCGTACCCTCGCGAATGCTCGGAGATCGCGTTATCGCGACCCCCGGCCCCGGCAAAGCCGAGTTCCTCATTGCCACTTGCAACTTGAAAATTGCGACGAAACGCACAATCTGTTCGAGACACCCTCGTTCCGCTCTCGAATCTCGGAAGAAACTTTTAATATTTCGATGATATCGATGGCAAGCATCGATTCGCGGACATCTCGTCAGGTATAATTCAGGAGATTGAAAATAGCGGACAGGTTATTTCTTCATTCCAATTCAGATTGATTAATTATCGAAACTTCTTCCTCTCCCTCGCTATATTATGCTCGCACACGAGTGTTTGACTTTCATTAGTTACTCGACAGCTGTTCACTTTCTCCGAATGATTTTCTACCGTTGTTTACGAACGACGTGACCTCGATGCTGGAGGAGATCGTCGTGAATATTGAACGTATGGCTCAGCCCCACCGACTTGACCGTACAATTATTTCTTTGGAAATCAATTTCTAACGCGGACCCCGGTCAGTCTCCTGACCAATAGGAACTAACACGGTGAGCTGTACCGTCTTCGAAAGTTCACAAGCCAACCATTACTATATCCTCCTGACGTCTCATAGCTTTCCTTTCACATATCATTATATCTCACGTACACGGGGTTATCGGCGATTACTAACCGAGAACAGACTGCCGTCTCGAATTTCTGATCAAGAGTACCGTATCGCCGTGATAAAGTCGGAAAATTGTTCGACCCATGCGGGTGACTTATACCTACTATACGTAACACGGTCGGAACTTTGAAACGTTACGGTGCCGACTCCGGCTGTATCGAAGAGCGGTATTATTAAAGCTTTACCGTCTCTAACTGAAGCTTTGCTCGGCTTATCTCGCGTTCTCCCATCTTGACGGAAGGTTTAACGATATTTACACAAAGCTCGGCTGGTTTGGATACCGCCCTGTCCCGCCCGCGCCCTCTTCTTTTCCCGAGATCCGCAAATGAGCACTTTTTCCTCTCACAATGACGGTTTTGTTCGTCTCGACGTATAGCTACGGTTATTCACCGAGTTTATGAAAGAATTTTATCGCCCGCTCTCACACAAAATCGAGGACAGGCGACCAAAGTCTTGTCGCAGATGGCTCGCCGTTGAAAAGTTGAGGAACAAATTTCATCCCATAGAGCGGATAAAGTACCGCTTCCTGTGCGCCGTTACCGCGACTCGGACGGTTCTGCGGGACAAACTCGACGGAGACACCGAAAATTCCGTGTTCCATATCCGCGTGCACCGTGCACGTATCCCACGGGAGACTCCTAGGGGATGCGAGCGCCGGAGCTAATTGACTTAAGCTCGAACGTCGAATGCCGCATCCCTTGGAAACGTGCTCTTCGTTATTAACCGGCGGGGAAAGGAAAAAAAACACAAGCAGCTCATTCCTCTGTCTTAGTTTCCGCGAGACCAGGCGAGCTATCAAAATCGTTGAATTTCGCACGGGGGAATCGCTGGCTGCAGTTTCCTGGAACGAGCTGCGAAGACGAGTTTCATGCAGTTGAGAAAACTTCTGAAACCACCGAGGGTGGATATACGTATACAGATGTATAAATTGTTCCTGTATACCTATAGGTATGAGGGAGAGAGTTTTAACGCAATCATTAATGCATGCCGAAATGAATATAAACATTAGTTTAGCCACTTTGGGATTCGTGAGTTCGCGAATTGCTAAGTTTCGGTAAGCGGCGTCTTTTTCAGAGGGCTACGGAAAGGGTCCGGCCATATGTATCCCTCGAATTACCCGAGTAACGCGAAAATTATTCAGCCTGATACCGAATCGCCGCCTAATTGCCACGTTTCGATACGTCGCAGGGTTTTGATTCGGACCTTCGCGAAGCTATACGATTTAATTCCACGATCTACGTTCGCGACGGTACGACGCTCGATTGTTAATCACGCGAACAATTCAGGGAATAACCCTTGCGCCGGCAGGTCGACGGAATATAACATTTCCGAAACTTTAATCGACATTGTACGCGGTACAGTTGGAAAGCGGTTCCTCATGTCCGCCCAATAAAACACAAGGTCCAATATTGTAGTCTAGGTCTTGGCTTCGTTCCAGCTGTGCCGGTTCTGGTGCAGGGACAACGGTGGAAACAAAAAGTGGTCGTTATTCGATACCAGTCATTATTGCCAAAATACCGGCTTCGAATGATTCACCACGCGCAAATTTCCGCGTCTCCTTTTTGCGGGGCGGGGGGGAGGGGACGCGTCTCGACGTCAAACGGTCTCAACGATCGATATATGTAGATCGTAGATAATACTGTCAGGTATACTCGGGCGGCACGTAATTGGACTCAGGAAACAGAGCCGAAAGAAGTGAACGGCAAAACGAGCCTTTGCAGTCACACGAGGGCTGTCTACGGTCGACGTTAAACGATTTCGTACGGCGTCAGGAAACGTCGCGACACCAGGCTTCCTTCGCGGGGACTGAATCCTGGTTCACTCGGTGTAAACGTCGCTTTTTGGACCTCGACTGTAGTCGGTTGAACTACGGCAGCGGAAGTCAGGAAGCACGGGGCACGCGACCGCAACCGCAAAATTCAGAATAGCTCGCAAAATAATCGCAGAGTGAGGCGTCCTAGGGGGTATGTCTGACAATGAGTAGAAGAAATTTCAAACAAAGTCGCGAACGTAGAAGCTTCATTAAAGTTTGCGATCACTTGTTCCTTTTTTCTCGTCCCTATCCAGTCTTTTGCCCGAAATTGATGCGGAGACACGTTCACTTCGCATTGCGAGGCGAGACGACTCGTTATTTACTCGTCCCATAGGTCGACGGTGTATCATCGAATGTAATTCGACGACTCCACTACTCATCGATAACCGAAGACTCGCCGGCGCTTCTCTCGCAGGATGGACTCGGCTCGGGCGTCATCACCATAAACAGGAAATCGTATTATCCCAGTCTGAAATTCCCGGAATAGCTTCAGCCAGTCTGTGCAGGACATTCGCAGTCACGCGGCACTTGCCGTCTTCAATCACCCCGACTTTAAAGTGGATCCAATCACTTGCCGTTAGAAACAAATCTATATGCAAACCCACTTCCATTCCTACATTCCCTGTACAGTATACAGGCCTCCCGTAAATGAACTCCAACGCGATCGCCATACTTGGTGATTTTCTGAAACTTCACTCTGCAATGTTCTTCTTCGGTATGACATTCGTACTCGATGAGACAGTTTTCAGAGTAACCGGCGAGTTCGATAAGTCCCGATGGTGTCAAGCGTCTCGCACGGCGTACCGAATCAATTCTCAGCAACGGATGGCAGTGCAAAAAATCATAGAACGTCGGTGAATATTGCGGATAAATCTAATCTATCCAACGGTATGAAGTTGCGGGTATGTCTGTAGGTATGTTGAATGGTAATTTAATTTTCTCCGCAGTCCAAGGTCGCTTTTCGGGATCAGAATTGAACGCAAATCTCTGACAGCTAAGGCAGGAGGAACGTTTATGGGGCCGGGTCTCACCGTAGCGGCGATACCAGGTCGGGTTAATTTCACCTCTTTAATTTGGACCACCGTATTTGGACTATTATGCCTCCCGCAAATGTTTCAGGGTATTACCGCAACAATCTACTTTACGAGTAGGGCTCAACATCTGGCAGGTGAAAGAGGTCGGTGAAAACGTTTCTATTCTACTTCAGCCGAGCGTCCGACCGCTGAAACATAACCATACCGCGAATACGACAAAATAAGTTAATCCTCCGGCTCTGCGCTGAACACGGATCCGAGCAGCAAAAGCCCCGTGCCTTTTTCCCGCTTTTCGAAGCAGGTATACCTACAGAAACATGGGTCAGTCGTCGCGCCGGTCAGATACGGACACACGGTGGACCGGTGAGCGCATTAGCGTCTCAAAGAACAAACATAATTGAGGTAGAGCGTTATAAGACCACGGATTCCAGAAGCCCTACTTCCTTCATGTTTCTGTCGACTAGGATGTTTGCCAAGGGCCGTTGTAACTCTTCTACATATTATATACGTATCTATCCTGATGCGAGAAATCCATGAATGATCCATTGCATAGACGCACGCATATGTACCTGGTAGTCACCGAGCTATATCGGGTGCGGTGTCAAAGGACTGCGAATGTCAAGATATATCTGACGAATGAATACATGCACGTATGTACACCTAGATCCGTGGGGATTTCCATCACGGATAGCATACCTCTCCGCATGTAACGCTATACCCGAACGTATCGAGCTCTGCGCGGTTATAAATTCGTCTCATCATATAATTCTATTGTGAATCCGAGGTGATTGAATTTTACGTTCAGACCAGACTGGATCAGCCACTGCCTAATTTCGTCTGACTCGAGACGGGATAGGTGTGTCGCAGCAGTGAATATATATACCCGCGCCATCCAATTCTCTCTACCTACGTGCGTCACGTAACGTCGTGTTTGCAACGGTGACTACCGGCCGTCGACGAATTTCATACGAGTTTCTTTGTATACATAGAGTGATAAGCATGGCCTACCTTTACGACAACGTTGATATTATACGTCTACAACATGAGGTTAATACGCGCGGTGGGAAACGCGGCACTTTTACCCATTTAAGTAGCAATCCCGCTGACTAAGCCGGGTCGAGTTAAGTTAGTGGTTTATCCGGTCATGCGGGATACGTACAGAGCCTGAACTACGACCAGCTGAGTATAAAGGTTCTTTTTTAGTTTCCATTTCCACCCTCGTATTATCGCTCGAACATTTTTTTCGTCCCCTACAGGTCCTGGCGAGGCATCGTACCGTTTCTCGCGGAAATTTCCCAACTTTTCACTCGGACTCGTCGGAACGCGATCGTGTCAGAAATTTCGTTAAAATTATCGAGCGTCCGAACCTTCTCGCGGTTGCTTACCGGATACCCCGGCTCAGCTAAACTGGCATTCGACCGTCAAGGCTCGGCTGGAACCTTTTAACTCCTGAACGCGGTAAGTCGAGCGTATAAAACACGCACTCGGAAGCCGTCGAGTTAAACTTTCAACTCGCAGGCCGCCTCGAAACACTCCGTAATGCCAATTTTGAACTGTTTATAAACAACGTGGGCCGATGTTTTCCTCATCTCGGACGAGCCTCTCTTGAGCCTTGAAAGCTCTCACCACCGATGCGGTTAGAAGACTGTTTATCGCAGTTTACTCCGGTCAAACAAGTTCGGAGATAAGGTTTCGCCGGCGAAAAAAGCGCGCCTTGACTTTTCCACTACTCTCTCTCTCTCTCTCTCTCTCTCTCTCTCTCGTTTGCCAACTTTCCTGAATCCTGCAGCTACGCACTCGCATTCGCGAATCCGACGTAGCGAGGTGTGCGCGCATGTTCACGTGTACGTGTAAAGGTACGTATGTATACCTACCCTGGCGAAGAGCTGGCCGGAGGGAGTTTCTTTGGAGCGCGATGGTGCCCGCGGCGTTATCGCAGTTCCTTGGAGCCCTCGCATCCCTAGTTTATGGTTCACCGTGCATTAAAACTTTCACGTCATTATAAAGCGTAATACATAAAGTTCACGCAAGTACTCAAACCATGGCACTTCGCGTTGGCCGACTCTGCCTCCTCCCGGCCTCAGATTTCCCAAAATCGCCAACCTGGGACGCATTGCTAAGAAAACGTTAATATTGCAAATGCACTCAGGCATCGCGGAACGCGTGCCTGCTACATCAACGTCGCGATGCGTTCCCCGTATAGTATACATATACTATACTATATTTCATGTACACACTTCGGCGTGGGCGTGTATAGATATATATATATAGAGGTGTATGGCCGGGGCGATTCCGTTGGAAAAACTCAGCCCCGGCCTGAATTTTCATCGGAGGCTTACATCGCCGTGTAAACTTTGCCATAGTGACTCAAACTTTCGAAACTTTAAATTGAATTAACCTAATAAGATTTATCCCGCGTCGTCCACTGCGTTCCATAGCTGCTACTCGTGGCGGAAACTTTGTACACAGGATCCCTTTTTCGCGTCCAAACTAGTTCATTATTTATCAGAGTTTCGTCGGGGAAAGGTATAGAGGATATCTTCGAAACACATCCCAACCCTTCGGCGAATACCTCCCTTTGTAAAGGTAACTCGTACCCATATGGATGCGTGCGCAGACAGAGGAGGAGGAGGAGGAGGAGGAGGAATTATAGTTATTCGCCACGAATACATATGTAGGTATATCTATATAAATATATATATATATGTATACGCACCTATAATATATAATACATATAGGGACGTATGTATGTACACACGTATCACACCTACGGAGATAAATCCCTGCGCGTGATACGTAGCTTCTGCCGGGGGTGAAAATACGTCTGGAATTTGCGAGTGAATTATCGCCGAAATGCTTGATGCGTGCGTATGCCGTTCACTTGGCAAGTATTTAGTATTATCTGGGCGCACGGCTCCGGAGTTCCGAGTGCACGATTGCAGGGTAGCCAAAGGCGGTCGCGGTAGCAAGGCAAACAGACGTGAGGACCGCCGGAAGTTTCGTGTCGCGGTGACTGGATCCTATAGGCAAAAGCAAGGGTGGATCTCGGGCCGAGGAGTTTCAAAGTTCTCTCGGTTCTCTCGGTTTCGGGAAGCACGGGCTCTTGCGGCTATTTTCCCTCTCCGATTCGGGTCATTGTCAAATTCAATTCGTCGTTCTGGGTGCCGCGGTAGACCGGCCCACGCCCAACGTCGTTGAATGTTCCGAGTCATTTCGATCAACTCACGGTCGTTCCCAGGATTCAGGTCCGTGGCAGAGTTTCGGCGTTGGACCGAAGATGCCCCGTAGGAGCTGGAAATTCGTAACGTCATTGCTTGAATCCAAGTGGAGTCGGTAGCGGTGCGAAATTTACTAACAATAAGTCACTTTCCGACGTACGGATGAAGCTGTCGTGTTTCCCGGAGCGGAAGGCACCGCGCGAATAATGAGAGTAGATCTCTTGCGATAGAGCTCAAGATTTCGAATCCGTTTGAACGGGCAGACGGACGGACAAGGCTCGTCCAGAGTGAATACGCGAATCCCTGCGACGGTGAGATCCGAGAAAGAACGAGGAAGGAGTGTGACGCCGGAGGCAGTAATCACTTTCGGCAATCTAGATCTTGCGAGCGAGTGGTACATAGAAATCCGAAGCAATTTCCAGATTCCAAAGCAGTTCGTACCGATCCTGAGCCATCGACGGATATATACGGGAGCATCGTATCAAGCTTTTAGCGTAATTCATGCAGCAACGGTGCTGAATGTCTTATCCTCGGGTCACAGACGTACCGGAGGTTTTTCCCCGGCATATATGTAGAAATATAATGCATGTGGATGCATCAGGAGGTACAGGTGCGAATATGGGTGCTAATGTCAGTTTAATTGACCTTGGTGAAAGCACAGAACGGGGAACGAACGGAAGAAGATACATCCGGGAAAGTGAAGCTACCGACTCTCTCTTCTAATAGCCATGACTTGCGTAAAATTTCTTGACGCGCTTCGCGAATTAGTCTTCGAATCCTCCGATTATGGTTCTACCGATTCGTTGTCATGCCAATGAACCTGTATAGCCGGACGAAGACCCGACGAGGAAATGGTACGGATATTTTCAAATTTTTCACACAAGATATGATAAGCTCGTGCCAGATCGAAACGCGCACTATCTACCGAGCCCGTGGGTACTTTACGGCTGTGGATCCGAAATCCATTCGTAAGTGGATTACAAGAAGCCGTAATCGGGAATTATGGGCAATAAATCAACGTCTTATGAAGCTCGAGGGTAATATCCGTGAGTTTCACATATATTTTCTCTTGGCCAGAGGCAGAGGTCTCGGCTAGCACGTGGAGCTGATTTAAACTCGGCAAATTTACTCGGTATAACGTGTCCCAGTTTTATCTCTCGAGACTTCTTCAAACGGCTGCCTTGCAACGTAGTACGTATACCTACGTTGAAGTTGAACAGCTTTCGGCTTCACATGGTTATTCGCTCGCCACGAGAATGCGATAACACCACCCAGATCACCAAGTTAATTGTTCTCGGAGAAACTGCAAGTCGGGCGGCTCGTATGTCAGACTTTCCTAAACTATACGAACGACGTCCGGGGCTTCCGTCCGGTTTTGAACGACATCGGGTACGTATCTCCCGCTAACGATCGTTTCTATCTAACATAAGGAGCTGGAAAGTTTGCTCGAAAGATCCAGTGCGCGCTGCGGGGTGACCTCATTCGGATTGAACCCGGGCATATCGATATTAATATTTCACAATACCTGTTTACCTCTCCCGCGGGGGACCGGCGAGCTATTTCCACCAGCGGTTCGTTGAATCGCGAGAAGAAAATTGTGCAAATTTATAATACACCTATATGTATACCTATAAGTAATAGCGAGGAACGGTGAATTTTTCACCCTAGGACCACTGACTCGTGTCTTGCCCGACGAGCTATGAAACTGTATAAACGGGAGAGGTGAGACGGTCCGGCTTGAACCACTCGCCGAAGGAACATCGTTTCGCGCATCCTACCACGGCCCGTACCGAGTATATTTTGTGTCTGCCAGCGGATTATTACCTGGCCGGTATCTCCGGGGCGAGGCAGGAACACGGATCACCTCCATTGACCATTCACTTTTCCTCGTCTCCTTCACCTATCTGTGAATTCTCTTTCCCGCCTCCAATGATTCGCTTACTCTCGTTCTCCGCTACGTCGCGTGCGGGTATCTAGGTTCGCGCATCCGTACACCCTGTACTTGTGCATACACCACCGATACGTACCGCGGATCGTGGATATTTGAAATTCATTTCAGACAGCAGAATCATCATTCCCGATAACTGTATCAGGTCTTAAAGATACCCTCCTTCAGTGTCGGAATGGCGGCACTCACGACAAGCATAAATGCCCACCCCGGTAGATATTACAACCTGGTAGGACGACTCCCCGCTTCGTCGAACAGGGTCAGGGGTGAACCCTTTCGATTTAGGTATACGTATACCTATACGTATGTATACCACATAGGTGTACGTTGGCCGGGTGTGTATATATATATATATGTATATATATACCGTGGCAGGAGCCATCTGATCGTGGAGAAATCTTTCGCAGCTCTCCCTTCTGTAGGGTAAATATTGTCTGAAGAAAATTGGCCACGTCCCGCTTCGTTGAGGCTTTCGCCTCTCATAACCGGGCAGATCACGATGCCTCGGAGCCGTTGCCTCGCAGGTGAGAGATCCATTGTTAACCATGCCCGTTTACTTCAACACCCGAGCCTGGCTATGCTAAGAACACAAGACTGGTTTTAATTGAATCACGTACACCCGGTAAAACCTGACGGGCAAACGGCATGGGGTCTGCATTCGCGAAATCTTATCCCAAGTATAGATATGTATATACCTATACGTGTGATATAACCAGCTCAACCAGCTACGGAGGCGATGAATTAATTTCACGTCGCGTTAGAGATCAAACTCAATATCTCCGACAGGTTTACATAAATTTTGTCATATTTCCACCTGCACCCTCCGCTCCTCGCCTCGCGCTCCTCTTTTCCCTCGTCCCATCGTTCGCGGGGTGTCTTTCATCTCGCTGCCAAATATCGAGCTCACGCGAAAGAGGTTGTCAAACGGAGTCATTATCCAAGGTTAAGCAGTACGCCCGGTGCCCTCGTGCCCTCCTCGGAGGTATGTTTAGGTATAGGTATACCCGGGTGTAGGTATGTACATTATAAGGGCGTATATAGGTACGTAGGTAGTCGTCTTTTACGGTGGAAAACTCGCGCGGGACATGGCGATAGGATGATATATACCCGGCTTTATTGCTGAGCTTATTTTCCCACATCAGCTCGTGCGAAAGTCATTCAAAAATGAGCCGTCCCTCAGCTCCGACATTTAAAAACTTGGGTTTCACGATCCTTCCATCTTGTTTACTGTCCGTCTATGCCGTCTATGCCGAGGCGAGGTCAATGACCCCTCGGGCCATCCACCTCCGACGTAAACTAGTACCGTTACCTTTTCATGGTGGGAGTTGCACGCGAGCGGTAAGTGCTTCTGCTTGAAAAAAATCCCAAAGATGCTAAGAGTCAGACTGTGAAAGCGGTGTACGTGCACGTGTATAGATGTGGGTGAGACAGGCGCCAAGGCATGAAACTTGCCGGATCGTGTAGGTATATGTAGCACGTATTATGCGCGCGTACGCGTGCGTATCGACGTGTGTGCGAATCAACTATGTATCGCGAGATTCGAAAGTGAAGACTGAAAGAGAGCTTGTATAGTGTTCGAGCCAGGTGTTTATTGTGGCTGAGGATTTTATTTAAGAAGGTCAATTTCCAGCCCGAAGCCCCGACGCGACGCGAGGCGACGGGACGCGACGAGGACGTGGGAGTCTCCGTTGTAACGGAGCGAGACACATCCGCATCGCAACGGGACAGGAACAGGATACTTCGTAGGATCCGTTACGTCTCGATTTGACTTGGTGTAATATAGGAATTCCTTCGTACGCTCTCGCTACGAACTGCCTAACTATCTTCCAAATGTTTCTGAATATAAATTGGAGAAAGTGAAAATCGAGCGATAGAAGCACCTCGTAAAAACAAGCTGCTAATTTACTGCAACTAAACCGGCGCGGCGATGAGAATTAATTGGCTGAGAGTAAGCAGGAGAAGAGGTACCCATAGACTCTATAGAGTTAGTTACAGAGCTGGTTACGTGGAATGTTTTTGTTATTCACTTCTTCGGTCGATCTACTCGCGTGGGTATACCTGGGCTTCGTTCGTCCGGTAGAAATTTAGACGTCATAAAATCGCGGTCACTTTCACTGGGAGTTCAGTAATTCGAATGACTCAGCGAACCCGTGTCAGATATCCCTCGCAGTGGAAAATCCACCAACGAGAAAGGAGCAGCGGCGAATGTTCATTTCAATTTTACCTCAATCCTCATATTATTCCAACGGGAATAAAATCAGCTGCGAGTGGTAGAGAGATTTGGGATGACTGCTCAAATGTGTACCAAGGTATTACGGACATTCGCGGTTATGCTCCGACATGAGATTTCGTTTCAAGGTGTGTTAGACATAAGATATGCCTTTTCTGGAAATATCTAGGTTTTCATATGTTTATTTAGCATCTGGCCTCGACACTGATTTCACTACGGCGATTCGTGCGGTTCGTGCGAAAATCATTCGCTGGTTCACAGCCAGACGCCAAATTTCGAGATTAATTTACGATCCGTAGAATCTCGGACTGGCTAGTGGATGTTAGTTGAGGGGTCAATGGGATAGAAAACTCATCAACTCTCAGCGGGATCTCGTAGGTATTAATCTGGATGATTAATAGTACGATAATACAGTTGTGCCTGATCACGTCTGTCAAAATTAGTTCACTCGTAGCCGGGAGATTAACACGCGCATCCCATCAAATGTCATTCCCAACTGCGGCAGGAGATAAACGACGATATATCTCGAACGTAGGTATAGAGTGTAGCTAAGTGTCGAGTCTGCTGAACCCGAGTGGCCGATTAGTTCTAAAAATAACTAGAGCGCCCCGGGGGCAGCGGCATACTCTAAAGAACAATCCGGAACATCGCGATTCCGTCGCTGAAGAGAAACTCATCCCCCTCAGAAGCCGGAAGTCACGGAATATACGAGCGAATGGATTTTAGTCAAAGTCTCGCCGGTGGACTATGATCTCGCGAGTCCGGCAACTGCGGCTGCAAAGATTGAGGGTATAATAGCTGCTATAACCGCGTTATGCATAGGTATGCGGCGAAATGTCACCGGGCGTTGGAAACGAGAAACCATAGAATGACGAGCCCAGCAGATGTTGCACATTCCATACGTACTACCTACATACATGCATACCCACGTGCATCTGTATGTACACATAATGCCTATAGATCTGTGTACGTATATGCAGGGTAAGAGATAGTCGACGGTCTGATACCGACGCCTCGGATGCTCGTTGAGACATGGCCGCGTCACCTGGAAATCGCTTTCCTTATGTCACCTTGGGCACGTGCGAGTGGGACGTGGAACTTTTCCACGTATCGTCGTATATAATACAAAAAAGTGCGTACAAATGACAGAGCGGCGAGATAAGATGAGGTAAGGCGAGGCAAGGGAAAGGATGGGAAGGGAAAACCTTTCAGAACTTTTCAAGCGATATTGCATTCCCGACGAGGAATGGTCGCCTTAGCGGTCGCAATTACATACTTGATACTACCACGACAGGTTGCAGTGGACGGACTTTGCAGAGTTTGACAGGGACGATACGCGATGTGATGATATCCCCGGGAGCGACGGGTCTGTCCTACATTATTGCTGGCGAAAATTCTACACCCGTATCCCCGTAACTTACTTATTTCATGACTGGCCCGAAGTCCTCGACGTCCAACGGAACCCCAGCACGATAGTTTGGCGAGCGATAGATATAATTAAGTATGGGTATTTAAGTAGCACATCAATATTCCGTCCGTCGCGTTGCGGTTATAAAATTAGGGTACAGGCGATAGTTTTTCTATTTTCATTGCCTATGGAACACTTACCGCAAAATGCCGCGAAAATTGTCAGAATTATCGAGCGAAGGTGTACGGAGATCGAACAGCCATACCGACTGGGTGTCAATTACTGTTCGTCGTGGATCTAATCGATGATCGGAGTCTCTCTACTTTTTGCAATTATCGCGGTCTGACACAACGCGCCTACATAGTTAAATTAGAGAATTTACGACGGCACCTCATCACCGGACCCGGTATCTAATCAAGTACACCCTATGTCCCTATACCTACGCGTACGTGCGTATCTATATTTAACCCGACAGAGTGCACTTACGCCCGGACACGTATATCGGCGTTCCCAGGACATTCCGTCTATACGTATACGGTGAACTTTGAACGTACGGCGAAGGTCGATTTCCATTTGACGGGCAACCGTACGGTACGACGGTATAGCGGACGAAAGTAGACCGGAACAAAAGTTGTCGAAATTCCGGTTTACCGTTGGGTGATCTACTCGAAAATCCGCATAGTACTGTAATCTTCTTATACAGCTATCACATCTGGTCTACTTTTATCTACACATATGCCGTGGTCAATTATTCGGAATGTCAAACGAGCGACCCCCGCCGGCTATCCGTATCTCGAGTCAGCCGAAATTTCAGTACGGATTTCGTCAGCGCGAATTCGATCAATGACTGGATGTTTATACGTCAATCATTTCATCGAACATCCACTCTTTCCCGATTCATAATTCACGTGATCATATAATGCCGACGTGAGCCGGGGCCGACACGCTCGAATCGTATGAATCTGTAGAGAAGGGTCCGGAGGGATCGAATGCAGACCGACTGTTCTCCGGTTTTATTATAATTATTAGGTCGACCCGACGAATCGTTTCGACCGACTTTGACCCGTCAATACCGCTGGTCATATTAACAGGAATTTGAACAGGTTCGCGTCCGTATATCAAAATGATGTATGGTCGTGTAGGTTCTACCCTGCACCATGTACGGTGTACCGCGTACCGCGTACCGCGTATCGCGTAGGCAGTGACCCGTGGCGGCGAGCGTCGCCGAGTCTCTCCGTATGACCGTGATGAAAACGGTCCGGGTAAGACCGCGGACTGGGGCGAGTAGAAATCTGCCACGCTCGCGTTCGAGAACTCGATGACATCATCGCGGCTGAGTAAAGCCAAATGACGGAGGACTGGGACGAGGCTACCGTAAGGAATGTATGTATACGTGTTACACGCGTGACGCGTCGCGTAGTCGCTACGTAGACCGAGAGGGAACCAATGAGACGGCGCAATGTGGCAGCCGGTCGGCCACGCCGCGCCGCTTCCTCCGGAGCCCGATTCCGAAACCTCGTACCTCCTCCCTCTCTTGGCACTCCTGACCCTCACCCCGCTGCATCCTCCCCCACCATCCCCTCCGCCCCCGGCGTCGCTCCGGACGCTCCACGACGCCGCTCGACGCCGCTTGACGCGGCCCAGCGCGACGAACCGCCTCGCTAGCAGCCCAGTTGCCGTCGGCGCCCGACATCGTACAGACATGATCCGTTCGCCTTCCCCGGTTGTCGCCTTGGCGACGTGTTGCGTGCTCGCGTACCTGTCCACGATTCATGTGGAAGCCGCGGCCGATGCATTCAAAGTGAACAAGGTATACGTGCCCGAAGTCTGTGACGTTAAGTCGAAAAAGGGAGACCAGCTGACGATGCACTACACCGGGACGCTGGTGGACGGTACCAAATTTGACTCAAGGTCAGTCTCATACTCAACTTCTTTTTATCATCGTCAAAGTACGACCTGGCTGTCACTCCAGCTGGCCGATTCTGACAAGTCCGTACGCGGGACTCTTGACGATCGCCGAGATTGCTCGATATAGCTACGGGGAACAGTTCTCGTTTCGACTTCGCCATACCAGATGCGAACCATCCGCGTCTGTCGCCTAATTGGTCCGGTATCAGTATAACGCGGGATTTTACCGTTCCGTTGTGCCGACCGTCGAGGAGCGTGGGATGTCGATTGGAGCGAGTCAAAGAGTTGCGAGACCGCGGCTATGCGGTGAAATTCTATTCGTTCCACGTATGGAAATAACGTCGTATACACCAGCTGAGTCGACGGAATGAAAAGTTGCTTAATCAAATTAATTGCTGTCCGCTGAGAGTTCTCTAGATAGAACATACACGCGTACTACATACATACGCATGATTTATGCCCACACGCGTCTTATCGGAATCGTCGACTTTGATAAGCCTCCAACTTTCCGTATGGTGGTGATTTTTTGTTCGACAAATATATATGTATGCGGTAGCGTAATTATTCTAATAGGATTATATCCGACGTATCTTAATAAATCGAAGTTAATCTTAAGCTGCTGCGAGTTACAGATTGTTTGCCAAGTATTACGGGTAATCAGGGTTGATTGAATTAGACGGGCACCAAATAGCAATCGGTGGGTCGACCTCTTTCAGCTCGAATTCCCGATCTACGTATGGCGTACCAATCGCATAATCGAACATCACGATAAGATGCGTGTCGATCAGTCGTCTTTTACGCATTGTGATCGATAGATCGAAAAAAATCATCATCCCCGAACGAATTCCTGTAACGATCGCAAGTATCGCATCTCTGGCGTCGAATATCAGGTATGTATGTACTACCTATCTAGCGACACGGTACGACCGGTGCGATAAAATCGACGTAATCAGTCGTCTCGAAATTGAGTTTCATTGATCGATCGTGATGGAGCGAAACGAAAAATAATTCAGTCGATTAGAGTCGCTTCACGATACGCCGGAATTCTTATTCTATATATAAAGCCGATGTTGGTGGGGAAGGAATTAACACGGCTCGGCGATTTGACCGTGGTCGTCGGCCGTGGTGCGTCGCAATTTTCGAAATTATGCATACGAGAGAAAGTGTAGGGATCGCGATCGTCGCAACGCGACGGAGGAATGGACAAACTCGAACTCCCGCTCCCCTCTTTGTGCTCGCGGCTTTGCCCGAACGGTTAACAAGGCTCGGTGACAAATTGGGAAATAATCGGTCCTCGGGCTGTTTTCTCTTTTCGCACGTTGACGCATAAATTTTAACCGCGCCCCGCCCACCCGCCTCGTATTAATTTGCGAATTTCACCACCCGCGTGCCGGTTCCTTTATTCTCCAATAGAAATCGGCGAGGAATAATAACTGTCAGGGGGAATCGAACGCGATGTGGGACACGTCGCTTGGGACAAATTATAGCGGGTATCATGAGAGTAGGAAATAAAGGAAACCCGGAAGAACGAGTACCTACCTAAGTGGCTAAACGCGTCTTTATAGGGTCACCCGCATTGCCAGCAGGAGTTGGGAAACTTATCATTTCCAGGCTAGGCGTTAATCCCTCGTCCAGCTTCGGGCAAGCTACCATCCCCGGACCTTCCACGTGATACAGACCAAAGCCTTCGTGCGGTTGGCTCGCTCCGATTCGTTAGTCTCCTCCATACGTATGTAGTACAGGCTCTGTACCGCATCGCTGTGAATGTGTACGCGGTATGTATGTATGTATGTATGTATACATATTATCAGCATACGTATACATACGCGCGCGTGTGTCGTACATGGACCCATATATGGTTACGCGTGTACAGATAACCGCGGATAAGCCCCCGCCCGCGCCCGCGCCAGTATACAGAAAACATACTTGACATGCTGCGCTTTACCGCAACTAGTGCGGCCAGGGGACGTTTGTACAGCGATGACGTCACACGACGTCCGCTATCGGCCACGGTACGAACAGACGCGTATCCGTGGTATAGGTATAGGTGACCTATACCCGCGTATAGCAGGAGCTATACGCGTGCGGGGCTGATACAAATGTCTCGAAATTGGTCAAGTTTCCTGGTACGTTCCCGATGGGCTCTCCGAAGCCAACAATCGATTCGATTTCCGTACGACTGACCGTTGTTTGTTACGTTCGCCTCTGTATGTACGGGCACGGGGATGTCATCTGGGAAGACGGTTATTTCGGGAGGGGGCGCATTCCGTGCGGTCGGGCAACGGTGGTCACATGTTTTATTCCTGACATTTTTCATGTTTCTCTGCGCGGAGATGTCTCTTCTACCCGTACGCCGGCAAGGAGGTACGCGTTCCTGTCAGCCAGGCACCTGAATACGGTGGTAAGGTGTATACCTTATACCCGGACCTATCGCTGCTGTATGCATTGTTTGACGACAAATCAATCGAGAGCCGTCAACTTTGAGGATAGTTTCATTCTAGTCTCCGGCGGTCTTATTAAAGCCAGCCCGTCACGTCGCGCCTCGGTCGTTTCTAACAAGCATCAAGGATGCTGCAGGAATGTGTTTCACTATCCAAGAGACTCCGATAGAAAAATCAATATTTGTTATAGAGTTCAGCCGTTCGGATGTTCGGATGTTCGTTCTTCTTATACCTTCCATCTCGGATTGGAAAATCCTCTTTAATCACTCAACGAAGAAAGGGAGGGGAAAGGGAGGGGAAAGGGGGAGTTTCGCGAAATGGTATACCCACCCAGCTCAGGTGAAGCGCAGAAAGTATTTATACAGTATTTTCATACAGCACAAATATGCAGTGCGGATGGTTTTATATGTATAAAAGTAGGATTTTAGAATCCGTCCGCCGAAAGCGGCAACCGACGCGTACGATTGTAAGAGTATGAAATACTCGTACAAAGTTTGATCATGATTATATTCGTCGAAGGGCAGGCTGTACCACCGCTAACGATGAGTAGAGCGGAAGGGAGTCTGTCACGCATTCCCTGAACCACGCCAATTAACCTCCGACCGTTGATGTCAAGTTTCCGGTATTATCGATTAGTTTGACATGCGCTGATCCGTGGGAATATGGCAAAGTTGAAGTATGAAACGGAAAAGTGTAACCGCTTCCCGAACCCGGGATACCTAAGAAAAACCAAATCGGTCCGAACGACTGGACACGAGGACTCTCTGTGGAACTACTCCCGCGTTCTTGATCCAACGACCTATGTCAGAAGATGGAGAATTGAACGGAAAGATGATGCGAGAAACGTTTTCGGAATTTTTTTGTTTAACGAAATGAAAACACTCCATTTGGACAGAGAGATCGGGAATTTTCGAGATTCACGGGTACATATAGGCGGGAGAGATAGAGAGAGAGAGAGAGAGTCGAGAGGAGGAAAGTGTCTCGCGTTATATCTCAGTCTTTCGTATATATGGAAGTCGCGGCGAAAGTGTACAATGAAATCGATCGACGTAATGAACACGTCGCGTGTACAGGCACACGCACAGAAATCGCGGGGGAAATTTTAATTCGCGGAACTCATATCGTTGAAAAGTGTCACAGATGAGAATACCGCTCGCTAGTCCGTGCAATAGGTTTGATTGCAAAAATGAAACATATGTAACGTACTACATATACATATACATACCTATGCGCGCATCCGTGGGTGAAAATGAAAAATGTCTCGCACGTCGAACCCTGGGGGATTTCATAAACGAATTAAAGTACCTATATAGGTACGTACTACGTATACCTACGTACGTGGTGGGGGTTTCATTCCTCCGGCGCATAAATTGCATCTTTTCCAATCCCCGAGGTATTTCTTTCATTTTCCGACTTCGTTTTGCCATTTTAATGCCACGGGGATACAATTGATGGTCATTGGCGAGCCGAGTTCCAAATTAGCGACTCGCGGTCTAGATTATTGATTTGTAATTTCGACACGAACCTAGGATATGGATTCTTGATAGGGCTGTCGATCTTTTACGGTGAAAGCTTCGACTATTCAATGACGGTGAGGTTAATTGATCCCTGAAGTAAACGTTTCGCGTTCAGAGATGAAAAGCGAACGGGGGAGAATATAGGTATATTTGTCGCATCATAACGCTCGAAAAAACTAGAACGAACAGCGAGGGGTGCTTTGAAACAGTTCTGCTCATTTATCCGGTGGGTAGCAATAAGAAAGTTTTCATTTTCCTTTTTCCTTGCTTCTTTTCCTCTTCTACTCGCTATGGTCGTGAGTTCCTCCGATGCGACCGACTCCGCTCGCTTCACGTATATTATACCCTTAAAGTCTAAAATAAACCCATTTCCCGAGGTCCGCCCTAACTTTCATTAGGGAAGATTAAACGATATTATAGAAACGAAACGGTTTCGGTATACTAAATTCACTTCTGAATGCCAACCCGCAGTTAGATTTAGCTGGATGCGAGTAAACCTACACCGGCTACACCGCCGCGGGTATATGTCCACGTTACAAGTCCGCAACGCGCACGCGTTCATGAATGCCAGAATATGGTGGAGGGTTTGGAAAAAAAAAAGAAGAAAAAATAGATAGGTATAAAAAAAGACACATTAGCACGCATTCAGAACGGCGGGGTGCTAGGAAGCAGCGAGAAGTGAAGGGGACGGGGGAAACAAAAAAGACGCAAGAGAGAAGGGAAGAGAGAAGAAAAAATAAAAAAATGAAACGGAAAGATAGAGTAAACGCTAACAGGGTGCAGTTCGAAATAATTAACGCCCAACTAAGCAAAGACTATGACTGAACGCAATGAGGGGAGTCGATAGCGTTATCGTCCCTGACGTGGTAGGGCGTCGGGACGGTAACGGTAATGGGGAAAGCGGGGGGAATCCCATCCTATAGCCCTTATCGGTCGAACGACACTACCGCGACCGCTGCCCATTCCTTGGCGCTGCAAAGTCTGTTAATTGAAATTTGAATCACATCGCTGAGCCCCGCTAGCTTCGACCAGGATTATACCGTGGAACGATATATATATATATATGTCAGATACGAGAGTACGCCCGGGTAAAACTAGCTATAGCTCGGTCAGGATCTAGACACCCAAACGCACGTCACGTATCCGATAATAAACTAACAAATAATTATCTCACTGACTGCCGCAGTGACACGGCTAACAAGTGTTTTATTTATTGAAAACAATATTTTATTCTTAATGCAAATAATGACCCGATAGCGGTGCTAGTAGGGTGTATCGCGTAGAGCCTTTCTTTTAACCAAAATGCACGTCTTGTCCGACCAATTGACTAAAAAGGAATGCCTGGAGCACCCTGAGTCTCCACTTCAAGAACCTAGGCCTCTACGCGATACAATCCACTCGTGGTCTATGCACCACGCACCACCATCGGGGGAGGTTCTTCCCAGAACGCACTCATCGAGTGCTGTATCTTCTGCAGTCGTTCGGCCCGATCCCTTGTCACCTCGCACTTGGGGTTGCCTAAACATTGGCCAGGGATCGACTGCGTTTTGTTTAAAAACTCAAGTGCCGTCGAAGATCTTAACTTTCACGGCGATGCGACACGGCCATACTGACTAGCACACGTCTCGGGTGCCAGGTATCCATCCATCTAACTTACTTCTGAAACAATAAAACAGACATCGAACGAACAGACATTAGTTCTCGTTCGGCTTTCCTGACCATACAAGTCTGCCACCATTCTTCAGCCAAATCCCATGTCGTTTCCACCTCATGTGTGCAATCATGTGTATCATTTCATTTTCAACGTATTTACCAATAAACGAATTTCCGTGAATTCTGTACTCAAGGCACCAATGGCTCTGCGGGCATGCCTCACGCATCCTCACAATTTCTAACCATTGACCTTTACTGACAATAGCTCTGTAGGCATGCCTCATGCATCCGTACATTTTCTAACCATTGACTTTTTCTGACAATAGCTCTGTAGACATGCCTTGCGCATTCGTACAAGTTCTAACCATTGCCCTGCACTGACAATAGCTCTGTAGGCATGCCTGATGCATCCGTACAAGTTCTAACCATTGCCCTGCGCTCACAATAGCTCTGCAGACATGCCTTGCGCATTCGTACAAGTTCTAACCATTGCGACATGCTGAATCGTTCTCGAGTTACGTCTAGGCCTCGGGTTCAAGATGCTGGGTGATCAAGTCCAGCGGGCGAGAGCCAAAGTCGCACTCTCGAACAGAAACAACGATCACCAACAGAGTCCCATGCTCTCTTCGGATTTCTATAGGTAAATCCGGCTCAACCAGAACCACATGTTCTCTGCGAATTCTCAACAGAATTCGGAAACCCACAGAACCAGACTGCGTCTGTTCGATAACTTATTGTCCCGACCCACTTGGGCACAGTCTCCCAGCAAAACCCCATGTTTGCACTCATGACCAAAAACTTTGGTACCACCACAGTCTCTCGGACCAAATCACATGAATCGCTACGCGATTCTATTCTCATCTTCTTCGCTTTCTGCGACACAGCTATCCTGACTCGCGCCCTCTCCTGGAGCTGCGATCAGCTTATCATGAGATACCTTAATGCTACTACGGCCTCTCGATCCGTAGCCTACTTTCTTAACCAAATATCTATCGTTCGGTAGCACCGCAACGACTTCTACGGGACCGCGATATTTTGCGTCCAACTTTGTCTTTATCCTGTCATTATTCCTAACCATTACAAAATCTCCAATTTTAAATGGCTTAACCCGTTTGTTTCTTCTATCAAACCTTTCTTTTTCTCTTGCGGCCTCTGCTGTTATGCTATCTGCAGCCTTTGCTCTGAGCTCATTCAAATTAACACTTTCGGTCTCTACACTATTATGCTTCACACGTTCAATCTCGATTGAATTTATTTTTGTGCCAAACAAAATCTCGGCGGGACTTTTCCCTATTGTTTTCTGAACGGTAGAATTTATCGCAAGTTGCACTTTACCTAACTCGTTCTGCCACTGCTTTCCCTGAGCCTTGCTAATTGCCAACATATTTCTCATGGTCGACATGACCCTCTCAACTTGACCGTTAGCTCTCGGCGTTCCCGAAGCTATAAGGTGAATTAAAATATTCTTTTCCTCACAATATTTTTTGAATCGCGCATTTGTAAACCCTGAACCTTGGTCGCAAATGATTCGTCTCGGAACTCCAAAAGTAAACGAGTGTTTCTCTATCTGGTTGATTGCTGTTTCTGTATCTAAACGGTTTATCCAATTTAATGTTACGAATTTCGTAAATCCATCTATGATTACGAAAACGTATTCTTTCTTGTCAGAGGGACCTGATAATTTTCCTGATATGTCTATGTGAATCGTATACCACGGTGTATTGTCCTTGTCTATAGGGTGCAGCTGTGCTTGCGTTGGTCTTGATACCGATTTGCAAGTTTGACATAAAATACAATTTTCTACAAATTTCTTGACTCGCTTTGACATCTGGGGGAACCAATACAATTCGTACAACTTCTCCAGAGTCTTTTCCCAGCCCAAATGGCAGATACTCGCGTGTACGTGATGTATGAGTGACCATACCATCAGTCTCGGCACTACGGGTAGTGTTATCTGTTTCGCTTTTCTTTCTATGGTCCGCATTAAGATCTTGTCTTTGATTGAGTATGTCTTTGCTGTCTCCGATCCGTCCAGTACTTCGCGGTACAAAGTTTTTATTTCATCGTCTTTCTGCTGTGCTACGATTAACCAATCATCAGCTAATTCAATTATTTTATTATCGCGTTTGACTACCTTCAATACATTCTTTTCTGTTACTGGATTTCTTGACAGAAAGTCCGCGTGCTTCATTCGTTCACCCGCGCGGTATTCTATTTCAAACTCAAACGATTGCAAAAATGCCCACCAACGATAAACTCGTGGCGTTAGATCTTTCTTGAGGCTCGCGGCCTTTAAGGAGTTACAGTCTGTCACAACTAAAAATTTACGTCCTACTAGGTATTGTCTGAAGTGTTTTATTGCGTTTACAACGGCGAGAGTCTCAAGTTCGTACGAATGGTAACGAGTTTCGGCGTCTATGGTACGTCTGCTGTAATAAGCGATCGGATGTTTTTCTTTGTCAGCACGTTGAAGCAACACAGCGCCGTACCCGAGGGCACTGGCGTCGGTATGCAGTTCGATTGGAAGATTAGGGTCGAATATTCGCAGTAACGGTTCCGATGTTAAGTGTTCTACTAGCTTGGTTCTAGCGTCGGTGTGTTCATCTGTCCATGTTATTGTCTTGGTACTACCTGCAGTAAGTTTGTACAGAGGGGCTGCTATCTGCGAGAATTTTGGTATAAACCTACGAAAATAAGATGCTAACCCTAACAATTGCCTTACCTGGGTCTGCGTTCGGGGGATGGGCGATTGCACCAGGGCTTCGATTTTTCGAAGGTTGGGCCTCAACCCTCCATGCGATACAGTGTACCCCAGATAATCAATCTCAGTTTTCAAGAATTTACATTTCTTTAAATTAAACGAGAACCCATTCTCGGCTAGTTTTGCCATCACGATTTTCAATCTATCTAGAGCCTCTTGCTCAGTTCTACCGGGTATAAGAACGTCATCCAAATAAACAATCGCGAAAGAATATCTCAGTTCTCCCAACGCGTTATTAATTGCTCTCTGGTATACGGAAGGTGCATTCATCAACCCAAATGGCATGGTTAAAAATTCAAACTGTCCGTCTGGTGTAATAAAAGCGAGCTTCTCGATCGAGTTCTCTTCGACGGGTATTTGATGAAACCCAGCCGTCATATCTAATGACGAAAAATAATGTGCACCGGACAAGCGATCTAACTGATCTTGAATCAGTGGCAACGGATAACGATCTGCTACCGTGTTCGAATTTAATTCCCGAAAGTCTACGCATAATCTATCCGATCCATCCTTCTTCTTTACCAAAATGATTGGACTAGAAAACGGGCTTCTGCTTTCCCGAACGATTCCTGCCTCGAGCATCTTGTCAACCAAACCTCTTACAGTCTCTCGTTCTACAATGCCTAGCTTATAAGGCCTTCTCTGTACGATTTTATTCTCGTCTTTTAGCCTAATCTCAAAGCTGCCAGATGTTACCCGAATCTTTGGAGCTTCAACGCTCATATGTTTCGCATACAGTTTCAACAACTCTACAAGTGGTGCTCTCATTTCAACCGAGTCACAATCAACAGCGTTGATATCAATCTCTTCAATACACGAGCCAACGAATTTGTCTACCTTTGCAAATTTAACCATGGTTCCGTCCAACGTGACCGAGACACCATTTGCCAACAATTCTTTACCCAGAATTAACTTCGCGGACAAACTTTCGTCCGGTACCACATACAAATCAATTTCAACGTTTATGCCATTCAGCTCGGCAAACACAGAGATCTGCTCTCGGCAATCTACGTATCCATTACCAATACCTCTTAACCGCGTAGAGACTACTCGTCTCTTACCGGGCAACCTTTCTACCAGACTCTCCGCTACAAGGGAGCAGTCAGAACCAGAATCAAAAATAAATGTCAACACCTTACCGTCGGCTAGCTTCAGCGTATTCTCAGTAGAGGTCAAATTACAAAGCCTTACTACCTTCTCATCCTTCTTAGGACAATTCGGGGCAATATGTCCCTCTTCCTTGCAACTGTAGCAGGTCACCGGCCGCTTAAAATCTGGACCCCTGCTGCTCGAACCCTTGGTGTCCCGTGCATGACTCACGCTTTGTGACCGCGGGGCGGATCGACAATCGGCCTTGCGATGTCCTCTTTTTCCGCAATTGAAGCACTCGATGTCCGAACGGTGCGACCTACCATCTCGCGGCGCCGAAGTCTTGGTATGTGGACCAGGGGCTCCGGTAGGTGCACGCGGTCGATGGTGATCGGTCGTTCGTCCATCGAGGTACCCCATTGCTTCCTGCAAACTTTTAGGAGATTCGCGAACGAATATGTTGCGAACGAATCGGTTCTGCGCCGAATAGGATAATCCCGCTAGTTGAGCGGCAGCCTCATCCATCGTCTGCCTTTCGTTGAGCCACGCTTTCAGCTTTCTTCCCCTCTTCATGAAATTTTCCAGCGTAAACTCGGCATCCTCCGTCCAGATCGTATGCAGCTCAGACGCAGCGTTCTTATTTTTCGCATACGCGCTCAAAAATTCGGCACGTATCTCAACCCAGCTTTTGCCTGAAGGGTCCATACCCGTAAACCATTGAGCTGCTTCGCCCTGGAAGGCTTTCGCTAGGTGCTGGACCACTTCCCAATCATCAGGGTTATGACGACGAATCCACTCGTCGACCATCTTCGCCCAGCCAGTTGCGTCGGTGGTCTTGGGGTCAAATTTGACCAGATCCATCGGGGCTCGTTCTCGTCTAGAGAGTAACGCAAGAAGTCGCAGATTTTCCTCCTCTAATCTCGACTTACGCCTTCTTCGCCTGTTCCTCCTCTGTACTGAATCATCAGATTCGTACTCGGATTCGGACGTCGCCGGGGATCGATCTCTCTTCCTACTTCTAGGTTTCACACTGCCTGCATCACGGTCAGTTACACTCACACTCTTTTCAGCGTCTTTCGGTAGCACACTCACACTCTCAGCGTCTATCGTCGCCACACTTACACTCTTTGCACCGTTGCTTTCCATAGCTGTATCCAAACTTATTCACTAACACGGTTTTCACAAGAATCTTTACCGCCCGAATCACAGTCGATTAAACGTTCTGTATCCCACTTCTGATGTCAGATACGAGAGTACGCCCGGGTAAAACTAGCTATAGCTCGGTCAGGATCTAGACACCCAAACGCACGTCACGTATCCGATAATAAACTAACAAATAATTATCTCACTGACTGCCGCAGTGACACGGCTAACAAGTGTTTTATTTATTGAAAACAATATTTTATTCTTAATGCAAATAATGACCCGATAGCGGTGCTAGTAGGGTGTATCGCGTAGAGCCTTTCTTTTAACCAAAATGCACGTCTTGTCCGACCAATTGACTAAAAAGGAATGCCTGGAGCACCCTGAGTCTCCACTTCAAGAACCTAGGCCTCTACGCGATACAATCCACTCGTGGTCTATGCACCACGCACCACCATCGGGGGAGGTTCTTCCCAGAACGCACTCATCGAGTGCTGTATCTTCTGCAGTCGTTCGGCCCGATCCCTTGTCACCTCGCACTTGGGGTTGCCTAAACATTGGCCAGGGATCGACTGCGTTTTGTTTAAAAACTCAAGTGCCGTCGAAGATCTTAACTTTCACGGCGATGCGACATATATATATATATATATATGTATATATATATACACTTACGACTCCGTCGCATATATATATGTATATGTAGATATATTGTACCTACGTGCAGCAATCATGCGTTCGGATCGATGAAATCTGCAGTTGAGTCCGCATCGCGCAATCGGATCGGTCCACTTCATATTCATGCGCTAAATCCGGAACCGTGCCTTCGGCTTTCGCGGATCAACCTCTCGCTCGATTTTCACCATGTGCGATATGCATACATACGCGTGCATAAATATGGGTACAAACCGCTTGCATTCCGAAGATTCAGAGTTCAGGGACAGACGCTGATATTGGTAACCTGACCTACAGCTACGCCTCAGCCCGCCCGGCAGAGTGCCCCCTTAATCTATCGATTCCCCGTCTCATTCTCCCCGGCTCGAGATCACGTACGACAAGCCCGTGCTCGATTCTCTCGCTTTTTCTCACGGGCACGCCGTGCGTCGCTCGGTTAGATACGGTGCGGCTGAATCCCGGTGAAAGATGAATAAATAAATATATGTATATATACCTATGTATACGTATAGTTTTAATCCGCAGCCGGACGGACTTGAACAGCCAATTTGCAGTCTAGAGTGGAGAAGGCAACGGTTGTACCAGAGACACGTTTTAAGATGGGTGACTGCGCTCCCACCTCGTTTACTACATTAAACATTTTTCCTCGCGCGGTCTACGCGAGATAAATTATAGTTAACTTGAGAATTGTACCGACCAGACGTGATATTTACGAATGCTACTTTCAGCCACTCGATCTACCTTGAGGAGACATTGAATCCTCCGTCAGGGGTACATTATACGCACGTAGCAATAGCCAGTATGCGGTAACCACAAGCAGACTGGCGAGGATAGCGCGCGAAGGGGGATATTGTTCATATACATGGACATATTGTTCGGTGTGGTATTACCCGAGTTCGACAGGCGAAGCGTTATTAGACACACCTTCTCGTATCTACATGTAAGTAAGGCGACACGAGGAAGAGCATAGTGAAATGGCCCCGGCATAGCTTATAGTCTTGCCCCGTGCAATGGGACTGTAGGATTTAATTAGCGACGACTCCAGGGGCCTGCTGGCGGGGTTTTCGTGGCTCTACGCGGGAGGGATCCATCTGCAGGGATAGATGGTAAATGTTGTTTTTCCCGCGGGACAAAAGTGGGCTGCTCACCTGCTCGTGTTTCCTGTCTGCCTACACGGGAACTCCTAATGAAAGGTGCATGTAGTCGTATTGTGCGTGGATACAGGCTTACATATAGGTATGTATGTGCATACATAGATAGTTATATAATACATACGTACAGAATACAGATATACACATACGCGTGTGCGTACGGGTGCGTGTGTCGTGAATTAACCCGTCGATAACCGTGCCTCCGTTTCGATTCCACCAAGCGATCCTGCCGGGCGTACACACGCGTATGTGTACTACGTATACGAGGGGCTCTAAACATATTCAGTTAATTCGCTGGGCCCGAGAATCGCACCCCCGGGGTTCAATTAAGTCCCGTTGTTTCTAACCGAGCGTAATTCCAGCCATTCAACAAGTCACTCGTCGTCCCAAACCGTTCGTACCCTTAATTTGACATCTCGTACAGCCAATTTATAACCATTCCTGGTATTCCGCGTCGCGCCTGGATATTACGACGGATTCTAAGTGAGTCGGTCCGTAATTCATTCTGGAACTGTTGGGAGGACCCCGTTTGCCAGGAGTGGCATACGACGAGGCAGTAGGCCGCCACCGTATCTCGCATCCAGACCGTACCTAGAGTCTGACTGAGTCTCCCTCGTCTCGTGTCTCGTTCGTCGGTCTCGAGGTACGCGACTAGAGAGGGACAAACGAGACGAGCGAAAATCTCCGTACACCGATTGCCGATATCGTCGCGAGTTCAGATTCTCAGTTAATTATTATCCTATTTCTCTGCGAACGGTTAAAAATTATGAATCGGTCATACGGTTCGTGGATCGATTCGCGGGGTATTAGATCCGAGTTCCATGTCGACGGAACCAGGAAGTTGGTACAAAGTCTGGAAACAAAGTCGTGGCTCGCGTAACGTCGACTATAACCCTGATTCCGATTCCCGTTACGAGAACACGCGTGGCTTTCGCACGTTGGGGTTATAGAGGTATATCCGGAGATTTAAAGTCGATGGTTCGAAGAGGACAGGGTCAGGGACGGGAAGGTAGATAGGCGGGTATACCGTAGCCGCGACTGCATTATTGACCACATCTTCGACTCAGCCTCGTCGAAGATATCCCACGAGAGCGAACTCAGCAGGATCCGGGCGATTTTTCCTCCCATCCTATCCTTTCGTTATCCGGGACGGTATAAACCCTCGACTTTGAGGAGGCGATGTACCAAAGCGAGACGTTCAGACCTCGAGACAACTCCTACGTCCAGGCACCGCCGCGCGGCTGTGACCCAGCTCTTTGTCCTCAAGATATTTTGTCCATTGTCTACCTCGGAGGATCGAGTAAGTGACGCGAGATCACCGGCTTGACAACATTGTCTGGGATCACTCGTTTCGTGCGATATGTGTACTTTATACACGCCTGCGGAGATGATGATCTTCTTTCCTTTTTTTTTCATCACCGTTCCCATTTTTCTTTTTTACCAAACTCCTCGCTCCTCGATTGCTCCGATTCCTTAGCGCATTTCGTGGGTCTCGCGTGGTATACCCGTGTTCATCGTGCCAGACGTATATCTAGGCACTCGAGAGGTGCATCGTCAAAGAACCGAACCGATGTAAGCTCCTTCGTATGGTATCGAATTTTCGTTACTCGGCGAACCTTCGTAGTACGTATCCAGGTAGTACGTATATGGCTGTACCCCGTGCCGACTGCCGTTGCTGCTACCTTATAGCCTTGTTCGTTCCTCGTCCCGCGCCCCGTTCCACGTGTCCGCTGAACCCAGGACCAGCGCGAAATAATTAACTACCCCTGCACCGGCGCTGGTTCGCTCTCCCAAGATTTAAGCCCCGTAGCCGCTTTAAATATTTACCAACGACGATTTTAAACAAACTTGCCCGAGTTGTCTACCGAGGTGGGTGTAAGACTAGCGAAAGGTTCGAGTCGCGGTTGAACAAGCTGTCCGCGACACCACTCGTCCGATTAGAATTTTGGCACACCGATCGACAATGGGGGAACAAGATTCGCGCGTTTCTTCAGTTCTTTTTTCATTCTTCGACAAATTGTCTTCAACTTTTCATTTCACGAGGCTGTTGTTCGTGGTCGGAAATGTCACAAGCTCGTCGTACGGCCACGGGTTCGTTCTTAGTCATCGCTAAACATGCCTCGAACGTTTCAACGAGTTTCTCCCGTCAGTATTCTCTCTTTGCCTTCGGCTACTCGGAATTTTTGTGTACCGCTAGTCGCTGCGGGCTCGTTTCGTACGAAAACTTTTTCATTTACACGAATATTTTATGAAACGTCGCTCGCGTTTGATTCATGGGGAAAGAAGGGTTTCGGTTTGAAACAACAGTTTAACAATCGTACAGTAACAACGTTCCTTTATAGGATTAACCGACAATCTCACCGTAAAGAATAATATTTAAATAACGTATCCTTGCCGATCACTGCCAGCAACGTCCCGCTCTCTGCCTGCCTGTCCGTCAGTCCATCTATCTAGTTATCCAGCTATCCACGTAACTTTTCCCGTAAACATCCGTTTGCTCATTTTTTGCCTACTCGCACCAGGGTCCATCGATTTTCGTGAATCGGTTATTTGGCGTGGATTTTCACACGGAAAGCCAGCGCAAATCAACCATTTGACAGAAACACTTTTGCGCCCCACACCGTTTTTTTTATTCCCCCCCCCCCCCCCCCCCCCATTATTTCTCTGTGATCCTTCAGCCGACATACTACCACGGTGTGGAGGTATAGGTGTAGTACATCTAAATATTTGAACATGACGTTTTACCATCGTCATCATACGCCGTTAGTCAACGCCGCCTGCATGACTGTATCCCGCCACGCGGTTAATTTATCGAGCAAACCTAGGACCGTACTTTGGGTATAATTTGTTTCGTTTGTATTTGATGACAATTGTGTGATTCGCCGGCGTTGCGTTGACCGGAATGGAAATGGTCGGGAATCGTTAGGTGAGCATACGTCGCCCGAACCGTTCGTTGTAATTCTCATTGGAAACGTCAACTTTTGTTCGTTCATATTCGATGCTCTATAGGATTACGGCAGCTTTGGCCGTTAGTACCGTTACTAGCTGTACGCAGGTGATAATTACTGGGTTGTACGCTTGGCGAATCTCCAACTTGTCAAAACGTACCCTGCCCCTCTGTATCCCGCGATCGAGAGTCCGGAAGAGCACGCGGATTATCACAAGTCGAAGATTCTACCGGCGACCGCATATAGACGAACAAAGAGAGCGGACATTCGAGCTTCGAGCGAGTGAAATTCGTACCTGCCGACGCCATGTAGTATACGACGACGAGCGTATCTAGCTGAACGCTTTCGATTAAGGAATTAGGGCGTTTGGCCTGCATCCGCGTTCCAACAGCTTTCACATTTCGCATTTCACATTTCACATTTCACATTTCACATTTCCTTGGTTCGGTCTCTTGGTCAACTTCATCTGTATTCCAAAAGGCAGTCGGGTCTCGAGCTACGCGCTAAGGTATTGCCTACGGGCACGTGCGAATGCCTCGACTCTAACGCGACTCTACACGCCGATCGCGGGCTACACTCCATGCAGCGTCAAAACCACCCACCGTATCGTATCTCAATCTATTCCCCGCACCGCGACCCTCGGGTCACCGAGGTGTCGACACATATTCGAACGCATCGTTTTCTCTGTTCCATATGTACGAGTGACTTGATCCATCGTAATCCCTTGATTGGAAGAAATCCAAGTCTCAAAGTTACGAATGTTGATATAGTCACGAAAAAATGAAACTAAATGCCCTCCTTGTTCCTGAAAGACAAATCTTGAGGCTGTGATCGTACGTATACTATGGTAGCCACCCGCCCTGTATGAATACGACCGATTGTCACTGTTGCCCGGTGGCTGGCTGGTGGCGTTAAGTATAAAAGAAGACAAGACCCTGACCTCGTAAATCTTACTTTGGGTCCCGGCCGTGTCGTATACGTATACAGCTGCCGGAATCTAAGCCTGAGCGAGGTGGTCCGAGACACGCGATTCTCCGAAAGTAGCCACCGATTTGATTCCATTATACCGAGCGGTCGCGGAGACGAGTGCTTCCGCGATTCGGTAAAAGTTTCACCGGGAGGTAAATTGTGATGATAATAGTGTTCGCCCGTGGCGCGGTCCGCTCGGGTAAACATTAACATCCGCGGTCCGATCCTCTTCGGTGCCGGGGTCGTAGTTTTCTACGATGGTATCGGAAGGAGTTGCGACCTTTCGCCAAATTGCTTTATGAACGAGCCGATGGCCCTCGATTGATACCCCGAGGCATGGTGCTGCGAAACACTGAAAGGACGAAATTGGAACGAAATATCATTTCCGAGAACAGAAGGTCCCTACCGTGAAATAGGTTGTACATAAGCCTAGGCGATGTATACGTATGTATGTATCTATGTATGTATGTATGTACATGTACATCGTACATACATATATATACCTACGAGTACGTATGAAGCGGCGACGCGGTGTCGTGATTCCATATATACCCCGGACTGTTTCGAGATATAGAGATATCGAATCGAGTGATCGAACCAGACTCTAACCCGCAGACTGACATCATTCACCGGATGAGAAAAGTTCTTTTTTTTCTTTCTCCTCTTGTGTGTTTCTAACGAAACTTTTCCCTAAAACCTCGACGCACGGTGGTTCTTTTCCTTCGTCTACTCTACCCGCTAGCGCACTCACTGCACTCGATACGTCTGGCAAAGCCGGGTATATCCAGCCTTTTTCCTCCGCCTAGGCTCGTATAGTTACAGTTATCGCCTAATTCCACGTATACCGTTTTATCACCCGAGCCGCCGAAAGTGGATACCTTTGCCCAAAAGTCCGAGAGCTTGGTTCGCCCTTCGTATTCCAGGGAAAAACGACGACCAGCGTCCGGCTAAAGGTGGGGAGGCTCTCATCCCTGCAAGAAGACGCTACGGAATAAATGCTGCAATAAACAAATGGTCCCCTTTAAAAATGCATACAACGGGGTGCCCTTTTTCTTAGGGGAAAAAGGAACGACAGAGGAAGAAAAGGGAGGCATCGCAAATGTCCTGGGGCGGTAGTAATCAATCAGGGTCTGATAATAATTCGCCCACTCAAGCGCCCTTTTCGACGCTCGACCAAATGGCAGGTCTTTAAGCTCGTTGCCTGCACTCAACACGGGTCAGCCGTTAGCAAATGCCGTGGATAATATTTAAGTATGCTACCGAGAACGGTAACGGGTCGCTTCTTCTCCGGTGTACTTTTGTACGAGCGACACTCGGGAGCTGGAAGTTAACGGCATTCTCGAATACCGCTAAATAAATTTATACTTCCAGTCTACACCTGGTCACCTCATTCATTCGCTGTTAAAAGTTGATATTCAACGTCGAACGATGTGAGTCGTGGGCGTTTTAGCGGAGGATCTATAGACGATGTCGACTGACCAAACAAACCGAGTATCGATCGTTGAAGATTTCGTCTCGGGAATGAGGTAGTTTCGAAGGGACAACTTCACTCGCGATGCTTGATCGGATCGATCGGATATTAATTGCCGGGTTAACTAATTTTCGAGATTAAATTGCGTGATTGTATTTTCGAAGGGTAAATTTACGAGCGACAGCGCGACGCGAGATTTTTCTCATTTTATTAGGACGTATATATATATACATAGATGAAAAATGTGGGAAATTTTACAAAATACTTGCGAGCCAAGGTTTGACGATAATATACCTCGACCGCAAATTAGGTGTTGCCATGCGAGTTAATTAACTATTCATTGTTGGCTGTTATAATAACACGAAATATTAGCTCCCTGCCCGTGTACCAATATGCAACGGCTGATATCCCGGGAGCCATATTAATTCCAGAATTGTTTTGCTACGAAATTTATTACCTAGTTAACGGTTTGCCTGCACTGTTAATATACGCTCCGCTACAACTGCTGCAGGCCGGCCGAATGATTGAGGGACCGACCAGAAATATTGCCAATTCACGTGTGACCTCGACTATCTCGTGAGTTAAGTACATCGCCGATTACGGAAGTCTAGTTAACGTGAAAACGTTAGCCATCGAGTGAAACGAGAACGCGTACGCAGCCAGAATCGTGATTAACTCGAGTCGCGAGCCGCGAGCGTCTTGCATGGGAAGCGACTACAGTTATCGAGTCAAATGACTGATTTTTGATAGACTGCTAGCGGAAGATCGATCCTAGTTGGTTTCAACTTACAATTACAATCGGGCGAGAAGGAGCTTTGCGCTGCCCGGTTCGAGTTTCGCATATGATACACATCCGTTGCATAGAATCACGAGTCTCATCTTTGTCTCTGATAAAACTTCGGTATTACGTAGCTCCGGGGCTGATCCGGGTGTGGCAGAGTAATCCAAAGGCTCACACGAGATATGAAACTGCAACTCGTGCGAAATTCAAACGAGTAGATAAAATCGTGCATAGCTGAAACGGGAAAACTCCATGGGTACGCTATACTCGACGACTGAACCAAACTGCCGCAACAGAGTGGGTAGGTATACGTACCTCGCACAATTTCGAAACTTGAAATCGCGCTCTCTAATCTCCGGCTATATCAAGGCACTCGATTCCAAGGTTACGAAATTAAACCTGCAGACTATTCTAAATCTGCACTGCTTCAACTAACGATAACTAGTCGAAGAATAGCTGATCGGGTGTCTTTTCTCACCCTCGAAAACCGTTCCGAGTAAAGGGACGAATCTTTGCTCGTCACCTATACGCGCGTGTGTCGTTAATCGAATAGTCGAGGAGTGCGAAGCCGATTCGTTTGTTGTTTCGCGCTTCGAACTCTGACGTTATATAGAGGTATTCACAATCGTTCTGATAGTCGAGTGGAGTAGATGAATAGAAAGGTATGTAGAGCGTAGGAAAATTTGTAGCCCATCCCGTCATCTTGGAAATGGATGAAATCTCCAGCCCGGAGAGTTGACAGGAATCCGTTGAATTATCCGATCGTCAACATCAAACGGTGCTCCCTGCTATTAAATTCAGATCGGCTTCCGGAAGTGCAGGTCGCCCTTAAACATCGGAACCCGTTAATGTCAGGCTCACGTACAGGAATTGAATTACGTCAAGCGCACCCTTCCAGCTCGAATAGGAGCCCGTTAACGAACCTTTTCCCTCCTTCAAGCCCTGATCCCTCCGGCTACTCCTTCCTCGGGACAATTGCGTGGCCCGTGTGACTCTCCCCTTCCCCTTTTTTCCCAAACTCCGAAGAAAGAACCGTACCCGCTCCCGAGTATACCGAGAGCGAACCTTGACTCTTTCAAAGGTAGACACTTCGCCTCGACGACGATGTCCGGGCGAGCGGGAATCAGCCGCTCCTCTGATTTACAAGTAAATCCGACTTTGCGCGCTGTGCCAATGATGAGAAACGAATTCTGATCGCGTTTGGGAACAAAGTTGAAGAGACTGCGGTCCATAAGTCAATAATTATCAAACGAAGTCTGCGGTACTCCCCAGACAAACGGGTGACGCACGCGCTTTCAAACCCACCGGTCTCGACATATTTGAACGTGAATAGTCGACAGCCAATCACGAGCGATCCGTGACTCTGTCGAGGACAGATATTGATTATAAT
The DNA here is from genome assembly GCA_963966615.1 of Tenthredo amoena. Classification (NCBI taxonomy): domain Eukaryota; kingdom Metazoa; phylum Arthropoda; class Insecta; order Hymenoptera; family Tenthredinidae; genus Tenthredo; species Tenthredo amoena. The sequence continues at coordinate 246,024 of OZ016490.1, forward strand.
TGGTAATCTACGTCCTCGTCGACTCTGCGGGGTGCTTGGATAGCAGTTATGCCGTTAGACCCGGGGGGGGAGTTGAAACGACGATTGGCAAACGCGTTTCAGAAGTTCGTTATTATTCTAGGCTCGGTCGACGTCACCGAAATTCGGAGCAAGAAAATTGTCGCGCGGATACCAGATATACCTGTTCCGTTCCGTTCCGTTCCGTTCCGTTCCGTTCTCTCGAAATCCCCGGTTCTACGGCTAAAGGCATTTTCATTTAACCGATGCGACGCGACGTCGGCTTATCGGTCAATAACTCCAGGCTCGCTACCGCACGCTCCTTTGATCATACGAGTCAATAATCTGTCGGAAGCTATCGAGTCACAGCGTCAGAAAACGTCAGCCTCCTCAGTCGCCACTTTGCTCTCCCATCATCCGTGGGATGAAAGCTGAATCACGGGGACGAAAAGGCACTGACCTTGCTCTGGGTAAAATCAAAGTACGATTCATCGAGCAGCGCGCTCGTGTCTAACCACCGGCATGTGGTTTTTTGCCTCTGACTTAACTTCAAGCCACGATGACCACGTCGCGGGGCTGTCTGACCAGCTAGCTAGGTCTCGTCAGCTGTCAGCGTCGACACTTGTTGCTTCCCGGTATATATGAATATATGGACTGAGCATATATCCGTCGTATATGTAGTACAGTGGCTGGTGTCTCCTGACTATGGCTCCTCGACACGACGTTTCATCGCTGTCTCGTGCGACGTTTCATATACCCACCCGGTAATTGACGAACCGTTGACAAAGGGTCCTTGCGCCTGTCAAATTCTCGAGGCTCCCCCGCTACACGCTACACCCCCACACCCACACCCGGGCAGAAATCCGTGGATAATTAGATTTCGTTCAGCTACCTTGGTTTGCGTGGGAGAGGTGTTATAGCTAGTTGGACAGAATTTCCATAACCCTGCAATATGTACCGAAGTCCTGCGCTCTCGTTTCATTTCGCGGAACATTTGCAATTCTAAGAACTCTCCGCCAGATGAAATCTTCCCTCGTATCTGCATAGAGAGATTAGCTCGTACGTTTTGCTCGGATGTTTATACCAAGTTATAACCTGAGCTTGAATTAAACAGTTATGCATAAACCGTGGAACGGGTGTTATATACTTGTAGTATACCCGAAGCTTGGCGGGCCGGGTGATTCTGATGATCCTCGCAACAACCACGCCTCAATATGTAATTGCACTAATGGTCGCTCTCCCTCTTCTTCCATTATACGTGTATATTCATAATAGACTGGTCGGCGGTAAGGGCGGACCGGAAACAAATGGAAAACTTTACCCTGTTCGTAACTATTATAATAAATTCACCACATTGCTACCAACTCCGTCCGTTTTGCCTCGTACCAAACTCACTCTGTATCCATCCGATGAATCTGCCAATGAGACGCTAATTCTCGACCATTTTTTTGTTCCAGGTAAGAAACGGAATCAAGTTTCACGCGATACACCCGCGAAGTGCCAATTGAAATAGGGTCGGCGAGGGTGGGTCAACAGGTCCGCTCCTACAATGGAATCACGCGTCATCCCCTTCGGATATCTTTCCCACAACGACCAGCGCTTAAACTTTCAGGCTTCCTTCGTTCATCTCGAGTGCCTACTCAACTCGCGACGCGATAGAGAGACATGGATTATTTTTTTATTCTTTCTTTTTCCTTCATTCACGTAAGAGATCGGAATTGGAAAGGCAATATTTTATATTGCCCGTTAGAACGAATACCCGGCATGGGTATAGATACTTCAACTCGCGCCAAGTAGCCTCTCGGCATTGGTTGCAGCTGGGGGCCAACTACAGATACCGAGGAGAAATCTCTCGATATTCAAAGCCCTGACCCGATCAAACGGCTACCGGAAACTCATCTTGCAGGGCTGTTGCTACCCCAGGATTCCGATCATAAAATCTACGAGTGCAGGTAGTTTCGCGCGACGTGCCTAGGCAGCTCGCATACCTATATCCCGTTCGCTATTATGAATACAATAGAGTCAACCAGTTTGCTCTTGTTTCGTCTCGCTGTTATTTTATCACGGAAACTAGGGTAACCGGGCAGAGGGTGTCGGTTTCGAGCCGACTCAGAACACGAAACTCGAAACTCGAGACTCGCTAATGCGTTGTAAAGCGCGGCGACGCTGATTAAGGGTGCTGGGATAATTCGCCGGCCAGGTATCCGCTTGTCACACCTCGGTACGTGCGTGAACTGACCCGTCTCGAGGGGCGACGGTCCATATACGACGGTATCTATAGGTATACGAGAAAAGCTGCCGGGGGGGGGGGGGGGGGATGAACCGAGGCGGCTGACCCGACGAGTAAATATTTACCCGTCGACGTCGACAAACGTCGCAAGTTTTCCCGGAGGCATCGATCTTCCATTCGTCGGCGGGATACGAGGGGGACGAAGGCGGGTATACGTCAGAGGCTCAGTCGATCTCGGAACTTGTCAACTCAATGCGAAACCGCGGCGGTTCGGGAAATTCCACGTGAGCTAGTCGCGCGAATGTGAGAACTGATCGCCCCGGGCTCGAGAATTACAATATGAGGGACGAGGCCCTTGTGCTCGTATACATATATGTATGTGTGTACCTATATGTGTGGGAGGCGGAGGTAAAAGTTTCGATCTTAAGAGGGGAAAGAAAGAGTTCTGGAGCTCGAACAAGAGCACTCGAAGAGTTTCTTTGGAATTTGAAAACCAGGAAACGAAGCATCGCGGGAACACAAAGGGCGAACCGCGGGGAGTTCGAGAGTTACGCAAGGAATAATAGATATTTCCATGCATATACAATACTATATTTATGTACGTACATCTATATAGATATACATTATTGATGTAGACATTCAGCGAAAAACCGGGTGGCCTGAAAGAATATCGGCGGGGGGGGGGGGGGGGGGGGGGGAGGCCGTCTTGTTAAATATTAATTTGAGATTTCTCCGAGCTTCCCAACTTCAATGTTTCGAGAATTACAGTTTCCTCGTTTCTTATGAAAAGGGCTTGACGCTGCAGAGCCAAACAAGTATCGCGTAGCCGCAGCCATAAAAACTTGGGGAAACGAATTGAAAATTCACAATTTCTTACTCTCCTTTAAAATTGCATACTCCGGGAACCTCTTCACTCCGGGAACATCATCTCCGCCGCAATGATTCCTGCAAGTTATCGTACGCAGCATCCATTCCGCGGAGCACCACCCCGTACGTACACGCGTATGAATCATGCGCCGCACACAGGGTACACACAGGGATGGAAATTAATTTGAAGAAAATCTTTAATTTATACGCCTTTCACGAGGCTCGAGCGAGGGATAAGGTGTGGGAGAAAAGTGAAAAATGAAAGATGAAAAACAAGCGGAAACAACGCCCCAACGGATTGATGGATTATCATTCATTGGTGGACAGACACGTTGCACAACGCGAGCGCCCCTTTGAAACCCAATCTCCCTTCGCACACATCTCATTCCATTTTCCATTTCCTCAGCTCTGATCCGACCACTCGTCACCCCTGGAAGAGGGTCCTCTTCGGTCCAGACTCTAGATTCCAGGCGGAAGGGATTACCTCGGGAGAAAATGACCGCAGGTTTACCTTGACCAACCTTGACCAACCTTGACCAACCTCGACCAGACTAATAATTTTTCGCCAAACTCCCGACACTCGATCGTCCATCCTTCTGGCGCGGACTCTTTATCTCCCTCTCGATTCCAACCGCGAAGAATTGCCTTCAGACCGTGTCTCGTCTCGTAGGAGGTATACCTATAGACTACGGGGGCCACGGAGTACATCGCAGGGCCGAGCCGGGAAAGGGGCTCCGAGCACCGGGGGCCCCGGCCAGATAGCGCTGCATATTTCATGCCGGCTTGTAGCGTAACGTACGCCTCGCTTGGGAAATGATCCTGGGCCAAGCTGCGCCCCAACTTCCGGCTGAGGCGACGCCTACTCCCATCTGCAACCCTCCTTTAAGCTAAGCAGTGTCATTATAGTGCTTCGAGGATTGGCTCTTAGGTGAGGAGAGGGTTGCTCGTTGGCGGTGTATTCTCGGAGGAAAGTTGATGGGAAAGATCATCGGAAATTCATCCGGGGAAACTGAGGGTATGACTGATCTTCGATAATCGAAAGGGAACAGGTTGTCGGAATAACGGGGTGCACTGGCAACTGTATACCTAGCGTGTACCAGCTACTTATTTAAGACGCGGGTATACGCGGCGTGGTGGCGAGGCAAGGGTACTATAGGTATACGGGGTGTGGGGGTTCAGGGGTGAGTAACTCCGGCAAGAGATAAGGATGGAGTCCATAAATTAATTAGTCCGAGTCTCCAAGACTAAAAGCCATGTACGCTGTACCGCGACGCTATCTACTGCTCTACATCGCGGGGTTCTTAGCCAAGTGCGCAATGAGATTGAGGCACGTTCAACGGCCCTCTATAGCGCGGAACTTCCTGCGCCGTCTGACTTCTTGCCCCGGATAGCCTAACGTGAGAGAAGGTATTGGACTTATGTGTACACGATTGTTCCCCCGCGATACTACAGGAGCGTGTCCCCGCAGACCCTGTGAAAAGGGACCTCGCCTGGCCTTTGACCCCTTTCTCGAGGAGACCGTGTACGCGAGTGTATACCTACGGGTATAATAGTACGCCTCGAACCTTCTATATACTGCAATGAAAAGGCCCGCGATTCACCCACCGGATAAATAGGTCGGAATGAATTAGGTTCATGTTTTTCAAATGAATTACAGCTCTCTGGGGACTGGGGCACAACGCTTGGCTCGTCGAGAGTGCGAATACATATACTCGCGCCTAGATCCCGGATACTCGCGACCCTTTTATTCGCCCAGTTCTCGATTTCGCGTAGATTCACACCAGTGCACTATCCGGGTACCCGGTGCTCTCGCGAATGATAGGAGAACCTGGAAAACGTGGGTATACACCGTCTTACCATCTGCATCTCTCAGCTTCTTCGCTCGTCGTATACCCTGACCTGCACATATTATCCAGGTATATGTGTATATTAACGGGGTCGGGGCACACAGCACGGCAAAGTTAACCGCGAAGTGACCCAAAGTGACCGGCGCCCGTGTCTCTACTCCCTAGAGTCTGCATCGCTGCGGCCTCCGGCGAGCTAAATACATTTTGCGGTGTCCGAGTCGACGTCAGGGACCTAACTCAAACGCCACGGGCTACTCGTTACCGTTACCGTTTCCAAGGGTCAGCGTTACTTTGGCACACCTACGTACTACAACTTGGCTCGCACGCATACCCGGAGCAATCGGTTTGAAATTTGTAGTAAACGATTCGAAGAGGCTGGAATCGACGTCTCGTCTTGACCCCGATAGTTTCTTTCGCAAGATTAAAGGTGAATGCGGAAGGCAGCGCAGCCGGACTCGGTAATCTCCCGGTTCTATTTGATGCGATACACTTATCCCCGAGGCAAGGGAGAACTTATGAATAACGTATGAGTACGTATGAGCATACGTGGGTATACCTATACGTGGGCACTACGTTCGCACGGTATAAATGCAGGTTGCGACCGAACAGCGAGAATACTGCGGCGATATGCTTGGCGTCGCGTCGTTTCGTTCTAACATCAGATATATGACTTCACCGTGGAATCTCGCCTGCGGAATCCGTAAGGCGAAGGTGCGGATCGTTGTTTGCATAAACGTCGCGGCGCGTGAAAAACTGAAAGAGTATAAAAGCGACGTACCTCGCTCGATAGCTTAACGCGTGTTACCGTTCGGTCTCTCACGTTATCTCGATCTCGATGTTCGCCTCACCTCGGAGCGCCGAGGCTAGTAATTATCTTATCGGATTTCCTCACGGTTCCCGAACACACAATTGTTTTCACAAAACTAATAGCTGCACGCCGCTAAATCATTCCTGTATCAAAAACTTTGGTAATAGCCACCAGCGACGCTATAATTGTCGATCGCGTGCGAATATCAGCCAGTTTTCCGACCGATCTTCTTCGGTCTTCGGTCTCGGTATCGAGACCTCATATTGGAAATCCGTCGATGTAGTACCGGCGACTAAGAACTATAAAATTCGTACTAGATTCGTGACGATTCTCGGTCCGCTTGTTATCACGGGGAGACTTTTTACGGTGTAGAAATTTACATAATATTTAGATGCCGCGGTGCTTCTATAATATACGCAATTATAATTTCTGAGCACCTGATCCCTGCACCTTGAGCGCTCTACAGGTGCACGAAAGGTGGCCACCTATACCTATATCGTATACCTACGTTGGTTAATACCTAATTTAGTGCCACACCGAACCATAAACCCGTCACTAATTACAATGCAGTGAAATTTGAAACGGGGTTACGATCACCGTAAAGTAGTTATGACGCTTTCGCGTGAACCCTCTCTAGGTAGAGGCTGATATGAAATATTGGTAATAACAATATCTAGCGAGTGGTAATCGATTGGCCTTTCGATGCACGCACGCGGGTAATAAAATTCTTGTTACCCAGAGGAATGAGGAATTCCCTTATTTCTCCCTTGGAAATCTATATCACTCGTTGGCGCATAACTATATGACGTACGATATACATAGGTATACCAGACTCGTACGTATATGATGTATGCGCATGTATAGGTATAATACATGTATATATATATATACATGTGTATGCGGAGAGGTTAGGCAGCCACGAAGTGCGCCCAGGATACAGAGTATTCCTTAGAATAAATTTAAATATCGTGTAGTTCTTTGACATGTTAATGTTTTCTATACTCGCACGGTACGCCGGAGGTTCCCAAATTCTTTGATAACGGGTTTTCGCATTCTATTTGATTTATTTTTCTAGACGCGCCCGTTGTGCGCCCTGGAATGTATACATGTGAATTATTCCAATACTTGTATACCTTCATTCTCCCGAGCAGCAACATTTTTCGCGTATACCGGTAGCCGAGAGAATATCACCACCATGGGCATTCCTGGTGAACTGTCATTCGTGCGAACATCAAAAAAATTCCGATTCGAATGACGCAAAACGACGATTCAGGCATTCGGATCAATTCACTTACCTATTCCGTCCCACTTTTGTGCTCGTCATAGGGAAGTCCCAATATCCTCGATTCTCTCCGGATAACTTGCACCCTCGCACGACACAATCGCGATGGGGAATTCCACGAATGGGGGAGAAACTGCAAGTTTAATTTGCAAATATCTTTCGTCGATATCATTAATCAGCTACAACTCAAATATGCCGTGAATTAACTGAAGGCGGAATTTGCACCTGTGATATGAAATATTCCGTACTTATATGGTAAGACCCGATGAATTGAAGAACACCAAAAGACAAACGATCGATTACTCGCAGGTAGACGAGTTTATAAGCTTGGAAAGCACAGGCCGCACGCTACTGAAAGTATGATTGCCAATTAATAAGGCCACCGTTATAAACGCGGAGTCTTGTCGTTGAACTGAGCGATAACCTTACCGACGTATCTCGCCAACTGAGTCTCTTACGAAACGCTATTGACTCGTTACCAAGAGGTAATTACATCGGAGTCGTGCCGGGGACCGAGAATCTCATACATCCACGCGTATATCGTGCATACCTACTTAGGTTTACGTTCACGACGCTCGGAAGCCCGACTCTCCTTCTCGGTGCTCCTCGCCCGCAATCGGTACGATTTCAAGGAAACCTGCGAACGGAAGACGTTGACAACAAAAGCATACCCACCTACGTTCGTTGGAATTCCAAATTGGCTGAGGTATTTAAATTGGGTCATTAGCCCTGAATAAGCAGCTCGGTTTTCCCAGAATCAGAAGCCCGCTTCAGGTGGCAGCAGCTAGTCGGAACGTCTAGGTCGGCGGGGTCACGCCATCATGCGAAAGGCTCGTTATATAGTACAAGGTCCAAGGGGAAGCCCATGCACATGTATTTACCCGAACTCAAACTCACTTTCACATATTATCGCAGCATCGTACACATCGCACCCACCGCACCCGGCCAGGTACATACATACCATACATACGTGGTACATACACAGTCGTACCTTTGGCATTCGATTGAATCGAGCTCGCCGTGTCTTCTCGTATCTTGAGGGGACCCGGGGGCCGGGGCTGGACGTAAGCATCGATTTTTGTGAATTCATCTAGAAGACCAGGCGAGCTAGAGCTAATTCACTATCGCGATACGCTCGCGTCGCGGGTCTCTCGTAGCGCGGGGGCAGGGGAAGGGATAGGGACGTTGAAGAGAATTGAGGGTTTCATCCGCTTATACCTACCGGGACCGCGATCTTAGCCGGATAAAGTATGAAAGTTTTTCTTCCGACCATTGCGACACAGCCTCTCGCCGTTCCCTCGTGGGACGAATACAAGTCCAGGTCCCACATCAGCGCCCGGCTATATCCAAGGATCCCCCACCGGTATCTACTGAATATTTAAAACCTCCCTATGATACAAAAGTTTCGCCCGCACACTCTTGGCCGTCTTTGTACCAACCCCGTGCCTCTTCCCTCTCATCTCCGCCGCCATTCCCGTTGCCTCCTTCTTCCTTCCCTAAATCCCATTTCAGGGAGTCCGGCGAGCCTCCCGTTGTACATATTTATCATGTATATTGTACACGCGCACACGTACACCCGCTCGCATGAATATACATTTCGGTGGTACATATAGGTATATACATATGCCTGCATATACATACACACATACATACGTATACGTATGTACGCATACCGTATACCGTATACCGTATACCTACCTGTTCGCCCTTCCATTCCCCCGCGCTCTGTTAGAGGTAAAGTTTTCAATTTTTTACGCACTCCTGAGAGCTGTCCCACAGCAATTGTCTTTGCCGCGTGGGAACGGGGAGAAAGTTAAAAGTTTGAAACGCGTTTTGCTGATCGATCGCGACCCGGCCCCTTCGTCTACCTCTGCCCTCATTTCCGTTTCTCGTTCGTTAAAACGCTAAGTGGTTACGAAAATCATCACCAGGAACAAAACGGGTCGTGAGTCACGGAAATGACTGACACTTATCTTTTGCTTCTTCGTACCCCTCGACACCGAGCAACGTTCGAGCTCGACGTAAGCGCGAACCTCGGTACGGTGCAGTGCAGGCAAACGCCTGCTTCGCAGGAACCTCCAGCGTGCCCGTATGAAACAGACCGTGGACTAAATAATTAAACAGCCACTGCAACAGTATATTAATGGATATTGCCGCAGTAGCAGGTGGTAGTGGTGGTGGTGGCGGGGCTCTAGGAGCACGAAGAGTAGCAGGTACCCACGCGAGTGCGTATACCTATATGTAGGTACACCACTTTGAAAATTAGTTCCAGATAATAGTTTAAGGGGCCAATAAAGGCGCATTCGAACTTGGCCTCCTCGTTCCTAGTATAAATTGCAGATATTAAATTAATACCCAAGACCAGCCATCGCGATAGTCGCAGGCTGTTGCAGCCTGTGTACACTTTCGCCGTTGGTCCTTTTTTCCTGTTACTCCTTCTTTTTCCCGAACCCAAAGATATACCTCCCGCGCAAGTTGGTGCCAACAAACCAACCATGAGGGACTTATACACCCGAGTCGCGGTGCTCTTCGTGTCCGATATTGACGTTCCACCTCGTAGAAAGGGATGACTTGTGTACAGTTTCCTTTCCCGGGTCGGCAGATGAGGGTGAACGAATGGTACACACGCCGGACGAGAAGGCGCGTCACGATCAAAGGCCGGAACCCTGCGCCGGGGCGTTTTCTATATTCTCGCTCACTCGATGGTTGAAATTCGCGTTTGCCGTGCGGCTATTTTTAATTCCAACCGCGTATACTTCCCCGAGCAAATTACAACGCGGGCAAACATCCCGAACTCAAAATTTATTCGCGACATTTCTACCCCACGCGTAATGGTTATCGATTCAAATCTGCATTGTATCTATGGTATGAAATCATATAGCGCGGGAATTTAGCGTCCGGTAATAACGGTCAGGAATCATCGCTCGGCAAATAGGCATTTCAGATTTTCCATAACGAACTCATCCCTCAGCGATTGCATCTCGATCTTATCGCTCGGCCTGGTATAATTTCCTTCTTCTGATCTCCGGACGTTGCTTAGCGCGCGTTTACGCGTAATCTCACGGCAGGTGTTGACGAAAAGCAATTAGCGGAGCGAGACGTAGCTCTGCTAGCCCGATTGCGATTAACCGCACCGTCTGCAGCAAAACACCTCTTGTATACACATCCGCGTCGCGATTTCCGGTAAACACATCGAACGCTGGAAGACGTGTCCCGCACTACCCTGGCCCGACCGAGGATCCGACCAATGAGTCGGTCCCTCGACGGGGTTGAATCCCGTAAGCCGTGGTTTCCTCGACAAGGAACATCCTCCACCGACTACGACGTATCGGCGAGGCTCCAGGCTTCCAGGGAACTAATTCGAGGACCCTTCAGCGCCAGAAGTGTAAAAGCTGGATTAATGTGTGGCGTTGATCTTAGGAAGGTGCCCCAACTAACCCACAGACGAGATTTGAATTTGTCAGTCATAATTCCACCGCGGCTTAAGCATATACCCTGCAGTTCACGTCGAGCTGATTTAACGTCGGGATGATAAATGTTCACGGGGGATGAAAAATACTTGTTGATCAAACGCGACGATTTTTCTAACGAGAGTGCCTCCGTCTTATTCCGTTTCAGCGTGGACCGAGATCAACCCTTCACCTTCCAGCTGGGCGTTGGCCAGGTGATCAAAGGCTGGGACCAAGGACTGGTTGAGATGTGCGTCGGCGAGAAGAGGAAACTGATTATTCCACCGGAGATGGGCTATGGTGATCGTGGTGCCGGAAACGTTATTCCTGGAGGTAAGCTTCCTACGACTTACTTCTCGCTGCATACAAATTGCTTTTCGTTCGAGATATTTCGCACTATCGCCTAGCTGTGCGAAATCCGCGATTCCGACTCGCATGCAATATACCTGTACCCGATAGATCGGTTATCATTTTTCTGATCTCGGAGTAAACTTCCGACGAAAAATTTCATTCGATGCGTCGATCGTGACGGAAGAAGGCGACAATTACATGTCACAGTTCCAGCACGGTATAAGTTGATATAGCGTAACGCATGAAACACCGCGTGCATAGAAGGCTATGAAGGCTCGGGAACAGCATAAAAGTTTCAAATAAATACAGAAAATGTAATGAAACGAGTCCCCCGTGGCGCGGCTAGCTGTCTACTATGGCTCGACTATAAATTTCATTCCGTTCCGATTCTTGTCGCCCGTGTTGGTGATAATAATGAGGGATCGATGCAGCGCGGGTAAACGGCGTGGATAGGTGGTATACCTACTGATCCGGTGCGGTGATCCAATTTTCAATGCTAACACGACAGACTATACCGGCGTGGGTATAGCCGTGTACCCGAGGTATCAATTACACTTGTTTTAATATGCAATAATTAACCATCGTAATTCATGGCTGGTTGTTTGTGCGGCGCACAACGCATAAATAATTAACGACATCTGCGTGCAGTTTGTTGATCAGTAGCTACGGTAATTAATTGTTGTTCGGAATCCATGGGATACACGCCAGTCGCCGGACTCGAACTCTCGTTAATTATACGAACTAATCACCTCATTACTTTTAGTTTAAAGTAATCGCTCTCACACTGATTACGTGCAACGTCCGACTATGGAATACTTGATCCAAGGTATATGGATCGAATATGCATGTATGCGACTATCTTTCGCGTGAAATTCATTCTTTTTCTAGACATATTTCCATCATAATTGAAACGGGGATCGGATATATATATATCGCAGTCCCGGGCGGTATTTTGGTTTTTTTCAAAAACCGTTACCCTTCGGGTCTGTGGGCGGGACGTTGCTTTTGACTTTTATTTGATCGATGATGCGGGTATGTCTATACGTCTATACGCGATATCTTTATCCCCGGAGTAGAAAGGTATCGATCCGGAAGAGTATCGCAATAAGGATTGTGGCTCGTGCGTCGAGAAAGTTTAGATATGATCTATTCCGTATCGTATTTTGATGATATTTGTTGATTGTGACATAGCGTGACGATTAAATCACCGAATATAATATCTCCGATGATTACCGAACTGCAGGCTGATGCGAACCTGATTCAAAATCAAGTTGAAAGTTTCAAGAGATCGATACACGATTGAACTGAAATTGAAGCACACCGTCGCGTGTTTCAGCGTCCGCGCACGCAATCGTTTCCACAATTATTTTACTCGGTACTTCGCTAATTGACGAATGAACATGGCGTGTTAGCTGACGTGCTCGCCAACTCCGGTGTTACGTCGGAGCCAGGTTATAGTGACAGTGACGCATAGGAATTCTTTCCGGGATTTTGACAGCAGACGGCTGTCATTTCCAAAGCAGATCCCTCAACGAGTCCGTAGATTCATTTTATTTCGCGGAACGATTCAGAACGACCCGTAGGTGGGTACCCACTGCGTCGCTTCATTTCAATTACCTACCTCCTTCCGAGCGTATCCTCGATCGGGTGACTCTGCCAATTAATTTCATCACTTCTGCCCACAGCTTTATTATTTTTATTATCTCGCTCATTCTCATAACTGCCGACACCCGAGTTGTGCGCAGCGTTAATTAAAATTCTTTCGTCCCGTGGCGACGATGGACGTTGAAAACATAGGAAAAATGAAAAACACACGCAAACACATTATACGGCTCGAATTGAATTTCCACATATTTAAAGAGCCGGCGCACTCGGGCGTGTAGGATAGTCGTTCCCGTCCAAACTCCTCCGTGTTGCGATCGGTCATCCTCGATTACCATTACCGGAAATATCATCCCGGCGATAGTATATGACAGTTTTCATGATTTCATTCCGTTTCCTCAATCTAGGAGCTACATTGTTATTCGACGTCGAGCTAATCGACATCAGCGACTCACCGCCAACTACCAACGTCTTCAAGGAAATCGATGCCAACAAAGACAACCAGCTGTCCCGCGAGGAGGTGAGAACAATGGCAAGATAATTTCCCATTATTTCGGGGACTCTGGTGTTGGCTACTACCATACGTATATACCTACCACCTGCCGCGTTCAAGCTCGCAAATTTCACCTTCACAAAGGATACCCTGTTCTCACTGATAGTGGGGATAAATAACTCGTCGTATGCGCAAATGCGCGACGATAACTCAACTTGACTCGAGTCTATCTCATTGTTTTACCCCAATATTTCGTCCGAACCAAGATGTTCGTGTTCGAATCGCGAGTCTGGTGGGAACCGCTTCGAATCGCGATCCACGTGAAAGTTTTCCCTGTATTAGCCGGGTCATGTCGTTTCTTTCACTAAATTGTCGAGCTTGAATGAAAGGAGGGCGAAAAAAGGGAATATCCTGGCAAATATTCGGGGTCCTTGGTATATAATGATGTAATGATCGCTTCCACGTACCGTGGAACTAATTGGGTCGCGGTGACGGTGGATATCCGACGACGCTTTTACGAAACCATGTTGCAGGTCAGCGACTACCTGAGGAAGCAGATGGTTGAGGCGGAACAGGCCGGCGCCGGGGACAGCGACGAAGTTAAGAAAATGCTCGCCGACCACGACAAACTCGTCGAGGAGATATTCCAGCATGAGGATAACGACAAGAACGGCTTCATATCCCACGATGAATTCAGCGGGCCAAAGCACGACGAGCTTTGAAGCCAGTAATTAACAAACTTAATTAATCGCGTCGCACTGACCACCGTAGGGCCGCGACGCTTCGGCTCGTCTTTCCACTTGGCGTCACCTCGGTATCCGCTACTCCCTCACACGCGAGACACGATGTTACATACATTATATGTATAATATATAATATGTATAACTACCCCGAAGTACTACATACAACGAAATTATTCTTATCGCGCGCGCGGTGACCCAGGTAATCCGATATTCCAGCTCTCGTCACCAGCACTTCCACAGCGGCTCTTCGCGATCGTTGATGACAAAAATGACAAAATTTACAGAAAAATAATAGAAGAAGAAGAAGATAACAGAGATGAAAAGCGATATTCTAAATTATACGTGTCAATTGGAAAAAAAAGACTTTGCCCGCGCCGTTCAACAGAATATCTAAACGCGTGTTAAACAATGCATATTCATATGTGGCTGATGACGAGGCGCGAAACCGGGTTTGGAACCGAGCGAGTTGTTTCGAGACCGTTTTCAATTCCGCATCGTTGGCCGGACGACGTCCCGACATTCCTACGAGATAGGGAGAACATGGAAAGAACGAGGGATGGATGGAGAAAAATTTGTATAATAAATGAAACCGCAGTTTTTACGACGCGAGCCGATTGGTGAATCCCAGGCCAATTTTAATTAGAATAACCATAATAGGTATATAGGTAGGTACCGTTGCTTGCGTCGCAAAGAACACAGTTCGGTTAACAGATAGGTATGTAACTATTTATCGTGTACAAAAGAGAGGTATAACTATAGAGGGTGTTTTTTACATAACAATAGATCTTAGCGTATGTGACATTACTTACCCCCACAGGTCTATCATTGATGTTATCCGAAAATTGTTCGTTCTGTCGCCCCCAAAAGTCTCAAGCCACTTTCCACTATGTGTCGCGCAAAGTTCTACCATTATTACTTTGATTTCTTATAGCTCCAAATATTGTCATTATCATTATTACTATTACTATTACTATTACTATTACTATTATTAATATTATTATTATCATTATTATTATTGCTATTACTATTATTATTATTATTATTATTATTGCGATCGATCGATTTTTATTATCAAATATTGTATGTTGTTAAAGATGGAGGAAGGTTAACATTAAATAAACTGTGTTCCAAACACACAATTTGTTAAATTGGTGTATTTCCTTTTATTTTATCCCCTCCGCGGATCATTATACAGAATAATATAATGATGATGAAATGAGGAATAAGGCACGCCGATCAGGGCGATATCGTTTCATGTGGTTCGTTTATTTATTTGCATCTCGAAGAAACTTACACATACAACGGTTTCCAGGCATGACAAAATAACCATTAGAAATTAAATTACATTCGTTTATATAATATTATTTATAGGTACCTATATAATAATAGTTTATAATTTTGTAAAGATGGTATAGAAATAAATTTTACTATCTACGTTTCTTTAAAATTCCAATCTTACGAAATTCAAGCACTTAATTTATCGATAGAACACTTTGTTCGAAATCGTTTTCTGTTTTTGTTCTTATTCCCAACGTTTAGACTCCAGAACTACAACGGCGCGGCCTTCTCCTCGATCTCGGAGACTCGGCCACGGCTCGGCCCAAGTAGTCTAATCGCGGTCGCTCTCATCATTCTCAGATCACAAGCGGAGGCACAATTTGTCAATTACAATCTAAGATTATCACCATTTTTTTATTCGCATTAACTCGAAGCCAAAAACCCCGGCCTCTACGTAGAGGTGGGAAAAGAGAAATGAATCTTTCAAAATCAATTTTTATCGCCTATCGTATATACCGGGAGAACTATGCTACGTATGGATAGCTCGGGTTTAAAGATTATCCGCAATATTCGCCAACACATCGAATGTCTCCGTTGAAGCGTGCGTGACGACCCCCAAATTCTGTACGAAGAGAGGATCTCCATAAAATAAAAAAAGAACAGGCGGGCGGGTAGGTACAAAGTTGGAATAAATTCATACCAAATACTTCAATTTAGCCGGTGATAAGGGGGGCAGAAAAAAGTCACCGGTACAGGTGCAGCGGATCATGGAGTTCGATTATCATCATCATCGGCTTTGGAGAGTAATACGAAGACATCGCACTTGCTTCAAGAACGGCGCATATAGGTAGGTATTCGTTGATTCGTACAATAGTTTCGATTCATAAGGCATTCGATGTTTTCAGTACATCGATAGATTCGCGTTTGATTAATGAATAGAAAAACTTTATGAATATGACACAGCGTTGGCTGGTTCCGGTGTGACTAGCAGCCACAACTTGCAGTGCAGGTATACATACATACAACTTGCACGTTTATTATAAGTTTGAAGATTGCATCTGCCCAGATCACATATAAGACATAGGTATAGCATAGGCCATAGGTGGTTAGATATCACTCTTTAGAAGACGGGTAAACGACTGAGATTACAAATTGTTAATATTTCTATTATGGCATGACTATTGTTAAATTATAATGCCAATACTTTGGACCAAAAATTAACATTTTATTTTATTTTATTTTATTTTATTTTATTTTATTAATTTACTTAAGAAATGCTTCGGCCTTGATACGACCGGTGCATGTTTGGCAAGATATTCGTAGGAAAAATTTAGGATCCGAATATGCGATCCTAACCAAATGTAAATTAGGAATTTACGAGATAAAACAACTTTCTCACACGTGGATTCCTAAAAAGAAAAGAAAGAAAAAAAAATGGAAAAAAAAATGTACATATACTCGGGAGTTGGCTCGGTCCTCTCGACTTTCGACGGCCCCGGATTCCTTCAAAGACTTCCTTCGAACTTCCATGAAACTTCGTCAAACTTCCGAGGTCCTCCCGCTCGCGCGATTTCCATGTATCACAGTCAGTAGCCCTTGATGTACGCGGCGATGTGCTTTTTCTCTTCTTCCGAGAGACCATTCTTCAATGTTCTACGCACTGGAACAAACGTATATCTTCCGTGAAACGCGTCGTAAGGATTCAGCTAATACCGCGACGGCACGAACCACGAATCAGTGGATTCGCGTGAAATGCTAGGCGCGATATTATCATGCCGGGTGTTTGACACACGCGAAAACATGCCGCATGGAAAACTCGGTTAAATGACAGGGCTTCTCCTTGTTGAAGTTTCTACTCACTCGTTACGACGGTCAATGGGGGTGGGGAAGAAAAAGACACTAAAAGTAAAAATAAAAACACAAAACTCCCGCGCGTCAGCCCCCTAAAGATAAAAGGTTCTCTCTCGCTGATGGCAACTATCCACAGAATAGAGATGGCGTCTTGGAAGGTTATAGCTTTTACGCCCTGGCCCAAGACCGAGCCTAGCCAAAGGGAAATTAACTCTGGAGCCGAGAGATGTGTAAATTTAAATTAAATATCCTACGCCGAAATTCTCCTCGTGGAAACCCCTCCCCGGGGTAAAAACAATTTTACGGAAACGTCGTGTCGCTCTGTCGTATTTACGAGACGAAATCACTGACCGTGATAATTTCCGAAAGAGATGTATAAGAATTATTTGAAAAGCGGTACCGACTCGACAGTTTTGTTCTCTCTCCTTTCTCTTCGTTACCGGAGCAGATTTCTTCGAAGCGAATTCACCGTTGGCCTCAATTTCGGAGCATATAACGCGCCGACCGCCTCTCAATCTCAAGCCACCTTCTGTCGGGCACAACTTCTCGAAAGGTTAACTTTATCAAGCCCAAAAGTTAACCCCTTACCCCAAGATTCGAGCTCCAGCGAGATGGAGTTGAGATATTAATTGTGTCGTGATTAAACTATGATATTATGTAGGCACGTACATACATAATCATGTATTTGTTTATACGGTATCTCGAGGTGTGTCATCCGTGGCACGGTCATTAATGCGATCACCATTCATCGCACCTGTGGATGTTACTCCACGAGTCCTAATTAAGAGGAACGCTACACCAGTAAATCCTTCCTGAGATTTTTCTTTTCGTCACGATTTTTAATTTCATAACGGAAAGGTGTTGCAAAATTATTTGCCTCGTAAATGATAATCGACTACTCCTCGGACGGGAGTGACCCCGTGTAGTAAATAAAACAAACTCGAAGCAAGCAGTCCGAACCTCAAAATTCCAAAGGTGACATAGGCGATCACTAAGTTCTGTATCTTAATGTCTGTCCCGTTCCTCTCTCATCGTACGTGCTAACTCAAGCTGGACACTGAGAGGGGCCATCCCCTAGTCCGAACACACCTGATAGGTCATCCGGAGGCCTCAGAGTCAGTAGCTGAGACTGACAATCAACATATTTCAGAGATACGCCTGGAAGCGCGCTGCACGACTTACATACCTATACCGCGCTGCGCAGATCCGCCCGTTCTTGTCCAGATCCGGCCTAGCCGACCGGTCCAATCGCAGGAACTTCCGCTTTCCAGGGTATCACGCACATCTCCGTGCCATCTGTTATCATCTTGGAGAAAGCTCTGAGTGCCAAAAGGCCCTTACCAGGCCTGCCCGTAGACCGTAGGACCCGGGCAGAGCCCCCCACCGCCGCTAATTGATGCGCAATACCTCCGCGCCCCTCAAAAAATGATCCGGGCGACCCCGACTCAGTTCCAGTCATTTCTCGCTTACTTAGATAACCTCTCGCGGAGACCTCTCGATTATTGTGTCATACCTTAACTGCCTTGGTGTTCTTGTGAAATAACCATAATTCATACCGATTCTCGTAACTTCTGCTTGTGTCTAATTCGTCAAGCTCAAGGTAAGCCTTCCGCAGCCTCGTGCGATTATCCGATTGCTCGTTGATTGTGTGAAGAAACGTAGAATACATATTGCCTAGATGGGCCAGGCTTATCAGAGGGTGAAGCCATTATCGTATTATCGGATTGTCGTGCTTTGGTTTTGTTGTAACATTACTATTTTTTGTTTCATGATTGTTGTTCTGTATTTATGTGTTATTTTGTTCGGTTAAACGATATTTCGGGTAATAGTCGGGATTAATTATCGTATCGTGAATTCGATCTGGCAATTAATTAGCGTCCTCAGAAGTCAGTATCTGTCAACAAGTGATATTATCGTTAAACTCAATTGATTATTGCAGTGACGATGCATTTTCATTCGTGTATGTGTGTGAGTCCGACTACGACGCCTTGGGGTGCCCTCTTTTGATCGGCCTATGTTATCGACCGTCCTAAGTAGTTCATTTGAGTCTCTCTGGTATCGATTCTAGTCCCTCAATCCCCCTATGTTATCGACTCTACTCCCGTACTTTCTTTTACTCCTCGACCAATTCCTATTATACCATAAGGTAGTTCTTTTTCTTCATTTGGTCAAGCGTTCTGTATTACCCTCTATTATACTTTCTCTCGTGTGACTTATGGCTATTGTATATCTTCTAGTCTATGAGCAGTCACCTGATTACTTCTATTTTTCATTTATGCGATTACCTTATCATCAGGAGTCCTTGTTCAATCCCCGATATATGTTTTAACTTATTTTGACCTCCGAATAAATTTGGTTACCTCGTAAAATTCCGTAAACCACACGAATTTGGTTTTACCTAAATTATTCGACCTCACGCTTCCCTCGATCTGAGCTTACCAAGTAATATACTACCGCTCATCGTTGATTAATTCATTCTCTTATTTAATTTCGAACATGAATTTTCATCATCGTAGTTCCTCTAATTATTTTATTTTTATTTCTCGTTCGTTAACGCGGTACCTCGCGTCGCACTTCGAATTAGAGAGATTTTGGTATTCTATAGTTCATATTCAATATAAACGTATTGACCAATTGAGCAACGGGATTGCCAGTTTTGCTGCGGTAGCTCCCCAACTGTTGGTAGTGCGCGTCACAAAATATGTGTGATAGGGTCAGGAAATTGGATAAACCCGGTCGGGACTGACAAGTGAAAAACAGGGAGAGGAAGAGAAGAAGAATAAAACCTTGGAAAATAAGTAATAGGCCGCGGTGCCTTATCTATATGGTAATTTTCCAACGCGACTAGGTACACTTTTTTCATTCTTCTTCAGAGTGTAGTACACCGTCCCACGTGTTTATTTTACCGAACGCCATTACCATTCGGCTCACCCGGGACGAGATAATATCCTTATTATAATTAATCCGATTTATTAAGCTAATTAGAATCTGCTCCTGGTGCAATTATCCTTCCTAATTACAGTTTAATTTCCTTTCCTTTTGTGAGTCACACAGATACCTCGGGACCGAATAAATGTAACTATATAGTTCAACGAAGCTCTTCCCCCGATCTCTAACAATTGTTTATATACCCACGGTGGCGAATACAGGTAGGTACTCGCGCACCCCTCGCGTATAGGATTATTAATAATTTCCAGTACATATCAGCAGATTGACTACTTGGCCCGTTATTCAAATTGAACCGGGGCGCGTAGTCATTAGTTATTCTCCCGCGTACATGCATCAAGTTTGTTGTACTTTAGTGATTAGGAATTATCCGCTGTTATTATTGTACCCTTAACGTGGATAGGATTAATTTGTTTGCCAACCTGTTATAACACATTGGGCTAAAATCCAAGAGCACATGCTGACCATTGTCACGACAGGGAACACAATCGCGTGCAAGGAGGGCATATACATATATAGCCTATAGGTATGTAGGTATACCTGTGTCACACGTTTGTTCTTTGGCAAACATTTGTCGAAGCTGGAGTTATTTTGCGCGCTTTAGTCTTTCTAGAAGGGAGAAGAATCACAGAAAATAGATACGATAACTGTTGTAAGATATTCGGTAGATCCGATAAGAGACATGCGAGGGACAGTCGATACGGGACGAAACACCATGCTAAAGATCTTAAACCAATGAACCTTTTAGCAGAGGACACGAATGGTTGTTCACGGTTGGTAGCCTTCCGGCGTTGTGTTGTTCTCCCGGGTTCGGGATCGCTTCACTGTTAGGACAGAAGAGAAACGAACCCCGTGAAAAGACATTAAAACCCATAGAAATCGTTGAGATCCTGTTAAACCATCGCCTCGCCTCCACCCTGACCATGTATCGATCAGTACCTATATATATATATATATATATACACCTTTCACCCAGGGTAGGTACGGCGGAGTATAGTGTTGTTTGGTCTCTTGGGCGCCATCAGCACATCCAACACCTTCTATCGCCTACCCTCGAAAGTGGGAATATCCCTACGGTGGTTTGATCCTACGGGTTCCTTTGTTACTCCAAATCTCAAGACACAAATTTAACCCGACTGTTTACGCGCCGAAAGAGCCTTTTGTCCGAAGGCCGTACGGTATGATAAACGTTCGCTTATAGCGAATCTGCTACAATTATAATCGATACACCTGGAGTACGTATGCACTTTTAAAAACGGTCAACACACAAGCAGCTGTTCGAAAGCCTTATCGCGAGAACCGGCTCGCTTACTGATCCGCCAACAATTCGACAGAAACCATCCAAATATAACCGCGATTAATTCTCACGCCAAGGCTTTAGAGCAGGTTCAACCAGGTTTTAGTACGTTTGCGAAAATAAAAACCAGAAATGTTAGTGGGAAATGAAGATCAGATATCCAGGCTATGTTGGCTCGGTTAATTAAAGCAATCGGAGTCGTATATCTGGTCGACAACGTAAGAGGAGGTACGAAGCGCGATGCTGGTAGAAACACAGTTTGGTCTAGGCTCCGGGTCGGACGTTAGAAAGATATTAACCCGCAGAGCGATGGAAGTGGGGAATAGAGGTTGGAAATCGTTGGAATTTTACCGCGGCGTTGAATCGCCTCGCCTCGAAGCCAATAAAGGTGTGATACATGGATCAGGGGCTTCGCATATCTCGTATAAATATATATCCATTCGCGGTGGAGTTTGATTGATTGCACGAATTGACTAGAGCAGACGCCAAATGCTATCTAGCCCACGGAAATGACCTCGATGTTGTTCGACACCGAGGGGTGATAACCTCGCGAAGGTGATCAGTCTAGCTGTTTGTTTCTGTCAAAAGAGGAATTCGATATCGACTTTTGGCCGAATGAACGAGCGAGTCTATTCCACACGGGCACCGTCGTGGATTAGGCATATTATCGCGCGTCTAGAAGACTAATAAAACTTGAAAATATACCATTATCGAATATCTCTTCGTATAGAAGCTAACGACGTCGCTTGTATTCCCTTGGGTAAATTTTCCCCATCCGAGACTTTCCGAACGGAGATTAACGTCTTGAGTATAAGGTATTACTACCCGTCAATGACCTTCGACAAATTACTGCCTCGTTAGTCTATAACCGAGTTACGCAACGGTCGAACCATCATCGTCGAAAGATATTGGCTTCGACGTAACATGATTCTGATTTGGCTGTAGAAGAAAAGATGAAACAAAAACAGATTGGCATGAGATGTGCTTCGCACCGATACTCGGGCAGATTCTTTGACAAGCTGTACGAGTTTTTTTCCCTCATTCATTACTTTTCAAATAAAACCTTGAGTCGCTCAGTCTGCGGATAAAACGGGGTCCCAATTGAGCGATTCTAAGAAAAGCAGGCTACTCCGTTCGACTCCCGAGGGAACGTTGTGAACAAGGAGAACTGAGCTGTGGCAGTAAAGAAAACTGTGTCAAGGGTCGAGCAAAGAGGAGAGGAGAGGAGAGGAGAGGAGAGGAGAGGAGAGGAGAGGAGAGGAGAGGAGAGGAGAGGAGAGGAGAGGATACATCCATCGCGAAGCATCGGTAAATTGGCGAGTTTGTTGCTTATAAATTGTATTGCTTCACGTCAAAGCCGGGGCGTTGGCTCGGCGCGGTATCGCGGGTCGCTGCCCCTACAAAGTGCGTTACGTTGCGGGACTCGAAAGGGAAAAGAAAGAATAAAAAAATGGTAAAAAAGCGAAAAAAAAGTGTGGTAAAGTGCGCAAGAAAGAAAAGAGGTAGGCTGATTCATCGATCCGTCGTGTAATAAATAACTGCTCCATCAGATGGTGCACGGCATGCCTGAAGAAATCTTGTGCACCTGATCCCCGGGAAAAGTATGCGCGCATGTAGGTACACCGAGTGGAATACGCGCGTTAATTCATTACGCGTTGTGTTCTCAGTCATATGCCTAGGGAGTGCAAAAATTTGCTTGCGAAATAGTGTCGCGTTAATTTTCAGAACGGGAGTGAATTGGGTACGAAAAGTTGTCTCGCAGCGGCGGCGGCAAGGCCTCATCCAGGAGCGGAATTGCTGTTCGCCATGTCTTTTTCGGAATTATTAAACTTGAGTACGTAGGTATGTATACCTAGCCGAGGTACGGGGTACGGGGTGCGGGGTGCAGGGGATGCGGATTGCCGAGTGCGGGTGTGCGGGGTGCGGGGTGCGGGGTGCGGGGTGCGAGGAGCACACTTACGGGACTTACGATCGGCGTGGCGTGTCCTTTTGCGTTCCCGGGGCGTAGTCCGCGTCGCCGGGGACTTCGTTGCAGTCTTAACCAAGGATTCGAGGAGCTCGTCATCCCCGTCAGTCAGGTTACCGTTGGTCGATTCATCCCTGAGAAGAGGACCCAGGACCGTGCGACCTGAAACAGGGGTCCTAACGATGAGGAAACAAGTAACGAAACCGCGCCCCCAGGGATAAGTATAGGCGAGCGTTAATTAGCCAGGTGGATGATTCCCCGTAATCTGATTACATTTCAGGACAATTGTTGAAAAAGTCTCGCGCAGGCGCAGGTATCGGTTCGAAAATAAGGGAAAAAGTTTCCCGTAGCTTCTGGGGCCATCGCGTCTCCGCCAGGGTAACTTTACGACCGACCCTCACCCTACTCCGCGATTCTCTCCGCTTCTCTCACTCGCCTCCATCCCTCTCTGTGAAGCTCTGGCGCGGAGATCTCCCTCCGGAAATGGCCCCGCCGTTACAGCCTGATACGTCGCACGTTGTAAACCAGCGGAAGTCCCTCTGTATTTCATATTTTGCGTCCGTCGACGCTGCCGTGGCGAAGATCAAAAAATAAAAGATACCTACTCCTGAGTCCGGAGGGGCTGAGGGAAAGGGGTCGCGGGTAGGTAACCTAAATCTTGCGTTACGGCCGCGGTCGTCGTTTGAGAAAACGGGCAGCTGACGTTTATTTCGGTTCGGGATTTATCCCGCAACTCCCGTGTACACGCGCAATGGATAGGTATACCTACTCGAACGCCGGGAACTGTCGGGGGCGGGGTGAAAGTTTTTTAAAATAATAACAGCCTTCGTAGTTACAACTATTTCGATGAATTCAGCCTCGGATAGACAGGTAGCCGGAAATTTTCCCTGTTTTTACTTCCCATTCCTCCTAATACTACTTTCATTCAACCGAGCCGGATCATGCCGGATGTATGTACGATGTATGTACAGGTAGTACGTCTCCGTGCATCTCTGTGCCTATATTATTCTATCGAACGCGAACTGCTCCCGTGTATGTACCTACGTATACCTGTGTATATATATATATATATATATATATATATATATACATGTATACATATATACATGTATATTTCTCTTCAGCTTTTACGGGAAGGGATCATCCGCCCGGATTGGATCGGCTTAAAAGTTTGACGAAAACCCTTTAGCCCCTGGTTAAGTCCTGTTGTGATTGAATCCTTGGCGTGCTACTTGGGTGAGATTTATTTGCTTACCGGCTCTCTCTCTCTCTCTCTCTCTCTCTCCGGTGGATTCGGGAAATTCACCTGGACGCGACAAGTTACCGTTGATGTTTGGCCGTATATTTTTGATCGGGCGATAAATTTGAAATGAAACAAGCGGCGCACGGTAGAGAATATTCTATATTTGGCTATAGGCTCGCAATCCGTCGGGGAAAAAGATGAATGGGTATGGTGCGAGGTGGATACTTGAATTTATTTTATTATCCGTGAACGTACCTTCCTTTCGCGCTCTCCGCCAGGGCAGAGTGCCGTGTATTGTCTCGACATTCGAGATATCACATCCGAGTACTTGTCTCAGCTCCGCGTCTTCTTTGTCCTCTTTTGTCCGGAATTTTCCGACCTGAAACAGAGCGGAGATCCCCCCCGAAACCGCGACCGCGGACGTTAAGGCACTAACTCAAACTCCATAAAGTCAACCGGTTTGATAAGTGGCGTTTGCCCGTCGGGTTCTTACCTCGGTTATCATCTTCCCTCTCGTCTTGTTTCTCTCCCGGTGATTGGCCTTTTTCTCTAGCTGCTGTATCACCCTCTCTCGCGTAGTCCTGAACTCGAGGGCGAACTCTGATATGATTCTGCAGAACTCGTTCGGCTTCGTATCTTGGAGACGATGCAGGGGTATCCCCAGCCACAGTATGAACTTGTGGAAACGATTTATTATCCGCCTGTGCACGATCCCGAGAACGATTATACGCTCGGCACAGTCGGACAGAAAGTCGGACATCCTGAAATGAACGAGGATAACATTGCTACAGCCGAAGTAACAAAGTTTTCGTCATTGGCGTCGCGTCGGGGTTTATAGTTGTGACGGATACGCCCCGACCCCAAACCCCCCAACGATTGCCACCTGAATGCCGTGGGGATATAAGAAATGATGAAAATTATAGGAGATATCCGGGAAATAAGCCCTGAGGAACGCGGTCGCGGTAATTAATGGCGAGCCGGTTGGGCGTGAGCCAACTTTGATAGAAAAAGGCTTTTAGATTTATTGGTAGATCTTCCCGCGAGAACGTCGTATCTTATGTAATTTGCGGTTAAAGTCCCTGCTAACTCTGCGCGGAGGCGAAACGTGACACGAAAGATCTGCAGGCGGAAAGGTCGCGGATTCTTTTTGCGGTGCGGCTCGGCGCGACGCGACGTGGCAGTGCCACCTAACTCGACGAAAGGGCGTCGTAATATTTTTCCAATTAATTTCAATTTGAGAGAAAAGATCAAAGGTCGCGCGCGCGCGTACTCGCATACATATACATATAATATATTTATACCTTTATTTACATCCATCTACGCCGATTAATTAACTCGAAGGGTACTTACTTTACTTTCATCATGGTCGAACCGTCGTGTTTTGCGATCAGCTTCAAGTGGTCCCACGACGCTTTGCATTCGTTCTCCAATTTCCCTATGTTACCCGACAGTTCGTCAAAGTCTATCTTTGATGCTCTCGTCACAGCGCCGATCTGCGACCAAGTGGGTAACGGAACGGAATGAAATAACGATGATCAAAGTATAAGCTAATTACAGTAGGCATTATAACGTAGGCATTCGGGATAATTGTACGTTCACGGGTATTCTTATCTCACCTCGGAGTACAGGTCAGTCGAATCGGGGAACTTTTCCATCACCATGTGGCAAAGGTGATGGAGTAGAGAGTGTTTGTGTACGGTATCCTTAACTTCAGGTACTTTGGCCAGGTACTCGAGTTGAAATCCTTTCACCTGAAAAACACGAGCACGATGGTATAAGCGAATCTGTCGCGGGGACTTTTCGTGGGTCTACGAAGACTATATCGGTTCAGGTAAATGAGTGACGTGCGACGTATTATGCATAGAGGTGGGAAATGATTGGAAAACCGTGCGATTCGTGTAGCTGAAGGCCGACAAATGCCTTATTGGACCTTGCCTCATTGTAACTAGGCACGTCCGGCCCGTAGGCGACTCACGGACGGGAATTAACCAGATATTATTTGGCAACCATTCGATGTATACCTCGTTTCCGTTCAGGAATATCCCGATCGACAGAAGCGTGCTCAGAATTCCACGGAAGGTCTTATTCACCTTGAGCGTCTCCATTCCTTGCTTGAGGTCCATCAAGGGATCCGCTATTTCCTGGAATTACGAATCAACGTCTACATTTATCTCCGCATTGGTGTACGTATTCGCGTCGAAGGCACGCGGGCGCGCACACGTTGTCCGTTAAAAGAGGTGATTTCGTTTTAGGAACATCGTTCAATCAACGATCGGTTGAATTTTTTGAGCAAACAGTAGACACGTCGCATATATATGTATATACACCCATCCGCGATTGGGAATGGTGGCGCGTCGTCGGTGAGCCCCGCGTACACACGTACGGGAAAATTGTGTTTCACACTTTCACCTACCTTTTCCGAGTTCTCAAAATCGAGTTTGAAAGCCCACAATTTCAATCGTGCCGGAAGCTCCGAGATGGACGCCAATGTTAGAAGGAATTGTTCAGCGGATCCCAGAGGAAGGTCCGGGCTCGCAGCCTGCGCCTCTTGTATCCTCGACCTTTCTTCCTCGGTTGGCAACATCGTCAACAATTTCTACGAAGGTGAACAGAATTGAGAAATGAATATCAAGATCGAGATCGAGATGCCGTTTTCACGTGTCGCCCGTCGACTTCTATTCCGCTTACCTCGATTCCTTCTCTGTTCATTATAGTAGCGTCCATTTTCAGGATAGCGGTCTTAATCGATCTCGGCGGCGGTAGCTTGGTCATCCCGATATTTATCGCGTTAGACCGTTTGTGATCCAGAACGATGATTTCCTTGTTCTTGTTCATTTCCTGTTGTTTCTGTCCGTCGGGATAGAGAAAAATTATTATCTCGCGGCGAGTGGTAATACGAGAGGCGGTATTTGAATAAACGAAGCAAAGCACCCGGAGGCGTCCGTTTTCAGTTGAAAGCTGAGACGCCGCGAGGATTTGATGCAGATTCTCTTTTCTCTCTCTCTCAGTTTTCTGCCTCAGCCTTTCGCTCTTTGCTCGACGAAGGCCGCGACCAAATTACAAATCTACCATAAAGCTCGGGTACGGCACGGGAAGAAGGTAAGGGGTAACTAAGGAAGGTGGAAATTAATGATGACAAATTCAAGTGAAGTTCTACCATCCATCCACGTGCAATAAGTGACACGAGCTATAGGCCGTAATTCCGTAACTCGAGAATGAACTCCCTTCGAGTGGAGATACTCAGAAAACTCGGTGAGATGATTGAAAGCAGTTTTCCCCCCGGTGAGAACGAGTCATGAATTATCGAACATCTTCAATCAAGTTTCAGACAATCAGCTACTTGTATGCACAACTGCAGTTACCGTATGCGGCACGGTACAGCGCGAGTTACGATAATGCTGGAAATTCGGAGCTGTGCTTTTGAGCAATGATCAGGAAAGGGGTGGAGCGTTTGAAACGCTACGGCGCCTTGATTTATGCCTTCTATAATTGCCCGAATATTAAGGTAGAGTGGGCTTCGCGCGGTTTGGCACGTCCTACGCGTGCCTCGATAAAAACTCGCGGGATTGGAGTACAACGTCGAATAATTCAAAGTCACCGGATCACGAGTGCCCGGTGTTACGTTCCAATTGAATTTAGGCGACCACCGCGGGCGGAATGGATTTGTTAGAATTTGCTAAGCTGCCAAGAAGCGCCAACCGTGTGAGTGAGTACCCTGCAACCAATCAGCCAGCCGAGTAACCATAAAACCCCAAACAACCGTGAAACAAGCCAACCAGATAGTAACCAGACTGGGAGCTAATCGGAACGGTTCGTATCGTTGATTTTATTAGAAGCCAGAAGTTTTTCAATATCGTCCGTAGCGTCGTAACCCGGTGGGAGATAATTGAGACGGATCTGTAGCAAATTGAATGCCAAAACAGAATCATTGACCGTCGACCACGACTGTTCTACGTCTACTACCGTATCCGCGATTAAACTTACATACCGTCCGTTAACAAAGTTTAATCAGCGCAACTCGCTTCGCTAGGAAGTTGCCGGGGAAAGCAATCGAAATTATGCATCGGAGTGAGGGTGAAATATTGGTGGACAGATTAATCGGTCGCTCTGTGGCTTCTAATAAAATCAATTCACGATCGCCACAACTATACGTGTTAAGAAGCTCTAAATTTACAGAAAAGTTCGAAAGTTAAGTTAAGGAATTAGGACTCACCTCCTGTCAAATTCCAGCATGCCAATTTGTATCGTGCGCGCACCAACAAGATTCCAAAGAATACAAGAACAAAATTAGTTGATTTCTTTTTTTTTTTCTATCTCTTTGTAGTAGTAGCAGTAGTAGTATGTAGTTAACCATCACCATCACCACCACCATTATAATTATAATGATAATTCTCATCGTCTTATACCATATATATAATCATTCTCTCTGTCGTTACTGTACGAATATTATTAACACTATTAATGTTATTATTATTATTATTATTATTATTGAAATTTGGGCGCGACCGAACGTTCAGCTGGCACTAGTATGTGTATGTTAGGTGCGGCGATGAAATGTGATCAAGTTAATTTTGAGTGGTCCGTCGGACCGAATTGCATCGGGGGGTAAGCGTCGAATTTGGTCGGCATTACCCCTGTGATAAACAAAATTGAATCTCCCATATCGATTGATGTATACCTGGCCAGGTTTCGATTACAATTCATATACAAATCGTCGATGCACGGTTCTCTGTGCAACGGCTATTCACCTCTAAGGGAAGAGGAAGTCGGTGTTTGCTTTTCGCGTGGTCAAAGTTCAACGTCAGCGCGGCTTGTACATTCAAATTTCACGTATGATTCCCTTAAAAGCCCATAACCGGGGATACTGCGAGGTCTGCGGGATCTGAGCGAAGGGTGAAGGGTGTAGGTTTGTAGGGTGTAGGGTGTAGGGTGTAGGGCGAAAGGCGGAAGGCGAAGGGGCGCGTGGTCAAAATATTTCGGAAATTGCTGCAGGGTTAGAGCGATTTGCAAAGCAAATGGAAATACATTATACAGTCGGGAGTTTGTTGCAGCGGGATTCGGGCTGTAATCTAGGGAAGGATTAAAGCATTTCGGTCTGTTCACATTGTATTTTAAAGTGAAATCTATGAACTAACTACCAGAAATCGGTTGATTCGCACACGACTCGCTCGGCGTGCTTTACACGTAGGTTCAAGTCTCTTCTATAGTTTCATTTCACCTTTAGCCAGGGACATATCGAACGTACGGTATTAAAGCTCTCGACGGTTTCGGTAATCCCCTGGGTAAGGCATATCCTCTTTAATCCTGAATTCGTTTCGTTGGCATTACGACACCCGGAAAATTTTTGCACTGTTACTTTCTACACGCAGCCAGGTGTATAGGTATATGTATGAGTGTAAAATGGTAAGAGGTGAAAACGGAGAGGGCAGATAATTTTAACAATTTTTTTCACCTAAAGTATCTTAAATTGAATGAACTTTATAGCTCGTCGTAATGACGAGCGAGCATCGAATTTACACCGATATAAATTACCGAAATCGATTCTGCCAAGACCAATAGCAAAAATCGTTGGCGTATAAATTTCAGGGAAGCTACCTACTCCTCTGGTTGAAGATTCTTTTCATACCAACCTCTCGTCATTTACGCGAGGGGCTTGGATTTACGCGTATACCGTAGGAATTACAGGGTAGCCCGAGAAAAGAGACGCAAAATAAACCAAAAGATAAAGAAATAAGAGAAAGAAAAACTGGCCAGTTTTTAAATGTGAATAAGGTCTAAACCCGTGCAGCGGTCCTGGTGATGTTTTTTCTGTTGAAAACTAAAAATATGAGGCTTTCAGTTGGCATCTTGAGATTGAAGGAGTCTATGTTCATCACGGAGAACTACGTGGTAGGAAAATAGGATTCCAAAAACTCGCGGTTGGTACAGACGAAACGAGGTGACTTCTGAATGGAAGATAAAAGTCTCATTATTCTTATCCTTTGATGAATGAATGAAAAGATCTCCTGCAGGATCGCTCGATACGTGTTCAGATGTGAGCCAGTGTCACGTCTGAAGATTGTCAGGTATTTTTTGGACCGCCCTGTACGTTGTGTGTACAGATAAATCTTAAGACGCCGGTTTTATACGATACAACCCACTTTGAACCCCGCATTGAATTCCTCCGAGTAGCGGAATTATAACCACCCATAACGAGGCCACTGGAATATTCCGCGACCTGATATCTTGGGGGATGCTATTCAGGTTTCATTCGAATACGCGGATATTATATACTCGTATACATACGTAAAAAGTGATTATAAACCAAATATGAGCCGACTACTCACCTTTGTGATGAGGTCCTTCGCGCGGCTCTCGAAGAGGTGCTCCAATTTCTGAGTGTCGACGAGAACGGGCGAGAGCTCATCCCATATCATTTTATTCCTGTCCAACCTCGACAGGATGATTGGGTCGTCTCTGACCTCTTTCCAAAACAATTTCACCGTCTTCTTGCTCTTCTTGTTCGAGAGGACCGGACTCTTTGGCGAGCTGGCCGAATCAGCGTTCGGGGACGACCTCTGGGACTTTGAATTCAACCCGAATAACGGTGGCGGCGCGTTCGGGACCGGTGGCGGCGGCATCCGTACCCCCGGCGGTGGGGGCGGAGGAGCTCGTCCACCCATAGACGGAGGAGCCATCGGCGGTGGTGGCGGAGGGACGCCGTTCGTCACGCTGACGGGACTGAGGACATCAACTTCGTCCTCGGAGTTTAGGTCTGTGAAATCTAGATCGCACAGGGCCAAAGGCCGACTCATTTTGCTCACTAGCTCCTCCCAGTGCAGCTCGTTCTCCGACTTCTTGACCTCCGTGATCTTTGGAATACTGTCGCCGGTCGGTGACTTTAGAACATCGGCCTTAGACTTGGACTTGGCCAAACCCTCCTTGGCCTTTGATATCAATCCGCTCATGTCTCCTATCCTGAAAATGAAATACGATGGGAACTGTAACGAATTGTCAGATAGTCAAAGTGAATTGGTGAAGGTGAATCTTATTGATCATTGCTGTCGTTTGGCCGCTCCAGCGACAATTGACTCTCACCTGGAGACTTTGTCTTCGACCGGGCTGCTTGGAATGAGATTCTGAGCGGCCAACTTCTGGGTGAGATCCTTGACCGTTCCTTCCCTCTTCAGCTGCAGGACCACTCTTCGATCTTCGTCGTCGTCGGTGTGATTATCTTCGTCGCACTCGACCCCTTCGTCAGGACTTTTTCCATACCACGGCTTCTTCACCTCGGAGTCAAGTTTGTTGGCTGCGTTCATCAACGGCGTCAAATCCTTGCGACTGTTGCCACGGGACAGTTTGTTCGAGGGTGAATCGGCGTTGGCGTCGTAAGGTGATCCGTTCCCGTAGCGATGACCGTTCGTCGGAAAGGAACCTTCGTGGAGAAAAACGAACGAGAGGGTAAAATATTGAAAGAAAGTTCATCGCTGTTCTACAGGTCGATTACAGTGGCTGCAGTGTTTTCATGGATAGTCAAATATCATTTTTCCCCGGATGATAATTCAACCTGTGGCCTGAACTTGGCAGAACCATATCGCGGCAGTATATTTCGTACAAATAAATAACACCCGGGTTAAAGCTCCATCGAAGGGTATAAACACTCGTTTTTGGGAAAATATCCATTTTTGTCAGTTCGCCAATATCTCGGAAGTGGGTGCTCCGGCTTTGCTACAAAGGAGTTCCGAGGAGCGCTCATTAATCAGAAGGCGGAATGCTCCAAGTGCTCTACAGTCAGATGGCTCTCCCTGGCCTGGGTCGATCGAGGAATGGCTTCGCTGCTATACCGAGGTTGCCAAGACAACGGAAGCTCATAATTTTTCCCATTTTTTTTCATCATTAAATATGAACTAGCCAACGTTGAGAGACTTACTCTCTTGGTCATCCGAGTGCCCGATGGATGCCCTCATATTCGCTGTAGCTTCCTGCTGTTCCCTGATGAAGCTTCGCTGTCTCTCTGCACGTTCACGTCGACGACGCAGCGCCGGGGTAACGCCGACGTCGACTGAAACATAGACCGAACCAACAGCTGTAGTTGAAATCCATCACATCGTGGGAATTGTTACTCAGAAAATCTCATACTAATCGATTCACGCCTGATGTTTCCGGGAGAAGGAACAGCGAAGACAATTAGTCCGTGTACGAGTACGTAGATTCATAACAGTTGCTGTTATCTATTCCAGAAGACACTCCTGGCGTCTCGCTTTTACGAAGTTTGATAATGTTAGAAGGAATAAGGAATAGACGAGTGCCACCTCAAACTATACAGAGTATATCAAGGTCAGTAAAGATAAGTGCAAAAGTTGTGTCAAGTCTGGATAGCAAAATGAGACTAGCGTAAAGTTCTGGCGTCGAGTAGTCGGCGAAGCTAGTACGTCGCGGAAAGTCTAGTGGTGGGCGTCGAAGTTCAAATTCATTGGCGCGATGGTTTATATAATGATTAATTTATGGCACCATTATCACATACCAGAAATTGATGCGAGAAATTTGCCGACGATTAACAACTAATTGGATAACCACGAGGAGTAAAATATCTCGGTCACAACATTTAAAAGATCAAAGCGATACAGCTGGAAAGCGGTGACCGTTATTAGATTAAAATGAGGGAGGATGCGGACAAACGGTCGACAAAAGTAAACTCCCGCTTTGTAAATATTGCTACAGCGAGCGAATAACAATTTGCAATCAATATTAGCTGCTCCCGCACCGTTATAAAACATTTAATTAACGCAAAGTACACACGCACGAATACACCATATCCATATACATATATTGTATACCTAGGTATAGGTATATATATACGGAAGTTGGAATTAAATTAGCGGGAAGGGAGTGAGACCACGGGTCCTTACCCTTGTTCTCCTTGTAGCTGCCGTTCAGTTGAACATCTCCGAGACCTTGAGAACTCTGGGAGCTACTCGACTCATCCCCGTCATCCGGCAAAGTTGAATTTAGGGTGCTGTTCAGAGAGCTAAGGCCCAAAGTGTGATTAAGCCGTGGACTTAGGCGAGCGTTCAAGGACATCGAAAGAGGGGACGTGCCGGTTGAGTGCCTCCGAGACTTTCGTCGCTCGTGCGAATCCACCAGTGACTTCCGGTTCCGAAGAGTTTTTCTGAAAGGGGGAAACAGTCAATTGCTGCAGTCAATTCACGAATAGAACCTCGGATGCACGGGAAAAACCTGTAGGTACAACGATCATATATCTTCGGAGAACTGACCTGATGTTGTCGTCGAGTTGACGTATGGGAGTACCCCTGTCATCCCCATCCTCGTGATGAAGAACGGCCTCATAGATTTGGAACTGCCTTAGTAGATCGAGGTCCGTTCCCTGCTTGGACATGTACCTCTGAATGATACCCTCGACACCTTGCTCCTCGAGACAATCAACCTGATCGTAGTATGTATCCTGGTCAGGTATTCCGTTGAGGCACTTGTTAACCAGGGTGGTAGCGTATATCAACAGCTCGGTGTCGGCGGCGTCGTAGTCTTTCAGGAGCTTCATTATGTTCGTCCACGGTATCATGCCCCTCGACGTGTCGACGGATCTGACCGCCCTCACGAGAAGCAGACTATTCGTCTCAACGTATTCGACGAATACCAGGAGGAGCTTCAGAGCTGTTTTCACCACGAGACGAAAACGACTGGCGATCAATGTGTAGAGCCACTGAACCGTCTGTCCGTGTTCCATGACGCCGTTCATTCCGTCCACGTATAGCATCACCTGGCCGAGGGCTGCGTTGACAGATAATCAAAATTATCAGAACAACAAGAAAATCCCAGATTTCTATCTAAAAATCGCCGGTGCCGAAGTCGTCCCGGAACATGATTTCACCATTTGCGACATTGCAAGGCCCCCGTTTGGGATTCAACGGTCGAGCCAATCGGAGCTCACATCACAGCTTTCACGTCATTATACAAGCTAATTCCCCTATTGATTTGAACTAGATTCGGATAATGAGGTTTTAATTGTTCCGACAGAGGGCTTCGTTGGATTCTGATAGCGGAATGATCGCCGGGTCAGGGTCCCTGCAAATTCCGAAGCCGGGGATGCTGCAGACCTTAATTCTTGATAGAGATTTATAGGCAATCGCCGATTAAGAAGGAAATCTGAGTCTATCGAAGTACAAAATCACGAGGATTGGGCTCCGGTCGAAGGAGCGGAGGCGGTGGAATTAAATAGCGGAGATCTGCCTGCATTAAATGGTAGCTCGGGACGTTGGTTTCTACAACAAAGAATTCCACATGTACCGATCTAGCTGCGATTAAATTTCGTGGAAAGTTCAGTTTCAACATTCCTAACCGAGCCCTCGCGAGTAACTAGTGAAACGGACGGAAACTTCGTTGGGAGCTCGTTTAAGGATTTTGCTGCAGTACGCGATGGTGGGCAGCAAACCATTCGAGATAATTTAACCTGCCCAACTCCGGTCTTTCGCGGTTCTGCCCTCGACCGCTCGATCGAGTGTAAAACGATTTCGGGTATTCCTGAATCCCTACCCTCGCCTCACCTCGCCTCACCTCGCCGCACCTCGCCGTCCCTTCCCTTCCCTTCCCTCACCTCTTCTCTTCGGCACCCACCTACTCGTTTATTTTCTCTCGCTTCGACTCGCCATACATTTACACGCGAAAACCACCAGCAACGGTACTATTTCGACCCTTTTGAAACAGGATGGATAATCTCAACCAACGAGGATTCAACCAAACCAATATTTCCTCTAGGACGAGAACCTTAAAGGAGAACGCGCGGAGAGTATAATAACGCTACGTTGCACAGATCGGTTAAGATTTTTCGAACGAATCGCTGAGGGATGTGAGCTGTGCCATACTCAAACGGGAA
The DNA here is from genome assembly GCA_963966615.1 of Tenthredo amoena. Classification (NCBI taxonomy): domain Eukaryota; kingdom Metazoa; phylum Arthropoda; class Insecta; order Hymenoptera; family Tenthredinidae; genus Tenthredo; species Tenthredo amoena. Next base: position 281,144 of record OZ016490.1, read on the forward strand.
GCCGGGCAAGGGGGAACGAAGAAGGGAATACAACAAGTAAACGAAGAATACAGCAATCCTTGTCAAGTGGTCACAAGTAGGTGAATAAATATCTACCAAGAGACGAGCTGTGAGCGCGGAATCGTGGCTGCATACATCAATTCGTACAGCGTATTTCAAGTGTGACAAGAGCTGCTCAAAGGTTGCATTCATGCCTGCGATTTCGCGCGCTATTTATCCGGGTTAAATTGATGCCCCGGAGCATCGGAGTGGCGTTACTGCCGCAGTGAAATTAAATTATCGCACGCGTATCATAGAAGTAAGTATATAGGTATAAACATGCGGGTGGCACTTACCGCGAAGTATGTAATTCTGGTAGTTCTGATCAGCCTCGTTCCCGACCTTGATGAGACAGGCCAGCCCGTCATTTTGCACGAACTCATGTACCAGATCTTTGTCCTCCTGTGACAGTATATCGGACAAGCATTGATTACAAAGGACGCGGCAAGATATAACCGCAACTTATACTGCATGTAGTACCTACATTGTACATACATACATATAGGTCTGCTCGGTAGTGGCAATAAACATTGGGCTAATTTCAGACTTCGGCCTGAATTATAATTGGGGATAACTTACCTGGAAGATCTGCTTCAGAGAGAACAAGGCCCGCCTTAGCTCTCTACCCTCGCTGTTGAGCAATTTTTCTGTAACAACCAAGAAACACGGTATCGTCGGTAATTACGTTCATAATTATAATTATACAAGGACTCGCTTCAAGGTATAGAGGCGAAATACATCCACAGAGAATAGGCATTCGGAATAGGACGGGATCGCTCCATCATTCATTTCGGAATTCTGCTCCGTTTAGGGGATGATTTTGTCGGGGATTGAGAAATCTCTCGCGGGGTGAGGACCGCGACCGTAGCTTTAATCTCGGGCGGTTGACGAACTCTCGATTTACGGTCTCCTTTTCGGAAGATTCTGCACAGAATTTATGGTTGTAACAGTTATATTTCGCGTGTGTGTATACATTATACCTGCATATATTTGCATAACCGAGTTAACGGTCCGAGCGAAGGTTAACAGGGCGAGTGAGACGCGACGGGCGTTTAAATTCCGCGGTAATTGGGGTGGACCTTTTGTAGTTTAATTATCTGGGAAGTTTCTGGCCAGCCCTCTTCCTCAACGCTTTCATCTAATTACTGTTGTTCCAAGAAAAATGGTGGACCGCGCGCTGCTCGCTAACTTGTTAGAGCTGTCGACGGGGATTTCATTTCGAACCGAATACGTAGGTACTGCGTACGTATACGGATACCTATGTATGTAGACGTTATTTTTTATTTCTTATTTTTTGCTACTCTCAACTTGTTTATTAGCGAACAGGTAGAGGTTCCAATTAACGTACAGCCCAATTAAGCCCGGTTAATTCTCACGTCAATTTTTCTAGCCCGTCGCCCGCCCCCTTTCTCGCTGATTACACTTTTCGTTTTTTTTGTATTTTTTTTATTTTTATTTTTTTTTGTTCATAAATATACTCGACTGGATTTCCAATAAATGAATTTCACTTCACTTCAACGCAGCCGAGTAAATTAAATTCCGCAGCCTGGTGAATCAGAATCTCGACTATTTCTAGCAATTATTTTAATTTCAATTTACAAGAGAAAATCAAGTTTCAATCGGCAAAAAAATGGTAAATCGTTCCAGACGCAGAGATTGGTTCGTTGCACCATCAGAAGTAACTCGCTGTTCAACTGCCCCGATATGCAAACGTAATAATATCTTTGTATACCTGCACCCACCGATCCCAGGGGCCGGTAGGTATTGCCTATATATGTAAGCGGTGTCATATTAATCACCAGGCACACTAGTCCAGGAACTTTAGGCAAAAAATGGGCTCATCTTCGGAAAAAGTCCAACCAAGCTGAAAATTGGTATACACTTACCTTTCAGCTCTCCAAATGAGGTGTGAAAAGTCCCCGGAATTCGGTTGTACGCATAACTTGTGACAGCCCAAAAACGGTGAAAAAATTTCCTTTTTTTCGGTTTTTTGCAAATATCTTTGTTCCTGTTGGTCTTACGGCTATAAGGTATACTTATAAAAAATAAAGAGCGGGAAATTCTCTACAAAAAAGGTGGAATAGAGTTTATTGATAGAACTAGTAATTTCCACCGAAAAAAGGTGTGAAACATCAGATTGAGTTTTTTAGCTGCCGCGCCGCTGCGTCCTGCATTCTGTGTGGCGGCGCCATAGCAGCTGCGCTTCCCCTCTGACGTTAGTGCATAGATTGGGTCGGATTTTATACCTGCTGTGCCTGTTTTTGCTGGTGAGGTTTGCTAGACGCACAGTCCCAAATCGTTGCTACGCCACACTGGACGTATATTATGTCGCGTTTTCAAGGAAATTACTCATAATGGAACAATTGTGCGGTATTTGTGACGAAACTCTCGCAAGTGGCGAATCTGTAACAGTTGAGCGGGGAATAGATAAGTTAAAGGCCGCGAGTGTTGAGAGAAATGATGGAAAAATAGCACTGTTTAGTGATGTGCAATCTATCCAGGTGCACGTGGCCTGTCGTAAAGACTATACTCGCCAGTCCAGTATTAACGCTTTCAAAAGGAAACGTGCTACCGAGGATGCTGCTGGTTCATCGGGATGTAGTCCTCCAAAAAGCAAGATGCGATCATCCGCACCATCTTTCGACTTTAAGAAGCTTTGTATTTTTTGTGGAACCGAGGCTGATGAGGAAAAAGAAAAGAAAACCCGTAAGGAGCTCCGCAAAACGATTAAGCACGTTGCAACAATCGGCTTCAAAGAAACCGTAATGCAGATCGTCGAAAAAAGAAAAGATGATCAGACCCAGGCTGTTCGGAAGAGGATCATCTTCTACTTATACACGCTTTCACTGGATGTGACACAACGTCTGCTCTTTTTCATAAAGGAAAAACTGCAGCTCTGAAACTTTTCGCAAAACGTCAAGACCTACGTGCTGCAGTCCAAATTTTCAACCAGAGTGATGCTTCTCGAGAATCAATTTCTTCGAATGGAATTCGAATATTTCTAGCTGTGTATGGCGCTCCAGTTAAACAAGATGACTTGAACGCATACCGTTATCTATGCTTTATGAGAGCTATAGGCAGAAACAAGTCGGTAAATTTGAGTTTATTACCCCCAACAGCTGACGCAGCTAAGGAGCACCTGTATCGTGTTTACTACCAGGTGCAGTATTGGTTAGGAAATCAGCTGAACCCGCAAGATTGGGGATGGATATTCAAAAACGGCATATTGGAGCCAATAAAAACATCGCAACCTCCTGCCCCGGAGCGTCTTTTGAACATGATTTTTTGTAACTGTTCGAAAGGCTGTGGCGCATTGTGCGGCTGTCGAAAGTTGGGCCTCCAATGTTCAGCAGTTTGCGGTAATTGTCGTGGGACGTCTTGTCTGAATGCTGCCCCAATCGAAGATTCGATAGAAAAAAGAAACGATATCGACGACCCAGAAACCGATTCTATTGATGATTCCGAGCAATCTTGGAATTTCCCACCAGTCCCGTGGGAAAATCAAGAACAATTCGAAGAAGGAGGGGAAGCAACTGAAAGAAAATAAGCTGTCAGAAATTAGTTACATAAACAACCATCATTTTTTTAGTTATGTATTCCTAAGTATTCACGAAAAAAAAAATTAGATTATACCTAACCTGACAAACTTGATTTTTTTACGATAGACTTTTACATCTTTATAATGTTAGAATAAGAAGATCAAAAACAGGAACGTTAATATTGCACACTTGAATATACTATTATTTATACCAGAATGTCTATAAAAATATTAAAAGGAGAAGATACCGCACAGAAACTTCGATTTCGATCATTACATACAATTAAATATCCATACAAAATTTATATTGGAGTTTCAATGCCAGATTACGTGAAAACTATTAGTGTTATCAATAAACTTTATTCTACCTTTTTTATAGATAATTTCCCGCTCTTTATTTTTTATAAGTATACCTTATGGCCGTAAGACCGACAGGAACGAAGATATTTGCGAAAAACCGAAAAAAGGTAATTTTTTTCCCCGTTTTTGGGCTGTCACAAGTTATGCGTACAAGCGAATTCCGGGGATTTTTCACACCTTATTTGGAGAGCTGAAAGGTAAGTGTATACCAATTTTCAGCTTGGTTGGACTTTTTCCGAAGTGAAATCCTAAAGTTCCTGGACTACACCGAGTTTACATATAATACAGATATAACAGTATAATGTTGTCGTTCCGTTATATCGTCCGGATTTCTCGAACCGTTCGGTTCGCGTCGTTCGCGCGGTTGAAAAAGAGACGCGATGCAAAATTAGAAAGTGGTTAGCATAATTTTACAATCCTCGTCAAGAGTAGCTGCCATCTTACGGCGGTATTAAGTAATACCTCCCGGTAATGACCGTCTTCGTCTCACTGGCCTTACCGTTTCGTTGCCGCGGTGTACAGTCACGGAAATAAGTTTTGGCGACGGCCGAGTTGAAAAGCCAGTTTCGTTCGAATCAAAGAGTTCAAGCTGCGAAGTCGTTCACCCGAAAACAACCGGTCCCCAGAAGATCGTCTCGATCTGTACGGGATACTCCTTGCTCTCCTTGCTCTCCTTGCTCTCCTTGCTCTCCTTGCTCTCCTTGCTCGAGTTTTGTTTTCACCTCAAATTTCGCGCTACCAAAAAGTTACCTATCCAATCGGACGCCGAAGACAAACTGTTGCGGATATTCCTTGAATGGGTCGAACGTGCGTACGTATGAAATCGCAGACTCGTACACGTCAACTTTTCACCCCCGTTCAGGTAGGTACCGAGCGGAACGAAAGAGTAATTTGGCTTTATTTTTCCCTTCCTGCTCGCAAACCTCGCGTAAAATTCCGCCGACCGCATAATCGGCTAGTATCACGCAATCTTCGAATGCATAATGCATCTTGGTGCATCGGGTTACAGGTAGAGGTAATTAGGGTCTGGCTTCAGGGCCCGTTTCTAAGAATAGCGGAGCCTGCGCACGGGACCGGTTACCTACCCGCCACCCCGGCCTCCTCCCACGCCGGGACCCGGGAGTTCATCATGCGCCCGGGTTTCTCAAGGTGCACGGCTGTTATGAATTATTTCGATGCAAACCCGCGATCTTCCATCGAATCTTCGTACGAGGCTCCTACACGCGTGTGATTCCGGCACGCGTCGGCAGTTACTCGGGCTAGGAGTCGAATGTACGAACGAATGCGAGAATAACGAAATTCGACTCCGTCCTCGTCGGACGAAATCAGCCGAGGGGGATCCCGTTACCCCAAGGTTCTATGCGAGGACGAAATACGCGGAGGAAACTTTTACCAAAATTCTACGTGACACTTCAAAACGCAGACTGACGTCGAGGTGAGAAAGAAGGAGGTGTGATGAAACGATTCCCATAGCCGAGGGACGATTTAAAGCCACGTGACACGAGCGGGGGACGGGTAGCGCTGATATAATTGAGCTGTGTATCGGTGGGGCTGGGACTTGCGAGGCGGAAGAAGGGAAAGAGGTGGTATAATATCGGAGAACGAGCCCGTTGTATATACGTCGATCGAACTGATGAAGGGCAATCGGGGTGAACGGGGATGACGGTCTTCGAAACCGTTAAAACATGTAAAACGCCCCAGACTCCGCGTCTCATTGCATTTTTTTTTTTCTTTTTCTTTTATTCATCTTCTTCATCTGTTCCTGTTTTTTCGTTCCCCTCCGTCTCTCTCACGCTCTTCTTATTCTTTCACCGAACTTTGGTAGGTACCTACGCACCAGCCAGGCCGAGCGCAGGGTCAACGAACGAAGCCGTTGAGGCAGGTGGATCGTGTTCAACGCCGACGAAACTCTTCTGGGTCGGAGTTACAGTCCCGTATAGGTGTAGGTATAACTCGCGGTATACTTCGAGTTACGCCATTCAGATTTGTTTCCCATATCCTATTTTGCTTCTCGGTATACTTCACCGCTTTCTTTTAACCGCAACCCTTTTTCTTCCCATCCTTGAAACCTTCGAAAAAACCCCCGATAGATTTGTCTAGGTGCTGCCTGCGGCGTCGTTGTACAAAAGTGAATTTATCGAACACTGGATATATGTGACATTCGTTAGGAAAGGTTTATCTTCACGAGGTCAGAATTGAAGTCACCGAACGGCCTCTCTAGGATAAATTGAATAATGATAGACTCGTACATTTATAATTCGCCGATCTCGCGAATAAGTTGGTAAAATCTTGATTGATTCCGGCTAGAAGTTTCTCAACGCTCAGGCCGCTGCGAACAGGATCGAGGATCGGGGTGACCGGAATTATTCATCGTCCAGCTTTAATGTACCGTGGATAACAAATTGCGGGAAGCAAGAGTTACGCACTTGGTAGTATAAGTTCATCCCATCTCACGGCATGGGATTAGCGCGGCACAATTTCGGACAAATTAATTCTCCACCCCAGGTCATGACCCGCAGGTGCTGTACGACGCGGACGTACGCTGAGGCGATGAATTTTTAACATAAACTCTACGAGCATTCTGGCTGGACCGTGGGAGTATGGCTCTTGCGAGAGCGGACGTTGACTGCATTGATCCGAATAATGTCATTGACAAAAGTTTCCCCGCGTCTAAGGGGTGGGTCAAATGACGAAGACAAAGACGATAACAGCGAGGAGACAGAAAATCCGAATCGTGGGGTGCACTTGATCGACGGATGTTCGCGTGCAAGCGAGGGAGATCGGGCGTTGGAGCAATTTCCGATCGGCTAATAGAACATGAGGATTGGTTCTCCTCTTTGCGCAGTGCCGGGATACGCGGCTGATCCGAAAGTCGATTCAATTTTAGCGCAATATTTCAGTCGCAGGACGGTATCGGCGGATGCGGCGCGGATCCTCGAAGCCCACGAATAAAGTCGAATATTTCGCCGCGCCCGCACCCGTCCCGCACCGGTAACTGATGGACGGATATTTTTCATCGCTCAGAGCCAACGACTCGCGAATCTAATCAATCATTTTCTTTGCCTACTGGGATTATCGACGGCATATTTCACGGAGAAATTTCATAAGTTTCTTATAAAAAGCCCGGCTAACTCCCTACCCCCTACGTAAGACGCGAGCGTATGCGCCGTTACGATTCCGAAAGTAAGATAATATCGACGCCACTCTAATTTACCAACTTCCTATGGAATGGAGATGTGGCAGTGCGCTTCTTAGATGATGAGATCGAGCGTGGAAGGTGATTAATTATGGCATAAGACGGAACTTTGGTATCAGGATCAGGTTTTCGTCAAGATTTATATATGGATCAGACCAATAACTTACCAATTATCGTATGAACTCGTACGGATAGCTGAGTCCTGAGGACGATGGAATTTTTACGGCTGAAACAAAAAGGGTAAACCATAGGATTAGATCGGATGCGAAACGAGACTGATTTCGGTTTAGTTGACCGCCCCTGTTTTTTCATGCGTCAAAGTACATTATTACGTGGAAGGAGGAAGAAGTAACAATCGAACCCCAATTAGCTCGCTGATCGAATGCATGGATTTCATTTCATTTCGCGGGTGAGCGGTGCCATCGCGTAATCCCTGCCCTGCGTTAATTTTGATCGCACGACTGCACGGTGAACTTGATTAAACTGGGTTAGAGTGCTACAGTGGCTCAAGTTCAAGTCCGATGTGAACCTTCTCACGGGCGGTGAGAAAGTCACGGTGAAAGACAAAGGATTTTAAAAAGAACACAACGCGGGAAAATAGATGAACCACGTGCGATAACGTACTTCCTGTCGTTACCAGAGAGGGATGCATGTAATTTAGCCACTGACGTCAGGTCTTCCGTCTCGCTTGAGATTCCCTTCGGAATATATGACGGAAAAAATTGCTCAGGAGTGTAAAACATTGCTTCACCCTCTACAACGGCTACAGTACCCGAAACCTCAAGGGGTGCGGTGTTTTTAGCCGTACGTAGGCATATAGTCATACGGTATAGATACATACATGCGTGATGCCTCGTGTTCAGCAATATTATTATTTTCGCGTGGCTTGTCATTCCGCAGATCAAAGGTCGCGCCGGGCGCGCACGCTAAATTGAACAGTCAATCAACCAGAGCACGGGACGGGAGACAAGTAACTATACGGCTGTACCGCTGGATTGTTGAAAAATGTTCAAACGAATTCGTGAATCGAATGAAATTGTACTTTTTACGTTTAGCGAAAAAATGGGGGCGCAAAAAATTCTCGCCTTTTTCGAAGAAATGATTTTTGAACATCTTACACGCGACTGGCGATCCTGTTTCCGAATCCGACGACCGCTTGTTTATCTCACGATTCAGTGATCGACCCTGAGCATTTCGGAGACCGATAGTTAGAATCTGCCCAGTTCGCTCGTTTGATGCTAACTTGATCCCCTTGGTACGGGAGCAAGGTCTTCGACGGTGTACCGTCGCGTCGGTCCAGCCTGCACACTGTTAAGCGTAATTGGAGCAGAGCCTTTGGCTACACCTGTCACGGTACGACCCGTCCGCCGCGACATTTACAATTGCTGTTTCGAGCAATCGACACGTTCAATCTGAAAATCGAAATGGAACTGAACGGAGCAGCCAAGGTCCTAGTACCTCCGATATTTGAGACAGAGTTTTTGTACGAGAGTCGCGTGGCGAGATTTCGGGACTCTCTATGATAGGTTCTCAAGAAGTTTTCACTATTTTACCGCAGAGTCGATGAAAAGAGGATGAAAGGCAAACGATCGAACCAAGAAGAGAGTTGACGCGCCTAGCGCCAACCGCCGGCGAATCTTCCATCAATTTCGATAACATCGTACGTCACTCGCGTGATTGATAACGAAAGTGTTCGCCAGCCTGTCACTTACCAGGCGCAGATTTTAATGGCTGGAAGACCGACGGGCCGATCTTTGTCCTATTCGAAATTTAACCAGCAACGGATCACTCCTCTCGCCTGTACCAAAACTGGCACCGCTTGTCTCGAAAGCATTTGCTCCCACCTCAAGGTAAGACGGGGTTCGCCCATGGATATGAAGAAATTGGCAGACAGAGGCTCTTCGTCGGGGGTTCGTTCACGGTATCCTTACTAAAAATCAATTTAGCGAGCCCTAACAATTATTAATTATCCCGAGCAAACTGGCGGTAAAAAGGAAAAGGTCGGACGTGAAATAGAGAGCGTTACTCGCTATGGCAATTAGCCGGTACAAATGGATACCTACGCTCGCTGTTATACACTCGTATAACCGTATTGTGGCCGAAGTAAACCCGCAGCCAGGATAGACCTCCCGCAGAATCCCTAACTTTGCAGCTTGCATCGTCTGTCTGTTAAGACGCGCAATGCGGTTCTCGCTATTATTTCGCCGACTACACCGCGTCACGCTGCGCCTGGGGCGAGTTAACGACGAGACTTGGTTTAGCAACATCCTCCCCCAGGATATGCAGCCCAGGTTTGCGGAGCGGAGGCACCCACGCGTCGGTGATCGGCGTTCCCTCGCTAAGGGTAAACGCTTCGGTGAACATCGTCAAGGCCATTGACGTAATTGCCGAGACTCCTAGAGGTAATCTGGATAGGTAAACCTCGACAAAGTTATTACGCGACTTGCTAGATGCTGCGAAATCACGCCCTGCTGACTTTCGTAGCTTATAAGAGATGATGATGATGCAGAGTAGGTACGGTTCTGCGGGCACGCCATGCTATACCGGAGAGAAATTCTTTCCAAAGTTCTCTCGCCTCCTACAGCGGAAATACACCGCTTCGAGGTTCGCACGAGATGAGACACGGAGATCGAGGCGTTCGTCTTTTGTTCATAAACTTTTTGCCGCTCGCTACTTTCTGGCTTAAAAAGTTCCAGTACCCGGGACAAAGGAACTCCTTAATGCCGTTTTTTCTCGCCTTATTAGTGGCGCCGATTTCGGTAGTTTGGAACTCGTGAAATTTTTATTTGAAGCGAAAGAAATAAAAATTGCGAGATCAAAAATTAGTCACTGCCGGCGGAATTTGGAAATCTCTATCTTTCACTGCCCCAGCTGGCCTGGTCTAGGAATAAATCACAGATCTGAATGCATCCTTGTCGACGTAAATAAAATAGAGCCGTGGTGCCAAAAGTTTGGTGCTTCTTGGAAACTAGATGATCCCTGATCTTTCGGTTCCCTCCATTTTTGTATCTATTCCATGGCCTGACCCAAATTTGTCTCCGCGAGGATAGAGACAAGGTCGGAACTACCCGAGCATAGTTATGCTGGAAAGGGAATGCGTGGGTCCGCGCCCTGGGTCATAAATGGCTGACTGCATGAGAATAGGTACAACGCAGATCCACGCAGTAACGGGACCTCGACCGAGACGTCTAGTTCTGAAAATAATAAACGCGTCGCCTTATCAGCTCCCATCGAGATAGACGTACACATCACGGGAATAAATTATTGTTCAAATAAATTATAAGGATTGCGCAAGATTCTGAGCATAAACAACAGTTATTAAGCACGTCTCTCCCCCCCCCCCCCCCCCCCCCCCCCTAGTCATAAATCATTTAAGAATTAACCTCTCTAATTGGTCCTAGTGTTAATGCCACGCGTCTCGTGCCTCGTTCTTTCGTCTATCCGTCACAGATAGATCACTTTCTATCGGGACATTCTGAAGCGTCCGGCTTCATCTCCACGTACTACAACGTAAATCCCGAAGGACTCTGAACACCATTTCAACACCACCACGTCGCCCTGTACGTGCAACCTTGAATTTTTCTCAACACCCCAGATGCTGGGACTTGAGGCTTCAGCTCGTTGATCTACTAGCCTATTTTAGGTATGTATACGACAGACTGATGCTGCGATTGATGGGAGTAGGTCGTGGATCTGTCAAGTACAGCGTCTAGGGTCGGGGGTCGGAGTTCGAGGGTCGATTTGCGAGTTAAACCAGAATCGTGAACCAGATGCGTGGAACGGATCGAGGTTCGAAAAATTTTGTACGACCAGATAGGATCCGAGTCATGTTTGGAAATGTTGCTTCGAATAGGGGGGAAAGATGAGTCCGACTCCCTTGTGCAACCGGCTCAATTAATCTTGAAGTTAGTTCGATAGCATCTGTATGCCGGGCTTGTCTATAAAATGAGAGATTGTTGGAACTTGATACAACTTGTCACTTGGTGAAAATAAGTTGATATTTCGAAAGAGGTAGGTAATCGTATGAACAAACGTCGAGGGAAAAAAAAAGTTTCACCACACGATATTTCTCGCGAACAATATATCAAGTTTCAAAACCTTTTTTCACAACCGGAAATTCGCGCATCTGTTATACCTATAATCTAGAATGATGCAAACGCGGGTGTTTCCGAGGGTCGGAAATATTTTTCGAAAATTTCTGCCCGGATCGAATCTATGGACAAAATGAGAGGCGCATAATACGTCGATCTGAGATTCATTATACGTATGTATAATTACCAGTATGGTGGCATGATACGATCCAATTTCATAGCACTGTCACGGTGGATAGAATTTTATCTGTATTATTATATCCCGTTGAGTGGAGAGGATGAAGAGTTGGTCGTTGGATGTACCAGGGTGGTATTTACTTTCCTATATGTCACGTAACTTTAATGCCACAGAAGCCCGAGCGCGACGTGTCCCGAGAGAAATTGGTGTTCAAAGTAGAACTAAAAAAGTGTAATCTTGTCATTGCCACCCACTACGCCCGAGAAGTAAACGCCAACTGCAGAGTATATCGGCGTTGCCTCGGCCGAGAGCTTCTTCTTCCCGGCCAACCCGCGACTCGCGACCGCCACAATAGAAATGGTGGGAGATCAAAGCCCTGGCTATACATCCACTGCATTAAGATACCACACATACGCGGCGATCACGCACTTGCTATACCGCTTATTGTACAATTTTGTACAACGCGTGTGTAACGCGGTGCCCGGTCGTCCGGCTAATTGACCGCACGCGCAATTTGATGGGTTCGCGCATTGCCGAACCGGCGCGGAGTAGATTGATCGAAAATTAGAACATTTTAATTTTAATAATCACTCGTTTACACACGCCAAGCGTACTCTGCGATTGTAGACCGCGGCAGTTGGACTCGCCGATTTTTAAGTTTCATCAATTATTGTACCGCCTCGGCCTCTACACGTTCGTTGTCGGCGTCGAAGAGGTGTTTATCGAACCCGCAAAACGGTATTTATTTCCGGTGCGATTACCTCCGGTAAATCAGTTCGGGTTGAGTTCGATCGGATGGGGAGGAGGACCGCGTGGAACTGTGGTTGTCTTTGGCCCGAGATACGAATCGAGAAGAGTCGAGCCGGACGGAGACCTGGACGGTGAGAAAGAATACCCGGAGAGTGGAGCAAGCCTGGTAGTGGAAAGGAATGGTTGTTATGCTCGCTCCGTTGCGTGGGAGTGTATCGCTGCGCTTTGTTAGAAAAAAAGAGGAAAAATAAAAGAAGGAAAAAATGAATAAACGAATGCACGAAATGAGCGACACGGGAAGGAACGGTAAACGACACGCCTCCGTGTAATATTGGTAAATCGATTCTCTATAGGGGGCTTGTCGGAGGTACTTGGCGAAATCGCCTTCGGAAAGCTGACAAATCTCGTCGTTAATAGCTGCCGCGTAACATCGATATTCAGATCCGAACTCGTACCCGTAAATATGAACGTAATGTCTGAATCATTCTGGAGTTTGTCCAATACCCGAATTTTCTAGACCAACTGAAAACCGTGGCGTATACTTCGATGCTATTTCGAGACTCGCGCGTAATCCTATACGTATAGAAGCAGCGAAGGTGGTATTGGTCGTTTATTTTTCAAACTTTTCGTGTTATCTCTAAATTAGTGAGCTGGCCTGAGATATATAGTTAACAACGGTCTCCCTATCACTCAGAATCTCTTCCCAAAATACGTACGCGGCATTGAGTTGGAGGTAATTTTATAAATACGTTTGATACACGTAGCTAAAAGATCTATCTCCCGTGATCGTTTGCCCCGTCGAGACTAAGAATTCTCTTTGCTTAACCTTACCTTGAAAATTCCTCACCTCGCCTCGCCTCGCCTCGCCTCGCCTCGCCTCGCTATTTAGGCATTCACGCTTTTGTAAATTACGAGCGGACACTGACTCCTAGATTCCGTCTCTACCGAACAGCAGGAACAGATTCGAACCCACGAGCGATACGAACAAATCGAGACCACTCTTCATTTATACGACATGAATGGATGGACGTACTCGTTCGCATTCGTCCCTCCCTCCGCATTCGCATCTATTCCGTACGTGCCGATAGTTTCGGGGAAAATGTCAACTTCTCGAAATATTCTTCACTACCGAATAACTTGACTTTGGCCAAATCAGCGAATCGGTCCGCAAGTGGTATACTTGAGCGTAATTTTTACAGAATTTTACTCCGATCACGAGACCGAACAGATCCGTGATCCATATCTCTGAAAATCAAAGGAATTGGAAGTAGAACGCCTGGGGAAGTGAAATAAAGACGACAATGATGAAAACAGAAGCTTAAGTAGCGTTGGTCTGTAAGCTCCATGGATTGGACGGTGGGTTTCCGTCCGCCTTCGAACGACTGGGCATATAAATATTTAGCTGAACGAATTCTCTGCAGTATATTTATAGGCATATCACTATAAGCGTCCGCGATAGTGATCGTGGGTGGAATATTTGCAACGTGTTCTTAAAATTTATAAAATACGTTTTATAACTCACTTCGCTCTCTCAATCTTGTTTACGAATACGCCGGAGACGCGACTGTACTCTCCAACGGTGAGAGAAAGAAAGCAGGGGGCATACGGCGGAGGAGTAGATGTTTTTAACCAGAAGACAACTAGGTCTTCTGAAAAACGGCTGCTGCATGGTCTGGCTTTTCTGTACAGAATGGACAGTGAGACGGTTGAATATTTGATGGTAGTGTGACACGGAACGCCTCGCGAGACTAGCTCCGGGACGGGTACCGGGAGACCAGGAGACCCGGGAAAGATCTGGTAAAGGTAGGAATAACTATACGCTATAAGCGACCATGAATTTGCAGTTCAAGCGCGTACCCAGGCTTATTTTCAAGTCGATCTCTTTCTCCGTCCTTCTATATCTCCCGGCCGAGACGAGCTCATCTTCTTTTTCTCTCCTCTTCTCTTCCCAGCTCTTTCGCCTCGCTACACATTCACCGCCTCTTATTTTATTTCGCGCTACTCCGATCCGCGGAATAAGATACAACCTGCAGTTTTATTCATCTCCTTATTTTAACCAAGAGTTTCGGCTTCTGTTCCCTCGATCCCGCCGAATTCCCTCTACGTGCGTATTACCCGGTGCCTTTTCGTTCCATCCCTTTCCATTTTCCAAACTACTCATCTATAATTCTCGTATTAACTGCGCCATCGGGTGAACCACGTGGACCACAACGATCCATTGCTCACGTTTCACCTCGCCTTGCCTTGCCTTGCCTTGCATCGCTCAGAGCTGAGCTCGGTAGGTGTATCGTTTACATCGGACCAACTAATCTCCGAAGAGTTTACCTCCGCAGTGTTACCGCGGCATAAAACATTAGAGTCCAAATGATTGATGGCCCGAGATCCGAGGATACAAGCACGGAAGCCGTATACAACGAACAGCTTGCCTCCTTGGCGTTTCTTGATCGATCAGCCCATACTATGTGGCATAACTATTTACAAACGTGGTGGCTAGCTGTCAGATTTGATCCGCGTACTGTACGATTCATCTAAAGAGGAATGATACCTCGAATTACGAACATCGTGTCTTATTATCGATAATACCACACTTAGGGCCTGTCGATTCCATAATATTCTTATAACTTGTCGTTACACGTGGTGCACAAGCAAATCCCACTCTCCCGTACGAGTGGAATTATTCAGTCAATTGTATTTCGGTGCCGTGGTCCAATTATTTCTACTGGATGGTCCTCGGTCAATATTTTTTTGAATCGGTCATCAACAACGCTGGATAGTTCTACAATGCCTGGTCACGTTCAGTGAACCCCATAAATTCACTAACCCATAGATTCAAGCCCGATAACAGCAGTCGTGAAATTTACTATCGTAGCCTACAATTAGCTCCTGGTTCGAGGATGTTTCCAATCAACTGACCATCCAATTATTCAAATTGGTCGAGGTGCAAAGAAACCTACGCTGCCTAGTCGAGGGTCAACCTACCTGCAGAAGTACCAGAAGTCTCGATCATATTTCAGTATCAGAGGACTGGAACGTGCCACTCCTAAACTGACCATAATCTCGGTGACATTCACGTATCGTTCGCTGGAACTCTGACGACGAAATTAACAATCTGTCGATACCTGCACCGACACTCGGTATCACACACGAAACGATCGATGGATCACGATTTGTTTGGCATCTGTAACTCGAAAGAACCACGAGAGTTTAAGACACGCTCCTCGAAGCCTCTATGGTATCTGCCTCAGTTATCGAAAATTGAACAAAAGAAAAGTCAACTTTTCTGCGCGTAGAGTAGAGCAACGGCTTGAAACATACGTCGTCGATACCGCGGTATGCGGACATTGATCGGACAAATGGAACGTTTGAGGAGCCGTTTAGAGATCCTTCCGTTTGACGTGATCTAGTGCTCGAAGATCGAGTGACTGCTCGCCCTGGCACTCGTCTCGTCTTCGACGAGTCTCCGAAAGCCGCGAGCCAGGATCGTCTTGATTGCTCGCAAGTATTCAGGCCGTGAGTGTCCTACTTCCTGACGACACGACACCGTCTCTTTTTCTCGCTCTTTCTTCATCTCCCTCCCATCCTTCCCCCGGCGCATTGCACCAAGGATTCAGTCTGTCTCAGGCGCATATTACACGCTACGTATATGTAATTAGCATGAATTCCCATTTATCAAGCAAGTTTCCCACCAAGGTGGTACGAAGTACGATACGAGTGAGAGCCGAGAAGCGAAGCTGACATTTCGTTTCGGGGGAATGGAACTTCTCGCCGTTGGAAATGACTCGCGAGTTTTCGGTAAAGGAGTCGCTGGTCCGGCTAGAGTGACGAGGAGCCAAGGGTCGGCGAGACGTACGACAGAACTTCGTTGTTCTGATATTGCTCGTGTATACATGTCAAGGCGCGGATACGGATAAGAAGGACGAGGCGATAATATCTTTTCGTATATCGGTTGCGAGAGGTCAGAGCAGACCTGGATAAATCATCGCGTAATGGAATTTCACAGTTTGCCATAACTCCTTCTCCTTCCTCTTCTCCTTCGTCTTATTATCGCGGTAAGGTGGATCGAGTTGAAACGGTGTTAATTACTGGTAAAATGGTTGGTCAATTATACGAACCGTACGTACTGTAACCAGCTTGACTACTTTTTCCCTACGCTACCGCATGCAGTTTCACTGTGAAAAACTCACCGACTGAAGAGTAAAGCGGGTAGTTTTATCTTTGTAACGCTCGAGTCGGACGATGCGATAAATCGTGTCAATTTCGCTGGGTCCAGGGTAACAACTACGAAGAGGAAAAATCTACATAGCGATACAAGACAGAGCTAGGATTCTTTCCCATTTTCTCCGGGAGGCAGGAGGCGGGAGGCAGGAGACATCTGCAGCTTGGCAAATAATCAGAATCGATCGTTGTCTAAAAACTACATCATCTTCCCATAGCCACTCCCAGTAAATATAACCACAGGTCGTCGTTCCTATATCGTGTGCTTCTCACCGTGTGTACGTGTGCGATCGATTACGAGTTCACTGTACATATAGGCCCCGTGTCCCGAGGCAAGGTCTGTTGTCTCTCAGGTCTACGGTCGAGACTATGCGGGACTCCGCGGGACGGTGAAGCAGCTGGACTATACCAGCTACGCCGGTAACTCCGCGAGGGAGTTGGTATTGTAATCAAGGAGGATAGTCTTGGAGGCGTGGGAACGCGCACCCGGGGGTGTCTTGGTCACGCGCCGCATAAAAGATGCGGTCACACAACTACTCGGTCGAAGAGTCGTTTGACCACCATTACATCATTTATTTTAACCGTTCTATGGTCTGGGTATACGTCTCGAATTAAGACAGGGGATTTTTCGAAGGACTCGAATATCCCGGAGGGATTCTTCGATCGAAGTATGATCGGAAATAACTGTACGGCAAATCAGGATATATGTATACATACATCGCCGTTTCGAACCAAAGTATGCCAGGCCTGAAGATCGACCTTATTTTTCTTGTACCTTGCAAAGATGGTGAGGCAAAACGTTAGTTTCCTCCCGATAATTACTCAGCTTCGTTTCGTAAAACTTTCACGAATTGAAACTGGATATATACGGCCAAAACTCGCGAGTGTTTATCGTACGGACGATTTCGAAATCCGTCCTCCGGTTTTTCACTTGTACACCTAACGTACGAGGTATCGTTCACGGGGTCAACAGGGACGCAGAAAGCTAAAATATCCGTTCCGGTCCTCCCACGGCTAGAATTCCAACCCAGAATCGGTTCGAAACCTTTCACCCGCGATCGCGCGTAGATCGTGCGAACGTTATGAATCGCGAGAAAATCATTTGGAAGCTATTTGTTGCGGTTACTCCGCAAACTCGGAATCATTTGTTATCTCTTCCACGGCATCTTCTTCCCATTCCCAACTTCGGCTCTAACAACGCGTTATCGAGTCTATCAACACCTCAAGTTGAGGGGCCGTACTCATCCTCCGCGCCAACGAGACTTCGCCATCACGTCTTGGCAACCGCAGGCATGATCGGTTGAATCGCTATCATCCACCATAGCCACGTCCCGGAACGTCTACTCCCGCGCTAAACACCACCCTCGTCCAATTTCACCGTGACATATATTTGCCTGTATAGGTATACTTGTGAGGGGGGCCTGACGAGAAATAGGGATGAAGAAGAGGTCGAAAGTGGGAACGGAACGTCACTGCGAACAGCGACGAGAAGGAAGAACAGGAATCTACTCCGAGCACGGTGTAGATCGAACCGGTTATAAGAAGCAGCACAGAGATCGCCGAGTGCACCTGTATATCTCGATCCTCTTCTTCTCTCTTGGTAGGCCGCACCCGCCTTTCCGAATCCTTGACCAAACCGACGAACGGTGACTTTTGACTCCATCGTCGATGATGCATGCGACGATCGAGAATCTATTCACCGGTTGTCGTCAGGACAATTCGATGGCGTTAGTTTCTCCAGTTTAGTTCTTTCGACCACAATTATTGCGGCCTCAATCTCAGAGTCTAATTTTCTTTTCGCAAGCTCTGGCGAAATAAAATGACGATTTCCTGTGGATCTCTTACCGTGCGTAGAACACTTTCAGGACATTTCGATATCGTGGTTGGATTTGATTTGTTGGTTTTAATTAGCGCGACGTGGAGAGGGAATCCCGTGGGACGGCTAATGACGAATACGGTTGACTTGGTGTGGGAACGAATAGACCGACTGGAGGAATATGACCAAGCAACGAATCGCTCGCACAAATTGATTGGAGTTTGTCTGAACGAGTTGCAAGGGTGTACGTCAAACGACAGAAGCAATGTGCAATTTTCGAGTGCAGCTTCCAGAGACAGAGGCTCTATATCCGAGCTTGCAGTTTTAAAAGCTTTAATATTCAGCTCGCAAGCTAGACTACAGATCCTCTTTCACAGGGGATGATACTCTCTTTGTCAACTGAGCAAAAATATTCCGGAGAACTACGCAAGCTTACTCTGTATGATATGCGATGGAGTATATCGAGCCCGTGCTGAAAGGTAAATAAATACTGAATACCGTCGCCGGACCGCATATATTTTCATAGAACGTATACGATGAGGTAATTATTTTATTTGCGAAACGCCCGAGGATCTTGATTCATGAAATCAAAGGTGACGGCCGATATAATCGATGAACTCATCATTTCTCGAAATCCTTCAAGGCAACGAATCTTCGTCTCAATATACACGTAACCGGTATTCGCAAGTAGAAAAAAAGCGAAGAAAAAACAAAAGAGAATAGCTAAAGCCAAAAAAAGTTGTCGAGACTTTACACAATTAAAATAAAGCTCATTAGCCGACAAGAATTTCTACACTCCTATTTATATGAACATACGTCAGGATATAATTGACGGAGGACGGCGGCGCCGTTCTCGCGGCTACCATGTCATGAATTGCCCTCGATCACTCGAATCGCTGCCCGCGGTGGCTGGGACGGAGGCGAAGAACAGCATAAAATTTAGCAACGATTCGCGTATATAAGGTTGAGAAAAGACGTCAGTCTTCGCGGAATCTCCCCCAGCTCCGCCTCGGCAACGAAGGGTTCACTGCGGACCAATATATAGACCGCCGATGGTACACAGCGCATACTGATACCAGGATACGTAGATATATAGGTATACGGAGAGCGGGGCAAGCTACGGCCGCGTGTCTCGCGTGCGAGAGGACCGCGCGCTTAGTGCGATAGATCCACGGGGCTAGGTCGAAAGAAGCCGATGATAAATCGCGGGACACTCGGTGCATAAATATCAGGAGATCTGGCGCGGGTAAGCCGCGAGTCTTGCAGGCTCAGGGCTTGCCGAGGACAACCTATTTATCGGACCAACTCCCGCGGGCGCCACCAATCGCCCGCCTGCACCCCGTCGCGGTCCGATATCTGCGCTCAAACGCGTTTACATGGAAAATACGGAAATCGACATTCAGGTATTGCAACCGCACCGATGTAATTACACGCCACGTGCACGGAGAGCGAGTATCAGCTGCGCACAGCGTGGATGAAATTTATTCAAACGGGTCCAATCGGTCTTTCGTTCTTATTTCTTTCTGTGCAAATCATTATTCGTGGTTCGACAGTTTATAGCGAAGGAAATCTCCCCCAAAGAGTACGCGGTCAAATGCTTGTGTAACTTCGGTGGAGTTTCGATATTCCATATTGGTTATAATAATTACATATTATCCCAGTCACTGCATCACTCGGTCACGTATCGTTCAGCGTTGCGAGATACTACATGCATAGATAGGCCGCTGTGGCTATCGCACGTTGTAATAGCGAGACGAGCAACGTGAAAGAAAGCAGACGAGAGAACGATTGAAACCGGAAGGAAGAAGGGAAGAAAGGAGTCAAGTTTTATTGGCGTGTCATTTGTTACTCGAAAAGTGCCCTCCGCCCCCGTCTCCGTCAACCTGACCCAACTTCCGCGAGCAGTTGCTTCTTTTTTTTCTATTCCCCGTTCAGTCTTTTATTTCTCGAGGTTCTACAATGAAATTTTGTTGGAACGATCAGAGTACGGAAAAAAAAAATAAACGTAGGAAAAAGGACGAAAAAAAGAACCTGCAAAAGCGGTCGCGAAACTTTTTCAACACTTTGGGAAAAATATCGTTGAAAGAGACGGAACGGAGAAACGAGCGTTCCAAGTCGCAGCTGGATGACTGGAGACTGTAAGCCACGAGTTTCGAGCAGAGCCCAAAAGTTTCCCCAACTTTGCTCTCCTTATTTTACTCCCTCTTTGCACTTTCTTATTCGAGTTAACCGTTGAAGTGGGTACTCGTTAAGTGTACCCCTCCGACGGCTGCGCGATTCGCTACTTCCCTTTTTTCTCTCGGTATTTTACGTTTCTCACCTATTTACTCTGCCACCGCTGCGGTACGTACACATGTTTTTCCAAACCCAAATTGCTGAGAACATACCTTCCTGAAAGTATTGTAGTCTGTCAACGTCCGAAGTACCCGCGGAACTAAATTATTCGAGTGACTCGATCAGCTTCGGGTTTGCACTTACGGCGACCTGGTTATCACCGAAATAGTAGACTGTCCTAAAATTCGGAAAATAATTTATTGCCTGGAGAATAGCTCCTGCGGTTGACAGACTCGGAGATTTCCCAGTGCTACCGAACCGCCGCGGTCCCACCGCCCGTAAATCACTTTCTGATTCTATACTTCAAAAATAACCAGACCAGCCGTATCGAACAAATCCTCCTCGCCAAATCACAGCTTTATAGAGACCTTTCCAACCACAATCCTCGCCGCGACGGCTGGAAAAGTTTTTCCAAACTTATGCATCATTTCTCGCGCCGAGTAACTATACCTACCAGATGGCTCAAGAAAGATGATGATTGTTGTTCATTTCATCACGTCCGAATTATTCATGATCAGTCATAGGTAGTATGTATAAGGATGAGAGCTTACGTGCGAAGTCATTTATAGCTGGACGCGACTGGCATGCATGTACTTATATTCGATAGCAACAACAGCAACAACCGGCAACAACGACGACGATGACAGCGTCGCCGGGTTGACTCAGAAACGTGAATGGTTACGGAAGATATATTTACAAGACACTATGTGCCAGCAGACTCCCCGGCGACACGGAAATAGAACCCGTAGCCTGGATATCCGCGTTAGTCCAACAAATTTCTACGCCCTTTCGAAGTTTTCTCTCTTCACAGACTACGGTCTGATCGATCGATGGACACACGTCAATGTATAA
Source organism: Tenthredo amoena (assembly GCA_963966615.1). Classification (NCBI taxonomy): domain Eukaryota; kingdom Metazoa; phylum Arthropoda; class Insecta; order Hymenoptera; family Tenthredinidae; genus Tenthredo; species Tenthredo amoena. Next base: position 302,513 of record OZ016490.1, read on the forward strand.
TTCACGCGATTATCCAATTGGCGACCGGCATGAAATTTCGACTCGAAGTTCATCTCGAACGGTTAGCAAACGGCGAAAACTGTTCGGGCCTCGGATATCCCACATTTCCGCGAGTCATCTCTATTTATAATAGGAAAAACACTCACCTACGCAAACAGCGAATTCTCAGCTCGGTCTTAAGAATGTACAGCAGTTGCTCGATACCGTGATGCGATCTTATACGATAGTCGATATCGATGCCAAAATAATGTATCCACGCAGTGCAGCTGGGCCGTAATTTAATAACCCAGGAAATTCGCGTCCGGCTTCGGATTTTAAAGTTTAAACACGGGGCTTAAATCACATTGCCACATTTTTCGAACAGCCGTTACCTATACGCTTACCTACTTAATCTCGATAACTCTTTTCGGAGTGCCGGTTCCATGCTGCAGGCATCGCGAAACGAACGCCTGTACCTACCCACCTATACCTCTCGGGGCCATCTGCCACCGACAACCCGTTAACGTTCCTGACGGCAGACTCCGTTCAAGATTAGATGACGAGGTTCCAGAGTACATGCTTACCGCTGCTGCACTACGCACTCGTTATTTGAAGAACTGTTGCAAATTGGTCCGCTCGATAGTATGTAAGTGCTGAGATATCGATCGGACGGTGTCCGCGGATATAAATCAGATCTTCTATCCTGGATAAAATCGAAGCTGGGACCGTTCCAAGGGCTATCGCCACCCGGATATTTTACCCCGTACGTATGTACCATCGATATTTCCACCTCCTTGTTTTCGGAAATGAAGACAACGATAGTGCAGGGCTTGAACAGTTTGCCAAGAATAACAGAGAGATACTGTACCAACGACTAGACGACGGTAGGTAGCGTTAAAAATATACTTGGAAAATTGCACCACTCTTCGCCCGGGAATTGAACCAGCGTTGAAATGTTAACTCCTGTTTTGCTCCTCTATTTCTTTCGCTTTATCAGCTAGTTTCCTCGCTATCTCAGAGTCGAACCGAATAACAGAAATTCATCAGCCAATTAGGTTATCGAACTGTTTCAATGGACGGTTCCCCGATCAACCGATCTGCGTACGCCTATCATCTGGTTAACTAGTGACGACAGAATCGACGTCATGTGATGAAGTATTCTGCGAAATATCTGGTGTCGGTGTACCTGTACTATGTATACCTAGCCGTTTCCTCATTGTCTTGAGATCTTTTCATGCTTTTTTCCTTCCGAATATACCTATGATTTACTCTTCCCGTATACGTAGAAACATAAAACTTGGGAAGCCGATTGCTGATAGCAGCGTACGACTTACATCATCGCAATGCACGTCCGTGGATATACTCTGGTCTATAATACTCGGATACTCGAGAGCTGAGTATAACCTATTGTACCTGGTTATTGAACCCCTAAGTCTCTCGGAGCTATTATTGTTGTATGCGTATACCCAACTTGGTCAATCTCTCAATCACGCGTATTCATATTAGGTATATACATGGGCGCAGACTACGAACAGAGATCTATGCTCTATAGCTCTGCCGCCTTCTCTCTCGTGTGAGAAACTGGCTCGACGATATACTCTTTAAACGTTCCACGTTACGAAAATAGGCTGCGTGTAAAAGTCGCAACTAGGTGTTGCTGGTCATTTTGGAACAGGTTTTTGAGCTAACAGAACGAGATTGAAAAGAAAAAAGGTATCGAGAGAAGAGAGAAGAGGGAAGCGGGAAGCGGGAAGCGGGAAGAGAAAGGATAAAAAAGGATATAAAGGAAAGGGAACACCGGCGAACCGATACTCACTTGGTCTGAAAACCCTCGAATTCCTCTTGTTGCTCGGTGATGGAAGCCTCCAGGTCCAGGTAAGCGCCGTAGTCACCGTCCTTGTACAACTGGAGTGCCGTGTCGTCGAGCTGCAACAGGAAAATAGAACGACAAACGTTATTATGTAGTCGGGTACAATAAATCGGCAATACGGATTGTGTCGTGTGAACGATTCGTAGGAGTGAAGACAAAGATTCGCTGTATACCGAGGACTCATTGTCAGTATGTAAGAAGATGTAAATTCATCGCCTTTCAATTCCCTAATTGTCGTCTGAGAATTGTATTATTCTTCACATTACCCGCACGGATTCTCCGTACCAACAACACCTGGTACTCGTACCTATTTCCATTCGGCAACGACATATCATCCGCTGGCAAACAGGAGGGCGTTCAAAGTGGCATGTTTCTGCCTACATCGTTCACCACTTACTTAGACGGATAGCGGTATGCCTCTCGTCCTAGTTTTTCTCCATAATGTGTTCGGTATTTCAATATTCATTTCGTCGTATTCCATATTCCCATTCAATTTCGTATCACCGTTAGCTTAACAGCAACCACCCGCATTCCGTGGCGGGTATCGAGTTCCCGTTCGAGAACCAACGTATAGGTAAAACTATTCATCAGAAATCTCAATTGTGTGATCCAGCGACTTGGAAAAATGATAAAATGAAACGAACAAAGTATGGATATCATAGAGCACCCGTCCGAAGAGCTGCTAGACAAAGACAACGGAGGATGACCGTAATGGCCAATGAACAAAGAAAAATAAAAGGTATTATTTAGTTGGATGATGTTGCTGTAGTTGACAAAAAGAAGATGGAGAAGCTGAAAGCCACCTGGGCCGGTAAAGAGACGTCTTGGGTCGGGCAAGACATGGATAAACGTAGGGACGGACGGAAACATATAAGCAAAGAAGTGAGTAAGCCGAAACCGTGCGCCAGCCGTCGTGGTGACCCATATTTCGAAAAATCCGTGGTTCAAAATAGTTTAGCGCCTGGTGCCACGCACGCGCATGGTTGGTGGCTCGAGTGAATGCACGAACGACTCTCTGGCGTATTCCTATTCCCGAATGCATCTGGTCGGAGGCGAGATTATCCGCGTTGAAAACGGAAATTGAAGAAAGAAGAAATGAGGTTTCGAAAAAATCACGATGAAATTTGATGACGGATCCTGCGCCGTCGGTTCGAGCGGATGAAACAGTCTCCCGATGATGGAGTATGAGAAATTGAATCGTCAGGTTGAAGAGCGGCAAGTTGAGATGCAGCAAATCAATTCGTTCGAAAAAGGGTTGAATATTTCGTGTCCGTAGAAATCTTTCTTCGTTTCGAATACGTGGAAAGAACCGCAAGTTGGGGAAAGTACTAGCAACTTCGGTGAAGCTATAAAATATACGACCCAGGGCCCGATGTCTATACAACCGAGGGAATTTCTCCCGATACATATAGGTATAAATCTTTTACCTGTATACATATACGTATGTATCTCTATACGTTATACGTACACGACACGAAATCGCTGCAGTGTGTCCGTCTATCTTGTTGGATCTACTCGTCAAATGTATGGGTGTAATACCACGCTGACAGTCAGGTATACATCGAGGCTTCTTCATGTGTATGTAGACCTATGCATAATACATCCGCATATACATAAATGACTACGTATGTACACCTAGACACATAGGTGTAGGTGGTGTGGGTACGGTACGACCGAACGAGAGGCGACGCAACGAATCGGTATAGAGCGAGGCAGCGTACGGTTCGCTCTCAAGTTCCTGAACGTCGGTAAGGCTTCGCCTCCTTCGAGGGTTTCCCGTTTCCTCAGTTGAACACCTGCCAACCACTAAAACGTCGCAACCCCACAGCTGTGGCGCACGTTAAGCCGTGCATATATATATATCGAACAAACGAGACACGGGGAGAAAGTGGATGGGTACCCATCTTCGAGGGGCCCTGGTTACCAGTACCTCTTCGGTCAGAAGGGTGGCGATCACTGATATTTGCTTTTCCACGAGAAAAGAAAATCAGTTTCACGTGAGCAAAAAGAGATTACAACGCGTACGGCTCTGGCTTCACCGTCACACATGCGCGACCACCCCCTGCACACACAATGCACATCGACGGAGGATGAACGAGTCGAAACTACGAGAAGAAGCGGAAAACGACTATGGCTCCTGGGTAGGTATTGAAAGGAACCACGTTTTTATGGGCCTGGGATGCTTCGGGCGAAGGTATACTTTCGTGAATTACTTGTTGTTGCTGGGCCCCGGTTGTAGCGTTTCCCAACCACGGCTTTATGGAGAAAGAAAGAAGTAGAATCGAAGAATGGAAGAAAGAAGAAATGAAAAAAATGAACGAAAGGTTCAACTTTTTCGCATTTAGGTACACAACAATCTAGTTCGCGTCTGTTGTACGTAGTATGTACATGTATGTATGTACGATGAATACCTATGCTGCGAGAGAGGGCTTCTCAAGTAGCCTAATGTACCGAATAAGATGGACTATTATCGTGAGATATGGGGATTTGGATTTCTGGAATAGTTGGGAAAGTGAAAGAGCCCGTAATGTACTCCGGGACGATCCCCCGGATAGTCCTGACGCAGTGCAGGGTGGGATCAAATATGCTTTCCCAACTCTGTAGACATTCTCGCGTAGCTGCAGCCCCACTTCAGGACGAATGTGTGCGGGAAATGTTCACTCGACAGTCTGCGCGGTGTGAAAATATTTGATTTTCGTCTGCGAACCCGTAATCTTCATCCTTGAGCAAACGGCCGTTGGTTTGTTTGTTATGCGCTGTTCTTGCGGCGTTTGCTAAAACCGCGATAAAATAATACCTACCTCTTTCTGACGCAACGAACGCGTCCGCGCCAAACAGCCTGCGAATGCAGATACCACCACGGTTCTACATACGTGTATAGGTTTAAGAGTCAACTAACAATTGAATTAGCGAGTGTTACCTGTATCATTCGTGCGTATTCAATTATACAGTGTCATGAGACGCGTCAACGTCTTCCGGGATTATCCGTTGGAAAAGTTTCGAATAAAATTACGGTTAATTATAAGCATTCCTGAGGGGAATGACGCGATACCGAAGAGGAAGACGGAGACGAGACGGGAAGATGGCATTACCTCGGGCAGCGGGGTGTTGGGGATCGCGAGAAACTACGACGATCACTCGCCGTGGAGCAATTACGGAGGGCAGAGATCCTGGCTGAGGAGGGACTTTCGACGCTGTCAGCTGGACAAGCGGAGAGAAACTCAGCCGGAAACTACCGCAAACTAAACCTCCGGGTATCTAAAGCGCGAAATTAAAAACGAATAACAAACGAACGAGTGGCATCGCTCCGCGGTGAGCGCGCTGCCGGACTGCGGAGAACTTTCTTCGGAAACTATTACGTTCCGTTAAACGTCCGACCTCCGACCTCCGCCGGATGACGGTACGTAGAGAAAAAGAAGCCGAGAATTATTTATTCCGACTTGTTCCGTGATCATCGATTATCGATTATCGATTTCACGTACCCCGTTAAGACGAGGAAATTCGACGAGAGTATGGGAGCGGGTATAACGTTATAGCTAGACGACAGTTTCGAGAAATACTTGTCGAATTTGCATAGACTTGACAATCGACGCATTGGCAATTGCTCGGCTAACACGAAGCGATAAGATATCCATCAGGGTAATCGGAGAGCCTGGTTTCCGGCGAGCTACAATACGATACTTCGGGGAAAATGCGTGAGCAGCCGTTCGGGGGTACCTATGCTTAATTCAGCCTGGTTTTCCCGCATGACTCGCAAAGAAGGTACGCCCGGGAATTAACGAGCCACCTAGTGTCTACAATAGCCAGACAATGTCGACGGTTTTGGCCGCTTATAATGCTAATGCGATATTCTCTTCACTTTGCATGACAATTGTCGAGCTGGCGAAGATTGTACAGGAAACTAAGACCGCAGCGTCTTAACACCGGGTCTCTCTTTTCGTTTTGCTTCTGGTTGTAATCCAGAAATATTCGAGGATCAAGATATACAGGATCTTTTCGCCACAGTCCCGTGTGTCGGCGGTAAGAACTGCAATTAAGGAGAAGTGAAGAAAAGTTATACAGTTCCTTCCCCATTACGGCCAGCAAGCTTGACACAATGGATCAGCGTCCAATGAAGAAGAATAGACGCGTGTAGGCTGACCCCTTTGGAAAATGTTCACCCCTGTGCACGTAGGTATACCATATATACGTACAACTTTCACTCGGTCGGCGACTCGATGGGCTCGCAAGATTATCTCGGCTCATAGGAACGGTGGGACGGAGTATAGGAACGGTTCCTCACAGGTGAGTCATCGTTGCGACTCTTGACGGTAAAGGAGGCCAGAGTCGTTGCCCCGTTCTCCGTTCCTGGTTCACATACATCCACGGACAGGTAAGTATAAGAATTTCACAGCCGCGTCTCGGAATTAGTTTTTCATAAAAAAAAACAAAAAAAAAAACAAAAAAGGATTCGCCGTTTTCGTAATCACGGCGAAAGTTTAAGTTCAATTACGTAAAATTGAGTAGGTACACATACATGTAGTACGTATACACATATATGTACGGCGCATTAGGCCTGGAAGAGAAACGTCTCTAACCACCTCCGCGCGTCTTATCCATTGTCTCGAATAAATCACTCGGTATTTTTATTTCTGCGTGGGCGGCAGTCAGCTGGAACGGAAGAGTAAGGAGGAGCACGGAGAAGAGTGCAGCGGTGGTGCGGTGGCGAACGTGTTCAGCTCCGCGCGGTATACGCTCGTCCACCAGCCTTATATAATTCTTCGCTCCGGCTCCCGCTCCTCTTCGGCGCAAGTAACATCACAGATCGACGTGTCTCTGTATTGTATATCGAATGATTCGAAGTCGCTCAACCAAATCGGGACGGTACGGAGGAGTAGAGGTACTCGGGAATGAGCGGCGACTACGAAGGTCATAGCTCAAACTGACCGCGAGAACGCGTCTCACGATATTCGAGATCGAATGATTCCGAGGGTCGGGAATACGCTACTCGCACACCCGCCTCGCGGATCTATGAGATCTGAAACGCCGAATTATCATTATCAACGGCGAGCATCGAGTCTCCTCTGTCAGCCGCGTAGAGATCATTCTACTTCGGCATGTTATTCACCTTTGTCTGAAATCCACACACAACACGGCATACGTACTACATAGAATTACTCGGATAAAGCGAACGGTATACATATATATATATATATATATACGTATAGCTCTGTGTACCGGTGCACGATTCCCCGTAGGTAGGGTATATAATACAGGAGAGAACCGCGACTCACGGAAGTATAGTGGGGAGGGCTGTCTTACCTTTGGCCAAACAATGGCTCCGTTCAACGTATGCAATGCAGATCGTCAGATAGACCGCAGACTCTGTTCTCTCGGATCTCACAGGGAATATTATCGTGCCTATAATACCAGCGGCAGCATATACCTATGAGAGATATCGCCACCACGCCATCGCATCGGGAGTTCAGGCCATTCGCTGCACCGTCCGTATTATTAACAACATACGCAGTTTCAATTACACCGTTAATGGGAAACGCGGCTGACACGTTTCAACTATACGTTATGCTCGTATGTACTGCAGCTCGAGTGCATTTCGGAATTTAGTTTCAAAGAAGTTATTCCAGTCGTTAGACTAGTGACCGCGGGGGTGGCTCGTTCGTTGGTCACCGTGGATTGGGTTCGGCTGGATTACCGCGGGTCAGGGTTCGCCCTGGGGTCCAGTTTGGTCGCGTATCGATGCCCACGTAGCGTTTTGTCAACGAACGGTCCATATAGGTATACGTATATACGTATACGTAGACGTACGGGCGCGTAGAGATATTTCAGTGCGATATACCCCACGGAAGCGCATTAAAGACCCTTCTTCAAGGCTCGTTGTCTCGCCTACGCGCATCGTGGGCCCCGCGATTGGCCGAGAATTAAATAACGCTTATACCGCACGTAGGAGCGAAGCATCATACTGATCTCTCGTGAAGAAATAATTATCGTCCGCGATGCGGTGTCCGTGTTAAATCGAATTCAATCAACGTCACTGTTTTTTGATAACTTTTTCAACTCTCGAGTAGAATGGCACTCTCCTAACGACGGTAGCCCAGCGACGATTGACGTATTCAACTACATACTATATAACCATACGTGTAGGCATTATGCAATGTGTGTTTATTATACGTAATACCTGACACCTAGGTATATATGTATATATTCACGTTCTGCTAACTCCACATTGACGGCCTGCTGCACAATGATGTTGAATTAGCCATATAAGAGAAGGATGATACGTGATGGGGCGGAGGGGGCGGAGGGGGGTAGTGATTTGCGTCTCGATAGACGTAGAGGCGAGAGATCAATTAAAATCGTAATTAATTTCTTATTCCACGACCTTCGAACGTTTTTATACATATTGGGTGGGCATTTCATACGCGGTCGCCGTTCTGGCGCATACCTGCTTATAGACTATAAACGTCGATGATGCCTGGTGTCGGGCACTGTAGGCACAATCGTTTTTCAGCCGTCCATGAAAAGGAACTTTAGAAAACAGAAAAGTATATACGTTCTGAGAAGTTATGTAGGTACCGGAAAAGAATGAAGAAAAGAAGGAAAAAATGTTAAAAAAAAGTCGAAACCACTGCAGCTTGGCGTTATGTAGGTATGCGATGTATAACTATTCTATTAGGGAATCGTATTGGCCAATCGTGCCTTTCTTCGAGGATGATTAGAAAAACTAGATATCTACTCGGGCTTCGGGAGGTCAGTTTGAGGAGACGCGGGTAATACCGAGAATAGGATATTGCCGAAGCCCCTCTTGTTGTTTGCTGCGTCCCGGGTGTACATAACAGTTCGTCGGTACCCATAAATACGTCTATGTGCATAGGCGATATTATGTAGGCACTGATTCGATGTCGGGTGATCACATGCCCAGATAGATCCATGTATAGATCCATTTACCCATACCTACCTACGTAACGTCTGGGTATGATGAACGCGTGTACGAGACCGTGGTGCAACGCGAAAAAGTATAAAGAGTAAAGAGTAAAGAGTAACGAGTAAAGAATAAAGAGTGAAGAGCAAAGAATAAAGAGTGAAGAGTGGAGAGCGAAGAGTGAAGAGAGGTGCCTCGTGTAGCTGCATAAACAGTTAAGTAGAGTTGCGTATAGAGTGTCACGTAACCTTAGCCGATTCGACTTAATCTCCGATACAGTAGCCTATCAAATGCAATTTGACCCTGTAACACGAAGGATTATACTTACCACCCGATGTAGTACGAACTCTTTGGAATAGTCTAGCCAATCGTGTAGAAATTGTATAGAAATTCGCCGAGTAGGTAGGTTTCGAGCACTCGGAAAAAAGTGCCAGGTTCTTTTCTTCAGAATCGGCTCAAAGGGCCGGTGAGGCCGCGCGTTGGACGGGTCAAGCTGCCTATACTCCTTCGCATAATATCATTCTGTTTAAGAAACCAAATCGAGCCGCTCGCTCTCGCGCCCTATCGCTGCTCGCTCGCTCTATATTCGATGAGAAAGCCGTGAACTAGAACCGCAGGTTGACCCGAATATATTCTCGGCTTCTTCGAACTTGGTGCACGCTTGTCGGAATTCTCATCCTCCTCCGCAGTCAGTCAGCTGGTCCGTTATGAATACCGTGGCTCCGGGAAGCTGATCGTCGTGCGCCGAGAGGAACGGAGATCAGAGACGTAAGAAGCGAGATCTATTCAGCTCGTAGGTTTTCGAAGTAAAACAATCGCGGCATTGTCATCCCGGGGATATAATCGTTCATTCGTCCGAGGATAAGCCACGGATCCCCTGAATCGGTGAAACCGAGACAATGGGGGACGAGGGATGGAGGATATGAAAAAAGTGTGAAGGGAGATTTAAATCCGCGAGAATGAACAACTTTGGATGAAACCGAGACGCGGACGGGACAAGGCACTACCAATCAACGTGCATTGTGCTCGCTTTCATTGTCGACGCCCTCGATCTCTACCTGAGAAAACGTTCAATAAAATTATAGGTTGCAGTCGACGCGGAGGAAAAAATTCGGGAGGCCACGATAGCTAGGCTACGGTATCACCTCTCGACAACAATGGCGTCCATTCATAATGGCAGAAGGTCCGGTTTCACCATCCGGGCACAATGGCTAGTTACCGATATAATAAGTAACCACCGGGGATCTAACGTATTATATGTATATACCATATACCCGAAGGATCATTCCACGTAAATACGTATACGTGTGCAAACATAAGCTGAGAGAAACAAGCTGAATTTCACGGCCTCCGATCTCCTACCGGTACCCGTTCCTGTTCCATACCCGTTCCGCTATAACGTGCGTTCATTTAACGATTCGAGACGCGAAAGTGGGAAAAATTTGCCGATCCTAATGGGGGACGAGTTGTTCCGATAATTGGTATTTACCTTGTGAATCGCTACCCCTGCTGGTTCCTCTCTTAGAGTCTCGAAGAACCCGGAAGACACGGAGGACACCTCGGACGCGAAATTCCAATTCTTTATTTGGGATTCTTCGCGCTATACAAACTCGGTTAGCTCGCCGAAGCACCGGAGCGCCTCGGGTGGTGCTTGTGTTTCAATTTCATGATTTCAAAGGTTGAATCCTGCCTGATCCCCGGAAAATTGGATACGTGATGGGATTTCGAGGCTCGTACGGAAATATTTTCTAACTAGGAAAGCCAAACTTTATATAGCTTACTTTACAAGTTATACCCGCTCGCCTGTAATGGAACCGATTTGTCTTAAGTAAAAGGTAGAAGGAAAAAAAGACCGAGATTACGGTACATATATCTTATACCTGCACTGTACAGGCACTGCATGCAGATACGGTATACCTGTGTATTCATAATACGACTACTCTCTCTCTCTCTCTCTCTCTCTCTCTACGAGTCTTATATTTATCCAGCTAACGAACCGAAGATGATGACAAAATTCTCCGCGGTGTGCCTCGTATTAAAGAACGTGATGATTGATCTACGCGTTCGCTTCATTGCCAGACATCAGTCTCGAGAAGACAACCGGAGGCAAGGCTATAAGACCATAGAGATACGCCGTACACGGTATGGGTACGTTTATAGAGGCGCAAACAATTCGAGATTTGTGATAAACGAGAAATTATCGTTTTCACCGATCAACTTTCGTATCATATTCATGTACCGCACACACGTACGCACACACTCCAGCCTTCTTCGAAAATCCCCGTTGTAACTTGAGAGAGATGATTCTCTAGCTAGTAAATTCCAGCTTCTAGAATCTAGGGTTACGCCGGAGGAGGCTGCAGGGAATATTACGGGACCATCTCCATATTATATTCATATATATCGAAGCATAACGAAGTAAAGGTACCTGCGCATATACTCCGTACCATTTACATAGAGGTATACATACCTACAGGGATCTCGAATCTTTTACGATTGGATACCTATGTATCTCCTGTATCTCCCCGTTCCTCTGGGTTGACCGTTCGCAACGGACTGTATATATATATGTATACGTATGGCATAATCGTCGACGGTACCACAAGTACGCGAATGGGAACCCGACTGCAAATTAGCCTCGGACAAAGCGGGCAGGAATGACGGCATTTACTTCTGCAGCTACCATCCGGCTAGGCTCAAGTATGCAGATTTGGAGAGTTGAATATGAGGCTGGTTGAAAAGTACCCGGGATAGAGGCAGGACCTGCATTATATTAATCTGCTCTCGAGACGACTGCGAAACGTCCGAGAGAACTGGATTTCCCTTTCTTTTTCTTCTTTCTTTCTTTCGTACAGCAAACTAGACACCTAATTCACTTTCATAACTTGTATCTTAAGATTATAATACGTTGACGATCTAGCCTCGTTACGTGGCATCCGAAACTTGTTTCAACTTCCGGTAAGCTGCGAGTTACGCGACGGCCAATTTAGTCTAAATGCAAGTACAACGATGTCAGATTTCTTGCGAGCTTATGGAATAATCGCACTGTTCGAGTGATACTGAGAATAAGGCAATGAGGTATGATTAGATAAGGAGGGATATCTTTTTTGGGCATCTGCGGGTGATATACGACTCCATCGCGTATCAATACCGAAATTTGATTCTATATCGAGACTCACGTCATCGTTCGTGAAATGAGAAGTATGAGCGATAAGTGGAAATATTACTTCGCCAGTCATTCGAAATTGCGCAAGTGTAAGTATAAGTATCGGTAAGATGATTGAGTATCCTTCAGGTATTGTAATGCATAAACAGCAATTAACCTTCAGAAATACATACATCTACGAGAAATCTATGCCTGCGAAGACTGACCAGAGATCTTTATCAAGTTTCACGTAGGAGTCAACGATTCTGAATAATCCGAAGGACAAGTGCCTCTCGGGAATAAGAAAAACGATAAGGAATCGCGATATTTCGTACCAAGCTATCGGCGAGTCATGATCTTTAGCCTGTAATTGAATTCAGGGAACTTTTTGCAACATTTAGTAACCCTCGACTCCTCCCGAGCCCCAAATTATTGCTCATGGATCGGGGAATTTGCAAGTTTTTGATTTCCGGTGAAAAAATTGAGCCGTAAGCGAACGACCGACCGATAATCATAGAACCGATTCCGCGACTATGTAACTCTTGCGTATACTAAAAAGCTCTGCCACCGCGACAAAGCTATAAGAAAAGACGGGCGGACATGACGGCCCTGGGAATATAGCTGCCAGAACGTACAATCAAAGGAAAGAGATACGGATGTACTCCCTGGCCGTGATCTCTATCGCGGCCAATTAGTAGAAATGAAATGAACCACGCGGAATAACTCGCAGCATCCCGTAACGCCGGCCGACCGTCGTGTAGCTTCGCTTTAACAGTTTAGCCGGACGAACCAACCGCCCGCACTTCCACCAACATCTAGGTGGGCATATATATATGTGTACGTAGAATACACGCCGCACACATGCCTAGTCGTACCCCGTTCTTGTTCCTGTATTATCCGCACAATCGGAGTGTGTTGGTTGCAAAACGGCAGCCGAGAATAAACCGTCGACATGAAACACGGTAGGTATAGGTATAACCTGCCCGGTTAACGAATAAATATTTCTACGTTCGAGGTGTTCCTAGCTGAGAATACGAACTGGGGCACACCGTTGATTAATGGCTAATCATATTTTACGTTTACGCTTTAAATAGCAATGGCCGTTAACTGGCGGTTTGCCCGTGATATCAGGAACTAGCTAACCGAGTAACTAACTAACCAACCAACCAACCAACCAACTAACTAACTAACTAACTAACTAACTAACCAACCAGCCGACTCTCCGCTCGAAACTTTCAGCTCTCGACAATTGAAAAGGTGTCAGGAATTTCTTGGTAGCTAACAAGTTGTGTGACGTGACGTGACGTGGTATCATCGTTTCACATACAGCCGGTAGCCGCATATGTCTCAAATGTGGGAAATTTTCCGCTACTTGCTGCCTGTCACGAGTCGATTGACACCGAGCGGAGAAAGGAATTATAGCGATGGAAAAAAAGATTCCCAACGCACAGGGACACACCGCATGCGGTATCCGTTATCGCGTGCACACCGACACCTTACTCTCTCAATCCTAATGTTCAAACGCAATTCAAAACTGTCGTCAAAGAGTTTCAAGTTCGTTCTGCCGCCGACCACCGCACCTCATAAAAACCCCTTTTATACGAAACAACCTGAACACGTGTCTTTATTTTTGGACATTATGCCTGTACAAGCTACGCAGCTGTACTACAGAATCCCCGAGGTATAAAAATACAGCACCTCTCCAGACCCCACGAATTATTCATAACCGATGCCGATTTTCACAGCTAACAATAAACTACCCGACTTGGTACGCCGCGTTCCGCTTCTACATTTTCCATTTCTCTTTTCGCTTTTACTGCTTTCCGAAGCCCGAACTATACGGGGGTGAAATATCCGAATGATACAAGTTTATCCTTCGGAGATGAAAGGGTGGAAAAATATTTGGCAACATATGTCTTCACATTATTTTCAGCGAGTTTTCGCACTTTATGTACGAACATCCCTTTTACTCACCTTGGCAAGGGATTTGGGGGGAAACTTTTCCCCGGGTGAAGGTCACGACGTATTACATTGCTCCCGATTATCGACACCCACCGAAGTCGAAAGCCATTCGAGACGACGACGCGAAACTTCCCTCCCGTCCGTGCTACGGCTCGGGGCCGCCCCGAATGTGTATTGATACATACTCGACGAAGAATATTCTATACGAACGGTGGAAGGAGCAGATGAAGTTGCGGATCTCGGCTTACAGCCGTATCTACGAAACGCACGAAGCTTCGTTGGTGTGAATTCGCGATGGCGACGAAATGCAAATCGGACACGAAGTTCGCATCGTTACAGTTGGCTCGCAGCTATAAAAAAAAAGGAAACTTTTCAGGAGCCAAAAATTGTTCGAAAATTGAACACGCACGGAAAGAAATATTCTCGAAAAATTCTTGTAGACTAATAATAGGATAGTATCTCTTCGAGAACTAATAACAACTGGATGAGCGGGTTTGAATTTTTTTTCTTTCATTTTCCTTCATTGCCGGTCAGCTGTTCGTTGAATCGGGCCTGGATGGCCCAATCAAGCGAGGTCAGGTCAGTATTCGCAATAGACGCAGATGGGCTCGTTCAGAACCAGATGTGAATCGACGTATTAACGGGACGTTATTGACCGTGACGTCAATGCGTTTCCATACTATAGCCAAGTTATTGCCATTTCCTTCTTTTTTTTTTTTTTTTTTTTACTTCCACGCGAGGAAATTCTAAGCCGGACCATACGGTGAATAGGGATGAAAATCCGTATTGGTTGGGTACGATTCAAAAAAACTTTTCCCATTTTCAGACCCGCCGACGAGGGCAAGGGACTCCAGGGAAATCCAGAATCACGTCGAGTATACAAAAATGATTTTAGCGGTCGATCACTGCTATAATAACTGTGAATGCAATTTACAACGTTTCGCAGATGTCAGATTGCAGCAGCTTTTATTATAATTTTGCTCCTCTTTCTAAAGAAGCGGTTCTTCACGTGCGTGTCAGAATTAGCATTGACGTCAAGGCTATAGGTATATATATACCTCGTTGTCGTATATAACGACGTGAATTTCTCATATTTACCAGATGCTACCGAGTGAATCATTACAGCTACTATACGGTAGCGAAACGGTATCTGAAACGTCCCTCTTGCAATCAGTGCCGGTACCCGACAGGATTTCAAATCTTTTCTTTAATTCATTTTTGGTCGAGGTAATCCTCGCGAAGCTCGGTTAACGCGACTTTTTATACCCCGGGAGATGGACACGCGAGCGAACACGTTCCACTTTTGATTTCTACGCGACTCGTTATCACGCTTGAAGAATAGAATAATTTCACCACGTCCGCACACACTCGTTCCTGGAGCGTCCCGAGTTGCCATTCTTATTTCTATGAAACATATAAGAATATAATCTAATAACTGACCGAATTTCGAAGAATCTACGACAGACGATTCGAAGCTGATGGTTCTGGTCACTTAAGTCTCGTGCACCGCGTGTTGGATCGAGCGAAACCGGTACCGGCAGCTCGTAGTATCTATAATCGTGGGCCATACCGATTACGCGGGAGCTCCTCCGTGTCGGATTATTTGAGATGGTACCTATACCTACTTCCGGAAATGAACTTTGTCCGTGACCGTAAGACGGGGCCGTTGAACCTGCCGGCCTTTCGTATATAATATCCATATACAGGTCCACCAAAGATCATGAATATTAACGTGCCCCGAGGCCCGAAGCTGAAAATACCCATATAATTTGCAATATTCGAACGGTGCACGCGCCCCGAACCTGTTCCGATCTTACGGAGTTATGAATATTGATCAGGATGCCCAAAATATCGAGCCTCGAACCCCCGTACACCACCTACTTTGGTCCGGTGCAATTTGGTATCCATAGACCCAGGGGGGCCAGAGACACGCGATATATATTCACAGCCTACCACAGATTCTACATACCCCGATTACTGGTTCAACGATTGGAAATTGCATCCTCGGAAGAACTCGTATGAACATAGATACGCGCACATACACATAAGTGGGTATATCTTCGATTTGCCGACACTCGGTGGCAGGTAAACTTGCTCGTGATTCAAGATAAATGAGTAAGGCCTCATATACCTGGCTAGCCGTATGGCGGAGCTGGCTCCTTATATTTCAGTCTGCTAATCACCAGTTTATTTTAGAATTAGATTCCCAGCCTGCCGAGAATTAGTGGTACGGTTAGAATGAGCCAGACATTATAACCGTGCCGTACCTCTTCTCCGACGAGTCTCTCTCGTTAATTGAAAAAATCAATCACGCTACATATTACATGCTTATCGGCTCGGCTACTCGCGTTCGGTCAACTACTTCCGCGTATACCATAATGAATGCGTGTGAACGACGATATCGTAAATATAATCACCGACGCGAAGACGAAACAAGACCAAAATTACGCCACTGAATACCACGTGTGTTACCCTCACTTTTTTTTTCTTTTTTTTCCTTCTTACCGATCGTTACGCCTGCTGGCGTAAATTACATGCTTTTCGGCAACCGCACTCACTAGACATCCACACTATCGCGCACGCACGCACTGCAGTCGTGGTGATTCGAGCGGAGTGTAGGGAAATTCATTGGATTCATCATGTAAGTATCTATGTATACATACATACGTATACATAGGTATATATGGGTATTGAAACGATGGTTTACGGTGTCGGTGGTACCGTGCAGCTCGTCAACGGTCATCGCTGCAACGATGGACACTTGAAAAGAGCCGGAGCGTACCAACGTATACTCGATTGTAGCCAAGCCGCCGAGTCGCCGTTGCATTCGAGGCGGAATGCAACAAAGAGACTCGTACCGGGTCTGGGAAAGGGTCGACGAGGGGAGCAGAGAGAAGGCGACGTGGTCGTGCTGCGGAGGTGGGTGAGGACTGCGGAGGTAGGTTTTCGTCCCGGCGAAGTTGACTCTCGGCGCCCGACGAGCTGGTACCATGGACAAAGAGCCGTGTACGTATATACCCGTGCCGACACCGAGGAAGACACCGTGTATATTATAGCGGCGATATCCCACCTGGCGAAACTTCGCTCGAAGTAAACGGATTCGGCAAAAAGAAACCGAGTTTGCGAAAGTAACAAGAATTATGGGCAAATCTCCGGTAGGGAGCAGATATGGAAATTTTTTGGAAATCTGTTACACCCGCGTATATCGACGACTGGGATATATACCTATATATATAAATAATTAATCGCAAACATCGATAGACTGCAGACGAATACTACCCGAAACGATTATAGTTTCGTCGATATATTTACCTGCAGTAAATAGTTGAGAAACTCGGTGCCCGTTGTTTGCCCGAGTATCCAAACATGCGATCAATTCCACCAATAATTACGTCCAAATGTTGTCTGTGATCTCGCGTTGACCGATGGCGGAATTTGTCATTTGTCAGCTCGCCGAATGTTCGTCGAGACGCGAAGGAAAGAATAAAATTGGCTCTACATGGCTAGCCCCATCGTTTTCGCACCTCGCGTCTTCGAATGTCATTTAATTGCCATGTTTCTTCCGGAGAATAGAAAACTCGTTTTCAAATAAATTGACAGACCTCTGCGTCGCCGGTTCCATTGCCAAGATTAGAATCATCGGCTGTTGTTCGACATAGGTTCCCGAGTTTTGCTACGGATTCGAATTCGTTCCGCGCAATCCTACGGCTCTTCTTGAATCGTAATAAGGCCATTTTAAACCAGAGGTGACCGAAGGCCGCTCAAAATCGCGTTATGCAATGCTGCAAATCGGCGGATTTTCCCACAAGGGCTTCACCGAGCCGTTCTATGTGACCGCGACCAGCCGTATGCCTAATGGGGTCGGTTCTTCCACAGTCATAGAAAAGCATTACCGTCCGATGCAGTCTATGTGCCTGGCTATTGGTTTCGTTTTTCTGTGACCCGGAACGGTTTCAGGATCACGGACGAGGACGATCGGTTACCCACGGATTCTCCCATCAAGACAAGACTCGGAGTATTTATGGAAGGCGGCTTTCTTTGAACTTTCGCTGGCTAACGCAGACGCGGCCGGTCTCGTCCCGCCGATTGCGTGGCATGTCTCGTATTTACGGTGATTATAAGATTCTAGGTCCGGACGTATACGCAAATACCCTGTATTTTTACGACATATACCTTACCGCTAATAACAGTCCACTGACACTGATTCAGTTCAACCGTTGATAATTCAGGTGGATTTATTACCCCACGGAATAAACATCCCGCGAGAACCTGGTAGCCTGCTAATTTCGTTCGAATGGGAGCCAGGTAATGATACATTCGATCACTGATCGTTCACGATGGGTTATTAGCCGACGATACCTTACTACCCCAACCGACACTCTACTCCGAGTGATTTTAAGGACCTCGTTTCGCACGAACGGGAACTCGCGATCGGTATAGCGTCGAAGAAAATTCAGCTTTCCCTTCGCATTTCATGCAGGTTCAACTAATTTGGGCTGAAATTACTGTGAACAACGGAATCGTGGGTATATTCAGCGCGAAACAACTTCCTGGCTTCACCAGAGGAGATAGAACGCGGACAAGTTGGACAAAACAGTTTGTGTCGTAATACACAAAGTACAGTGAACGCATAATTGGGTCAAGCTGCAACAATCTAGCCTCTAGTCGCACACAGAATTGGCGAACCGCTCGCGCGTGCGGCTTATTCATCGAGATCGCGTGTGCGCCTACACGCATACCAATTTGCGAGAATTATCGTAGGTGTAGTATAGTGATTTTCGATTCTCAAACGATCGATAGAAACGTATTACAGAGCCACGTGTGCACGCTACAAAGTCGCGTGCGGACGTATACGCGTCTGTGGGTGTATTTCATGCTGCGGTTGTGGTTGTGGGAATTTCGTAACCCGTGCATATAGGATCATAGTCTCAGAGACGAGGGTGGTTCTATAGCTAGGAATAGAAACGTGAGCGAGGTACTCTACGGAACCTCTTTGATCTTACCAGATCCGGGAGCATCAGTCGACTACAAACTTCGATGTCTTTGCTTTCCGATCTCACCCTGATCGTCCCGGCCTACGATACCGAGGGAATCTATGATCCCTGTTCAACCTTCGGACAGACCCTGACCGTGACCCTTGGAACTTCCGTTGGTGCGCGAACGGACCCTCGAGCGATATGAAACTCGGAATTGTGTCTCGCACTGCGGCAGCTGCTGCAGAGTGCGAAGTTTTCTTTTACCGCGTCCTTGCTCTAGAATGAAGATGAAAACGGTCTAATGGCCCAGAATTGGGAAGCCAACTGACGAAGTGGAAGAACGATTCACTTTCTTGGGTACGAACCGTCGATATGCGCGTACACACGCGCGTCGTATTGCGGTGCGCGGTTGATTCCGCGCTTCCCAATTCTCCCCGTACAGACCGAAGAGTAAACGAGAACCGTGTGCGCGGCATACGGATACCTAGAGCTGTGGGAAACAGAGCCGGCAGTACCTATTCTTTATTGGAGCGAGAAAGGCAGAGCCATCGCTTTGTGATTCTTCATTCGAGTTCGAGTCATACGATAACGACTGCTGGCTAATTGTAGGAACAAAGAATTAACAACGATATGTCACGACGCGAACAAACAATAAATAGCTCTACGTATATGTATGTATACGTACACGTGTAAATGGAGGATCTCTCCCAACATCTGTTCCGATAGGTGCACTTCGGTACACGTATAGACGTAGGTATATCGTTTCCCGACAATGGAGTAAACAAACACCACGGTTCTCCGGCGCAGGTATACGCGTTTACGTGTAAACGGGTAAACTTACCCTGTGTGGTGCTCGAAGCAGCCGATGCACCGCAGCAAGTTGGTTGATGAGAGGCAAGGTCGCGCTGAAAGTGTGGACCGGTGGCCTGGGAGGCTCGGGGTAGGAACTGGCGTAGGCGAACGGGTCCACGTCGTTCAGGTACTGAACGCGGCATGTTAGCGAAAGCATTTTTCACCTCTTTCACGAAGAGTGATATCTCACGAAAATCATGCAGCCTGGACGGATGTGTACGGGATCTTTGTATGCAGGTAGGTGATTCGTCGATCGAACTCACCCCTGCAGGGCGAGGCAGCGCGTATATATGTATATATGTATTATGTATATACGTATATACCTCGATACCGTCACTTGTTGATTTCAAACCGGCAACCGAGGATAAATTGTTCGGGAATAAAACCGGTTCACCGCACGATGCACTGTTTTGATGTACGTTTTTTTCTTACTTTTTTTACCCTTTTTTCCCCGTTTCCTTTTTTTTTTCTTTTTTTTTTTTTTCATATATATAATATTCTTTTATTTTCGAGACCTGCTCGTAACGATTCTGTGTTAATTAAAATCTAATTGTATCTGAGGAAGAAGTAATGGAACAAGTTGAATTTTATACCTCCAGCTCTATTCGCTGTTGAGTTTCTCACGAATTAGTTGAAATTCGACGAGTAGGGCTGGAGGTAATCAGCTAATTTCGAGTTGATCATTGATCTTCGGAAAGCGAGAATCTTTGATTACGGGACAAAAGAGGAAGGCAATATTCCTTTGTTCGCCGGATACGCGCGATCGTTTTTCAGCTCAAGTTACAGATGGCACAGTTTTCCTATACCAATCAAAGTACGAACAAGCGAGAACTCCACGATACAGAAATCGCAAATATCTGTCGAAAAGAAATTTCTTTATGACAATTGACGGACTCTGTGAAAACGGTGCGACGCCCACCAGAAAGCTGAACTACCGAATGATAGATATATACTCGGCATTCAACAGCTGAGTTTAATTATCGTCGACGATGAGCGATAAGAATACATGTGTAACGAAAGTATAGGCTTGTTCTAATATAAATATTTACACGTTGTATAAATCGAATACGCGGATAGGTTGGTATAACACGATCTAACTTTCTATTTACAGATTAATTGAAAATATCTCACAGGTGTGTACAGATGTATTGTTCGATAAGGATTTCTGTTTACTTAATTTCTCGTTTATTATAGACACGCGCGGTACTCGTTGGCGATAATTAATACCGAAACACGCGACCGGGAAAATTTCTAGCGGCTTGCGGCATGCCTACCTCGGTCCTCGCGCGCGGCCGCCGCGACACTGAAGGCCCACGTCGGACACCTGTCGACGCCTAGCGCAGCGCCGCCAAACGGAGGCGCCGGAAAACTCTGAGTCTTGGCGCTCGCGCGGACCTTACTTTCAAAATCAAATTTTCACATTTGAGGAAATTTACTTGTTTTCTTTCTTTTTTTTGTACTCGAACCAGATTTTACCCAGATTTCTCGATAAACTGAAAATTTCACCGACGTGAGATCCGGGGAGGATAAAGTTCCTCCTCTCTATGAACGCGTTCGCACAATACGCGAGGAGCGAGTTCTCGCTGTGCACACTACGTCGCTTCTAGTTTTGTATCGACTAATAAATGCGGAAGGAAATCTTGACCGTGACACCGGTATTCTACCTTTCACCTGAGACAGACGTGTATACCCATATGTAGAGAAAATCATTTCTATTTCTGGAACGGGACAATTTACGAAATAATTTTCACTAATCGAAGATGAGCCGTTGCGTTATTAAGCCGTTTATGTTCGTGCCTGAGATCAGTAAGAATATATTGCCGAACCGTTTCCGATCTAGTACCTACCTTCACGTACGACTATATATCCAACGAATGATTTTATTCATTAAAGAAATAAAACACAAATGACCTCACCACTTGTAGTACATACATACCTATATGCATGTATGTACGTGACATGATTTCTCTCGGCGTACCTCTTCGCATACCGATATATTATTCGAGAAACTTTTTCGGTGGTAAAATAACAGCTATATGGCTACATATATAAATCTCGGCTTCTTAATACGTACTGCAGTCGATTATACGCGCGGGTAAACGCTAACGCTGTCCTAATTATCGAAACGAATCCGTAAAATATAACCACCTGATGATATACCAACAAATCTTTAATGGTAACCTGCTCGAGATCCTTCATAGCCCATTCACTCGCCCATAAAATACTCGATAAATATTTTTCTCGAATTATATGGCGACGCCAATACATCGAAGGAATAAATTGTTCTCTTGGAATTCATTCTTCACTCACCCGACTCAATTCATTCACCTTCACGCAAGATTCCGAGGAGGTTCTTTCTCCTCTTTGCTGAGCCGAGGTGACAACAAATTTCCATCGGAAGAACAATGTTATTTTTGTATCGATTCGCGAGTAGAACTCGATGATTGCACGGGAGAATTCACCCCCTACAGGGCGATTCGCAATACACATTTGAATTTGTAACGAGAGTAAATACGTGCCGAGTCAACTGATTACTTTTTCACCACACAATTACGCGACTGTAAGGGTGCGACGTGAGGGAGCGAGGACACAACACCCCTCACGGGGTCACGTATTTCTATGGGGTTTCATTGTATGATGAGATCGCACCACCCTTATAGTCGAGCGTGTAGCTCGTTTACCGTTCGTAGAATTACCCATTTACAAAGGAGACCTTTCCCCACTTTAACGTCGGGTATAATGGCACATTCACGTATCGTCGGAGGGTAAACTTTACATCGAGCATACAGATCGTATTGTCAACTTTCAACTTTTATACAAGTCAACCGTTGCCCAGCCCGCCCGCCCTCACGCCTTAATGTACTCCAGAATAAGCGAGATACGGGTTGGTCGTAAAAACCTGAAATCCTTACAAACTTTGAAACTTCAGCGAATTCGATCGTGACTAGTCATTACATGTACCGCATACATGTATCATTACAAGAAGGGTGCAACATAAGTCGTCGCTATATGTTGCAGCAGACAGACTCTGTGGCAAAAATTTCTCCTTCCCGTTGGAAAAGCTTAAAAAGTAATGCCATTCCGAATCTTAGTCTTCACAGCCACCCTGGAGATATTCATTCCGCGAGCGATCACAGGGAAGTTGTACTAACAACGTAAGTATTCTTAGCGAGTAGCTTTTCGTACCTACTTTGTCTTTAAGTTCAGCAAAGTGTATTTGGAGAATTCACGAACGGCGTACCTATGCTTTTAGTTCTACGACTTCTGTTTGAATAATTTTCTTTTCGTTGCATAATGCACGCCAACCGATTGTAACGCTACAGACTATGAATGAAATCAAATGGCTCACCGGTATGTAGCCGTCTGGCTGAGGTCTGTCCGTATCTCTGCGAATAAAAGATATTGAATCTGTTAGAACGGATGGTGGAAACGGTGGTGAGAAAAAAAGAGCGGAGGTATGGATGTAAAAGTTCACCTGTTTCTACGCCGGATGATTGGAATCTGCGGCGTGCTGTCGTGAATAATGACTTGATCCGCATCTATTTCCTCGCACTCGGAGCTGTCTTCGGATGATTCTGAAATCAAGCGCCCTTTAGGTTCATCAATCTTCACTTATGCACCGTTTTAAACTTCAATTAATCTCCACCGAGGAATGGAAACAATAATCCATTCATCCATCGTCCGTCGGAAAATGGAACAATGGACCTTGAAATACATTCGGTTGTGAATGTGATAAAAATTTTCGACACGCCGATAACTTCGAGGGTAGATGGAATCATTCTCTCTACCGATCATCCGTAACCAACAATAACCCACGCTTTGCCATCTTTTCAGCAGGCATCATGGGCACCCACACCCTTTGTAATACGTTGAATAACGCATTCCATTGTTGGGGGTATTGGCAGAGGATCGCGAGACATCGTTCATCACTGCGGCGATTTGGCTGTTGATTTATTTCAGCCGGTAACGCGTCGAAAAAAAAAAAGTATAATAAAGCCACCTCCCAGAGGCCGGAGGTCGGACATTTTTTAGCTCTTCGCGCGGAACGTAGTACATACACACCGAGTAGTTTCATCATCAATTAGACCAACGAAATACGTTAACACCTACCTTCGACGCGCTCCTTTCGTCCCATACGAGACGTCAATGGACTGTGTCGCGGAGTAGTCGCCGCACCCAGAAGATCGTCGATGTTGGTATGGTTGCCGATGAACAGCGGTAACGTCGACGGTCTTTTCCTGGGGGGTGATCTTCGAGGTGGGGACTGAACGATCGGCTTGACGTTATCGTACGGAGAATTACGACCGCCGTAGCTGTCTGGTGGATCTGGAGGATTTTCTACCTGCGAAAAAGTTCGGTTCGGTTATCGATGACGTGAATCAATTTCATTTTTCATTCGAAACTCCGCGCGCACTGCAGGCTAATAAACTTCAGGGCGCGAGCGCTCTACATGAATGTAAAACGTATGTATGTATGTACTACATAGACCATACGTGTGAAATATTTTCCCCAATCCCAGCTATTGCGTGCTTTTATTTTACACTGAGGAACTGAGATTCGACGAAGAAACCTGTCATATTAGTATGTTAGACAGTTTAATCGCTCGTTGAAAATAATTTGCAAATCACCGGGAGCCTTCTGGTAATACTGACCGGGTCTTTTTTCTTCTTGTGACCCAGCTGCAGTAAATGCAGGAAGTGACGCGGGTAATTTAAAGCGAGAAACTTACCCCTTCGGGGCTGGCGCGATCCCCTAGCGGTTCGTCGGGCGGGGGTGGTGGGAATTCAATCGGAAACCTAGACAAACTTCTCCTAAGTTGGACTTCCGGTCGTGGCACGTTGCCAATTTCAACATTTTCCAGGGACTCGGACGAGTCGGAATTGCTGATCGAGGTATCAACGTGAATTTTCTCAACGCCCTCCGGCACGTTAGCCGAGCTGTCCATCCACCACGCCTTTTCCCCCGAGTCAATGTGTCTTATTTTGCTGATCGTCTTGGGGAAGCCGGCATCCGAGTTGAAATTCTCCGAATTTTCGGCGTTCTGCGGTGTCAGCGCTCTGGCAGGTACCGGTATCACCTCGACACCCTCGGGAACACTTTCCGGATCCTCGCTCATCCACCAGGCGCGTTCCCCGGACTGTTGGTGTTTGATTCGATTACGTCGCTCTGACTTTCCACTGCCACGGCTAGATCCTCGTCGAGAGACCGGCGACTTCGGGGAGGATTCCTTCCTCGCGACATCCTCCGGTATATTCTCGTTCGCGTCCAACCACCAGGCCTTGTCGCCTGAATCCTGCCGCCAGATTTTCAGCTTGAATTTACCTGTCAAGTACACAAAGGAACGAGGGGTGAAAGAAATGAAAATCCTCACGGCGGTTCCATTCAATGATAACTGCTGGATTAAACTCACCATCGTCTGGAAGCGCGCCGCTGACGGTCGTGTCTTGACTCACTTCGTCGCTGTGCACGCTTATCTTTTCAATACCTTCCGGAACATTCTCCGGGTTCGCATCCATCCACCATGCTTTGTCCCCGGATACCTGATGCGTAAGTTTGTGGCTCTTTCTCTTCTTGTCGCCCTTCTCAGAGTTCGTGAAACTCAGGCTCTTCGACAACGACTGGGTAATCGACTTTGACAGGGACATGCCGTGGCTGCCGTTCTTCTTCCCCGTCTCGGATATTTCAGGGGTAGAATCCAACCAGCCAGCCCTCAATTCTCCGGAGTCTTGGTGTTTTACCTTGAATAAATTCGTGACAGGAGCGAGTGCCCTCATCAGGAACGATTTCGCTTCCTCCGTCTTCACCGAGGCTTCGCCGCGGGACTTTGGGCTAGCTGGTGGAAGTGGGAGTTTGTCAGTAGCCAAGGACAACTCGTCAGCCGACGAAGCCAGGATGCTGGTCCGCGATGAACCGGCACTGCTGCGGCATCTCTTGTCGACGGGGGATCCCGACGCTCGTCTTCGTCTCCGTCGTGAGTTGGAGCGATGTTCCGCATCCTCCTCTTCGGTGCTGGACGAACTCGAGGAGGTGGAGCTTTCTGAACTGGAAGACGCGCTCCGCGATATATTCTTCCTCCTTCGCGAGGGTGACTTCGAAAAGCTTCTGGTGTTCTTTGCTTCGAGATTCGAAGCTACCGGGCTACCGCGTTGCGGCGGTGTACCGACTCTTTGGATCAAGCCTTTCGAGAGGGTGGAAGGTAGCTTCAACTTTGACCCTGACTGATTCGATTTTACGGACGTCGAAGAGCCAGACGATGCCACCTGATGAATAGATTCCGAGTTCGCCTCGGATTGAGAGTCTTGAGAACTGATCGAAACACTTCGCTGTTTCTTCAAGCGTTTTCGTTCCAATTTTGACCGCGACATTTCTCCGGTCTCCATGTTCAACGCCGATTTTCTAAAATCTTTATTCACGTATTTTCCCGACGTAGAACTCTTCGCCGACGCACCGCTGTCGTTCTTTGGTACCGGTGGCTTACCGCGCGCACCCACATCCACGGGGGTCACCTGACGCAAATTCGTGGCACCAGATTTCCCCGTAACCAGCGGAGGAGTTGTCCTTATTTTTCCACCCAGACTCGCCATCGAACTGACCGACGAAGATTTGGATCTCCCGCTCGGCCCGTTCACAGCACTGTCGGACGAATCGGCCCGCGATATTTGTCGCGATACATTTTTTCCAGAGCTGTTCTTAGACAATGACATTCTACCGTGCGAAGATCCGCTGTCAGACTTTGACAGCGAGTCCCTGCGAGGCTGAGAGTTTTCTTTTTTCGTTGATGGGCTTTCGCGTCTCTGAGAATGAGCCGAAGATGATTCCTCATACTTCAAAGGTACGCCGTCGAACTTAGGCGTTGAACTTCGCCGCTGATTCGCACTTTCACTTCTTGCGACTGGACAGTCGCTTCTCGACGAAGACTTTGCTAATTTATTTTCGCTCCTCGATCCGACAAGTCCCTCGAGCTTTGGCATTAAACTTATTCTTTGGTTAGTTTCCTCCGTTTTTGGCACCGAACTCTTTTGCCGGACACCATCCGGCCTCTCGTCTTCATTGATCGACTCGCACTTTTGATCGCTCTGCGAACTGGAACCGGAACCAGACCCGTCCGTTTTTGCAGGGGACTCTTCGCGCGTAGGAAGAGCTGAAAAACCGCCCCTCGAAAGATTCGTAGTCGAACCAGAATGACTAGTAGTTTTGTTAATACTGCTCGTACGTTGCAGTTCGCTACTTTGTACTTTGGCATTAGAATCATTTGGCAGTTTGCTTATCGAGCCGTTAGTCTCTTGGCCAACGCCAGGAGATACGGTCCGATTCGCGACAGGTTCGCATCTCGAGGGCGTTGGACTCTCGCTCGGCCTCGAAAACCCGAAACTACCGACCCTCGATGAGACTGCAGACGCCCCACTTCCGGCACTGTAACCCCGTGACACGTAACCCGAGGAATTTGACGAATTAGGAGAATATTTTTCCAGGTAGGAGGTCCAGGGAGTCACTGCCACCCTAGACCCGCCGTATCGTGAAAATCTAGCAGTATCGTCCATTCTGTCCGACTGCATCCCTTCGTCCTTCATCGCTGGTCGCTTTTTCGGCCTGGTTATTTCCTTTTGTATCATCCTGGCTGTGTCCGCTCTTCGGGTTCGCACGTACGACGACGAAGCCGGTGCCGACGGTGACGTTCCCCTAGTAATGACCGTCAACGTCACGACCCCTTCGTCATCTTCCTCCTCGTCGTCGTCGTCGTCGTCGTCGTCGTCGTCGTCGTCGTCCTCATTTTCTTCGTCGTTCTGTCCCTCACGCGAACGGCACTCAACCTGGTCAGACTTTTCGATCTTTTTCGAACAAGTCTCGATACGCGGAGATACTTCCGCTCGTGATATCGTATTTCTAGAAGCCACGTCTCCCTTCAAGGGTGTCATCGACCGCCTGCTACTCGGAGTTCGAAATCTATCCGAACCGGAATAACTTATAGCCGTCGGAAGATGCTCCGTGCTGCTTCGAGACGTCAATCCAAACCGTGATCCCGCTCCGCTGTACCTGGACGAGGTGACCGGAGTCGACGTAGACTCGGTGCTGGCTGAAATCACAAAGAAATCATTTCTCAGTTCCGGGATCGAGGCATGATATAAAAAGAAAAGCTGTTAAATTATAAATAAAAGTGCAAACACTCACGCAAGCTCCCGGAAACAGTTCTGCCGTAAGATGGTGTCCTGGAGTAAACTCTGTAGCAGCTGCTCTTGGTCGTTGTGATTTCGGGACTTGGCTCTCGAGACGATCTGCCCGCGGGCGCACGGAGTCCCCTGTAAGACACGGGGGGATGTTCGCTCCGTTCCTTCTTATCTTGGCGATCGCTAGTGTACGTCCTGGTCGCCGTTGTCCCGGGATACGTGCTGGAGACAAACCTCGTAGCAATTTCTGGCTCGCGACTCCTTTCCCGCGAAGTACCGCGCGTGTATTTTTCCAGGACTGAGGTTGGCCGGTCGGAAGATTTGACGCTCGGCTCACGAAGATTGGAGTACTTCTCAAGGAGGGAACTTCTGCTGGTCGACAATGGGCTCTTCGATCTCGTGTCCTCCGTTGAGGCGGTTCGATCAGCGTGCAGGCGATTCTTTTCCGGGTCCTTTGGGTTGGCTGGAAAAAATAAATGAATCATTAGGTATAGATGATAGAGCTCGGAATTCACTCTCCGGACTGTATACTACTTCGTCAATCTTTGAGTACTCTGCTCTTGGCGCGGTTCCTATCTGTCGGAATGCCGCAACGAGGCCATCAACCTTGAAAGTCGTAGAAAAATGCGGATACCGGGGTTCTGAACGATGTGGCGTTGTCTAATTAAGAATACGCTTATGCAAGAGATGGACTCGCGCGTGATCGAGCGACGAAAAGTAATCATTCTCCACATTAGATACCGGATTGGTTGAACACAATTTACCAACCAGCATATTTGCACGACGGTCGCTCTTCCGGTTTGTCTCTGTCTTTTTTTGCGTAGCTCGACGAGTAGCTAGGAAAGGTACGATCTTTGGAGGAAGCTCGAGTAGGATTCGCTGGACTGGTCGTTGAATAGGCACTTCTGTAGCTGGGGAGTTGACTTCCGGTTGGAGTGGCACGACCAAAACTGCTTGTCCCGAGAGCCGAATTCGTCCTCGGCTTGAAGCTGTTGGCATCGTTCTGCTGAACGAATTCCGAAAAAAATTAATCGAATAGAAGACATTTTTCACGTGGATTTGAGAACTAACCTGTTGCGCAGATGAGTCAGATTTCGTCGAACTATACGAACTCTCTCGCTCACGTTTGCTCCACGGCACCTGGAATCGTAAAATAAAACTAGAATCAGCCGTGCGCCAATTTACGTAAAACCCTAAGTTCTGCCTTATCTCGTCGAATGAATTTCCAACAAGACACACATCTTCGGCTGTTCCCTGCCGTCGCCAATCGACGGAATGGCAATTAAATTATTAGTTGTATTGACGAATGAATAATTGTTCGTTAAATTGCGTCAAATTGGCGAAACGTTGCCTAGCGTGATGGTGAAATTGAGTCAGCCGCCCCATCTCGCGTTCTCATTTATTCGTGCGGTGAATATACAGGTATAGGCAGGTAGGCTATATTCATAAGCAAAGAGTTCGGCAAGCTCTGTTACCTCGTATAATAACACGGGGTATAAGAATCCCCGAACAAAAATTATGATTCGTTCAATTAACATAAGTTTGGCAAGTTGCCCTGCGCTTGAAATAGTGCCTCGACCTGGCCGGGTGTAACAACCTTTCGGTTTCTCTCCGCTTCTACCGGGTGACTCGAGTCAAGTCTAGCTCGGCGATTTGATAACGGATATTTCTCCGGCGATAATCGATACGAGAAGAAATCAAACGAATCGAGTGATTTATAAAAACGTCACCCCATCATTTTTGGAGACGTGACGGGCCTCTGAATGTCGAAGTTGCACGGTAAGCGGGAACGATATATCAGTGATTGAAATGTAATAATTTAGGAATAATTCATCCGGAGGAGTTATCGCAGGACTATGGCACACGACGTCCTTCGGTACGGGAACGTGTTCGAACTCTTAAGTTCCAATTAATTTTGACGAACGTCTGGAGGAGGTACTGCACAGCGAGTCGTGGGACCACCGAAGTGGTTCGAGGTCCCGGAAGTCGAAGAAGAGACCGGAAGCGATAACTTGAACGTAGTCACAGCTATTACCGTCTAAAAATTCTATTCACTTCACCGTCGAGCATAGAGGATTGCATCGCGCGACCGCGTCAGATACCGGGCAACGCTCTTTATTTAAACTCTATCCGGTTCTTTAAATAATCGAGAAAACTGGCCGCAGCCTCCTGCCAATCAACCCGCCCGTGTACTCCTCGCCCACAAATACAACACCGATGATAAATCAACAAGCGTTAAATTAAATGAACAATTTAACGCCATGTGAATCGATCCCGGTACCTACGCACGCGGTATTTGTACAAGGTTCAACGACCAGCGGGGTTGCAGCCATGTAGAAATATTGGACGAAAAATTTCCACCGGTTTGTCTTTTTACTTTTTTTTTTTTCGTTTTTAGTATTTTGTTGCACGCTGTCGAGAGAATATTGCGAAGGTCACGGATTCATGACCCGAAAGGATCAGCTCGCCAGGATCGCGGCGGACACCTTGTTCCGGGCGTGTAGACGCATGAGACAATTTTTCACTCCAGGGTATTATACGGCAACCATCTTCCCTGTCAATATTATCCCCGATGTGATCGATCATCGACTAGGAAGTGTCGTGGCTCGTTGACCACGGCGAACAACGCCGGGTATTTTGGCATCACGACGCCCGGCGTCGCGCTGGCACGCGTTGGGATTTGCGTCAGAGCCAATGCCTCCTATATACAGTGTTACAGCCCACCGGGTCACCGGGTATACAAATGGCCCGGCGCGCACCGGTTCGCTATCAATTCAAGCCGCCGCCTAGACGGGAGGACGGGTGCACAGGCGGACAGAGACGCGCCCTGGCTCTGTTTTAAAAAAGACTCGGGGGTCTCGTTTTTTGACGAAGCGAGGATCACGTTGTACAAAAAGGTTATGGGGTCGACTGACGTAAAGGGAGCGAAGCCTCTCCAACTCTTTGTAACAAAACGCTCCTATCGGATAGTTGTTTTTTTTCTTCTTTCTCATCTCGAATAACTAGCTCCGTGGACGTACTCAAATATAGCTGCTGCAGGGCCTGGGATCTAGTTAACAAACTCACTCGAAAAACTACCCCCATAAGCTGCAGAGAAAAGGACTGCGGTAAATCAGCGTCAATCATCCGGGCGCTCGCGCTAGTGTTGTCTACTATTTAATCAGACCTGGGCACTGGCCCGTGGAAAATCAATGGAAAAGTGATTTGGCAATAGAGTGGTGGCGGTGCGACCGCGACCCAATGTTTCACGCCATCGTTCCTCGGTATTTTTGCACCGGTAGGCAGTATCTTATACCTATAAACGACCCTTCGAATTCCCAATACCCCGCAGCTGCCTGTATATTGTCCATAATGTATAGCCCATATATACTTTATGTACATTGAAACAAACTGAATCTGAAAGTCTTTCTTATATTGCTTTATCGTCCACGAAAATGGCTGTTTATACCGGCGGATGATAAATCGGCATATTTCAATAGCCTTAAGTCTCCCATATCAGAGTTTGAACAAAGTTCAAGCTTATCGGTTATCGCAGATGATGTTTTTCCAGTTGGCGGCGACGATTCGCGTCGACGTCCCAGACGATCACACGAAACGCGTACACGACACGTTGGCAGACGATCGTTTTCGTACACGCCATCAACGACTCATAAAATATTTTGTACAGATCAAGAGCAAAGTTTCGCAGATGTGCCCGCCGATTCCAACTGGACAGCTTCGAGGAAAGGGGCAGGTTCAAGGTCCTACTATTTTTGAATTTTCAACCACATCGATACACATCTGACACTATTCGCATATCTGTTCGGAAATAGTCATCCTGACGTAGCGACAGAGTTTGTAAACAGAAAGTGCAAAGAATCGTACGACGAGTCAGCCGCACAAAACTTCCCGGGGTACTCTCACCTGCAGGTTTAATAGTCGATTAGGATTCATACATCGTTACCCATCGCCGTTAATTGCATTCCAAATTTCTACCCGGTGCCGAATAAGAACTAATGAAACTCCAGCCGGTTACGTGCGTTTGTTCATATTCCTATATTCGACGGAGCGATAATAATCGGTTATCAATGCCGAACGAACCCTGTCTGAAATGGACTCGAATTAATCAAGTGCCGACGGTGCACGGGGATGATCCCGTCTTCTGGAAATACGCGGTAATCGCGAGAGCCTGCATCGCGGCATCGAGGCGAATGTGAAAAGCCAGTTCGAAACAATCGAGGATTGCCGGCTAAACTGGATTCTCTTTACGACGTCCGAGACTCGATGGTCTTAACTCTTGGCCAATTAAAATCTCGCGATCAATTTATTGTTCCTCGTGAGTTCTGCGGGCGATATACAACTACGAGAAGAAGGGAGATTTAATCTAGTAGGTCTACGCACCACCGAGCCAGGCTGTAAGCTGAATCGGGCCTCTGAGCTCTGATGAGGATGTAGGCGCGATGCTATGCCACCGTCTCTCTTACACGGCGAGAACCCAAGAGGCTAGAATCTAATTGAAGAGTGACAACCTTGTTTAACCCTCCAGACTGCAGATGAACTGCGTTATTAGAATTTATCACTCGCCGCCTGCACCAGTCGTCTGAGGGACGGACGTTGTAATCAATAAACACTATATAGACGTTGAAAGCATTGTCATTTTCTATACCTATACTCCTTTGAAAAAGTATATACAGTCAACTTTGAATAGAGAATTTCGTTCCCCCTGGATTCGGCAGCAGAAAGCGGAGAGTCGATTTCCCCCCTTGGTTTTAAAGTGCTTCCTAGTTTCTTGTCGCGTGAATGTGGCGACGTCTGTTTAACTCGGTTAAAGAAAAAGGAAAACTGCGGGGTAAGAAAAAAAAAGGAACGGTAAATTTATATCCAGTTATTGTTCCGGAGACGAAGTTAGCCGGTGTTGTTCCACGTTACTTTTACGTATTGGGATTGTGCCAGCCTGCGCGGTTCGACGTGCGTGATATTACGGGAACCCCTGCAGCTCTCCCGCCACTGTATAAATGATCAGGAATAGAAAGCTCCATTAAAAACGATGATATTCACGCGTAGAATTGATGGGGGTCGACTGACTCCTGGTCCCATCGGTAATTGACTCGATTCTTTTATTTGTTCATTTATTTATTAATGTATTTTTATGCCAAGGTTCTTCGTCGGAGTAGAGGAGCTCGGTGAATATATCAAAGCACATGCGGTGCTATCCGATGAAGCGAATACCCCCAAGGAAGCTCGTCGTGGGCCGTAACGTCTTTTGGCAACGGTTGATATCCCAAACATGAGAAAACCTTTTAGACTATTCGCACCCGATGCTTTTTCGAAAATTGGAAAACCACGAGAACCCTTTAGACGGCAGTAAATATACTCGAAACGTTCGGGACCGGGCGTCTATCACTATACGGATAGAATCTCGAGTAATCTTTGCGGAAGCACCGCGATTTATAGCGAACGGGATGTGTCTCGTGATCATGTTTCTGCTACAAGATTAATCGCCAAAACTTTCGGCTCCGCAAGAATCTCGCAACTTATTATTGTCGAAGGAAAATAGCAACAGCTACACTTCATAATTACAAAACTTCCGACGCATAACTTCTCCGAAACTTTGCTAAAGTTCTATATTAGAATCGGCGAGCTCGACAGTCGGCCACCGAGTCATCGTGGATTACCTACACCCCATTATAGACGTTTCGCTCTTCCGAGGCCTCGATTGCAAACGTAAAAATAGTTTGTCTATCATGTCTCATTATCGGGAGAGAATCAATCAATGGCAGCTCGGTTTACCGTATCATCGGGTATCTTCGAAGCATAAAAATGAATAAATTCGATTCCGCATGGATTCGTGTTCCCCGATCCCTTCCCGCAGCATCGAATAAACGTCTCGATCTAGGTCACGTCTGTATATTTGCAAGATGACGCGAGCGCGAACGACAGCCTTTCGACGTTGACACGACAAAATAAAATCAAATGTATCCGCTCGATGGCGAATAGAAAAGGAGAAAAGGTTAACCACCGTGTCCCTTTCTTCCTCGTCAGCCAAAATTATTTTCAAACGTTCCGTCGACGAGTTCCGGAGTCGTCCATTAAATGGATAATGGAATTGACGGAGAACGATTGATCAACGAATCCTTCTCTGCCCGGTGGTATAACGCAATTTCGATTGCAATTATCCGTCCTGATCCGGGAGTTCGAGAGAACAGATCGGATCGACAATGGCTCGAATCCGCTGCAGTATAGAAACTATAATGGTCTACGGTTCGACAAGCTAAGTTGGCACTCGGATTCACCGAAGAACATTGATGTATTCCCATTATATAAATACAAGTATAAAAAGTTATCACCGACCCGGCTGTTCGATCCGAAGTCTGAATCTGTTCCAAATACTGATTTATATTGACTTTTCAATAATTCAAACCCAAGGGATTTGCGAACCTCGCTTCCTCCCGTTTCGCACGTCGCAGCCAATACAACGACGTTATACTTTTGAAAGCGATCTTTTCTGTCACCGATCAGCTCCTACGCCGGCTAGCATATGAGAGTTATCCTGGGACAGTGAAATAGGTGACCCCGCGCACGTGTAGAAATTTCATTTCAAGTAAACACCAAGACGATGACAGGTTTTCTCGTTACAGCTACATGGTTCAACGAAAAGTTGGCAGCGGCCGTAAAAATCGTTCGACTCTCGGAGATATAGGTATGTGTACTAGTTACCTATTCCGTGCATCAACTTCGTTCTTCGTCTCGCTATCGAACCACTGGTACTGCGAATTAACGCTCGGTCTCCGAGTCTCGTCGTATTTACAACAACGGATGTTTTATCATCGGTAATATCTATTGACTTGGTGGTTCACTGACTTCAAGGATTGGGTCAACCGAGGCCCCGCGGCCCTATAGGATTGGGCTTAATTCGGCCAATTGGTCCGCGTTATCTCCCCCGCTCCCCCCGCGGGCTATCTACTCTCTGTTATCCGCTATTATTGGCACGAGGGATGCCACCGAGCAACACTTGTCTATATCCATACCATCCATATACCACCATACGTCAATATCAATTAAATATTTGGCGAAACTTTTCCATCTTCATTATTCGTACTGGAATAATTATTACTCTCGTCTGGAGTTTGACCGGTTAGTTATTCAGCCGGTATGGCGTTCTGGTTCGTTTACTTCTCTGTTCACTTCTCTGTTTACGACGGTGACACGTTATCAGTGCTTTTCACCCAGGCTATGAAATTGCGCGAGAGTAAGAAGTTCGGTTTTCCAATAAACTGGGATACCTCCTATCTCTGATGGAACCGAATACGGCATGGGACGAGGGAACCCACTGTGACTTCTACACCGCAGTTGAATATCATATACTTGTTTTTGTATGATCTGCGTGAGTCTTTCAGGTTCTATAGCACCGCGAACTTATTCTTATACTCTGACGGCGAAACGGTAAATATTTTTCCGCCCTTTCTTCACCTCCAAACTTTGCCGGTGAAGTAAATTTTACGGAAACAATACCGGCACCGAGTCACGCGTATGTTATCCTAGGTATAATCGGGGCCAGCAATGGAACGAACCGAATGAAACGGAATATCGAGCAAAATGCGGCCGATACGATGTATGTATACGTATACATACGTATGAAACGACCAAAGTGTGCTATATTTCTCCTACTTATCTCAGCATGGTGCAGGCGCACGCTCAAGTAGAGATACGCGTGTATGTAGACCGCAAAAAATGCTTAGCTTCGTGAACGCACCGGAAACGCGAGCCTTGGGGTATGCTTCACCCAGAACCTGATACAATTAAGACCGCGGGTAAGAAATTATTGTATCAAGCCCGTAGCTATAGACAAAGGTAGATGGGATTTAGTTTGGATGAACCTGTCACGGGTAATGCGTGTACAGAATTACTGCAGCGGGTTCGCAAATCGCCTGGAGATGCGGTACACCGAGTCCGCAAAAAATTGTCTGTGATCGGTAATCGGAGCGAACTGCCATTTGCCTCGAGCCACCCGAGCGAACGTTGTCTTCGGGTATTGCGGAGTAAAAATCCAATAACAACGAACAAAGGCTTTTATTTTGGACATAGAGCAGGGCGAGAATATAGAATAAGGCCTGATTGCGCGCGTGTGTGTTTATACATATACACACGTGATGGGGAGTGGGACAGGGTATTCGATATGAGGCGATGAAGCATAAAAGTGAAAACGGAAAGGTTTCAGCGGGCACGCGTCTTTTACTTTCGGTTTAGCGTAAAAGAATGAGAGAACCCTTGACATTCCTTGGGGTATTTTTTCAATGGCTTCCAAGCTCCGAGCGTCTACGGATGCTTTCTGTCTCGGGTCATTCGCTGGGCAGGCGGACTTGAGTGCGTATAGATATGCCGGCGGGAGTTAGGAGCCATGGGCTATATTTAAACAGACACCGTGACGCCGC
Organism: Tenthredo amoena; assembly: GCA_963966615.1. Lineage (NCBI taxonomy): Eukaryota > Metazoa > Arthropoda > Insecta > Hymenoptera > Tenthredinidae > Tenthredo > Tenthredo amoena. The sequence goes on from OZ016490.1 coordinate 338,792, forward strand.
CCTACCGAAAAACCGAGGAAGACCCTTCAGCTTACTTCGCGTAGAGTAACAGAGACGGAAGGCCGTAGCGGCCGTAGCGGCCGCGGCGGCGAGAGAACGAGGTAGAGCCGATGACAGAAAATCGAGAATAACACCTACTTGCCACTTCCGGCGCGTGAGAGCGACCGGCTATACACCTTCGAGAGCTAAGCTAGGCTTATACACCAATTTATTATTCCAACCGACGTATACACGCGCCTTACCAACTGACGTGTAACTGTATCCGTATTCCAAAGAGAGGTTTGCGTCTCGAAGTGTCCGGCTCGCGCACGTGTCCATTGAGCTTGTCTTTCGGTCTATACGAGACTCTATAGACCAAAGTGGAGACCGAGTTGTCTGGTAATCCCGATTTTTATGTAGGGATATTTTTGGCCGTTAGACACACAATCGGCGGACAAACCGGCCGCGTCTAGAGAGAGAGAGAGAGAGGAGACCGGACGTTCACCAAATTGGTAACAACCATCCCCTAGTCGGTCTACTTGTATAGTACTACGTAGACGAATGCGTTTATTTTTGTAGTCGGGGAGTTTTCGTAAATATTTCTTCAACTTTACAACGAAACACTTTGCAATTTTACAATTTCACGCCACTTCCCGCATCTAGTGCAGACGGTTGGGGATACTGTATTCACGTCCGTGCCAAGTAAAGCTCGTGCGGACGGGAAATCCCGGCTAATTTTGTAAAGCGTATACAGATCATATCAGCCGGCGAATCCGGCGCTTAGTTAATCCAAATATTCATTACTCTAGGCGCACTTTACATCTGGAACGACTGACGCGAAGGAAGGAAAGAAGAACGAGACGAGCAAAGACTTATTCGCGATCTCGTTGATGAAACAAATTACCGAGTCTCGTGGAAATTTATTTATAACGAGGTCATATCCTTCTGGCGAATTTGCCTGTCTATTTTCAACCACTATCGAAAATCTGTATAATCAATGCAATTAGGGTCGTTTGCTAAAACGATAATACACGCCCTGTAAGTTTGTGTTTCGAGTTCACGCGACTCAAGGATGAGGCGTTAAGTGACGAGAATCTTTCGTGCCAATTTGTACCGCCGGTGACTAGGATGTTTCAAACGTATCTGCGCATAGAGCGCGCGATATCATCATCGGGGACAAAACTAAGTGAAAACCTGAATCTATGTATTAAAAATAAAATAAATCTGACCCCGTCGGCAAATACACACAAAGATATTCATCTCGCGATCAGAATGTGCGCGCCGCGACGTTAAGGTTTGTTATTCGCACGGCACGTGGTATACGGTGCCACTTCTTCGAGCCCTGACGAGCCCGAGGCCAGCCTAGGTTCGCAAAATTATAACGCAAATTGACTCTATTAGGTTTATCGATAGGCGATATCAGCGTGTAAGCGATATTCAAAAGCCGCGATGGTTGTATGAAATATTGGATTTACAGTTAAGCGCGATGACGTGTTTACGTCGCTTTTTGTTGATGGAAATTTTCGGTCTGTACGTATACTTCGACTGCGGCATCTCTCGGCCAAGTTTCTGTCCCCCGTATTGACAGAAGTAGAGTTTCTTATTCGAAAGATCCACGAAATTCTTGCTAACCACCTATAGGAATTGCCTGCATGATAAATTGTGCGTAAAAAATATTTATGTCGCAGTCGTGACATCCGGTGACTAGACTGAACCGGCAACGTCGTCTCTTCCTATATCTAGACGTGCATAGTCAGCAAAAAGAGTTATGCTAGCAGAACTACCGGTAGAGTTTTATCAACCAGACAGAAGAGATACGTTACATGTGCATGATGCAGCGTTAATACCTGAGGCCTTACTCTAACTTATACCGAAAGTCACTCCGGGAATAATCTCCGAGTTTATTATCACCATGTTTTTAATGTCACGGCGTGAGAACTTACATAACTCTTGTAGGAAGACATCGCCGGTCGAATCCTCTTCCGGTATCACTCGAAAATAGAAAAATAAAAAGAAAACAAAGCGAGAAAAATGAATGAATGAATAAATATATAAATAAATGAACGAAGAAACTTTCAGCGCGACGGACACTTGTTAACTTTTTTCACGCAAACTCACGTATCGATGATGCATCGATCTCGCCACTTTGGATCGTTACCGGACGCGATTCGTTCAATGATTCGAAACTTAGGGCATAGGACATGGATGCGTGAGACATGCACTCGTGCGCTTCTAGCTGCCCGTTCGTAAGTAATCTAACTCGCGTTGGACGGACCCAAAGAGCCGGCGACTCCTCGCACGATTCGTGCGCTAGTCGCCCGCGAGACGAGCGCGAGCTAAAGCCTCGGCGATGCGGAGTGATCGCGGGCAAAGACGTACGACTTCCCCGCTACGTTCGAGTTTGCTACCCGGCCTGCACGGCTCCGTTCGACTCCGCTCTACACCGCACTCTTCGCGCCAGCCCTATTTTAAGACTAGCTACTATAATCTCTTTCTTCTCCGAGCGCTTTGGCTTAGGCGATCCTCACACCGAACGATTGTCATCGAACCGAAGTGTAAACAAGATGTATACACGTATACCATAAGCGAGTAAATCCGCTGCACCTAAATACGGCTGAACTTGGCAAAAATAAGAGCAGTCCTCAAACTCCAGGGATTTTTCATTCCCTACCGTATATTTGACTTCTGAATATTGAATAATTCGATATAGAAACATGCCCAATACATTTTCATATTAAAGTAATTCGTTTTCAGTTCAATGTCCAGTCACATGCATCGCGGGTGTAGAATAGTCACCACGTGGCTGACCAGGAGTCAGCATTCCCGATAACCTACTGCTGTATCGAGAAAATCAGATTTATTCTTTCACGAGAGGCTAGCACCTGAGCCTGGTGTGCAGGAGGCTTCGAGCTTTCGAGATTCTCGTTTCATTTGATACTTTGATCAGCTGTGCGCGCAAGGCTGACGATTAGACGGACTTTAGGCACCGGGAAGTATCGCTTGCAACCCATGATTCGAGCGTAGCTATGAAGATTTCGCTATTATTAGTTATGGTAAACGTTCTCCTTATTTTCCATTTTGATGCTCGGTATTAGACGATGACGACATCATCGAGATGACCAAATGTCTCGTATTTGATTGAATAAACGGAGTTGGGTGAAACGAATCGTCTTAAGGTAACATTGATTCAATTACGTCTCGTCCCACCGTATAACCGTTAGCCACAATATCGCATTCAATAGCCGATTATAACGTGTAATGTTCAAATGGTAATTCCAAAGAGTAGTTTACACTTTGATATCGCATGTTTGAATCTGTACCCGGGTGTGAATTCATATGTATACACATGAATATTGACACGTATAATGTGGCATTGAATAGGATTCCGTACGCGATTGGTTTCTATAGGTAGGGTATGGATATCTTACTGGCTCGGTATGGGTAGGCTGGATAATTGCGCATTGCAATTCGTACGGTTAACTACGTTCAAATATTGACTGTTTCAATATTTCCTCTCGCGTTCCCACGTGGACTCACTTATCACGTTTCCCCATACGCCATTGTCTAAATGCACTTTCAGCTAGTTTTCGATCCGAACTATGAAATTAGTCGGGCATTCCACTGAAACTCTCCGGAGTACGATATCCATTACGTGTGCCTCAAATTGTTACCTGGATCTTCATTATAGCCAGTTAATAAATTAACTCCTAATTACCTATCGCATTATGACCAGGATCTACATATCATGCGTGAAATGAATAATTTAATAGCCTAATTTAATATTCCGATAGGCACATGCAGACTGAATATTTGATTCGATTCTGAGTCAACTTCCGACAGCGAAAAAGATAAACAAATATCGATCGATTTCTAATCTCTTAGATTTTCATTCCACGTATAATTATCGCTACGATAATTTATATAGAACAGGTACGCGTGAAATTATTGTTTGGATAGTGCGAAAGTCCAGTGTTCAGCACTGTGTCCGATTGAATTCAATTTTTATTTTGACTTACACCCACTACAAAGTGATTAATTAATTCGTAGAGGAGCGGGTCTGTTTCTTCTTTCATTTATACGTTCCATTCCGTGTAAATTGTGCTGGCCTCTGTCCACCGAATGCCTGAAATAGAATTCCACTGGTCTCAAACGGTAAGTTGGCTTTCTAATTTCCACTGACGGTATCGCGACGAGAATTATCAACGCGTTCTCTGTCTCATCGACGAGGTAGAACGAGTTATATAGCTATTTATTTGCGCATGGGATAGTCCTAATCAGGACTTTCAATCTATGCGATGAACTAGTCAGATGAGCTCTCAAAGGAAAGCTACTTTATCAGTTTTTATCAATTTTCACATGACGTTCCGCCCTAATCTGAATGCTCATCTTTTTATCTTATTCCCAACGAGATCCGCAGTGACGCATATTGTATGAAATTATAACGCTTTTCTACAAACGGTACACGATCGCGCCTCGTCATAGGCAATCTGCGAAACAGAGTACTTCTACAAAACACAGTTCTGCGCGCCACCAACGGAAGTAGGAAACAGCGCTGTCCTGCTACTCGAGTGGCGAGTTTATGAACGACTTCCGCCGCACGCAGGCAGGCGGGAGTCTGTATGAATTCTTTTTCTTTTAAAAGTGATTACCAATTACTGCAGCTGATCGACCCCGATTTAACCAGGGGTTTGAATTTTTAATAGAACAATATACCTGCTACAGGAGCTTGCGAGCATTGATTCTCTCTTTGCGTGACGATTCTCCGCTATTTTCAGTACCGAAATCGAGAATCGTCAAATGATTATGCAAAATTGTGTTACAAACGTTCTGGGAGCCCTGGGGAAAAAATACTCTTGATGAGTATTTTGCTTGTAACTTGAGAACTAATCGCCGTATTGCGCTGGAACTCCCGTGTTGTACCGCTGGAACCGGGACGCGAAGAATTTAGCGGATTTCGGAGCGTCTAGAGCTGTAGAAGCGTATACAATTATACATATAGACGCGTCTGCGCTCTAAGGCTCATTATTCTATTTTGATTTCTCGGCGAGTTATGAATGTTCGCAAAGAAATTACAAAAATGCCAATATACCTCGAGCAAAGTGTGCGGAGAGCGACGGAATTCAGAAATAGATCTGGTCGTCCTTTTTCTCGTTGCGACCAACTCAGCCTTAGCCATCCATATCAAACCATCTTGGCCCCAGTTTCTTTTCCTTACGATTTTCGGCTCTGACTCAATAGCATTATTTTCATCGTCGGTAGGTCACAAGTCCAAATGTAACTTAATATCTTACCCATATAGCTTTTAATTATAGCATAGAAGCTCAGAGGTTGCTCCCACGCGCCGCGATGTGTGTACACCCAACCAAACTCTCGATTGCATTCTCTGAACCCCCGATGTCTACTTTCTCCCAATATTTTTATACCCAGGGCTGCGATATTCTACTTCAAAGTGAGAAAATCATTTACGTTCGAGTCTGGCCCTTCGCGTAGCTGGCCATGCGGATAGCGATAAAACTATTTCAAGTATAACTCCGCGGATCTGGGTCACCTATTGTTTACAATACCTTAACTATTTTTAGCAGTCTCAACAACGCTGCATTCAGCTTCGAACACTGCTATACTCAAAACAATTTTCAAACTTATAGATACTTTTCACGGTCAATTGAAGCGATCTCAACCCGTACCAATGAATACAATTGTTGAAAACACATTCATGAGAATTCGTCAAGATCTTGTCACATTAGGTCATAGGATTTTGGGCCTTTTTCCATTCCATTCATCATCGGTAGCCACCTGTATGTTGGCACTGCTCATCATACAGGCTTTAAAAAGGTACGAAAGGAATAATATACACGCATCCGTGTCCTTCAAAATGTAAAAACTTGGCTAATCGATCGAATCGTTATGCTGTCCAGACTATAGAGTCATGTTGATTAATCTTTTGACGGATTCCATAGCGTTGCCAATAGATTTTTGATCACTGCCAACTCTTGGTGGGAGTTTTGGTCTACCGATGAAGCATGACATCACGCCAGACCGTTCGGAATCATTGCTTTCGGAATCTGAAAGGTGGATCAATTCAAGAAATCCGACGTCCAGATTCAGTGAACATATGGACCCCGGAGTGGTCGGCTTCGACACCGTCCCTGCAAAGTGGAGAACACTTACTTAAAGCTCGTGTTTGTAAACGATGCAATAAACATTTTTATGTCCGAGCACCGCAAAGCCATTCTATTCGAGTATCAAACTAATCATGGTCCGGGTCACCGAACCACTTCGTCATGATCTACCGCCTTCGCAATCCCATTACTTTGATAAACGGCAGGTTGACGTCGTTTTATACACACGACGATACCTGAGGGTTACGTTAGATCTTCAGCCGATGCATTCGAGTGTATATTCTTAGCGCAGTTGCGCCAAGTTTGACCCAGAGAACACCTTGAAGGTTTGATCATTTAAATATAAGTTTGACGCTGCGGATTGAGGAGATCGACAACGAAGGTCCAGAGTGAGGGCGATAGATTGAAACGAGACCCGATGGAACGTTCAAGAGGACCGAAGCCCCCCGAATCTCGACAAGAAATTTCAATTACGATGTATGAACGAGTGAAATGGGTTTGTTGGTCGGCAGGAAGTAGAAGGATGGTTTGCGGAGCAAGTCTTTTCGTTAGTGCCCGAGTTATTCCTGGCCGGTACTTAATATCTGGAATTCTTTACCAGAGAGAGCGGCGAGAGTGCGCGAGCGTCCCCGACGACCGCGGTGACGCCAAAGAGGCGAACCATCGAGAAGTCTGCGGGCTTCGGGCTAATCTCAAATTACGCGGAGGAGCTCTCGCACGGCTGCTACACGTCTTTGCCCGCCACCGCTCGCGGCAACCATTTATAGACACTCGAGCAGCGGGGCACGGTGGGAGGCTAAGGGAACTAAATGAAAACCATCGTTTTATTACTCGATTATTTATCCTTTTTGCCGAAAGATTTCACCGCCATTCGCGCACTCCTTATTTCTCCAAGGGAGTATCGCTGCAAGATATTGCGGGCGAAGCAACAGAGTTTCGTCATTTTCCTCGGCTATCATTTGTCACCCAAATTAGGTGTCACGGTAGCGTTTTCGAAGCAAGTATTATCTTCCGTGAGGAAAAGGAATCTGATCAATGACATTGGAAATCATGGTACGTCGACGATTATTCGATTCTCGTATCCATGTCTCCGGAATTCAGACCATGGGAGGCTAAACGCAGATTGGTACCCGACTACTTACGTAAAGTCCAGGAGCATGGCGCAGAAGGGCGGGGGGGGGGGGGGGGGGATGGTCTGGTTTGGTTTGTTAGTTTGTTACCAGAACCGGGGTGCAATCGAAGTGCCGCGCCGTTATCGACGAGCAACGTTCGTAGCCGATATATGCGCTGGCAACGGCTCAAGAATACCGATCTGGAAGGAATCGTCGGATGAGGAGAATGGGAGCGCGGACAAGCCGGGGTTGCACCAGCCATACGTCCGCACGGTTCCGTGTAAGATTCTATGCAGATATGAAATTATTTAGTCCCACGATCGCGTTGGCAATGTTTTTGGAAACGGGGCGGAGCGGCGGTCAGGACGCATGCGTCGACGTCGGTAGTTTTGACGGGGCCATGGAGTTGCCGTCGAGTCATACGAACGACGGGTCGCGCACTACGAGTAGGGCGCTGGTCGGCTCCGAAACGCAACGCACGACAGAGCGACTGACGAAGGCTGGGATTGACGAATAGGCTTACTCCTCGCCCATCAATTTAAAGAATAACCGCGAACGTAACGCGCGTGTTTCGAGCGAGGCAGGCAAGCGAAGAGGAAATAGCTTCCCTTCTCAGTGAAGTTAAACAATACGAAACCTATCGACTAGCACATAAACAAGGATGTCTTCTTCAGCGGTAGCGAAGAGTTCAAAGTACACGTACCGGTCTTCGGGCGGTGCAGGCTCTGCCGATGTTAGCATCGAGTACAGCGCCGACCTGAGTGCTCTCTCCAGACTCGAGGTAGGTCTTCCTTAATTTCATCTTATATACTTAAAACTTCTTCTTTCTCAAAGTGATTTAGGTCATCGTTAACTCGGCCCATGTGCGGATACGCGAACGCACCTGGACTGTCGACGAAAAACACTCACGGGACCACGCGGGGCTGAAATAAATCGTCCATCGATAAAAGTGAATCCAATCCCTGAACCCTTTGTGACAGTGACTTCGCCCCGGGTAGTACCTACGGTGAAAAACTACGATAGAACATCAAAGTTGTTGGGAATACGCGACGCTTCTTCATATCCTCTTTCGAGACCGCAGGGAAGATACGTTACGCGGAACACGCTGCAAATCCCGTCGATCCGATTCTGCAAAATGGCGGATCGAAGAATACGTAACAGTGCGGGATCGACCGTCCGGGTTCTCCGGTTTTGGGAAAATAACGGATGTGCGTAATCGTATAGCTGCGACGGTTCTAACTGTCGCTTAATCCGAAGAATTCTTGTCCATAAAATAACATTGATCAACTTCTCGCTGTCTGGGCCGAGTTTTTGACGGTAAAAACAGGGATATCGACTCAGTGACCCTGTGCACCATAAAAGTGAATGGGATTGATAAAAGTTCTCTATTTTGAAGTGAAAAAGGGGACCATGTGTATTAAAGTTCAGTGACCAAAAGACACGATTAGTGGCAACTGACCAAACCAAAAGTGGACGGACACGGATGCCGTGGCTACCGGATAGCTGAGTCCGAAAATAGTAATGGATTATTTTTAAATAATACAACGGTAACGCTTACGCGCCAAAAGACTTTACCGATTAATAATAACCCGTTTGAAAATACAATATGGAAAGAAGATTAAAAAAATTCCCTACGGAGATTAGCACTGAAATTTATATGATACGGTAAAGTACATTACTCGCTTCCGGCAATAAATCGCTGCGCAATGAACGAAGGAGGTGAAACCCAAAATCGCGGCTGCCTATGATCTATATCCAATTATTTTTACTCACTTGTCAAAGGTCGACCATTTAGTCGATCAGTTTCAATGCGATTCGTTCATTATTGTTGATGATTGATTCTAAGCATGGATTATTTCGTTTCAGGACAAAATTCGCCTGCTTCAAGATGACCTGGAGTCTGAGAGGGAGTTTCGTCAGAGGGTGAGCTTCAAAAGTTAGATAATAAAAAATCAGCAATAGGTAAAGAGTGGCTGGCCGATAGCCGCACGTCGGTGACAAAAATCTCTCAAGTTCATAGCGATTCGATAAAAGTATGTTACAAGAAAAGATTAAAGATGGTTTATTTTCGACTGCCTCATGCGGCTGATTCTAGAAAGAGAAGTTTTATTTTTGGCTTTTGGTTATCGAAATATCGAGATTCCAATTCCAACTTGTGTAAGAAGGGAATAGGAGTAGGTGGCGAACGAAGAGGGGGACGAAACGGAGGAATAGGTACGGGGGCAAGGGGTGTTGAGGAATGTCCAGCTCACGCTCCGTCTATTTTCGGATCCTCAGGCCTTCGGAACCTCTCGCATTCACAATTCTTTCAACATGTTCCACGACGATACTCAAAATGTTACTTCGAACAAAAAACTTGACTCCCTTTATCGCACCGTCAGATACCTTATGTCACCTTTGAAGGCCAAAATTCACAGCCCCCATCCAAGCTTTCCTCAAGTACCGAGGGTCCTCGTGTCATACAGCATCTGTACGTGTATACGGACGTCCTCGCGTTGAACCAATGCCTCAGCATTTCACTGTAATTCAGCATAGAGAAAATGATATCTGAGGATGTGATTTTGATTGACTTCCCTTTGCGTAGGCTTTGCAAGAGTTGAACAACGGCCAAAAATTTCGTTTTTCTAGTTGAGAAAAAAATAGTTCTGTCGCTAAGGTGAAGACCTCGTACCTAGGATTGCGATATATCAATGACTAAGTTACGAAACCTCGGTTCTATGTTTCGAAAGCTGTGATTCGGTGATGAAATTTTGGACTCCAGCGGTCGAGCAGAGTCTGGTTATGAGACTTGTGCATGAAAGATTTTGCAATTCGATGAGCACGCGTAAGGACGGTTTTTGTATTTGTAATACGAATAAAGCTAGCAGCGGTGAGTCGACTACCCGAAATTAGATCACGGCTATTCAAGGAAGGTGACGTCACGTACGCCCCGAACAACGCTGCGTCTTCGTCGTCATTAGCATCATATCAAATTTTATAGATCTTTCAATCGTCGGCGACGAACGGTCCGCGAACAAACCTTCCGCCAGGGGAAAACGCGTCTTCTGACTTCCTAGGAGTAAAAAGCATACCGCTATCCCGTTCATGAGCGGATCATTCGGTAACTTTGAGGATTGAACAAATTTTCCCTGTTGCAGATCGAACGCGAGCGCGCCGACCTAAGCGTGCAAGTAATTCAGTTATCCGAGCGCCTTGAGGAGGCCGAGGGTGGCGCCGAATCTCAGGTAACAATAAGCCCTTCAATTATGTCTGCGGTAATCATGAATGAAGTCACGTCCACCCGGAGTGCAATCGGCAATGATTAACGACCATTATTTGGATATTTTAGTTTGAGATCAACAGAAAGAGGGACACGGAGTTGGCCAAGCTCCGCAAGCTCCTCGAGGATGTCCATCTTGAGAGCGAGGAGACCGCTCACATCCTACGCAAGAAGCACCAGGAAGTTGTCGTCGATTTCCAGGATCAGATCGACCAGCTTTCCAAGTCCCGTGCCAGGTGGGTTATCTTTTGTAAATCGAACCTAGAGTATGTTGGGATAGACGGAGGGCAAAGTGTAATCAGGATAAAGAGACGGACGCGCGCACAGTAATTGCGGGTTGCTGGTTTACAATTCCAGCGTGATTCATGGACCCTTCTCGAATCGTTCGCCCGGTTAACATAGAAATAAGAAATTACATCCGCCCGGTGATTCACGTACGGAATCTAAGGTAAATATAGATGCTCTGTGGAAAATATCCGAAAATTTCTTAGCGTATCCCTCTGCGGCTGGCCAGGGTCCAAGCAGAGAACTCTCCACAACTGAAATACATAGAGCGTCCCGCGGTTTCTAAACATAGGCTAGCGTCTCGGCGCCCGGCTTACGACGTCCACAATGTTACAAGGACGTCACCGGGTAATAAGGGACGTCTTGCTAATTGTTTTGGCGGGTTGCTATTTTTGGGACAGGTTCGACAGTGACATAATATCACCATCTCCCCAATTGTCGAGGCACGAGACTTCGGTAACCAGCGTCTTGCGCATACTATGGAATTACCATCTCAAACTAGCAACTCCAAACCCCGCATCCCCATGGCTATTTAGAGTTGACTGCTCGAAAACTAGCCCGCGGGACGTTGTCTCCGGTCAAAGCCGTTTTCACTGTCGTTACTACTTCCGGCTTTGGAACCGTTGAACCAAGACCCGAATGACAGTTGTCACGTGTCGACGGTGCCACCACTATATCCACCCCTTCAACGTGGGCCTCGAAATATCTAGTAAAACCTTTCGCCGTTCGATAATCTCGGATCGATACCCGCTGGAGTGAGTCAATATATCTTAAAAATGAATCTCTCCCGCTCATAGATGACGCGGATAAATAAAATTGACCTTGCCGAATCCCTGGCTGACCCAACAATCTTTCCATCGATATTATACGAAACGAATACCATCGGGATTCGGACCGTTGCCGCGCGTACAAATTGATATACTCGCCTCGAATTACTCACTTCTGTATCCGATGGGTGGCAATTATGCGGAAGGGTTCAATTTTTTGAAAGGAAGAATTTCCTAACCACCTCGCGATAAAAATGATGCATGGTCCACCTGTTGGCCGCGGTGCCGACTCTCGTTAAAATAGCGAGTCCGACTTCAGGGTGCTCTTTCTCTTCCTCTTTCTCACTCGCTCTGCTTATGACTATTTTTAACCCCGGGAGTCTCAGGCATGCCGCAACCAACGTTGGCGCGCCATATTAGTCCACGCCAACGGTCCACGACTATCCCCCACTTTGCTCGAAACCGAATGGCTGACACCTTACACCTTACACCTTTCCTCGCGTATCGCGTAGGTGGTTCATAAGCATTCGGAAATTTTACCCCAAAAAATGTTTTATCCTTGGCGTTTCACCGTTGCATTACCTAACATGGCTCGATGGGGAAACAAGGTTCCATTTCCATAGAACACGATACGAAGGTGAACTCTGGCCTCTCCTCGGGCTTTACCATGCCTGTGCATACCTGCACGATCACTTCGGCAAATGTCTCCAGTTTCGCATAAATATAGATTTTCAGGATTAATTACTCCGGGTGATGATTTTCACACTCACTTTTCAGGGCTGACAAAGAGAAGGCGAAATTCCAGCAGGAGGTTTACGAGCTGCTCGCCCAGGTTGACGCCGTGACAAAGGAGAAGCACCTGTCGATCAAGACAGTCGAGAAACTAGAGATCCACGTCTCTGAATTGAACGTCAAGATCGAGGAGCTGAACCGTACCATCGTCGACATTACTAGCCACAAGACCCGTCTTTCCCAGGAAAACATCGAACTCACCAAGGAGGTCCAGGACCTCAAGGTAACTTGCGATTCGTCGAGTGCCCTTCCGAAATAATTTCAAACCCCCGTACCGAGACTAATTCTCACTCAAAAAATGTCAGGTAAACATCGAGAACGTCATCTACCTAAAGACGCAGATCGCTGGTCAACTCGAAGATGCTCGTCGTCGTCTCGAAGATGAGGACCGTCGCCGTTCTTTGGTCGAGGCATCTTTGCACCAGGTAAACGAAGCAGCTTAACGCTATAAAGTTTCTCACGACAAACATGTACCGCACATGGGTGCTTATATACGCGAGTGATTTATACACCCGGAAGAGAACGACAACTGATTTCTGTAAATTCGGTTTACAGGTCGAAGTCGAGCTGGAGTCCGTCCGCGTTCAGCTGGAAGAGGAATCCGAGGCTCGCCTGGACCTGGAACGTCAGCTTGTCAAGGCTACCGGTGAGATTTCCATCTGGAGGTCCAAGTACGAGACCGAGGCCAATGCTCGCGCCGAAGAGGTCAGTATAGACGTTGGTTTTCTGAACCAAGTTCAGCTGATAACACGGAGGTTACGAATTCTGATGAATATTTTGTTCGCAACAGGTCGAGGAGCTGCGTCGCAAGTACTCAGCTCGCATCCAGGAACAAGAAGAGCAGATCGAGACCCTCTTAGTGAAGATCAACAATCTAGAGAAGCAGAAGTCCCGCCTTCAGTCCGAAGTCGAGATCCTGATCATCGATCTGGAGAAGGTGCGTGTAGATTTTTTGCTTTATTCTCGAACCGACGTCACGACCCTGAGTAACGATCACTCGAGAACTTTATCCTGTTGGTTTTCAGGCCAATGGAACAGCCCGCGACCTACAGAAGCGCGTTGAACAGCTGGAGAAGATCCATATCGAGCTCAAGACACGCTTGGAGGAAACCGTTCAGCTGTATGAGCAGACTCAACGTGACCTACGCAACAAGCAACAGGAACTCCAGCGCACGAATGTCGAGCTTGACAAGACCCGCGAACTCAAGGACCAACTGGGACGCGAGAACAAGAAGCTTGCTGGTCGGTAAAATGAAAACCTCGCCGAATTATCCATACTCAGCGATAAATGATCATTGTTTCTTTTTCCTCGAACGTTTGCAGACGATTTGACCGATGCCAAGAACCAGTTGGCCGACATGAACCGCCGCCTGCACGAGCTGGAGCTGGAACTCCGTCGCCTGGAGAACGAGCGCGAGGAATTGGCAGCAGCCTACAAGGAAGCCGAAGCCGTGAGTCGTTGGATTTATAGAAATTCAAGGTTTCGTTTATGTCGAAGAAATTATTAATTCGAAACGTTGTTTCCGAGCTATAGGGCCGCAAGGTTGAGGAGCAGCGCGCTCAGCGTTTGGCTACTGAACTTGGCCAGTTCCGTCACGAGGCTGAGCGTCGTCTTGCCGAGAAGGACGAAGAGTTCGAAGCGTTCCGGTACGTCGATTATTGTTTCTTATTTCTTCAACTATTTCTAGATACAGCAGATTTACGTAAACCAATTGATCGTGCCGATTCGACGAGAAATCTCTTGGTCAAAACGGACAGAACGAGGAATACCGAGAGTCACCTGTAGAATTCTAACAATTATTTCCTTAATTCTTGAGCTTACAGATGCTAACGATAATAACTATCATTGAATACGCTTTAAAGTAATAGAGTAGGAGGTCTTGGCTCCGAGAGTCATCTGACTGATGTAACTCTAATTATTTTTACTCAACCGCCATAGCCCATTGTACTATCTCTCATCGGCTATTTATACACAACGGTTGGGCGTCACGCGTTCGGATAATCGCTTTTAGCTCGAGTTTCGTTATTGTTAGAAAAAGTAAGTAATCGACGGTGACTAGTGATCATTTGGGAAAGAGATTCCTCGGAGAAGGAATCGCAGCGTTTCTTTTGCGGAACCCGAACGTAGGTCTCGATCTTCGTCCAGTCCCTTCCCGCACACACCGAACACACATTTCCCCCTTAGTAATGCGCTAATGATGAAAATTGACGAGGGCGAAAGGGGTTGCTCAAGTCAGCGTGCGCTGGCAGAAGAAAACTACAATCTATTTAGCACGCACCTGTCGTCACACTTCTCTATTAATACAGGGGCACGCTTTTGCGAAGACATGATCCATTTATTAGCCATTCATTCTGATTGGCTACGTCTGATTAATTTGACCCGGTTAAGCAATCGGCGAAAAAACTACAAATGAAACCCCAAGCCTGACGATGCTTGCTTCAATTTTATCTACACGTTCGTCAACGATCGCGGGCCCGCGTCGTCCGGTCAGTTTCTGTATTGACCGTCTAACTGTGAATCTAGTGACTTATAAAGAGGTAGAAAGTTCACTAAGAATGCCAGCTACGAAAAGAACGCTATTCGAAGCTTGGACCTTGAATCGCAGATGGTGAAAACAAGCAATAATCGAAGCCAACGAGAAAAGCGAACAAATCTATAGACAAGGATCGAAAGTGAAGTCGAACCGCGGCAAGGAAGAATACAGTCAGCCTGCGATAGTGGAAAGAAGGACATTGACCATTAGCTTGGAAAAAAGCTCCCTAAAGGATGGCGTCGCATCTCCCGCTTTCCCAAATGCCTGTTGAGGGGAAATGGCGACGCGGGCCGTCGTTCGTTTACGACAAGAATTACGGGTACGGAATTAACTACTACCAACCGATGATCGACTATATCGATCAACGAGAAAATCGCGTCAGAGCCAAATCCGAGTATCCCCACCTTCCGTGGTCGGATGGTCGGGGCCTCTGGGAGCACAAGGAGGTGCAGCCTTACTCGAAGGGAGATCTCCAAAGGCTGGCTGTTGAGGCGGAGGAACAGGCCAAAGATCATCTGAATACGTTCAAGGTAAACAATCTTTGGGTTTTTTTTTGACCGAAAAAAGTTGGCGCGAAACCGCGGGGGAAAACCGATCGGCGCGCAAGCTTGGCGGCGACTTGACCTTTTCAGTTCTAAATCCGGCTCGGCAGAGGATGCAGCTACGAGTGTTTGGTCCGATAGTGCACCGTGATTTATGCTAATGGATTCGTATATTGGTAACCAGTGTCGATTATTTAATTATTTGTAGAGCAAATCGATTTCTAAATTCCAACTTTTGGAGAGTTTTTCTTCATCTAATCGAAGGGAGACGACTTCCCCGCGATTCGCCGGTGTCGAATAGAACCATCGAGGCACCAGCTCGCCGCCAAGCCCGAAAAAACGGTAATAGTTTTAACCGAAGAGAAAAATCCGTTCAGATATCGGTTCGATAGAACGGCAAAAACTGCTGACGGCAGTCGGTGCCAAATAGTCTATTTTATTTGAAATTGTCTTGAAACGCTGCTCGAAATATATAAGTACATAAATCTCACTAACTAACCGTAGAATCGAATCTTAAGGTTGCCAAACGCTCGGACTTCAGTCTTGCCAAAACAATTCAGGCGACTCGTGTGACGAAAGAAGTTTTTCCGGGAAAAGTTGCGCCGAAAACAATTCGAGCTCGCGCAAGAAGCGAGTGCCGAGATATTCAGGACAGAATCATGAGCGACTTCGAGCTGCAAGCCCGGCGGGACATTCAGAGTATGTGCAGCATGAAAGATGCTCTAGACAACGGCAGGCGGCCACGCGGAAAATCCGCAAGAGCGATAGAATTTCAGCTGAGAGCTGAATCCCTGCAAAATATCGCACGAGGACAGGAACTCGCAGATATTAGGAAGTTTCAAAGAAACGCGGTACACGTCACGTATGACAAGAGGTCACACTCGCAAGTCATGGACAAGAGGTCAAGAGCCACGGAAGAGGAGGAGTTCCTCGAGCCTCTCGATACCCTCAACCACGAGCTGAAGGGCTTTGAGCAAAAGTCGAGCAGCTATTTCTTGGACAAGAGGTAGACTGGCTTTACGAAATGATCGGTGTGGTAGATAGAAACGAACAAACACTATTTCCTGCACAAAGAGACTCTGATCTTCAGAAGCCAACGAAACACTGAGAAAGTATCAGGACACAGTTTACACAATACACATTCATCTCGACGAAAATCGAGGCCTATCGCGTGTGTACCTTCTATTTTTCCTCCACGTTTCCGATACTCTGTAAACGTTGCCCCATGTGTTCGTCTCGTGTATAAAGTCAAGAGATTATGAACGAAAATTGATCCTTTTTGCTTCCCCCTCGACAGCAAGCAGACCAGCATTGAGATCGAACAGTTGAGCTCCCGCGTAGTTGAGGCCGAGACCAAGCTGAAGACCGAGGTGCAGCGCATCAAGAAGAAGCTGCAGATCCAGATCACCGAATTGGAGCTTTCCCTGGACGTTGCCAACAAGAGCAACATTGACCTGCAGAAGACCATCAAGAAGCAATCCCTTACACTCACGGTAAAAGAGAAGACCCGATGATTATTCGAATCTTTTCATCTCAAACTGGTCACAGACGAATAACCAAAATTGTCAATTCACAGGAATTGCAATCCCACTACGACGAGGTTCAGCGCCAGCTGCAAGTGACTTTGGACCAGCTCGGCATCAGCCAGCGCCGTCTCCTGTCCCTGACTTCGGAGCTCGAGGAAATCCGCGGCAACTACGAGTCTGTAAGTCTATAAAATGGAGAAAATCGCTGTTTTCGATCGCCGAAAAGTTACTCACCCTGATATTTATCCGTCTATATTTTGCGTCCCTAGGCCCTTCGCGCGAAGAGATCCGTCGAGCAGCAGTACGAGGAGTCGGTCAGCCGCATCAACGAGTTGACCACAATCAACGTGAACATCGCCTCCTCCAGGGCTAAGATCGAACAAGAATTGGCCACCCTCGCCGGCGACTACGAGGAAGTAACCAAGGAACTACGCGTCAGCGACGAACGGTACCAGCGCGTCCAGACCGAGCTCAAGCACACCGTAGAGATCCTCCACGAGGAGCAGGAGCGCGTTGTGAAGATCGAGGCCATCAAGAAGTCCCTCGAAATCGAAGTCAAGAACATCTCTGTTCGCCTCGAGGAGGTCGAGGCCAATGCGATCGTTGGCGGAAAGCGAATCATCAGCAAACTGGAGGCCAGGGTGAGTAGGACTACGATATATTCTCCTGAAACTTTTTCGAATCGTGATCTAACGAAAACTAATCCCCAGATCCGCGACTTGGAGCTCGAACTTGACGAGGAGAAACGCAGACACGCCGAGACAGTGAAGATCCTCCGCAAGAAGGAGCGCAACATCAAGGAAGTCATGATCCAGGTCGAGGAGGATTCTAAGAACATCGCTCTCCTCCAGGAGGCCCTCGACAAGTCCAGCCAGAAGGTCAGCATCTACAAGAGGCAGCTACAGGAACAGGAAGGTATGTCCCAGCAGAGTGTAACGCGGGTACGCCGCTTCCAACGCGAACTCGAGGCCGCCGAAGACCGCGCCGACACCGCCGAGAGCAATTTGACCCTGATCCGTGCCAAGCACCGCAGCTTCGTCACCACATCGACGGTCCCGGGATCTCAGGTATACCTTGTCCAAGAGACGAGGCAAGAAGTATAAGAGCCACCGACCCACCCTTCGCAGATTTGACACCGCAACGTCATCATCACTATCATGTGAGTAGGGAAATCGAATTGGTATAATCGGAGTTACACGATGCGTTTGGGCTCGCGTAAGGCGGCGGCTAATGACATTTCATACTCGATTCTTTCACAGGCACTCCGAAATCGCAACGAAGAACAAACGATATTATGAAGCATAAAGTAGCTGGGGGCTTACCAAATAATAACAGTTGGATGGGGGCGAGAGGCGAGTGGGAAAAAAGAAAAAAATGAAGTAAATCAACCTCCACCTATATAGATTCGTCTTCCTCTTCGACGTGATCCTCCTCGTCGTCAACGAACAAACGCATTATACAAGATCATCAATTATTATACTATATCATTATAATTATAAACTAAGTGAAGAAAACAAAACACATACGTCTATTATACATACTTGTATTTAAATAATAATAATAATAATTCTATTCTATTCTATATAATATTATAGATATATATATATAGGTACTATTGCCCATACACAACTCTCTCTCACTGTACGACATATACATAAAACCTATGTCATCTTTAATTTAATAATAAACTGAAACACGTACGTACGAAAAAAAAAAGATAGAACGAACAAAGAAACGATGTAGTATATGGAAAGTGATAATTATCGAATTCTGATCATATTTCAACGAAACAACAACAACAACAACAACAACAACATCAACAGCAACAATAATTATTGTTCATCGTTCACATACGGATCCAGTTTTCAACGAATTTCTCTGTCGACAGATCTCAGTCTCTATATCCCGATGCTGTTCAGCATATCTATCACCTGTTATGATTACTCGTATACAAAATCACCCCTATTCAATATCCAGTCGTTTTCCACATTCGATGGAATGAAGTGAAATCATTATAAACGTAAATATATATTGAAATTATTTATGATAATAATATGTATATTTATATGATTATTTATATCATTGAACGCACTCTCTATTCACTCTGTGATATAGACGCTACAACGTTCGAAGTTCTTTTTCTTCTCTTTTCTCTCTTTTATAGTCTTCTTCTTCTTCTTCTTCTTCTTCTTCTTCTTCTTAGACAGTTATACGACATGACACTATTATTGATATCGCCATGTATTAATACAACTATACAATCCTTAATTCTTGCTTTTCTTTTTTCGATTACAATCAATTATAAAACAGCGGTGACGTTGTCGTACACATTTTGCGAGTATAGTAGGTGGGGGGTACATAACATTAATGTGATTATTGAAAGCCAGGATTTTAACGATGTTTCGGGATAATGTTTTATAAATGATAATAATCATATCTGCAGGGCGTTACGTTACCACTTATCAATATCACTCAACTATACCCTATCATACCTGTATATAACACTTAATTCACCATAATCTAAACCGCTCGTTGATTAACGATCAGATTTGTTCGGCTCCGAAGCGGTGAGATCGTTCCAATCGAAAACGATGCCTCCGCTGACCGAACAAATTACATCTCGCCACTATATGAAACAGCTGGTGGTAGGTATCTCCCTCGAACAAGCTCGTATGTATAATTTAATTGTTTGTCTCAACATCAATTGTACATTCATCGCGCGGGTAGAGAAATCATAGGGATTATTTGTAATAATAATTCATCGTCATTCAGGAGAATCGACGATGTACCGTAGATAAAGAGAAAATTGACTAACATCGAGATATCATTTCGGAGGCAAATCGCGAGATCGGTACGAAACGAAGACATTACTACTCGGCATAACGACAGGCTTGCGAACATTCGATAAAAAATTTCCACCGTTCTAGAGAATACCAAAGATAAAAGCAATGAAAAATAAAATTTCTTACACTTTTCGCGCTTGGTAAAGTCAAGCAGGTTGTAAAAATCTATCACATACTCTTGATGAACCGACGTCAACTGGCGGAAGAGCAAGAAAATAGAATCCTCGTCGCCCAGGCGTGCGCAAAGGGCAAGCGAATAAGTAGGAAATTTAAGATAATCAACGATCACCATTCACCGCAACCTGCCAACAGCTGCTTATTGCACAAATGTGCACCAATTATACAATACACATGTAAATTGAACTAGGTTTTCTATCGAGGAATGTGACGAAATGAAAGTATGAAGAAAAATAACAGAGGAACCTAATTACACTTTGTACTGTCTTGATTAATCCCCAGGATACTCTGGTTAATCTCTACGAACGCGTGACGAAGTCGTGGAAAGGGTTCGCCCAGCGGGTTCTAATTTTAATTCATACGTGTGTACTACATATATTATGATCGCAAGTGAGATCGCAAATAATCGAAGAATTTCAACGACTACCTGGCTGCAGATGAAAATTAATCCAACATCTATAACGAGGCGCGTGAACGTTCGGGATTTCATTTTAATTCTCTGCCTGATCTCGATATGCTAAATTTAATTTATTTCCTGATAAGTTTATACAAAAAACCGACACAATATAGATAATGTCTAGGCTATAGTGATAGGAGGCAGAGTAGATGCCGGAAAGTTGTGGATTTTTTGTTCTGTTTTTGAATATTGGGATCGATCGATCGATTGATTGATTGATTGATTGATTGATTGATTGATTGATTGATTTTGGGACTCGGTAGAGTAATAATTTCTATTGAACTACGGATGAAACGTGTGTGAAACGTTAGGTACGTGTGTCTATTATAACAATATCAGGTTTCATTCATACAATATATCACCCGCATGTACGCATGCACGCACGCACGCACGCACGCACGCCACGTGTACGATTATGATAATATTAATAATTAGAGTTTCTTTTTGTTTGTTTTTTTTTCATCTCGACATTACAATTACAATATGTGCATTATAAAAATCGCTAGAGTAAAGAAAAACTTAAAAATCTGAAAATACATATTTAAATTTTTTTTGTCTTATTTCAAATTTATTCATTTATTTTCTTTATTCATTATTCATTATTCAATATTCATTATTTTATTTTATTTCACTTTATTTTATTATTATTATTATTTTTTATTTTTTATTTTTTTTTCCTCGGTTTTTCTCGTTTTTTCTTTCCGTTCTTTTGCTTATCGGATAATAATAATATTAGGAGCCTACAATATCATATAACTAATTGTATCAATTATTATTTTTCTTTTTCTTTTTCACCGATTACCTAAATATAAATTCATTAAAGGCCATTCGATTCCAGAAATCATCCCAAGGTCCAAACACGCTTAAGAATTGTTCGATAAATATCGGTAACTCGTCGAGAAGTCGAGATCCCCCGCAAGTTGCTGTTCTCAATTAACGTCTATTAACGAAAACTAATTTTTAACTGATTTTTTAAACATCGGATACGAAAAAAAAGATACAGTCAAAGATTGTGATTATCAAACAAATCGAACTTCAAGATTCTATATTTTTCTATTCCTCTCGGAACAGCACTTTGCAAGGGACAATGCCATACGACGTAACTAACTACATACCACTTAACATTTGGGATCGCAAAAAACATGTTCATTATTACTATAATGTATTTTACAACAAATAAACAACCACCCACTCGTAGTTACAAATTACAATATCCGTAATCAATAATAATAATAATAATAATAATAATAATATTAATAATAATAGTAATAATAATAATAATAATAATGATAATAATGATAAACATTTACACCGTTATGTACAGGCTATATCATACAGAAAAATTAAACAATGATTGGTTCGTTGAATGTAAAATGAAGTAAATTTACGTACTTTGTTTTTGAAAATCGATCTTTACATATAGAAATTAATTCGGTGATAATTAGAAAAAGTGATCCGTGTCTCGATATAAAGGTAATAGGGAAATTTTTGTACAAAAACATGAAAAATCCTGTATGAAAGAATACCGTGACGAGAAGAAAAATAACGCGTAAATTCATTACTGCTACGGTGGGTAAAACATTCGGAAATGGTCACGAGACACGGACGGCTAGAAATTTCTATACTTCGACGATGATTTTATGAATTCATTGTATTCCGATAGTTTTGCTTTTTTGTTTTCTTCCTTGATGCCGAGACCGCGTGTAAAATACCAAAAAACAAGTGGTAACTATGGTAAGGAGAAGTATAGCGAAGGGAAAAATAATGAAAATAATAAGAATAAGAAGGAAAATAGAAACAATAAACACCACTCCCAATTCCTGAAGCAATAATTGTTTGTTTTGTACCGGGTGTCTTGGAGCAAAGTATGAAAGTATAAAGTTCAATCTACAGTTGGCAGTATGTATAATATATATATATATAGTTTGTCAGACACAGATCAGACTGTTCGTTCCAGGGCCCAACCAATTTTTATTTTCTTTCTTTGTCTCTTTCCCAAAACCGTGCTTTCATCTTCCATTTATTTATCACGTGGGCATTAAACGTGGGTAATATGTCTTTGAAAACGGAGGACGCGCCCGCGCTGAACTCGGGTTGTTATAAAATTATCATTAGTTTCTGCTCTAGTTAACTTCCGATCATATATTGGCACAAAATTGTACTAGCGGTAAAAATCTGTATCAGGGTATAAGGGCGTACGTGGGTAGGGACTATCGGTGATGATTTTTGTTCTTTTTTTTTTTTTTTTTTTTTTTGTAACAAGTCAACGAACGTTTCTCACCTATTATTAGAAAATCAACACCGTTTGGAGGAAGGACATTATCATTCGCGTACATTATAAATTAACCTATATACGTATTCTAGGAATGTATTAAAGAAAGGTACCTATTTTTTTATATCAGTAGCCACTTGTTTTGATCCAAGGAGAAATTGGATTCGCGCGATGCCCGCACTGCAGCTTTCGAGTTCTCGACTATCATCTTTCAAGACAACGATCAGTCAAAGTTTCGGTTGCATTGAGACGTCGAGAGCTCGAAATTTCGATGAAAAAAAAATTAGCTGGACCCCGCTTGTTTGTTTGAAGAAAAAAAATAAGTAATAAAAAAAAAAAAAAAATGGCGAAAAACATAAAACACAATATAAAAATATGATTATGTGTTACGTTTCCAGTACTTTAGGTTCCATTGTGATATTGCAGACTTTTACGTTGACTATTGGATGACGAAGATTATTCATTAATAATTGTGTGAGATATTTCTGTTGTCATTTTTCTATGTATATATGTATTGTATTGTATTGTATTGTATTGTATTTTATTGTATTTTATTACACCTATTTCTCGTGTTTCTAGGAATGACCTCTGTGTCTTCTCTTCCTCTCGAATATATATACATATATGTGTACATAACTTAGTTATATATGTATATGTATATATATATATATTATTATGTATACCTTTCGTAAAAAGTAGGTCCGACTGTGTGTTTGTCTTTTTTACCCTAAAAACGACAATTACCGTCATTTTCGTTCTCTATCAATAGTTATTATACCCAATTATTCAACATTTCTCTATGAATCACCCGCGAGATATACCATACTCATTAATTACTCGATTAAACGACTTCAATTTGATCAATCCACAAGATGACTCCCCCCTGTCCTCTTTGGCAAAGGAAAACTTATCAATTATATTAATTTCACCTAATACTTGAGTTTTTGAAAATCGCCATTCACCAATCCTCAATTAAAATTCTGAAAAATATACAATCTTCTTCGTTATTCTATACAATTTTATTAATTTCTTTTTCAATCTTTTACCCTCTCCCCATCCTTTACTCTCTCGCGATTAGCACCCTTCAATTTTAATTTTATCGTATCACATGCGGACGGCTTCGACGCCAAATATTGCAGTCTAGCTCCTTCTCTTCGTATTACAAAAGAAAAAGAAAAAAAATCTCTTATTCGGCTACGACACAATCCGTACGTGACACTTTGTATGGTATACTCCTCTCTCTCTTTCTCGCAAAGTCTTATATATCCGAATGCACCGATATACCGGTAATCATTCATCGGTATTAAAATATCTCAATGTGGTTCTTCACCGAGACGACATAACGTAGCGCGGGGCCAAGTCCTATATCAATGGAGCACCCCGCAGAGGAGGCTCGTAGCGTACTTCACAATCCCCCATTCGAAAATTCTTTGACTCTTCTTTGATTCTCTTTTGATTCTTCTCTGATTCTACTTTCCCCGTTTCCCCCCGCATATATTTAGCTTCGATTAACGAAACTTTTCAAACTTCCCTCTGCAGAATATTCCCACTGATAGGGTCAGGCCCGCGCGAAAGCTCGAAACGATAATGAATCGACTCCCAATCATCGATTAGACCGGTTCCTATCCTAGTATTAATCAGTTCGTTCGGTAAACGAAGTCTTTTTCTGTTTCCTTCTTTTTTTCTTTTCTCACTCCGATAATTTGAAGTGCGTGAAAAATGTTCGATCATATTTCTTTGTCTCACCGATCTTCCGTTAACGACGTAAATACTTGTTCACTCGAAGGACTTTGCGTTCCGTCTTCGTACTCGTCGCACAACGTAGTACTACCTTATACTCTGCACTATTCGCAGTGTCTCTTATCTTCGTTCTCCAATAGCATTCAGAGAGTAATATTTAAAAAATGTACACCCAACACAACGACGTAGCGTATATCAAACGACTCGTAAAAAACGTCGGACGATTCATGAAAAATGAAGGGAAAATCATAAAAAAAATCTTCGCCTTATTTTCAGTCGTCTTAATCGTCGCCGCCGCCTCGTAGTCAATGATGAAAAGGTACTTTAGTCACGTTTGTTAAATTTACTTGATGTCTTCGATCGTGCAGTAGCTAGCTATGGACTTTTTAATCCTGAGAGCTGTCAGCCGAGCGGCTGCGTTGTGGTACCAGCACTCCTTCATCACCTTCGTCATTACCCGTAGCGCCTGTGACGAAAATTTGAACATGATACATGGTATACCTGGGTAAGTGATTCCCGAAAGATTCCTAAAATTCGAATGAGAAATTACCTCGATCGATTGCCACCTCGTAGGAATCGACGGTCTCTGCTTGTCGCCGCATACGACCTTCCGCATCTCTTCGATAGTGGGATCCGAGGGTACCAAATCGTAGAACGGAAGTTGGTACTCGTCGTGCATTCCGCCCACGTTGCATCGTCTAGCGATCTCCCACAGTATCAGTCCCAGAGCGTAAACGTCCGCCCTCTTGAATGAGTCGAAGTGATTCATGTTTATCGTCTCTTCCAGGATCTGAAACGATCGCAAAAACCGATTTGTTACTACCGGCTATTCGATAACCCGTACGACGGCTCGATATCGATACGCGAAACTCACTTCCGGCGCCATGTACCGCTTCGTCCCGACCCTGTTGTTCAGCTGAATGTCGACGGTATCGGTTATAACGTCGTGCCGAACCGCGAGACCGAGATCGCCGATTGCGCATGTCCCGTTCGTCTTGACGAGGACATTCTTCGACTTTAGATCCCGGTGAGCGATCGCCGGCTTACCCTGGGTCCCTACTATCTCCATGTGCAAATGGGCGAGGCCCGTTGCGATCGAAAGAGCCATGCGTATCATGCCGTTGGTGTCGACCGTCGATCGGTTGAGGTAATCGAAGAGCGAACCCTTCTCGTGGTAGTCGGTTATCAACCATAGCTGTGTCCACGTACCGTTGTCTGAAAACCCAAGGAATGAATATCTTCCGAGAAGAAGGCGGACGCAAAGGGACCGGGAGGATGATATCGGCGGGTATACGATACGCGGGGAGGTAGATTCTGTTTATCGTTTCACCTTTGTTGTCCGCGGCAATAAATCCCAGGATGTTGTCATGCCTGAGCATCACGGTTTGATAGATTTCGGCCTCTCTGAACCAGGAGCGTTCCTCGCGCGAGCTAAATATCTTCACGGCAACATTTTCGCCTCTCCATCGACCGCGCCAGACCTCGCCGAAGCGACCCTTACCGATCGTTTCCACCAGCTGGATCTGGCGCGCGATGCTCCGCTGGACCAGAAGCGGCAGACCTACTTGAGAGAGATGAGGAGGGACAAGGACACAGTGACAATTAATAAGTATTGATTACGGTTGTCGGTGTCGGCAACTATTCACACCGATCGATACGTCGACGACTTCTACGCGTAATCTGATATTTCGACCTACCGGAGCCGCTGCCACTGGTCGTCATCTCGATCATGTCCCTGATGGAAACGGCGCTGAGTATCGGCTGGTCCGGGGCACCCAATGAATCCTCGGTGAAGTGTCTCGACGGTCTCTTCCTGGTCACCTGGATATGGTAGGCCGTCATAACGAGGGCACAGATCGCGCATATCGGTAGCGCGATCGTCAACGCCATCTTCCAAGTTGCCCATGTTCCGTCCTCGTCGGTCGGGGGAACTTTGGGTATACGAAGAATACTGTTACGGATACGAATTTCGATTCTAACTTCATATCAGCAGATGCAGAAGCGTTTTCAAAGCATTCCTAAGCAAGGTTCCTAGAAGCGGATGTGCCAGCCTGGATCGACACCGTGAGTTATTTCTCACTGGAAGCGGAAGCTCCAGACGGCATATCCTCTTCGGCAGTGGCTCAAAGCGTTTGTCAAAGTGCAATAGAGAACAGGAAGATAGTAGCTGTTATATGACCACCAAAAGCAATGTGAAAGAGTCATGCTATAGCCAACAAACACCGACGGTTCAGCATACACGTAACACTCATGTAGTCATATGTGTGCGATTCGTCGTGTGTTTGAACCCGTGCGAATTAAGAATTATAGAAACAATCCCTGACTAGAGGGGCGAAAGAACATGCGTTTTGTGTGGGCGGCATTATACATAGGTATATATAAGATAGGTATTGTGTATGTAGGCAGGTATAAGGTAGATATAGGATTCTGGGATACGATACGGTATGTGCGTAGTACGTAGAAGTATAGAGGCAGAGGTATAGAGGTAGAGATACGACTGATACGAGTACGAGTCGGTCTTTAATGTGACTATAATGTGTTCGAGTAGTAGTGGTAGGTGTACGAAGAAGGCACAGGAATTTGTGAACCCTACTGCACACGGGGCAAAGGTAAGATAATGACTATTGTCTAGAGATAATCGAGTCTCCTTTCGTTTCTTACACAATTCCATTTATTTTCCATATTGCGGTGAGTTCGATTCTCAGTAAAAGAGAGTTTGAACTTTTCGTCGCATGGAGAAAAGGCTTAGGTTCTGAAAACTTTGCGAGTAGTGGTTTTTCATCAGACTGCAAGCCTGCAGATTTTAGATTGATATCTAGACGTACGTATAGTATATACGCGTAAATGTAGATAGCTGAAGATTCTGCTGCCAATCGTGAGACGTTGCCGTTCGTGTTGACACAGACCTACGAAGGAATCCGTTTTACCTTACCTGCGGATGCTGTTGCGGCCAGGAGTGACATTTCGCATTCTTAGCACTCTTTCCGTATCGTCATTTCCTTTTCTGCTTGTAAAATAACACGTTGCTGTTAATTTGTTAGGATTGAAATCCACACGAAATGAAAGAAAATAATAAAGAAAGTAAATCCAAAACATAATTGTTAATCGATTCGGAGTAAAACGACGACAAGGATCTTTTGGAAATTGGGAATTGTGCTGTTGTTGCAGTGTTTCATGAATGGTATGAAGCTTTCCCAAATTAAATAATCTCTCGATACAATTTTAGCCGGCTACGACAAACGAGGATTCTTTACGATCTGATCAGCCGCTGTCTAGTCTAGGCGTACTAGTACCGTATAAATTACAATTGGACAGAAGTGGTTCGCGATTACCTTCAATTTTTCGAATCAACGGGCAAAACCTACTCGTAAAAATACTCGTTCAAATTCGTGCCTGATATTCCGAGCGATCTGAAGGCAAGATCATGTACGTTTCTCTACCAAAATAAGTGATAAAGGAATAACGATGGGATTGCTTAAGCCGCCTATCACGCCGGCTCGCACCCCGCGGTGAAAATCGTTCCGCCCGAAGCTGACCGCAGCTGGATCATCATCATTGTCGTCGTCGTCTCGGTAAAGTAACAATCAACGTCTTTCTACGTAATCGGCTCTATTTGCGATCTGAAATTCTGACCGAGGGTAAATAATACGAAACGACGAGGAAGGATACCTGAAATCGAAACGATTTATCTGGCTCTCGCCGTGAGAAATAAGGAAAAATAACGTTTATGTTCGGCGTCGATCGTAAGGGACCCTCGTCACGGCTAAACGGCGATAAAATTTTACTCCGTCTTCTGCAATCGACCTGAAACTATCCCAGACTGGCAGCAACGCCCGTGCCGATCTCCCAAGTATATATTTCCCTGCAGCGACGGATAAGCCCATAAATGAATTAAAAATCTGACTAATTGAAATCAGCTACAGGTAATACGTAGCAGTTTCAGGCGAACCCCGAGATGCGGATGAAAAGTGTGTGCAACGATTCGATTCAATGGGTACCCAATTATTGTTTCTACCCCTGATTATTAAGCAGCCCACACAGCGCCACGTCGCGTCGCTGATTAATTATTATTCCAGTCAGTTCTGCGACATAAACAAGGTAATCGACGTACACGAGGTATGAACATGGATGGACGGACAATTGCGGGCAACCTGCAGCCACACGAAACTAGTATATACGTAACGGGGAATTTGCAATCAGTCTCTTTTTCGATTACTCAATGTCAGGTACGTATAATTCGCGTACTAAGTATCACACGAGTTCGATATACGACTCTACATGGATGTATGTGTTTCTACACTGCCTTGTTGCATCGGGGTTGCGGTCAGACGTAAGAGATTATTACATCGCCCGGCCGTCAATGAAAGTTATTCATGCTGGTAGGAGTGGTAGGTATCATATACTGTACGTACTATACGTATACATGTACTCTCGTTTTTAACCCACTTCCGTCGTGTCCCGATAAACACAGCCCGAGTAAAAAGTGCAGCTCTGAAGCGCCACGGTTGTAAGATCGATTACCGAACGGTATCTATACCTACGCATACGAGAAACGAATATTCCGGGGCTAAAACTGTTTCAAAAATATGAAAAATTCCATGACATTTCTAAACTCGTTGTTCGACTTATAGCTACGGCCACCCTGAAGAATAATTGATGTTATCGTCATCGCGGTATGACTCGTGCGATACACTATATCCACGCTGGTTGCGATTGCAACAATAAGTTTAGCTGCGTTTCAGAGCTACATGTGTGGGTCTTGTCCACCTTATCCGTTTGTTTGTTTGTCCGAGAAAGATGGATGTCTGAATTCTTGTACGATAAAGAATTTTTATCAGAAGGTGAGACGGTGTGTTGTATAGATAGGCCGAACAGTGGCTACATCGTTTCTAACCGGGGAAAGTCTCCCGTATAGGTATCGCGTTATCTTTCTTTCGACTTTTTTTTTTTCTGAAACAAGAATCTACATCCTGGGCGTTCTGTATGCGAAACCGTCGAGCAATTAGCAATTGAGATGAAGCCCAAGACGTGATGGCTCTACCTATACCTACACCTTCGAGTTTTCCGCGCAAACAATCAATCCTGCATTCATTCACGCAGTTCGAAGCCAATTCGAAGGTAATTGCTGCTGAAGCCATCGCTCTAAACAGATCGATGGAGTCGTTGACTCGCGACTCGTTAACTCGGACCACTCGATCACTATACGAGGTTACAAACAAGGATTAAGAAAATCCTTCGTTACGACTACTTTTCACCTCAAATCTGCTTGATTCTAGGATGAAAACGCAGTCTTTTTTTGTATTGTTTCAATTATTCGAAAAATTGATGTAGCTATGCATATAGGAAATTTGAAATCTTGAAAGCTTGGGTTGAATATGAGGTGCGCGGATTTTCGGCTATCTCGGACACCGTTTTTCAAAACGTAGAAATCGAAATTGCCCGCGATTATGAGGATGGACCCTATCGAGACGACGTTGAACACTTAGACGTTACGTTGTCGGAATAATATGTATATTGATTGCAGTCGCTTTCGACGTACGGGACACGCGGTGGATCGTAAGTGCGAATATAGTGGCAGCGAATACTAGAGGCTAGGGGTTCGTGCTGAATTTTCTTCCCGTACGGATTCCGCCGTGGCTATTATACAGTGCACATACCGGACATTCACGTATTTCGTGTTAATGTTGCTTACGTACGCGAGGAGAATCTTGATGGAAATTTTCTTATCTTATCGCTTCGGGGAATGAATAACCCGCGCGTTATCTCTACTCTCGGCAACGTTTGTTAAAAAACAGAAAAGATAATGTGAAAACGGTCGTGAGTAATCGAATTAGGAGAAATTTGACAATGAATCAACGGAAATCCGGATGGTTGTTGGAATTATTTTTGTGACAAAAATTCGGAACGAATTGGATACACGATTTTGCAATGCGGTGTAAGTAAGGCTACAAATGTACCAGCCTCTCTACCGCGCGTGGAATTTATACGGCCAAGTTATCGCCGCCTTGTTTCTCGTAAACTTTAGAGATAACCGTATACTTTGGGATTATAAAGTACACACCCACTTATCGAACAGAAGGAGACGTTCTACCGGCGAAACAAATACCTTATACCTACTCCGTTCAATGAATTGTATAAAAAGATTAAAAGCTGTTCGCTGTGGCAATTCATATACACGCGACGCGACGTCGCGTAAGCGTAGGACGTACGATGTACGCGTACCTGGTATAGGTGTAGAGATACGATATGATTTATCAGAGGAAGGTAAACCAACGGAGAAAATAAAGGACGGATAACAAATTGAGGTTTATAAAAGATGCGCAGAGCCGATGTACCCATTACCTTAATTTCGCGCATTGCAGTAGGCTCGGTGCTCGATACGCGATAATACGACGCCTTGTCCCTTTTCTTTTCCGTTTCATTCTCTTTTTTCTATTTTCCACGACATTCGAGACGAATTGATAACATTTATGCGCAAACACGTCGCGAGATACGATCACTAATTTTATTGAACCCTCTTCAACCCAAGCGGCTGACATTATCTTACATCCTCGAAATTATTAACATAATTGAGTTGCCTCTACGTATAACAACGCCCAGACGGTATCCGAGAATAGTCGCAAGTGACACGTACTATAACCTACCTATAGATAAATTAATGGTAAGTTTCCCCGTCGCATAGTATTATTATCACCAAGTTAATACGATCAACGATTCGAGGGTCAACTGCAGCTATGTGAATTATGAGTCACTTTCTATACTGACCACCGCAGTCCGAACGACCGGCAATAAGATTACCACAGTCCCGCGGTAGATACACGAATGAGGGGATAAAAAATAAAACAGGAATAAATAATTTATAGAAGGATCGAGGTGACATCGTGATTCAACAAATACATCCATAAGACGAGACTCATACTCGAACTTTTATGGTATATTGGTTTTGGTATACATGGCTACAACGTACGCGATGAAGGCCTGATTCGAGGCGACGGACTTATTTCTGTATGTCTTTCCGTGCGCGTGTGTGTTTGTGTGGGTGGCAGATTACGTAACGTGATTATACACATACATACATATATCATACTCACGCGGCGCCTGCAGATACGCAGCACATTTACAATAGCGATGATAGAGAAGTGGAAGTATAAAAAAAAGCAAAAATGAGAAAAAAAAAAACAGAAAAACAAAGAATTCCGTAGGTATAATATAATATCTTTTTTTTTGGTTTTACGCAACAAGGCAGCGTCGTATACGGATTCGTCGAGTAATTAGGCATGAATACATAGCTGATATCTCGTCGTTTAGAGTTCTGGCATTTTCCACCTCGTATGCATACCCGTACACGCGTATGTATGTGGGGAAATCTCTTTTCGTTTGGAGCCGTTATCGCTCGAACGTATAGAAGGCGAAACAGTGGCTTTTACAACGATGCAGATAAACAGAAACAAATACAGAGATACAGTGACAGTGACAGAGAGACAAAGAGATAGAGAGAAAGAGACGTAAAGAGCTGCAAATAGAGATATGATTGTTTGTAGTATACAGTTTTGTGGTTGAGAGAAATAAAGATGATAAAATTAAGAGCCCCATGACGACACAATAAAGCTTTTTGCCATTTTCTCTCGCTTTTTTTTTCTCTTTTCTTTTCTTTTCTTTTCTAGTTTAACATTACTTTATAATATAATACACATGTATATGTAATAAATAAATCGAATCCCAAACAATAATTAAGTAGCAATCGCGGCTAATTGAGGTAAGTGACACGAGCGCCACGAAAGTTGTCTCGTTTCTTCGCAGCCTCTCAAACGGCAAATAATAAATTTAATGAACAATTAAGTCCGACTGTTGACGAGAGTCAGCGCGACGTACGACGCGGTACAGAAATGAAATATTGTATCGGGCTGAGAAACTCGTGTGACCGGCGGTATACCCGTGAGGCCGTGGCCGTTTTAATCGAATCCGTAATAGGCTGGTTAATATTCGTGCCTCGATTTTAATACATGATTAACGAATGATCAACGAATACCCCAAGTGGTTATAAACGATCACGCATAAGGCTCGAAAGCTTCGCCGAAGGCACAGATAGCGAGAAAAGTAGCGAGGAGTTCAAGTTATAGAGAGAATAAAAGGCGAAACGGGGGTACAGTGTTAGAACGGCGGTTCGTCAAAGACAGACAGATACGATATATATAGAGATATATATATTCGGATATAAAGTGGAAAAAGAGAAGATTGAGATTGAGAGAAACATAGAGAGACAACCTCCGCAGCGAGAGTGTCGTTACTCGTTGCAGTTCGCGAGAAGAAGTAGAGAGAACAGTTTGGAGTTCGTAGGTATACCTATGACAGGAGTCGAGGAGGATTGTGTCTGAAAGGGAAGAAGGGGCGTAAGGTTGCGGTTGCAGAAGTCCGCGTCGTGGCAGCAGACCACTGCGGAGGCATCTTCGTCGCCCGGGCCCCTGAGGCCGTTGTTGTAATCGTTTGATGAGCTACACCATATCGAGTGCTCCTCGTCCGGGAAGAACCTTGTTTTATGGTAACACCTGCCAACAATCCCACAATACTCTCCCATGTGACTTGCGGTATCACAACCATCCGAGAAGTTCAATTTTCGTCGCGCGCGTACCCGCTGACGTTTTCAATCTTACGATACGCGGGCACGCACGCGCGAAACTCGTCTCTGTCTTTGTCCTCGTTTTCACAAATTTTTCTACAATCGTCATTGAATTGCGAGAAGAAAAAGAGAGGCAAAAAAAAAGAAAAGAAAAATTGGTATACCGTTGTTTTATCGTTTGTCAAAAAATAAAAGAAAAAGTTAACCACATAGATACGTTTCGACTTATTTCGTCAAACATGCCTGGGTCACACACACGTAAGAAGAACGATAAATTATTTACGAGCGTCGCGGGGATCGTTCAAGTTGTAGGTACGTCGGTATAGGTGTGCGATACGTACACACGATGATTTCTATTGTGTGAGAGTATCATAAAAAGGATGACAAAAAAGGAAGGGTGCAGTAGTGGTGTAGACAGTATAATACAGGTGATAGTGTGGATCAGATGTTGAAAAGAAAAAAAAAAAAAAAGGGAAACTACGTAAAAATTACTGAAAAAACAACAGAAAATTAGTGGTATAGAAAAAATAATAATTATATGCTGAAAAATTAGATCGCCGATCTAAGACTATGAAGTTAAACAAGGGATATTCCTTATTGGCTGTTGCATGAAAAATTAGGGTAGCTGAAGAGAGAAAATAAATAGGACCGTACGTCGAGCATAGTCGGGAATTTATTCATTCAATACCTACGCGTATCGAAGACGCAGGATGCAAGATGCAAGATGCGACACGAATTGATTCAACCTTGTTTCATTCGAGGAACGAAAAGCGGTTCTCACATAGGGCAGAACTCGCGATAATCGAACACGCGAGTGCAATACTCCTAAATCGACGAGTAATGAACAAAGTACGACTGCAGCTATGAAATTCTGATGTAAAAGTACAAAGTATTTGCTCCCGAAAAATCCGTATCCGTGGTCACATTATTCCCAATTAATCAACTAATTACCGTAGACCCCAATTAATGTTCATTTTTGATTAAATACCGCGGGAGGTTAATCATCGTCTATGCATTTCCATACGAACCTATATATGTATGTACTACTACATACGTACATCGTTGGAACGTATTTTTATATTATTCACTGAACGTAACTGTAAAATATTACGAATACGGGGGACCGATGAGTCGGGATGGTCACACATGTATTGTACCCACCTATAAAAGTGTGCGGTGTGTACACGTACGTTATGTGTGCGATAGAATATAGGGCATGCGTATAATATAGAAAAAGCGAAGAACAATAGGTGAAAAAGATTGAGAAATATATTTGCGGTTCTCGCGGGCTGCGGAAAGAGCATCTACAGAGGATACAGGCACCCTGTTACGAGACTCCGTGATTATATCGAAATACATGGGATCACCGCCTCGCGTAGAGGCTCCTCCGCAACCCGATCCCGCAGCTCTGATCTACGTATTATAATATATAGAAATGAATTTCGAAGAAACGCTGCTGTATATATTATAGTAATATGTAAATGTAATATAAACGCTCAGAGAATGACCACCAAAACTACGAGTATAGCTATACATATATACATGAATGGAAATATTGTCTTACGCTGTCATAGGCTAGAGAGAGATAGTGGTGTATATATATATATATAGTGTCAAAGATAGTAGATATACATTCTATACATAATAGGTAAATAAATATATAGGTATATATAAAAAAAAAAGTGATAAATTGCGTGTATAGGTAGTAAGAGAATTAGATAGTGTCATGCTAGCACCGTATTCCAGGGCCTCTTAGGAGGCTTCCGGTCCCCGTTCAAGTGTGGAGGACCGAAGCTATCGGCGAGTTATGAGGCGATGTACTACGTATGTACTTACGAGGGAGCATTTCGAAACTAACGGAGGTGGCAAGGCCGAGGGAAGTAAATACACGCGGATAGCGACGTATAGACGAGTAATAAAAATTTGACCGCGACAAGTCGGTGCTCGGGGAGTTACGGGAGCGCGAATCCCCTTGCGGGGGATCTCGATCATTATCGTCGTTACTATTATTCTTTTTATCATCACATTTACGAGGAGGACGTGTAACAGGCAAGGGTGGATCTGCGGAAGCGGCTGTAACCGGTAACGCCGTGTATATGTATACGTATACCTCGTTACACACCTGTCCGTACACAGATCTGTACTTTTACTCTTCTCCCCGAAGTCGAGTACGCCGCACAGTGTGACGAGTAGGTATCGGTTCGCGTTATATTCGATCTAGTTTTAATTATTGATTTGTTCTTTCCCGTAACTCCGAATGCACATTTCCTCACGTAACATGGAATCGAGAGAGTCTCTGGCTTCTACGCTCGCGATGCGTGGAAATAAGGTTTTTTCTCGACAATTGACGAATGGTGTTGTTACAATTGAGCTTAAATGACCTGTGAACACTCTTAGCGTTACGGACTCCGTCGGTTTGAGACACCATATGGCGTGAAAATGTGGACAACTTAGCGACCTCCGGCTCGTTTCGTACTCTGATAACTCCCGTGGGGAAATGGAAACTGTACCTGTCGAGGATGTGGGATGAAGCGCCGGTTTTCGGTCGCGATTGCAAAAATCCTCGATGCAGCACTCGATGACGAAGGTCGTGTTAATTGCGTTGCTGGTCATGCAGAAGAGCGGCGGTTCGGCTTGCTGCGAGGGTAGCTGTTTATTCACGCACCTTCAACGCCATTTTGAAATTGAATCGATCTTGTCTTATATGATCTTTGATAATATGTGTACATATCCTATACATTTACAAAATTACCCCGATATCTCCTCTATGATTACATATGGTGACAGACTATTATGGTATATATATCGTCAAGAGTTACACCACCCTGTAACGATGTGAGTATGAGAAAATGTTGGGGCGAAGTCGGGGGTGCAGGCGACGTTGAACAACTCAACTCAAGTGTATACTTACGACGTCGTTCACGTAGATTACAAACGTCTCTCTCGCTTTGTAGAGGCTGCATATATACATATATGTATATACATGTATATAGGGATCTCGAGGAGTTCATTATTCATTTTTCTCGCTTGGATTTGATATTTGATAAAACGGGGTGTAGATATATATATATATATATATATATATATATATATATATATATACATATATGTGGGACGCACACGCAAAGGGGAAAGAAACGTGTACGTATTACACCTTGCAGGTGTAAAGTGTAGGTACTGTTCTTCACTGTACGCGTAGAGGACGCACAAGTCGAGTTCTTATGGTATAAGTACGATTACATTAATTAATTAATTAATTAATTAATTATGATATATATATATATATATATATATATATATATAATATATTATATATATATATATGTATGTGAATGTGGATAACGGCAGCTGCAGGGTTTCACGCATAAAAACAAACACAAAGTAGGTAGATAATTAAGTATATAAGCTAAACAGGTATAGGTATATAAATAAATGTCAGCAAAACTCAAAATGAAAACAGCGTGCAACGAAAAATCAAGTTAATATACCTTCTTAACGGGTGGGGGGTAGCCAGTACGAAGTCTCGGAGATGTTTGCTCGGTTTATAGATAATGAATGGTTAATTTCACAATAGATTATAAAATCAAATGATAAACATGAATATTGGAAAGTAAAAGTATGAAAATGATAAAAGTGAAAGTCAAGTAATCGGGGAAAATTTTAGAAGGGTATCACCGTTACATCGATAATCCGCAAAGGTGAAAATACAGGGTCGAAAGGAGAAGGTTAGGGATAAAAGAGAAGACACACCGTACTCTGTTTAGAAAATACAGAAAAATATAATAAAAAGAGTAATGAAAATGAAAAAACTAACGAAAAGAAATGATATACGAACGAAAATCGTTCATCACCGTAAATGTATACATATATGTATATATATACTATACTATAATATGCAGTTAATATTATTAATGTATGTATACGAATAATATAGGTATATATGTATATGAATTGTTAAAGACTCTTTAAGATGTATGGTTATGGTTAGATGAAAATGGTATTATTTCGCAAATGCCGCACACTGATGGCCAATCAATAGAATACCTGGGGGAATTTTGTGCGAGTCGGGTGATAGCAAAACCGGCATTAAATTCGCATTGCAGTTATCTTTTTCACAGCAAATTGCTGCCTGTTTGATTGTCGGTCGGCCGGTACAGAACAGTGGTTTCTCCGGTGGATACCATTTGCTCCGATCGAAACACCTTGCGAAATTATTCAATTTGTTATTTATATTTGTTGTTTTATCATTATCACTATCATTAACGATCCTATCGCTCGAGATCTGAGCGCGGAATATAATATCATCATACAGGTATGCATCTAGGTATCTATATAATTATATATATATATATCTCTGAATATCGATCGCGGTTAATCGTTCCCATACATCTGTACGCCTGTAATCCAGATCTCTTCAATAGTCGAATAATATACGATTACGTTCGCTATCTCGCGCATCATGATTCGCGATTATTGATATGCAATAATTATTTTTCATCGTTAGGTATATACCGACGAAGATTTTTTTTTTAAGAAAGAAAAATACGGTACCGATGAGTTCCGAACGCTTGTTCGCAACAGGCGAAACTGAAACTTATGTTTTTTTCAAATCTATTTGACTACAGATGCGGTCTGCATTCCGAGGCGACATTATTTTATGATCCGTTTCCGTATGGCATGGTCGGGTCAAGGACCGTAGAATCCTGTAACTGATCGCGGCGCGCAGACTCGCCAATTATGCAATTAACAGGGAAATAAGTGTACCGAATCTGGCCGCGTATTGCCGCGCAGAGCGCGTATATCGTATCTAGGTTTATGTCTGTTCGGCTTCGTCGTTTTGAGAAAAGGAGAGCATATGTTTTATCGCGAAATGCCGAGAGACGCGAAACCAACGAAGCGAGAATACCTCGATGCGATAGTTCTCCAATAATTGGCCAATTTATGAATCGGGATAAATTAATATCATTGCAATGATAGTCCGCCGAGAGATGTACGGTCCAGTGATATAGCCAGATAGTGATTTCAGCTTCAGATTCATATACAATCGTTATCAACGATCAAAATAATTCAACGAACCGAGTCAACGCGGACAAATTCGATTAAATTTCTATAAAAGTACCCGGGTTCGCGTTGTACACGTCCGTGATAAATCGTCGTCCCTACTCCCTCTTTCTTTCCATCTCTCTACATGCTACCAAACTTAATTATCGTTATCATTATCTTTCGATGTTAATTATACCGGCGTCTAAAATCATCCCGAATTTCTATCGAAGCCGTAGCTGCGCCGGTCGGGTAGTCGCCCCAATGATATAGGTATATATACCTAGGTAGGTAGGTATACCGGTATATACATAATATATAAATACACACACGTCTATGTATAATGCATACATATGTACAGGAACAAGCTCGATCGATATTCTATTCCGTCTCCGTTTCCTCGGGCCTGAAATTCGCGAGGATATTCGCGAGCCGTGATTTTCGTTTCAATTTCTTTCAGATAGGTGTGTATATATTTGTATAAAAATTATTATCTTAATATTTAACGATCGGTTAACTCGGCTCTGCAGGTATAGAACACGATTGATGTTAATATATCGCCATGCCAATTGCGTCAAGAGTTTCTTAATAATATAATAATTTGGAAAATATACAAATATATTCAGAGACACGTACGTATACGTTTGATACATATATATGAGTGTGTAGTGTTTTTTCAAACGATTAAAAGATATGTATGTATGTACATGTGATGGTGTGAGGTAAAAGGGAGCAGATTGCTCGTTCTTGTTTATTCTTTGTTATTTATTTATCTTTTTTCAATTTGGCTACCCCCAACCACCACCCACCCTCTCCCTGCACTACCAGTAAGCTATTCCATATGCGAGGTCCTTGTATTGTATTGATCCTTCGGTTTTTCATAGTTTAGACACATTTTTTATATTTCTTGTTATTTCATTTTCCGTTTGTTCTCCACTCTGCGTTATAATAGATGATTGTTCTTTACGAAGCCGGGTTGGGGTTCCGAAATTTTGGAACTTTCGAACGTAAAAAATTCCGAACTCGTTAGAGGGGGTTCAGAATTTTTGGAAACGTTGAAGTTTAGAATATTAAAATTCCGAAACGTCGGAATGCAGACCGCTGGAAACTCCGAGAATCCAGACCCGCGAAGGCCGAAAAATCCGAAAATTTCGGTACATTTGTCAGGATGTGAAGACAAAAGATAGTTCATTCTAACGGAGACACCCACCCTCTTTACGAAACCCCATTTATATCTACTTCAATCGATAACTTCGTGACGTTATGAATAATTGATAGAATTTTCAAACTTTTTTCCCATAAAGTACACCTCAAAGCGATTAATTTGGCCGCTTATTGATTTCGATACGATCAATACAGCCAGCCCGAGTTATTAAACACCCAATGAATACATGCGTACCTACATTTCATATTTCAGAGGTTTGGCCTTTCGGATATTTAGCTTTCGGAATTTTTTACCTCCGGTGTTCTTCGTTCCAAAGTTTGCGAAATCGACCATGTGGACGTTCGGGGAAATACCCTTTCCAAAAACTACGAGTCGGTGATATTAGAATTCGGAACTTCAACCGGGCCCCTTCTTAACTTTTCTACCGATATTCGCTCCGTCAGCGTCGCGGATTGTAAATCGAGAGCAATAGCATACGAATATCCTAGCCATATGTGTTTATGATAAATCGATAAAGAAATAATTTATATACTCGGGATATGTTGGTGCGTAGGTACAGGTATATATATAGGTATATACAATGACAGTTATACGCGATTAATTCAATCGCGATTCCTTTCTACCTTATTCCTCCCTACTCACTCTTCCGTTACCTTGTCCATCTCGGCCCCTCGAGGCACCCCGCAACTATCAACCCCAAACCCCTATAGACACACACGCACGCGACGCCCCCGCGGATAGGTAGCTACATACGTGCAGGGGAATCGACGCAAGGTACACAAAACGACGCGACGGGGGTATAAGGTATGAAAAATCTATACATGTGTGCATGTGTACGAGTATATGGATGTGTTATAACGTGTGAGTTGCTGCGTTGACGGCGTACTGCAGTGCAAGGTATATAAAAAAGGAAGGAAGCTGCTGCGGGCCTCGATGTAACACGTTTCATATAAAATTGTAACTTTCCACGTCATAGGTATAGGCGGATAGTGTATAAGAAAATATGTATAAAAATAGATGCGAGCGCGGGCGGTGCCCCGATGAGATTCGTCAGATTCGTCAGATTCGTCAGATTCGTCAGATTCTGGGTGATCGACGAGACTAAAACGACGATCTTCCTCGCCAACCCGCGTATTTTTCCGTCACGATCAATCGCCTCGTAAATCCAAGTATCCCAGATGTATCACGATACTCTACTCTGGCTCAAATTCCGAAAACGACAAAAAAATTGATCGTCAAAGCGACGAGCAGCTTCCAAGTATACTATATAAAAGAAAAGTTATCCTTTTCGTATATGAATTTAGAAGCTAGGTAGGGCGGAGACCGGGTCGAAGTGGGCACCTCGGCTAAAAATTGATAAAATTTGTTTCGTTACTCAATTTTGCCCCGGTCTCCCCTATATAGACGCCAGCTGTTACATGTATGTGTGTATGTATGTATGTACCTAGAAAATATGACGGTATACGTTCTCTTATACCCTTATCAATAATACATGATCGCGTGAAAGGTCGGAGACCGTAGTTCTCGCGGAGTTTGTGTATGAGTTTTGGAGCGACTTGGACTGAGGTAAACGTCCCAGTCTCTGCCCCCTGCGACTTATTTTGTATCGAACTGGACTGGAAAGAGAAGAGAAGATGGAAACTGTCGGAGTTGAATAGAAAAATGAAAAAAGATTTATCGAGTATTTATCTCACAGCGAAATGATCTTAAGTCAGTCCGATGCAGGTACGCCATTAT
The DNA here is from genome assembly GCA_963966615.1 of Tenthredo amoena. Taxonomy (NCBI): domain Eukaryota; kingdom Metazoa; phylum Arthropoda; class Insecta; order Hymenoptera; family Tenthredinidae; genus Tenthredo; species Tenthredo amoena. The sequence goes on from OZ016490.1 coordinate 379,755, forward strand.
GCGGTACTCGTGGAAATGGGAACTTGACTCGTTTTCTCGAAAGGCGGAGAGAGATACCGGGCCGTTTACCTCACCACGTAATGCGTTTAATATAGTAACTCGTGGAACAACGGGGGGCCGAGAAAGAAGCCGGGGTATTGCCGTGGCGCTGGGGTAGAGAAGGCAGAAATGCCGTAATTCGCGTAGGACAAGATTGTCTACTAATTGAATTTCGACGGGGGTTCGTTAGTTTTGTATAAAAACGTCGGTGGTGTATCCCGCGGCCTCCTAAATACATACACATCGCGTCGATTGAAGTATGTAGGTGGTACATACATACGTAGCAGAGATAAGTTTTTCTTCTCAAATCGAAGCTGATATCGGCACAGTATAGTTACCATTGCCTAAGTCATTTGTTTTATCCGTATTTAGTGTGTTTTTTTTTTTAAGTCGTTATTCGATTAGGGTAATAAATTTATACTCGAAAGACGGAGTTAAACCTCCGATGCTTTACCTGTAGTTATAGGTAGTCTTTTTGTCTTCTAGGCTTGTACTGGCGAAACAGTACCCGTCAGTCACGCAAGTGTAATTCTCGTCCTTGCAATAGTCGCAGAAGCATTTCAGACCTGGAAAAAGAAACGTACGAATTAAACGGTATGAGAATTAGCGAAGTACACCTCGTAATCGTAATTCATAGGTCAGGCGGAGAACGGAGAAGATAAAACCGATGTAACGTGTGTTCCTAAAATACTATACCTAAACCGTGAAATTGAATATACCTAAAAAGGCTGTAGAAAACAACTTGGTAGACTAGCCTAAACCTATCTCTATATCTCCGGACGTGTCTTATAATAGGATCTCGCCTAATCTCAACTATGTACTTCCCTCTTCGGGCTGGTTGGATGGTTGGCTGGTCGGTCGGTTGTATGGTTAGTTGTCTCGTCTCGTCTGCATGTCGCGAGCTTAACTCTCGACTTCTTGTTTGTACAAGGACGGGGTGCAGCAGCGGCAACCGCATGGAGAAAGGGGCTGGTTGTGGTGCCGCTGTCTCTCTACAGTCTCTATACCTACGCGCACCCTTCTTCCGCCGTCGAGGAGAGGGCGTAGGTACCTACTCTTCCGCTGCATATACTATGTATGCACGCGTGTATGTATGTGTATATGTACTACGTATGTATACATACATACGCATGCGTATATAACGCGCCTACTTATAATGACATCTGGGACAGGATGTCCGCAGGTATAATACGTATATATATATATATATATATGAGCAGAGTAATGAAAAATAAAATATATATATATCTATACCGTGATCGTATAGTGTGCAGCAAAGAGCAACCTGACTACTCTGGGAAAGTTGCTCAAACAACGTGAATTCTTTAGATATAAAGGTATATATGTATATCTTTCTGTTTGAGATAAATAGTTACCGAGAAACGGTCAACCTCGTGACGGCTATCATATATAGATATCTATACTCGTTCGGAGATCGAGAAAAGAAGAAAGACGTATTGCCTATTGGTGTATATAGGTATATGTATGTATATGTATATGTTGTACTACCTATATGCATGACGTGCAACAGCGGCAGCAATACGACCGGCGATATACCTATGTCTTGTCTTAAATATCCTTCGAACTTGTCCTTGGACAACAAACTGCACATTATATAGATGTATAGTTGGTTTAAGGTTACCAACGAGTGTTGCAGTCTTCGCGGATCAACGTGCTCAGCTAGCAACCGTTTCTACTTATTCGTCTTATTTTCATACTTTTTCTCAACCTTCGCGGTAAGGAGTAACATGTACTACAGGTATTGGGGTGGTCTCCTCATTACTCGGGGAATGAAGGAATTTTCATCAGGTCACCCCTTTAGTCAGCTCCGAAAAAATAAAAGGAAATTCTGTAATCAATTTAGATTCTCATTTTAACATTCGACCCTTGATCACAGGGAATGAACTTTTCCATTAAAATCTGTCATGTTTCGTTGTCACTTTTCGATACGATATTTTGTCAAATTAAAACAAAGTCGGATTCAAATCGTGTACCATTGACATGGAATGCACCATCGACGATTCTAGCCTTTTTCCCAAATAGTAGTATCGATGCCCACTGACTTCTGACAATTACAGATTTTTTTGGAAATAAATTGTCCCGCGATTAAATATTCGGTGAAAGTCTAGCGGAAACGTATGTATGTACTTTGATTAGAAAGGTTCACCCTTCGTAGTCAAGGGGTAAATATCAAAATTAAAATCTAAATTAAATACGGGGTTTTTTTTTATTCATTTGAAGCGGATTTGGGAGGTTGTCCGATAAAAATTCGTTCAGACCCCGAATAATGACCACTTTAGTCAGTGTACCCGTGGATCATTAGCGTAATAGAAGCAACGAAGGGAAGAAAATGAAGTAAACCATATCTATGTACCTGCCGTCACTAATTCGAAGCGTATAGTATAAGGAATGAGGAGGGAGAAAAAGAAATACTTTCGGCAGATGAGGAAGAAAAAGAAGAAGAAGAAGAAGAAGAAGATAAGGAGCAGCGCGCGAGACGCGTTCTACGGTAAATATAAGCGATGGGTGTTATTAAATTAATTTTAAGTGGCTATTTGAGTGAATAATAAACCCCCGTTTCAGATACAACGAGGGGTGAATAATTTCTCCTTATTCATTTGCATAAAAATATAATCATTGCGCTTGCAGCGTATATTCGCGAAACCGCTCGCTATGTTTTTGAGATGCGTATTTTAATTAAACATTAGAGCGGGACATGTGCTGCGGGATCGTATATGACGGCACAATTACACCCGCGTATGAAAATTACATTTTTGTGTGAGCGTACTATAAGTACTGCAACGTCAGCCACGAAAAGAATATGAATAAGAAGAAGTAGGTGTAAATATGCATTTTGTAATTTTGTAACACAATCCACTCACTTTCGGTGCATAAATAATTAGCTGCTACCCGGCATAAGTATTACGTGACATGACCCTCTCGCGTCCCGTTTCGCGTTTTGTTATTCAGTCACGGGTGTAAATATACGATAATATATTTATAATATATAACAGAATTAGATTAGGCAGTACGTGAGAAATGATACGTATTATCAAACTGTCGAAACTCACCAGTAACACGCTGCTGCTACCGAAGAGATAAAATACGAGGATGAGGAATTATCAAATATTTCGCAATGTTATTAAGCATCGAGGAAATACCTACGGCGTATATCGAACATTGACTTTTGACACGGGAAATATGTAATTTCGCGATAGATTAGTCACGCAGTTACTTGCAATCAAATATCTAATCACGTCGATTATTCGCCATCGTATCTGAAAGTTGTTCAAATTCGTTGTAGCAGCTAAAACAATCGATGACTCACGTGAGAAGTAAAAAATAATAATAATAATAATAATAAAGAAAGAAAGAGAGAACTAACTCGTCGTGCGTCGTATATGTACCGTTTGAATCGACGCATAATCTCTTCCCCTGCAGTAACTGCACAGCCGTTATTCCTGCGATAATCCTCTTCTTTAATCCATTCCTCGTCAGCTTATCGTCGAAGTTATTGTAGTTTTAAGATGTGAATGATTCCGAAGAATAATCATCGTACAATTCATTCTGCGTATTATGCATAATACGAGAACGTATGCAGCTATTTCTCGGAGGATGAGGATTCCACGTTCTATACGAGAAACGATATACCTACGTGGTATATACGCGCATATGCTGCACTGGGCTGCATAAATGCCTGCCTGCTGCTGCTGCTGCTGCTGCATACAGTGGATTTATAAAACAACGATCGTCGAGCCGGCTTTTAGTTGTTGAGATCTAAGCGATTCCACGTCATTTCCGGCTAACCAGTTTTTAGATTTCGACAATAGTTCGGGTCTGCTGCTGCTGCCGCTGCTGCCGCTACTGCCGCTGCTATATGCTATATACTGCTATACTGCGTTTTGTACGGGGCTAATATTTAAACAGCAGGTGTGGCGCCCTCCTATACCGGAGAAACACGTCGATAATCCAGCCATCGTTTCATATACCTTCGGGTGTATAACATCGCCGATGACAGCCGCGTTTTTAACGGAAAAATGAAAAATAAGAAAATTCGTTCGTCCGTGTGTCTCTGTGGGTTGCGTTTTTATAATAGTATGCGGGTAACTGGTACGAGAGGAGGTTACCTTGAACGAGATCGAGAACACATGCGTGCCGCGGTATACCTATATACTGTATGACATGGGTGCATACGTATACGTGTATATATATATATATATGCAAAGTAAAGGTCGTGTCGTTGGTTTGCTTGCAATTTCGATTGCGATAGGAAACCCGCCCAACTTTCTACAGTTCGCGATCTCCATACGCCGCCTCTCCTCTAACTCTACTCGCACTCTCTCTCTCTCTCTCATTCTCATTCTCATTCTCATTCTCATTCTCATTCTCATTCTCATTCTCTTTCTCTTTCTCTCTCTCTCTCTCTCTCTCTCTCTCTCTCTCATTCTCATTCTCATTCTCATTCTCATTCTCATTCTCATTCTCTTTCTCTCTCTCTCTCTCTCTCTCTCTCTCTCTCTCTCTCTCATTCTCATTCTCATTCTCATTCTCATTCTCATTCTCATTCTCATTCTCATTCTCATTCTCATTCTCATTCTCTTTCTCTCTCTCTCTCTCTTTCTCATTCTCTCCCGTCCCTACGCTGCACCCCGTCCGTTGACGCACATGGGCGAACATCGACGCGGTGCGTGCATGGACGGACGCATGCACAATCCCCCTCTTACGCGCGAGCGCGCGCACCTCCGCGTTGCGTCGCCAGCAGGCACGCACTCACGCACTCACGCACGCAGGCACGCACGCACGCACGCATGCAGTTTCCTCGAACGGAAACCAAAATGTTTCTCAGTCTCTCCTCTTGTAACTCGATAGTCACCCGGTATATATTATCTTGCCCGCTCCTGCCGCCGGCAGAACTCGGGCATGCCGTAACGACTTAACAAAACGAGTTTAATTCACGTCATTAGCGCACGCCTACATTCGGCCCCCTCCTTATTATTTCCCTCTCGCCGTCGCCTTTCCCCACCTTCGAACAACTTATTACAAAGAAGAACCCTGCCACCCCGTAATACCCTCGAGGAAACGAAGGCCCACTACACTGAGGATTCGGCGCATACCTGCCCGGATCCTTGAAAGGATTTTTTTATTCCATAGCCCCAAGGAGCTCGGGCTGTTGCCAGATGGACGGTGAAATGTATGTATATTTCTTAACATGCTGGGAATAGAAATCGTCGATTGATATTAATCTGAGAATATTTCTCCGAGTAGATTTCGGGTGTCATTACTTTCGGGGAGACGTTCAGAGGCACGTGTGCGATGTCTGCGAGTCGTGAAAATGAATAAAAAATAAGAAGAAGATTTACTTGGATCGCCTCCAAGTCTCGTACCTGCTTGATATACATATATAGGAAATTGTTTAGGATTTTATTCCCGACATAACGCACGACGAATGATGCACGTGGTTGCGATTCCAAAAATGACTAGAATAAATCTAGCATTCGGTAAAATTCTATTCAGTTTGCGTATACGCGCTCGCCGGTGACGTATTTTGAAACAACAACGTCCGTACTGACTGATTGCGAGTGAGGAACAAAACCTATTATCAATGAGAGACGTAATCGAAGGCGAAGAAAAACGACGGGTAGAAGTTCGAATGCGCGTAGCGCGGTGGTACACACATATACATCACACACACACACACACACAGCACAGACATGCGGACGTTTGTATATTTGAGGTATACCGACGTGTTACGCACACCAACGACGAAAGTAAGTAATATCACTAATATATTCATATCAATAGGCCGTGTTGATCGTTGTTACAATATCGAGTGAACTAATGTAAGTGGTGTTTCTCGGTTGATTGATGACGACGATACCTAGCCTTACAGGCATACCAGAGCTGACGGACGGGGGGTTGCGATAGAAATTTCGATAACAAGATAAACCGTATGATGCAGATTTAGGCGCAATATTGATTCAATTTGGCCTAGAGTTGTGCCAAACAGGTAAGTTATACGGGTGCAATAATTTGCGAATATTCGAATCGTATACGAGCGTGTAGAAGTGTTTGTGTATGCGTTGAATTTATCAACGTCCGAGTTCTCTTTACCTTGACCCGCGTCTCGAGAGGAGAGTAAATGTCAAATAATGATGAAATCGTTTACATACCATTTACGAAGGATGTTTGAAGTAAACACGCGACCGCTATCACGAGCACCAGGCCCGTCTTACACAACATCAAACTATTCATCGTCGAGCGAGACTCGATCACTTGTTATCGCACACTTTTAACAACACACTGTCATCGCCCCTCTCGCACCCTTAAGTCTTTCGCATTTGTTCACATTTCGGTAATAATACCGCGAGTCGTCACCCCCGTATCCCTTCATACGGCACCGGGACTTTATGAAGCGTTACGTGAAATTGTTATTCACTTGTTTTTGCGAACAGTTCGCAGCCATTTTCTACAAAATTATAGGCCCAGCCTAGTTCCCGGAGGTATAGCGAAAAACTCTTTGTTATTAAGTCGCTGCAGATCCCGCGAGGGTTTCCTTGTCGATATGGCAACTGACTTTACACGACATGCTTACTCCTCGTTCGGCTTGTTTTTGTCACGCGTCTTTTGCCCCGGTTTTACGATTATTTCCAACACAGAGGTAAATCAGTACTCTTAAGCGGTTCTGACACGACGCCATGACACGGTCCTCGCTGCCACGGACTATACGATCGCGATACAACCCGAAGAACGGGAGACCCCAGGGCAGCAAGTGCTGCTGATGCTACTGCTGTCTACCGCAGACGGAACAAAGTCGAAAACCCGCGAATGCGCGCGCAACAATAACCAATTTTTGAACAGCGCGCCACGAGACGCGATCATTGTTGCGATAACAATGCTCCCGATCCGGCGCATGGTTCGCGTTCGGGTCGAATTGCATATTCTGACGTGGGAAACGATTTGGATCGGGACACGGGAAGTTTTTACTTTTACTCTTCGACTTACATTGTTGAACAATCTTACCCAGAACTTGACGACGATCTGCAACGACACCTAGGAAAAAAATTTGAATTTTCTAGATCTGAGATCTGCGATTTATGTCTGTAAACGGGGATCAACGTTTTAAACAATACGATCGCGTACTCAATCGATTTGGTTTATCAAATATATTTATTTCATATAATATACCTGTGTATAAATATTATTTGGAATACAAGTGTGAGCTGGTATCAACGATCGGAGTGATACACGCGCCCGTCTTTAATAGGATTAGTGATTTATTAATCTTTTTTTTTTTTTTGTTTTTTAGCACCATTTTGATGATCATCGTTTTATTTTGGTGATACTGTTCGAATGTTGTGTATTGATAATTATACCTACACTGTATAATCATTTCTTAAAATTGAAAATTCTATCTATCTATTCTAGTATTGCTTTTATCCCTTAAATTCATAAATGCCATTTGAAGTGTATACCTACTTTTGTTACGAAAATCATTCACGTACGATGATAACAAGAATTCATATCGCAACTCTAGAGGTAAAATGTACAATTATAGTAATAGATGTATTTAGTAAACGTGAATTAAAACAGAAAAAGAAACTTGATAAAATTTAAGTAGGAAATATTTTCCATCTTAATATAATTATAATTAGGGACTTAAATATTTCAATTTACAATTAATTGGTTCTACACTTTTTACATGGCCCAATATTAACTCGGGTCAAATCTTTCAAGGAACAATCTTTCCTCACTAAGTGTCAAGAATCTAATTTAAAAATAATACAAATTGCGAGAATGTTATCGCGTGCAACTTGCATCAGTTGCAAAAGAATTAGAATATCTACTATAATCTTACGTTCTCGGCCCATTAAGAAACATTCCCGGAGCTGAAAGAAAACAGAAATATCTCCAATCGACAGATCCATAAACATCACTCGCCTCGTATTGTCAAATGCCTATAATTATTTAGTGGGAATAACGATGAAAATACGATGCTAATACTTGATAATATCATATCAGTGTGACATCAGCCGTGACGAAGTTCATCCACGTAGATCGTCGACCGAAATACAAACAGTTCTTCGAGTCTTGCACATTTTTTAAAATGCCTGCAATACGGACTGTTTCACGTCACATCGCCACACGTAATTGTTCCACAGAAGCTCTTAGAGCATCAGTCAGTTCCATAAAGCTAAGCAAGGTCTCACGGGTCAAAGGAACCACGGAATTTTAATCGTAACTTTCTCCCCCGAATTTACATTTGGCTTTGACTCGCCCAGGATCTTGAAACTATAGTTCTAGACAATTTCTTGCCAATTGTCTGAACGATGAAACCGATCTTTTGTAATTCGTTGTGGTCCAGTATCTTTCGCCCGTCAAAAATATACGCCGGCTTCATCATTCCCGCGTAAATCCGTTTGTAGTCCAAAGCCTGTAATCATGTCATCCGATTTAGTCCCATCGAGAAATACGCAGCTATTTGACTGGAATTTTCATTGTGAAAAGAAACAAGGAAGTAGATCTAAGCGGCCGAATGAATAAGCAACTAAATCACTCAAAATTGCCTTTTTTTTTTTTTTTTCAACCACCAGAGTGCAGTTGTGGATACAATTTATAGTTACCATGAACTCGTCCCATTCCGTGCAAAGTACAATCGCGTGCGTGTCCTTTGTCGCCGAATAAGCATCCGTGTAAATGTTAACGTGCTTTTTCACGCTCTCAGGATCATCGGTGACACTCGGATGAGTCAAATCCTCGATAATCCTGGCTTCCTCGACCTGAATTTTGACGAATAAAAATACGTTTATACCAGGGGATCGACCTGTTTTCACGTCGATCTGATATAAGTATAATTTCCACCCCAATCCGCAAATTATTTCACCTTCGGGTCATAAACGTGAAGTTTCGCTCCCTCGTCGAGCAGCGTTTTCGCAACGTGGATGGCCGGTGACTCTCTGGTGTCTCCGGTATTCTTTTTGAACGCAAAACCGAGCATGGCGATTTGTTTGTCGGTTACGGTGTTGAATAGCGACTCGATGACCTTCGCCGAGAAACGGGACTTCTGGTACTCGTTCATGTCGATGACTTGCTGCCAATACGCCGCTACTTCGGGGAGATTCAGACACTCGCAAATGTATACGAGGTTCAGAATGTCTTTCTGGAAACAGGAGCCACCGAAGCCAACCGAGGCTTGCAGAAACTTGGATCCTATTCTAGAATCCCAACCCACCGCTCGTGCCACTTCCGACACATCGGCACCTGTCGCTTCGCAGACAGCCGACAAAGAGTTTATGCTAGAGATTCGTTGAGCCAGAAACGCATTCGCCGCCTGCGGATTAATAGAAGCTGATTGTGAGCCAAAAGTAATTGTTCATCGTCGAGGCCTAATTTGCCGCCAATTTAAGAGGAGTAGCGAAGCGCTACAAAAAGGCCAAATATTTTTGGCTTGAACGTTATACTCTCGCATAGTGCCTTTTTCTCGCCACTTATTGTACAGATTGAGACGAATTATCTCTGCTTCGATGATCGCGGTAAAAGCAGCTGTTTAATCAAATGATGAAATTCATCAAGGCTGTAACGAAGACAAGACGTATTACCAACCAGTTTCGACAATTCGGAGCTCCAGGTGTTAGTTGTTAAAATATTTGTTCTAGGTATCCACCGTTCGTAGACCTTGCACAATTCTTCAACCGCCGCGTGACCCTGAGGCGAATCTTCACCGCCGATCAAGACTCGATCAGCGTTAACCAGATCTTCGATCGCCGTACCCTCAGCGAGAAATTCAGGATTCGATAGAATCTAGAGGTGATGGAATTAACAATACAGCTTTTCCTTATCCTTTTTAAATATACCTTCCCATAACTGTTGCGATGAAATACAAGAAATGCAAACTTTCAGCCTGAAGTCGATCGCAAACGATCCGAACCGAAGCGAACAGCGTGTAATAAAAATCGTGCGAAATAATCACACAGAGATAAAGGCAATGCATACAAAAGCAAAAAAAATTATCTTCACTGCAAGAAAAACACGAAGAGCAAATAAAACAGTCTGGATATGGCCGATAACGTCGGTTAATCTTTGTTCTGCCAAAGTCAATCATATTTACCTGATAGGATACGCCTGGTCTATGATTCGCAGTTAAAATATTCAGGATACTTTCGGCGGCGCGTACCGGTACAGTACTTTTTTCAACGACTATTTTATCGCCAGTTGCAACTTCCGCGATCATTCGAGCCGCGCTTTCGACGTATTTCAAATCCGCGGCCCTTCCTCTACCGTTCCCAAAGGTTTTCGTCGGCGTGTTCACGGAAATGAATATCAGATCAGCCTCTTTGATTCCCTTCTCTATATCCGTTGAAAAGAAGAGATTCTTCCCACGACATTTAGCCACCACCTCGTCCAGCCCAGGCTCGTAAATCGGCAATTTTTCCGAATTCCACTGGGCTATTCTATCTTTGCTTTTGTCGACGACCGTCACGGTTATGTCCGGACATTTCAGGGCAATTACACTGCAGGTAGGTCCGCCGACGTAGCCGGCTCCCATACAGCAGATTTTCTGGATCACCATAATTCTGTACCGTTTTTACCTGAGGAAGAACAGTGTTTTCGTTATCAAGTTTATATTTCGCTAGCCAACAAGTTCTGGAGGGACACTTGTTCAAATTCAAAAACATGTGCGGGAAATGTGACCGCTTAGGCTGATCACCGTCGACATGCGAATGTACCTACGTGTGTATACGTGTATCGAAATCGACGACGTATGTAACGTCAGATTCACGATAAAGGTTTTGAACGCTCGATCAATCAGATTCAATGATTCGATTACGAATGAAAGGAATCTTCATTGACTCGTGAGATACGAGAGCATCTATTCCAGTGCATTAATTAGACTCACGGGTTCCCACATATCTGATCAAATATTCGAATGAATTTCAACTCACCTTTACGTTTTGGAGTTAGAATGACTTGAGCAAGGGTTCGATAGCTTCGGGGTAGTAAATTATACTTTTTCTACCATATTCTATTCTATTTGATGGATGAAAATGCTCAACGTCACTAAAAAAGCCACGAATACGCCCCGGCGACGAGAAACCCCTGCACACCGTTCCAGGGGCAGACGCGAACTGTCGTCTGACACTTGGCAACGTCGCTGTCTCGTCTTTTGTGCTAAATGCGCAGGCGCGTACAGAGGCTTTCGCCTCACTCGAAACGAGAAATTTTATAATTCTGTAAATGCTCGAGTCGGAGATAGCTAGGCCGCCAAAGTGAAATCACGATCTATGAGGGGAGCTTAACTCCGAAAATTCTTAACCGACTTGGCAAGACGTATCCCAACAACAACTAGGCTACCGAATATACATCTCGTATCCCCAGCCAGATTGTAGACTAATTTATGGCCTCACTGATTGCGAGTCTAATCGTATTATGCCTTTCGAGTGGGAGGACAATGGAAATTCGTAGAGACTACGTGCAGCTCCGGGTCTACTCGTATGACCGAGGAAATTCTCAAAGCAGACAAATTGCGGTTATTAATACTCGGAAAATGGGTTCGGAGCTAAAAAAGGTTCAAGTATGTTTGTCAGAAGCGCAAACAAAGTGGCCTGGCTGGGACGAGTAGGGTACTCCGCTAGAAAGGATCAGCCGTCAGCTAGAGAGCAAAACTCCATGCAGCGAACCTACCGAGAACTTGCGATTTACTGGCACTGCAGACCAGCCCGGTAACTGAATATGAAGCATTGAAATGTGATCAATTTTTTTGGATTCGAATCCGGAGATGCCGCTGCGTATCTCTTTCTATCGTCATAGAGATCAGATATTATCGTTTAACGAAACGGAACGAATTATTATTCGGTCGCATAGTTAAATGGACGACTTATTTCGGGTTCGAGAGACCTGTGATCATATCGAAGTAAGAGAATCATGTTCTAGTGGCTTCGATTTCACGGTACCGACCATGCTGTCTAACATACCAAGTGATGAGTCACTGGAATTGAAAGGTAACAAATTTGTAACGTAAATACGTACGATTGCCACGTATCAATCGTGAGAAACACTTTCATGTTTTGCATTCGGTATCGGAAACGTGCTCTCAGTGAATTAGTTTCATAACTGCAGCGCACTTATTCTTGCTGATGGATTTAAATCTGGCATATCTAATGGAGATCAACGAACAATCAGTTACAATAGAATGGGAACAATGGGTCGCATGAATACAGTATTCAATTAATTCTATGTAGAGGGAGGAGGAGAGACGAGCATCGACGTGTATTTATAACTACGCCGTAATTGCGATGATTCATAACATTCACCGACCCTTTGAGATCTGGTTCTAGTTTTTCATCAAATAATCAGCACGAAAATCATCGTAGGCATTGAATTGCCCGAGGAATACATCGAATAATTGTAAAAAAATAAAAAATTGGTGTCATCTGCTCTCCGCACGTGTCGCACTCGAACAGGCAACATTGATAAAAAATTATCAACGCAAGAATTTCCTGTTCCAGAACCGTTCATATCGCACGATTTTACGAGACGTTAAATCCGATGGAAAATTTAAAGAGTAATTGAGAATATATCTCTACGACACTGAAGCTATCGTACGATTGTAATTCATTCCCAATAGTTCGTTACAAAAAGTTTTATGCTTTTTTTTCAAACTTTCTCTTAAAGAAGATCGAGTTTCGGATGAAATTAATCGAGTATACATAAATTAGAGAAAAGTTTTAATTTACGAAGCTGCGCATTGTTTATCGAGTCAAGGTCTGGCGGTATTTTTTCTGATCATGTTATCTCTCTTATCAATTCAAAATTATAAAAAAAACAAGTATGGATCCGCGGTCTTGTGTCGGCGAAAACTCTGCGTTCGCAAATACCGCCGATGGCAAAACATTGTAGATGGCGGCGTCGAAAAGTGCGCCGACAAAGCTGCGCGGTAATCACATAAAGCGAGGTAGCAGACGACGAGTCTACAGGCGCCTGTGGACGTCGGAGAGTAGTGTAGGATTGTGATTTGAGGTTATCCGTTATTATTCGTTCAAACTTTGGGGTTTCGCTTGCTGTAAACTGGATCAATAGAAATTCTATCTCTTGCAAAACGTAGATTTCAAGGACTCCGAAATTTTTTCACCGATTCTACGGTGCATGTTATCAGTTTTGCTCGGATACCGATCGCACCAGCTTCTCATGTAGAAAACGTAAATACAAACGAAACTTGGCGACACAGGGTCGAAGTAAACGGCAACTTTTGTACGAAACATTCCGAATAGTGGAGTCTGGGAACTTTAATGACTGTCGAAATCAAAACTATCTAGAATGAGTGATAAAGTGGTCGACGAACCGGGCAAGAAACCGGAGGATAAAGTTCCCGTTCAATTGAAAGAAGCAGTATTGGTTCATAGCATATCACTGCCTGCCGGTACTCCAACGGTTAAAGGTGAACCGAGTATTTTACTCTCATTCGAAAAAAACTGTCATATCAGCGAGAGAACTGGATTACAGAAAGGCATAAACGTACAAATACTTTTTCAGGATACAATTGGAACTTGGGTATCGACTATCATGCCCTTTTCGAGACCTACAAATACTCGGGGTTCCAAGCGACCAGCTTTGGTCTGGCTGTTGATGAGGTAAACAAAATGTTGGCCGCGAGGAAAGTTCCACTTACCGAAGACCAGGTCGATCTAACGGAAGAAGACGAATTTATAAGACGAAAAAGCAGCTGTACAATATTCCTCGGGTACACTTCTAACATGGCATCCTGTGGGATGAGAGATACCATCAGATTCTTGGTTCAACACAAAATGGTTAATAGCTTATCCCTCCTCGGAACGCAAGTATTGCCGTATCACAGCTTTTTTCACATTGTTCACCATGTTACGATGGTTTCATAGGTGGACTGTATCGTTGCCACAGCCGGTGGCGTGGAAGAAGATTTCATAAAATGCTTGGCACCAACTTACCTCGGGGATTTTCACCTGGAAGGTAAAAGACTGAGGGAAAACGGGATCAATAGAATCGGGAATCTGCTCGTTCCGAACGACAACTATTGCCTGTTTGAGGATTGGATCACTCCCAAGCTTGACGCGATGCTCGCGGAACAGAAGGAGAAGGTAACTTTAGCATTTAACAGATCGTCAAATCGATCTTAAAGTTGGAGAGACTCTTTCTTACAAAATTCCGAAGAATGCGGAGATCGGTCCATGATTACGGAACTCGGAGAACTTACCAGAGCTGCCTCCTAATTTTTAACCAACGAAATTCACGGAGAATTTTGTTTCTTGAATTTTTTAATTATTTCAGGGCACCTTGTGGACACCTTCAAAAATAATCACGAGGCTAGGCGAAGAGATCAACGATCCGAATTCCATCTACTACTGGGCAGCCAAAAACAAGATCCCCGTGTTTAGTCCGGCATTAACGGACGGAAGTCTAGGGGACATGATGTACTTTCATTCCTTCAGGAACCCAGGCCTCGTGGTTGATATATTGTCAGGTAATAATCAGTAAAAGTACAAAACCAGATTGCGGATGATAAAAAACTTTGATTTCGATTGAAAAGTCATGAGAAAACTTAGGAACAGCACAAAATTCGTAATTTTAAAGAGCTACTTAATCCCTCCAGATTTGAGGCGACTAAACAGCATGGCGATAAAGGCGGTTAACAGCGGAATCATCATTGTGGGTGCCGGACTCGTCAAGCACCACATATGTAACGCAAATCTAATGGTAATAAAAATTCAGTGGCTCGATTTTCTTTCTCTCCTTTTCTCTTTTCTTCAATGTTCGTTAATTTTTCTCCAGCGAAACGGTGCAGACTTCGCGGTGTTTCTGAACACAGCTTCCGAGTCGGACGGTAGTGACAGCGGGGCCAGACCAGACGAAGCTGTTTCGTGGGGAAAGATAAAGAAGGACGCGACCCCGGTCAAGGTAACACAATTATTACAATAATTCCAAATTCAGGGATTCGAACGAATACTTGATCGTCAATTTTATCTTTTTTTCCGACAGATTTACGCCGAGGCTTCCCTAGTCTTTCCACTCCTAGTAGGTGAAACGTTCGCTCGTCAATTTCACTCGTCTAAAGAAAGAGCTGTATCCGACGTATGAACCAATAAATATAAATAAATAAATAATATTTTCAATCTACATAAATCCTGGTGATTCATGACATGTATACGTCCCAATAAAACCTTCCCAGCGTCGTTACGATACATATTCCATGTACTGTTTTTCTGAATGAAAATCCCCCCGTCATTTCTGCTTCCGATTTCCTGAAAAATAATCAAACGAACGACACGCCATGATTCCGTGACGAGATCGAGGTCCAAAAAATCGCGATCGTTTCGTACGAAATACGCCGGTACGCTTAAGGCGAGGCGGTCACCCGGCCTCGTCGGATCTCGCCTCGTTCCTTTTTGCGCTTGCGTATCCACTCCGACCCCGTGCAGCAGCAGCAGCAGCAGCAGCAGCACCAGCGAGGAGTAGAGAGTAGAGTAGGTAGGTAGGTAGGTATTCGGCCGATGTCGGAGGAGGGTTGGCGGGTGGTTGTCGACCGTTAGCGAGTATGGGGCATGTGCAGTGCTCGGGGGCGCAAAAGTAGCGGTTGTCAGTTGATTCCCGTTGGCCCGCGGTCGCGGACGGGCGTGGGTGGACCGTGGATTTAACCCGCTCATCCGCCTCCCCGCGCGATCATAAAATTATTATATAACATATACGAACGTATACGTATACGTACGTAGGATTTATGCATAATGCAATACACGCCGTGCCTAAGTTCCGTTCCGGAGCGCCGGTCGCTTTGTAATACGTAATATTATTACATTCACGTATTATAGAGTCCAGGGGAGGAAAATTTAGTCACATTTATTATCGGCTCTCTCCACACACATACACACACACGATATCATACCATAAACACATACACTGCAGTGGCCAAGGTTCTCGACGACTTTACACGTTCTTAAGATCATAAATGACACGATAGTCGGTCGGTATGAACTATGATGGACGTGGACGAAACCAACACTGCATCGACAGCGAGTTCTTCACCGAGGCCGTCCAGTCCGGCAGCGGACTCTACCTTCATCAGGTAATTCTTACATGCCCTTGTAGTCATTCTGGAACCTCCCTATTTACTGTTTACGGATTACCCTGTTCTAATGTCGTACTCAGCATTCGAGAACGGAGAAAATTATAGACGAATCGTGGGATCCCGACGTCGCGATGTTGAATGAATAATTTTTTAATCGTCAATTCTTTCGCGTTTCGTAAAGACATGGTATATATATCTACGCGGAGACAGTCGTGCGGCTACAGGCTGTAGCTGAAATAGTACCAACGATAATTGTTTTTATTGATTCAACAAACCCGTTACATTTTTAAGAACTGTCTTCATACCATTCGAGATACACGTATATAGATATACATAGGATAGGTATCTCTAGCTCGGCACGCGCGTGTCTAACTCAGAAGAGCAACAATATAACGAGTAGTTTATTTAAATTCAATAAACAATTTGAATACTGAACGTTTCTATATGGTTTTAGGGTCATTGGGTAAATATAGTTCTTCATGGAACTCCGGTAGGTATAATCTTTATCGCGCGATTTATTATTGGACAGCGAATTTACGATATCTAATAAATCACTATCGCAGAGCCATTCATTACCGCGCACTGTACAGTTTACATATTTTATCTTCATCCGTGAAAACCACCAATTGAATAATTGATCCGTACGAATGAAAAAAATACAAAATTTTCACGTTCCGTTCAAACTTATTCATTGAAGCTGAATTAAATTTTCGATTTCTAACTATATCAAAATTCTACCCGTATAGAGCAATAAAGAGAACGCTGAATAATTCACGTGGCAGATGCAGCGGCCAGTGCTATATCCCGCCCCCGTGAAAAGCGTTTCGGAACCACATCGTGCGTTGCGATAATATTTTTGCGCGAACGGATCCGATCATTTGGCGAATATTCAGAATTTCATGAAAATCGCGACCCAACGAAGCATCCGCGGAGTACGCTCGACAGAGTATACATCGAGATTTATCCCGCAGCGTATGTCTCGCTTATTAGGAGAGATTATTAGGTCGCATATGCTGGCTGCGGAAGTCAGGTCTTGGAAAGCTGTTCTACCTCCTAAGTTAGATTTAAGCTTTGAGAACGGAACTTGCCGGAGTTGGAAAACAGTGCTAGGTCCTTGTTACTGGCGGACCAATTACGTTAGATAATTAGTGTAATGTGAGCTCACCGGTCGTTAAATTCAAAGAGAAATTTGACTCGTTCGAGTTTTATTCTACCATCAGTTGTATGTAGTACAAAGAAAGTGATAAACTGTTATAAATTGGGCGGATAAATTATCCCGCGAATTTACGCCTCGTATACAGTCTCATAGCGGTTTAAGCCTCACGGTTACGATGACATTACCAACTTCCTTTTATACTTTCGGATGAAAGTTTAGATAGAAACTGGTCGCAAAATGTTAGCCCGGGAGGTCTTTTAGCTGTGAGCGAAATTCCGAGTAAAGTCATTCTGCCATAAAGCCAAACTCAAAGTGTTTTCTTTTCTAACCCAAGCTTCGCAAGCGCAAACGCCGGTATTATATTACCAGCGCCGCGCTTCCGCCAACCCTTCGCATACAGACTCCCTCATCTCTCTCTCTCTCTCTCTCTCTCTCTCTCTCCCTCGCTCTCACCCTCGTTCCATTATGACACCGTTTGCAAGTATTTTGGGGTGACCTACTTCCTCCCATTTATACAGCAGCAATAATTATTGATGCATCTCGGAATAGCGGCGCACAGCTCCGATACGAACCTATACCTACATTGATGGGTGTCTGCACCAGAACGGACGAATTAGATTCCAACTGTGTGAATGATGGATTAAATTCTTCTCTTCTTTTTATAGCGAGATCCAAGCTATTTAGTTTGTTTTTTCAACTCCGCGCGTATGTTTTCAAAAAATTAAGGAGAATCGAATCTATTATTACAACAGCGTTTGTCTTTCATCTTTGCGGTATATAAGAATCCCGCGAAGAATTACACGGAGGTGGGACCGGCACTCTCCTAATTCCATTAGTAAATAAGAATCGTAATGGTATACGGAAATAAAAATTTACGATATGAGCTCGCATCGCATCACGCCGGAGGAAGGGCCTTACCTTGCCCTATATACCTACCCTTCCTGGACCACTTACGTAATTTCCTCATTCTCTTGCAGCTCAGTTTCCGCAACGCTGTCAAACACGGCTCTCGAGCCTTTTTCCCAATCTAAATATTACATGTTTCCATTTTCAGCGTCAAGAGAGAACCGGACTCCGAGGAGCCGAACAGCCCCCTCGAAGCTGCCAGCCCCGGATCCATCCTACGAAACAATGGTGAGCTGCTAACCGACTGACTCTTCGATCCTATTTCTACGTTACTATCCCCGTGATAGGGCCAGTCGACTGGCTTTTCATTTTTCACCCAAGGGCTGCAGGTCTGACAAAGAACTTCGACACGCGTTCTCGTCGCATGTCGAGTAAGAATCATTTTAGCGGATGAAAGAGACTCCGAAGACAATTTCGAACCCTCAAACTGTGCCCGACGTAGGTCATTCGTAAATCCATGCGTGTACACATCATTATTATTATCGTTGGACGAGGTAAATGGTCGAATGTCAAGCCTGCAGCGACCAATTTGTTTGGTACAGGTAGGATATAGGTGAACTGACCAAAACCGACAACCATGAATATGGATTATTCGTCCCCCGTGAAGTTTGAAACAGCATGCATGGTAATTTCATATACTGGAACATCAGGCTCCTGGCTTGCGAACCGTTATACCTTATACCTAACTAGTATAAAACTGTTTTGATGAGTGATTACATCGGGGGACTTACCCACGCCTCTTGTCCCTGCACCGCGTGTATGTATACAGCTTCGCTCAGTTTCCAAGTACTCTTGCCCGTAAATATCGGTGATTAGGTGCAGCGAGAGAAAGAAGATTAGGAACGAAAAATAAAATAGGAAAGCGACGAAGGAAGAAAACTAAAATGAAAACGAGCCCTCGGAGAACTGACCGACCCGATCCTTCCTTCCTTCGCTTCATTCGATTTCATTTCCCCGACGCTGATCGAGCCCTCAACCGAAGCCAGGAACGCAGGCATACGTCCACCGGCTGACACAATGAGAACCACTGAAAGTCGGGAGGGTACGCGGTTCCAGCTGTAGCTGGTGCTGGATCGATTCAAAGCGGCAGCTCGCGCGCCCCACCCTAATACACTTTCCTCCGCGTACCTCTACCTCTACCTCTACCTCTGCCTCTGCCACGGCACCCTCAACCCCCGATATCTACTTCTTCTCCCGCTCACCGATCCGTCGTCCTGGACGTCCTTCCTCGGCCGCGGCTCTGCTCTGTTCTGCTTCTGCCTCTGGGCTCTGGCTCCATGCCTCCCACCGGCGCGGATGTCCCTTTCCTCGTCCCGTTACAATTCTCTTGGCGGTAACGGGGGACAGGGGGCTGACGCCACCGTATAGAAACGGAAGCTGGGGTAGACGCTGTGACCGGAAGTTTCATAGATAATTTCCAAGAAACTTGATTACCCTCGACTTTTGTCTTCCAGGGAAAAATAGAGGAGAGAAAACTGTTTCAGGTTAATTGAAATATAAAGTGCCGCGAGGGGGTATAATCTTCTATACCTATATAGGGATGTATACATACATACTACCGCGTAGTTAGTATACAATATACATATATAGCGACGTCAACTTCAACGTTCGCATCTCGGTCCGGCTTTTCAGACGCGAATGCAGACAATTTCCAGGTTTATCAAACTTAATAACGTTCACTCCTCCAAATTGATTACCTTATCTCCGTCTCTTTCTCTTTTATTTATTCGTTACCATAAACGCGGCTGCTCTGCTTAACTCACGCCCCGACCGCTAGTCATAACCCTGCGACGTTCGCGTCAGCGAATAAGGTGGAAAAAAAGGTTCGCCGATTTTTCTATGGCGGTAAAAGTACGACCTAATCGATACCTCGTTATTAATTCGGAGAAAAATGTGATTCATGATAGCCGAATTCTTATACATACGTGGCAAATTACTCCGTAATTATGTCTTCCCCGCGATTGTGAATGGAATAAAAATGTATGGGTATGGTTAATTCCGCCTCCTGTTTGACCAGGTATAAAAGAACCTAAACGAAGCAGAGTTCGCAGGAGGAGCTAGCTGTTTGTCATTTCTTTGAACCGGTATGCGAAATGGCCGCTGCTACCGTGTCCGGACCCTTTCGTGGTTACCCTCTCGTACAGGTAGAGTATATGCGTGTTGTACCACACCGCGATGGTTATCTCCTCCTGGCTCCTCTCCTTCTGCACCGTATCTCTCGCTCTCTCTCTCCCACTCGGCCCGGAGCTTACGAGACGAGCTTGAATCGTGCCGAAAAACCGAAAGCAAGACTTACGCGTAATACGCGCGGCAAAGGGCGGCGAGGGACGCGAAGGGACGGGGGAATTCGCAAGGAAAACTCAATTAGATACCTGCGCGGGTATATACCTACCATCGCTGTACGGAACGTATATACAAGAAACATGCGCCAAACCGATCGCTGTATAATACACGTGCAGAACTAACCGGTTCTCGAGGTTCATTACTCTGAGCGTGCATCTTCCCTACCTTTTACCTCCTTTTCCCTCTTCTTCCTTACTTCTCGACAAGTGTGCTTGCTCGCTGCTCGCTGCTCGCTGCTTCTGCTCCTGCTCCTTCTGGTGATGTTGATGCTATAGCCCGACGCAGCATGGTCATTGCCAACTTACTCCTTACTTTACTGACTCGCTACACGGTCCATGCGCAGGCAGGCGGGTCCCGCTGCTGCACTGTCTCCGCGGCGCTTGTATCTTACACCCATGCCATACCTCTTTATTGGACAAGAGCCGGCGCTAGGAATAAGGAAGAAGGGAATAAAGAAGAAAAGGAAACGAGGAGGGAAGAAACTTTGGCAATAATCAGTCGTATATAGTTTCAGTATCTTACAGCTGATGGTGAATCACGATCCCGATCGCAACTAACTCGAGCCAATTGCAATGTAAACTTTGTATACATACGTCAGGAGCGGGGCAAAGTCGTAGCGTGGATGTAGTGGATGCCTATCTGGACCCGGGACACTATCCGAAGTTGAGCGCGACTCGACGATGAGTAGGTATATCGGTGCAAGATAGGTGACTGGTTTAAGAAATGGCAAACCGTAGTACGGTGCAGGCGAAATGAAGAGGCCTTGAAGCCTCACCTTGACACTGCTCAGTGAGCTCGTGGAGAAATGAAAATGGTGCTAAAATTCGAACGGTAGAATTCGGTTTGGAATCAATATACGATCCTCGAGGTTTTTATTTTTTCTTCGTACAGAGGAGGAGCGTGTAGGTACTACTACTTCGCGTTACCGTCGTGACACGTGGCGTTTAAGCCGCGGGAGTAAAGGTTAATGAGTCTCGATAGAAATAACGAAAGATCGCAAAGATTGCACCGATGTATAAATGTATGGTTGCGGTCATAGAAAGAAAGAAGACAATATCAGGAGAAACAAATCACGATCGATTTCGCAAGTGTTGGCTGATCGGTATAGAACTTAAAAAACCTGGAATAGATATCGGACGTGTGTATAGAATCCGCATAAAACACAATCGGACGCATACCCAATTATCTGTAACTTCTAATTTTTTACCAACCACCGGACGAGAATTTTAAGGCACGCGGTGGCTCGGTAGGGTGGAGGAAAGTAGGGAAAATTTCGACACGCGCATCTACCACCTCGCGTAGTTCGAGAGGGTGAACTATATACCTCGCGGGCTCGATCATAGACTGTACAAATTCTGTTTTAGTAGCGATGCGATGCATGGGTTTCCGTTGTGTGGTGCCCGTAGAGATTATATACCTACGTATACCTACAACAGCCGTACAGCCGTGCGGTTCGGGCTCGCTCGGCTCTTCTCGGTCAATGAACTATCGCTGCTGCTGAACCCAGTTGGTCCACTCCGTCCCCCCGTCCCCATCCCTTCCTCTTCCCCCTCTCCTCTTTCCTCTTTCACTTCCCTCTTCCCTCTCACCTCCCTTGCCGTCCCCCCGTTCACTTAATTCCCCCCGTGAGTTGCAATGCCGTAACAGCGCGGTGCCAGGGTCTTACTTACGGCACAGGTAAGCGAGCGAGCTCGCGCAACTTGCCTGACTCGTGCCTCGGCCGAGTGCTCGAGTGCTCGAACGCGTTGACAAGTCGCGGCCGAGCGACGCGAGGCTACGAGAACACGTGATCTCCTAACGTCGATTATTCTTATTATTATTATCATCATCATCGCACCGATCATTATCATCATCCTTCGCGAGTTTTAGAGAAAAGCTACGGTTTATACAACGGATGATTGGATGACATAGATTTCGACGTGACAAATTGCCGGTAGCTGGTTGTTTTTTTTTTTTTTTTGTTGTTTTTTTTTTTTTTTTGTTGTTTTTTCTTTTTTTGTATTCTTGTATTTTTTTGGACATTTCGATAGCGAATCGATCGTTTTATCGTCCGTATCGCGATCGACGATAGTGAACCGCGATACTCTGCAGATACTGCAGCTGTATCGTGTATTGCGAATGGGTGACAGTTCCAGGGGCGACGATATCCATCGCTGAAGGATTCCCGATTCTGGCTACGCTCGGAAAGTTCGGAAAATATTTCTCTACGAAGGATTTCCCGCATAGACAACCTCGCGATAAGTCGACTGTTGAAAAGACAAGTGGAACGTGGACGTGCGATTAAGAATAATATCCCACGTTTACGATTCGGCGATTATTTCCACAGCCGATCAACGCTCACGTGCATAATATAATATAATATAATATTCTTCATTCATTAATCCGCGGTGCAAACAGTGCTTCCATATATTACGTGACGATACAATTCTATATTTTACGATCGACAAAAGAATCGCCGAAACCTCCTTCGACAGTCGTATGATCAATAGCTATTATACTCCATATGCGGCCGGAAGCTGAGGGAGAATCGCAATTTATTGCAAACGATGCCTGATCATCCTGCGATATGAGCAAACCCAAATAATAGCGGAGAGAGTGATTGATAAATCGTCGGCACTCGATAGCGGAAGCGTGTATGGATACAGTGTTAATGGATAATCGAAGATATCCTGAAGGACAAACAGACAAACGTATATGCATCTTTAACGAGACTGTTCTGTATATTTCTTTTTCTACTATACTTTTGGTGTTTTGTTTTTTTACGGATGAGTGATTCATTCGATTAAACGGCCAGGGAAGGAATTTGTGAATTTTAATAATAAGCCTGAGGTGAACGCACTGCCCTGTGACGCGAGAGGAACGCGGAACCTCCTAGGAGGTGTTGCACAAGACGAATGACTGTCTGCCTGCCGCGTGACTCCGTTCAAATAAAACGGACAGAGGTGATTATTTGACTATTATTTTATGTCCCATATTCTTCGAGCCATTTTACCAAACAATATATATGCGAATCTTTTCCGAACTTCACGACACAGACTTGGGCTAAGGAAAAACGAACGCGGTATTCGCGAGAGAAAGGAGCGGTAGATTTTTTTGCCAGGAGAATTTTCATTTGCGAAAGAGAGTTTATCGTGAGTTTATACGGCACGGTGCGTTCAAAAAGTAAAACTTTATCGTGATCCGCGAGGTAGCCGGGCGCTCGTGACGTGAAAGCTTGTCGATAAAGAGAAAATAAGCAACGCGCGTAGATTTTCTACACGATGTCATCGATCTTGTTCGCATCTGTGTGTAGGTATTATGCCTACTTCGAAAAGTGTATACATAGATACAAGTCGGCGTGAAATAACCGTTCGATAAAGCGCCGAGGATGTGTTTTTCTATTTTTTTCTTATTTCCTTTCCTTCCATCGTCGCCTGTTCAGTTTTTACACGGACGTGGTCCTCCATTGAATCCGAGGACAAAAGATGGGAAGATCGTTTCCGCAATTCGTCTAAACTATATCACAATTGTCGCGTAAGTAATTTACACGCGATCGCACGCATCGTCGCGGGGACACGGAGCGTAACGCCGAAGTTGTAAGCTCGAGGAGCTAATACTAGCTGCAAGTTCGACGTCTCTTTCGCATGCCTGGGCGCAAAATAGAATCGCAACTTGTTCGCTGCCGGTGTATCCGAGTCGCTCAAGCTCCACGCGGTGATAAATAAATCCGCGATCTACCCGGCATCGGAACGTGACAAGTAAATAAGGAATGGCGTATGGGGTACCTTACACTTTTCGCGCGTCTATCGCGCTCGATCTTTACCTTTGGTAACGTAAGTACCAGCGCATGCCTGGCGTGCTGAATCCTCTTAAATTGATCACAGTACTGGTTCTTCTCGACAAGTAGGTATAACGTAAAACGCGAATACCAATTGCACTTGTTAGTATTCAAAAATCGAAGAAAAATGAAGATTCGTAGCCCGAAGATCGCGCGGGCGCGGGCGGAATGAAAAGTATATTGGCGGGTGGGTGGGAAAGGAGCAGCGCGAGAGGGGCAAGGGGGTATAGCCGTAAGAGAGGACCGAGAGCCAGGAAGTCAACGGCCGAAGATTACGGCAATGACATTCACTTTTTCTCGCACCTCGTGAAGCTACATCGCTTCTGCTTCTTTTCTTTTTCTTTTTTTTTCATTTTTACTTTATCCCCTCTCATTTGGTTTTTTTCTTTTTTTTTCTTTTTTTTTACTACTCTTTCTTTCCCGGCTGGCTTATTTTCAATTTACACCCGGCGTATAGATGGATAAGCAACTGTTGGTGTTATCTGACGCAGTGAATTCGCACCCGAACTTGGTACATGACAGATACCCGAACGAACGACATAAGTGTCTCGTCGACTGAAATCCACTTTCGACCTCGAGCTTTAACGATTACAGTCTTAAAATAAAAATTATACACCGCTATATCCGTGCAGCAGATAGGAGGCTGTCGCTCTTCTCTCGGCCACGTATTTTTGTCATTATTCCTCTTGATTATCGACCCTTTATCTCCCTTATTCGTGAATTTCTTGTCTTTTTGGTTTTTTTTCTTTGCTTTCCGGGGCAACAAGAAGTTTCGTATTGTTTCCTTTCTTTCTTTCTTGTTTTTGATTTACGTTTCGCTTTTGTTATTTCGTTTCAGCGATGAACAACGTAAGGATGCCAGGCGAAGTGAAAATACCTTGTCGCTATGATGTAACACGAAAAAAGTGTTCGCCTTGAGGAGGGACGTTGGACTTTTAGACTTTGAAAAGAATGGGTTGAAACTTTACCCCCTTGTGTCTTGTGATTTACACCGTCTTTTGTTTTTCAACAAGATAAAGTCCGGAGTGCGACACGGTGTCCAGGAATTAAGACATTTTAAACTCCCGTCGTTACAGATTTTTTTTTTTTTTTTTCATAAACGTCAAGCGTGTTGAATTAGAATAGAATTTTGGCTACGAAATTTTTCGCCGGTATTCGATAACTTCGAAGGATTTCCCTCGTTTGGGAGAGTGGAGAAGAATTTACCGAGATTCGGTGAATGATTCCGTTCATTGGTTACCAATTCGGGCGTGTTTCGCTTTACTAAGGTAACATTTGTGCAATAAATAAACGGAAACTAAGTGACTCAAAGTGGGGGAATTTCGGCGAGGGATACACGATTTGACAATGATACGCGATATGCTTGACTCTCTGAGTTACTGAGGCCAAAAGAATCGCCCATTACCGCCGATTTAATCTGCAAGTGTTTAGCGTGCGGTGATCGAACGACTTTCATGAATTCTCCGACTGATTTCGTACGATGGACGTATTCAAAATCGACCAATCGCTGAGCGCGGGACTGGGTAGCGCACCCGGGCCGGAAACTCTCACGCCGGAAGTGTCCTTCGACGCCGGAAGTGAGTTCAATCTGAGCTTCTTCGACGGACCCGAAGATAACAGTACCCAAGGTTTCAGCGATCCCGGGTCCGTTGGTAGCGCCAGCGCGTCACCGCCTCCAGGAACACCGGGGAACTTGGCCGCGAACACCGCGAATACGTCACTTCCAATCGTCCAAGTCCCTCCGGGCGTCGTCATTAAGCAAGGTTTGTTTTACTTTTTATTTTACCTTCTCCTTCTTATCATCATTCTCATTATTGTTCTTTTCCCCCTTTCGTACCGCTATTATACTTTTTGCTCGCCGTTGACCGATCCCGAGATCAGAGCCGAGAGCTCCGAGAGGAATCTATATCCTCGCGTCCCTTGCCTATACGCGTAGGTACCTATACCTAGGTATCGGATTATCGAAGCGAGTATTATTCGCTCAGCATACGGAGTTATATGTATGTATACCATATCTTCGTTACGCGTATGTGAAGGTGAATTTTTTGGAAAAAATCATCCTCGGCCAGTTCACGTGCAAGCGGACAACGGGTTTCAAACTTGACTGTGCGCGTAAGATACCTACGCTGACGCGTATATCTTCTCGGTATATCATATACGTGTGGGTAGGTAAACCTACCGCGTACTCTCTCCCACTTGCTTCAAACTGACATTTCACTCGCGCTGATCGCGCCGGGCGAAATCATTCGCCTTTCATTTCCTTTTGCTGCTGCAACTCACCCGGCGTCCCCACAGTCGCCATTTTGATTATCGGGACATACTTGCACCGCATGTGTGGATACTTTATCACTGGCATACCCGGAGTCATAACCAACGTTATATGCCCGCCACGTACCGCAACCACGTTATTACCAATTATCACTGTTACGTGTGCGAACCCCTTTTCCTCGTCTCCGTGATCCGGTCGAAGGAAGCGGAAGTCTAGAAGAGCTATCGCTCCGATATCGGCCGATTTCGTTGGACAATCTTACGTAATGCGATATCCCTATACCCACCGTGCGTCGGAGAGTTTGAGACCAGGCGAGGAAAAGGTTTTCTTCAGCCATACGATCGCAGGTACCTGCGTACAAACGCGTGTATGTAGGTAGGCACGGCATGCATTGGACCGGTCGGAGGATCAGGGGTACCAAGTTATTCAAAAGTAAGACGACGACCTCGAATATTGCACTTGAACGTGAATCAGTCTCCGCTGTTCCACGACCAAGGACAAGAGTTTCGAGAGCTCGGGCACAAATTATAATATAATTACGTTAAACAGCTGATGCGTCACCCATAGCACCCCGGAGGACACGTTTACCAAGTATTGCGTGTTTGTAGACAGACGTTGCAGCAGATCGAATCCAAGACAAGAGTTATTGACCCATAACAGAGTTGAGGTCGTCTCACGATTCATACGTCGGTGTTACACGAATTTAGGAAAGTCTTTGGCAATTTCGCAAGGGTGATATCCGTAAGGGATTCTCGCGATGCTAGAGGGCGATCGGTAATCGAAAAAACTGCAGGAGCGATAAGCGGCCGAGGTCCGATCGATGGATCGTATAGTCGGCACCCGAACCTCCGACTGAATTATACATTCGCGATCCATGGTACGGTCCCCGGACGATGCTAATCTCCCCGATCGTCTCACAATTTTGAATTTCAATCTTCAAGCGGTCAAGGCCCGATTACTAAAATGTATTCAAACAGCGTTTTGGTCGGGACCGAAAACGATCTATATATCTACTACGTGGGTATAACGTAGATAAGAAAATAGGAAACGCAGCCCGTCCGTGGTTAGGGTTGGCCTCGGCCTGGCTCACACAGATCAGTCGCGTCACTCTAATCTCGGACGGATGCAGTACTACGGCTGGCCTGGATCTCGACCCTTGGCAAACCTCGAGCAAATAATAATAATTAATTAACATCCACCTTCGTCACGCGCGGCTATACCCTCGGCGCGTTAATCTCTCGTACCCTCTGAACAAATGTGATCGATGATCATCAGTCCAGCTACACCGGACCGAGCCAAGACGAGTAGTTTGTGCAGGAGAAATTCCAGCAGCTGAGTTTCGCGATGGAGCTTCATTCGGAATAAATTTATCCTCGCGACGAAGGTCCTGAAAATTCGTTACGCAAGGGCGGAAGTACTTTCTTCCAGTTTTCAGTTTGAAAAAAGAAAAGTGATTTTCTCGTCCAAGGACATACGGCGCCGCGGACTCGCCGTCGTACGAAGGTCGGCGAAAAGATCGAACGGCAAACACCGCGTGAAAGTTTCAAGTGCTAGTTCAGTGCCACGGTCACCGTTGACCAGCCAATGCTCACGATCAGCCTGGTGCCCGGTGCCCAGTGACCGACCAGCGGGTATAGGTATATCTCTTCGGGCACCGACCAGCCGCATCATGCGCCGCGGACGAAAGTCAACTAAATCGTAAGGTTGCGTAACACTGTTTAAAAGTCAACGTGCATTTCTTTCGCCGCTGTGTAGGTAGGCACCTTGGCGAGGTATGCGCGTAGTTGGCTATGGGAGAAATAACACCCCCAGCACCGTTGATAGATAACACTTACAGGTATAATATAGGAATGCGTGTATAATATACCGTAGAAAAGAATTTGACCGATTATAGTTGCTCCAGAATTTATCGGCTGATTTCTCGGGGCGATTACACTTACCGGACAATATGATAATCCGTTGAATATACGGAGGGGCTCTAAACGGTCGCGGGATGCGTGGGTATGTAGGATGAGAGTTAATTCCTCGGACACGCTGGCTAGCTGGTGCTTTAAACAAGAGATTTAAATACATATATATACCCGGGTAATGCGTATGAATGTTTTCTCGCGCGATTTGGCAAGCAGCAAAGGATCCATTGCCCGTTTACAGCGACATACGATAAATAAACCGGTCGATATTATTATTGAATCTTTCTCGCCCATCTATCCGATATCGGTTTTATTGAACCCACCCACCCCCGCTCGCCCGATCACCGCCACGCGTGACACACGCGCCCCAATTTCACCTCGGCCCAACGCCGCGCCGTACGTAAACGCGAGCGAGCGATATCTTCCACGTTATAGACATGTATGTATGTATGTACATACATAGGTATACATATATTACAGGTGTAGGTGTTATTAGGTATACTTCGCAGGACAGAGAGTTCAGCAAGGCGCACCGGATCGCTCTAATCGTAAAGCTAATACTTTGCTGGTGGCTTTGTGATCCATCGAGGTACGTTGCACCTGAAACTCGGCTATAATATCTCGGACGTGGTATCGCTTAGGCTAATTCTCAATTCTTCGCGAGCTTTCTCGCTAATAAATCCCGACCAGTCGAGGTAGAGTTAATTCTCAAAGACGTTCGATCGCGGGGGTAATCGTCCTGCGCGCGGTGCACGGTGATAATTGGGTAGACGGTTATGAAGCTGGTATACCTGTATGGGAAGTTAAGACCCTGCGGGACGCTTGAGGAAATTTGGCGGAAAAGTTTTTCTCATTTCACGCGAGTTCTAGACAGTTTTGCACGACAGTCTTTGCACGTGTTCGCAGATATAGTCGAGCCGAGTCGAGAGTTGGCTCCCTCGTAATACGACGTTTCAAAAAGTCGTAAAACCTGATAAGATCTTGCGTCGAAAATTCTTACCGCGAATCATCCTGAAGATCAATGAGTCGAGGGGAACTCATTTTATCCTTGACCTCGGAACTTGACGGGGCCTATTTATATCCACGTACATACATATCGTAGTATATACCCACCCACAATTTATGTGTATATATATATATATCACCACATATCTATATATCCCTACGCACTATGTTCCATTAATACGTGGGTATTATAGGTATACCTGTATGTTTATATATACACATATATCTAGATATGCAGTAGTTCGCTACTGCTCTTGTACCCGCGAAAAGGGTGGATTGATTATTCGGCACGACGCGAGAACGCGTACAGATACATATATATATATATATATGTATGTAGGTAATCCGCCTACTCCTTGTATACCTACCTACTGACAAAGAGAATACTCCATTGACCATGTACTCGACTCGTATCGGAGTTGCGTGTGAATTATTAAGAGGCAACCAGGCGTTGTGGTGATCTCCCGTTCTCTCCTCTCCTCTTCTCTCCTCTCTGCTCCGATCATCTCCTCTCTCTCTCTCTCTCTCTCTTTTCTTTCGGTCTCTCGCCTACCATTCTCTTTATCCTTTTCTCTTTCTCTTTCTCTTTCTCTTTCGCTTTCTCTCTCTCTTTCTCTCTCTCTCTCTCTCTCACTCTCTCTCGTTCGTTCCGTCCGTCTTCGTCACAACCGCCTCGACTCGGGGAATAGCGGTGCCTACGTCTCTGTCGCACCTCGAGGGCAATGAACTCGACGAGGGTATATATCATCGCTGAAGTGAAGTGATGCTACCAATATACCCGACTCTCCGTGTTGGTAGTTGCACGAGTAGGTACTACCTACCTACCTACCAACCTACCTACCTACCTACCTACCTACCTACCGAATAAAACCCTGCGGTTTCTCAGGGTACCTGTTGGACTCGACGTGCAACGTGCGTAGGTATACACATGTCTAGATATATACATACATACAACGCGAGATCTTCCGCCGGAAGTGTATTCGTTTAATTAAACCAACCGGCTAATGAGTCGACATTTCGTCTTCACATTTTTTCTTCGACTTTTAGTTTTTTCTGTTTTTTTTTCTTTTTCTTCTCTTCGTTCCCGCTTCTTTTTCTTAAACTCTTAGTTTCCAGCACAGCGTAGTTCGCCTCCACGCACACGTTGACGTGTATACGCCTGTATCAATGGTTGAATTTTATTTATTTCCTATGATTTCATCGCTGATGAAATTCATTTTTTCTTCTCTAACGCGTGTCTACGTATCGATCGTACCCGATAGTTGTTTTCAGCCGCGTTTATCTATCGGACGGAGTTCGGAACGCGTTGGTTACGGGCGAGGCACGGTGTAACTGGACTGGTATTTTCTCGCGTTTAGAAATAAAATAAGATTTTCACGATTCGCGGAACGTTGTCGAGTAACCACCACCGCCTCTACGAAGATCTTAGAAGTTTAGTCCTGAATAGGAAATCATCCCATATTGGCTTATAGGGCATCGACTTAGTATTCCGACTGCTTCGGATCCCCGGGTCTCAACTTCGAGAAAAAGTTGATCGGCTTCAAAGGCGCCATAAGGGACGCGATACGAGAGAGAACGAGACACCGAGTGGTACTCTCGCGCTCTTATATACATGTGTATATTATATACTATATGGATTTTTATAAACGGACGGGCATATACTACCTCGCGGAACAACGACTCGATACTTCCGGCCAACCTTATCGACTTTAGTCATTTTTCACCAGGATAAGCCGCTAGATTTTTTTCAAGCTCCTTGCTCTCCTGCAGCGTCTTTGAATAAAATGAATTCTGTAACCTGAGAACAGGAAACATTAGAGGATTTGGTTTCCTAGCTTTTAATCAATCCCAAGAATACCAGGATTATAGTGGATGTAGATTTCGCCGCGGCTTTATAGCAGATTGAATTAATTTACCGTCGTCGCGGTACAGGATATACGATCGGCGTACGGGTTTCGTCTCGATTCATTGAACGGGAGCGATCGCTTCCAAGGAATTACGATCTTCCGCTCGTATATGTACCTTTCGCTATCCTTATCGCCGTACGCAGCTCGATGACAGAGTTTCACAGACACGCACATGCACGACGTTGACGCAAAGTGACGAGAGAGCGAGAGGAAAGAGCGAAAAGAGAAGAAGGCAGAGGGAAGAGAGTCCCAGAAGTGGCGAGCTGGGTGTATCAGGCGTGATCATGCAATAGTGAAATTGAGTGAAATTGATTAGAATCGCTCGTTTCCCTACGCCCGTGTTGATACTCGAGCGTACCAGTATAACAACGTGTTAAGTGCGGCTGCTTACAGCTATGGCGTTCAGGTTTCTCGCTGGTTATAGGCATGTGTAAGTCAGCTAGACCCTCGATGTGTCTGTAAGCGAGCTTGGGGAGAGCGGGCGAGATATGGTACCCTAGGCCTAAGCGAATGCAAATGATATCCACTTCCTGCAACTAGGTTCAATATTTATTCACCATTAGTTGCACGCCGCACTGCAGGTAGGTATACCTACCTTGCTTTTCTTATTACTATATACGCAATTACTCATTATTCTCATTTCACTTTATATACCTACCCGTAATGAATTCCGGGTTAGAGAATTATTATGCAAAAAATGTATATCTGAATAACAACCGATATAGGCGAGAAAGGCGCTTTCAGTAGATTGTTTATTCGCTAGCTTATAAAAGTAAATAGAGGTACAACTTCGGAATTTTTTCGTCACGTCACGTCCTACGAAAACGACCTTGTTGAAACGCTCTAAACAGCTGTTTGCGTCGCTGCCTAACCCTAACTTTACATCAAAGTTTCAATAGGTGGCCAACCCAAGTGCCTGTACCGAGATTTCTGCATAATTCGTTCGACTCACATTCCTCACTTTCCCTGCGTTAAGTTTCTTTTGTCGTCTTCACTATCACTTCACCTTGGCATACTACGTAGACTGAAAATATCCCCCAGCATATCAGATGCGAGCCACCCTATCCACGTATGATATGTGTTGCGAGGAGAGGAGTATACATATAACGTTCCTGCATCAAGTTTGCGTGGTAAGAGCCGCATTTTCAACCGTGTAAAGATTCAAGCTCGAGTAGCACGCTGAGCTGCAGGCGAAAAGGAGAGTGGTGGTACACATAAGGAAGGAGCAAAGGAATATAAAATGAAATTAGCATCGAGCAGAGCGTCGGGCTCACGTTTGCCCATTTACTCGAGATCTGAAAAGGATCGAAACGATGTGTCGAAATTTAACCACCGTCCCACCGCAGTCACCATCGCGAGAAATTTGCAGGTAAAGGAATTGTCGTCGTTGATCGGGTAGGCGACGCAGAAGAAAAAGGAAAACGGCGTGTGAATAGGTATACGTGTACGCATTCGCACCGTGCGGTTCAGTCCGGTTCGAATTGGTGCAACAACGATCCGGTCATCACCAGGAAGTTATTCGGGAAGAATTCTTATCGACGGTAATCCTCGACGATCAAGTATTGTCCGTGGGTTGTGGCCCGGTACACGTGGAGCCGGTCAACCGAGGCTGGACGATATTTGATCGACCATCTATCCCTGGTGGGGGATTCATCAACAAGGCATTGAACCCGGTGGGGGGGTACTACGGCCCGGCGAAGAATCAGATGGTCTTAAGATAGAGTTAAGACGAATTTTAAGCGCGCGAGCCCGTCAACTCCTCTTGGCGCTGAGGATGGAATTCCGACGACAGTCGCGTAGAACATCGAGAGTTGGTCTCACTGTGACCACACGGTGAATAATTACGAAAACATTAGGGAAACACGCGATGCGCGAGTCGACTCGACTCTCTTGACGAAACACCAAACTACTTTAGGTATACCTTTCGAGTACCTGCGCCATCGAAAGTCCTAATCCGAACCTAAACTGTGAACAGTTTGGACAAAACAAAATTACAGATTCAAGTCTCACTCCGGCACTCACGCGCATGAATACCTCACAGCTGTGTCTCAGATGTCTATATAGACGGGTAAATTTCTCCCGCAAATTATCAAGTATCTCGGCATATACATTATACGCCGTATGCCTACCTTCGCGGGTATAGGTATACCTTCTCATTCTATCGAGGCATCGTATTTCCGAACAAGACTGACGCAATCATTTCTATAAATATCATCGAAACGTTGGACGAGAGGGAAAGAGAGACCTGAGCCGAGACGGAGAGCGGAAAAAATCAGGACGTATCAATGCTCGTATCCGGCACCAAGGACCCGATTCGAAAATCTAGTGTTTCAGGTTTTAAACCTCCCCTCGCGCTACGGACGCGTGGCATTGTTACACACACTCTGCAACATACATAGAAATCATGGCAGACGGTATGAGGGTACTTCGCATCGTTGTTATTCCAAATTATATCACGTGTCGAGAGAGAGAGAGGGAGAGAGAGAGAGAGAAAGAGTAAAAGGCGCTTTGCGAAAGCGTCAGCTGGCGGTTGAAAAATAAAGAAATGAAGAAAAGGAAGAAAGGAAGAAGAAAAGAAAAGGAAAAGAAGCTCGTGTATTCCGGCCTGAAATAACCGTCTAATAATGCAATGCGGAACAAGTTATTCTGGTAGTTGAGCCCCCTGACTGGGTTAAGTCTTCGCGGTTGTGGTTCGTTTTGCTGTGGCAAGACATAGATTGGGACAGGGCATGGATCTCGGTACGTGGACTTTCCCTTCCCTGCTTCTCTGCCGCCACCCACCCATCTCGCGGAGAAGAGGAAGACGAGGCGATTCCCTAGTGCGGACGGAGACCGAGAAGAGCGGAGGATAGGAGAGAAGTTGAAGTTGTAGTGGAAGTGAAAGAACTAAAAAGACGAAGGAGACGGCGACGGCGAGGAATGACGATGCGCTGAATACGTAGGGGTGCGGAGAGGGAAAAAGAGAGAAGTCAAACGAAGACGGAAGTCAGAAATTTATCTTCCATTTCCGAGCACGATGACTTCTCGCTGGCATATAGGTATCAGATGCCGAGTTTTCGTCCATCTGGAGCATGAATACGCCGATATTATCGGTTCTTCAAAATCTCCCGTGCCCATATCGACGTCGGGAAACAGTCGACCTGTAATTTTTCAATTACGGAGATCCCTGCTTCGCAGAATTATACTTGCAGTCGTATTTCCTTATGTATGTTGCGGGTTCTGCTCTATGATTGAGGATCTCCAGCTTCTAGTTTTTCCTGATTCTTCATTCCTGATTCCTGATTCCTGATTCTTGATTTCGCTCGGCTAAGAGCTGCGAGCCGGTTGAAGTCGACCAATCGATCGCTATTCGACAATTCCATTTTCCCCTACGCTCGCAACTAGGTACAGCGCGTCTTACAGAGAGTGCATTACGTAGCGATAGGTATATACGTATACACCTATCTCGCCGTACCAATCGGGGCGCAGCCTCTTCCGCATTCGGTCAACAGATCTTACGCCTGCGTTCCCGATGCATAACCCATAAGGCATTAGAGCGCTATTCTTACGCAACCTTATTAAGGTAGACACCGCTGCAGCGCTGCGCCGGTTCCATTACACGGAGCACGCGATCAAGACTATGAATTCCGGGAGGTAAAATCCTCGTTAAAATATAAATATATTAATAAATATGAAAATATTCAACACCCATCACACCCGGGGAGAGTTATATACCAGGCTCCAACATTTCGGAATAATGATCTGCAGGGATGAAGCGGTCAGAATGTTGGACACATTCACTGACGGGCTATTGACATTTCGAAGCATCGTATCTGCCGTTAGCTCACAGGCTGTCTAGACATTATAGACATCTTGAGGAGGAGGCGGTGCTGTTCAATTATTTCCGACTCTCGTTCGTCTTCCAACTGTACAATGTTTAAATTTTTTATCAAGTCAAACGATGGAAGGTAAAAATATGTGTCTCATGTCAGACGTATCGCCTTACCTCAAAGGAAAGTTGAACCGTACCTGCGTAGAATCGTGTAATCGCTGAGGAGAGCAGGTATATCGTATGGTAAATTTAATTTGCTCATTTGAAACGTGAAATTAACGAAAATCGTGACGATATCCAGTTGTTCACCCCGGGGCTCTTTGTTGCCAAGTCAAACTAGGTATACACCGCAGTATCTGGCGCACTAGTATCTCCTGCAGCCGTGTTATGGGTGTGGCTATGAATCCATGGGAAATGGCAGAGGTGAGCGAGCGAGAACGGGATAAAGATGGATAGAGGAGTCGGAGAGAGAGAGTGGTACATGGATCTGATTGCTGGCACGGTATTCCATGACAAAGGGTCATTTATACGTTAGGCGAGCCCACTTTCGATCCCTCGAAC
This sequence comes from Tenthredo amoena, assembly GCA_963966615.1. Taxonomy (NCBI): domain Eukaryota; kingdom Metazoa; phylum Arthropoda; class Insecta; order Hymenoptera; family Tenthredinidae; genus Tenthredo; species Tenthredo amoena. The sequence goes on from OZ016490.1 coordinate 415,569, forward strand.
AAAGCGAAGCGAGCGAGAGAGCTAGAGGCAAGGCCTCCTTCCCTAGTTAAACTGTAACTAAACTTTGCAGATGAAAATACACTCTCTCCGTCATCGTTTCTGACTTAAAGATCACCCACCGCCGTACATACACCACGCGGACTGCCGAGGGTACGGATATACACGGTACATAGGTACTATGGAGCGCAAATCCCAGTTCCACGGTAGTTCGGGTCAGATTGGGTTAAGTTACTCATATTACGGACTGCGCGTGAATATCGCGCGCTCTGCACGACCGTCCGAATGATAGTGCATTTCGAATGATCCCAGTGTTTCCCACGGAGATGAAAACCCGCGGCTATCAATCACAGTCGCCGATGCAGCGGCAGAAACATACGCGGCGGTCATTTTCATCCGTGACTTTTTCCAATTCGCAATAATTATCCATCCTTACCGCGGTTAAACGATCTCTCGAATCGATTTTTTGCTACCTCGTGCCTCTGTGTCTCTCTTTCTTACGATTAGATACATACCTACCTATATACCCGCGGGTTGGGGGACCTCGCCGCTCCAGCTCCAGCTCCAGCTCCAGCTTCAGCTTCAGCTTCGTCTCGAATCTCGATACGTGCACACAAACAGCTATAACACGAGATACAGCTGGATCGTGTTCTATAGGGTTAAATAAATCAAATCCGAACCCGGAAACCTTAGAACCAACTCTCTGCCCTGGGTATACGGTCGTGACGTCACAGACTGGTTGTGGATCGCATATGTATAGGGATATCTGTGTTTCTATACATACGTATGCCTCTACCTACATCCACGTCTATATATCTATCTATGTACTCGTCCAGTAAACTTAGAGTCTGCGCTGCTCGTGCTGGTGCTGGTGGTGGTGGTGGTGCTGTTGCTGTTGCAGCGGTGGCTGCCGATCCAGGAAACAGCTGCGGCGAGCTAGCAGGCAGGCAAGCGGCTGACAAAATCAATGAAATAAAATGAGACGCGGATTAAGGTGGGAGAAAGAGCGAATTACACGTTACCCGGCTTAGCCGACTTTTACAGAACGAGAGACAGAGAAGAGGGAGACAAACACATAAATGATATCTCGCCTTACGCAACGATCACCGGTAAGAGCTGTGCCGCACTTCAATTGTAACACGTCGTTCAACTTGATACGGTATTTCACTATTCGCCGATTTCCTCATGAACATAAGAGAGATTCTGATTGGCGTGAGTTCAACTCTCCTCTTTCTTGTCGTGCGGAATTTTTGACACGAGTTAATTGACTCGAATGACAAAAAAAAATTCGCATGCCTTCCCGCTATATGTATAGCGAAAGTTATAGAGTCCTTTGGACGGTGATTGCTGCCTGGATAACTCAACGTGCTTCGATGTTATGCAACGCAACGTTGTCCTATACCAATCGTGCAGATATAACGAGTTAATTACGTGATAGTGATCGGGGATCAATGCACCACGCAAGACGTAGGTACGCGGTGGAAAGGGCCAATTAAACTCGTCCTGCAACAACGCAAATCGCTGCAGGTGATCGGCCTGCGATCCAGTTCGTCCGGCCGTTGTGAATCTCTGCGGCGATGCATTCCAATATTTCGATTCCTATGAGCTACGCGTTGAATAGGTAAACTAGGCTTTGACCGGTATGAAGCTGGCCTCACAGTCTTCTGTCTTTTTTCTTCTCTATATAACCGTGAAGGAAAGAAGGCGACAGATGACTTTGGGTCCGAGTTCATACTAGGAAAGTCAAGTATCGGCTGTAGAAGTTCTTCGGGTTGAATGGGCGAAATTTGTGTCAAATTGACACGTGCCGTTTGGATTTTGAGGCTGTTAAACTTCCGCCGATTTATGCGCGGAGGAAATCCCGATGACGTGTCAAACGCCTCGTGCCTTGAGCTGCTGAGATCGAGCCGCCCCACACTCAGAGCATCCAGCAAACGCGTTTCCGTCTTTCCGATATACTGAGATTCGAGGTTTTACTAGAAGCCCCGGACTGGCGTTGGTCACGGCGAGAATTTTTCACCCTGCGCCCGAGTCAAAGGGGAATTTCCTCCTAAATTTATAACGGGGCCGGATAAAAGCCCGAGCAGGATATTCAATCCTACTGAATTTAAGATAAAAAGATATGCGCCAACCACCGGCAACTAAATTTCTCTGTTGCCTGAGTTACCTACACTGTGCCTTATTTCTTTTCCTTTTTTTCCCCGTTCCCTTGCTTGTTTTAATATCGGCCGGCGTACCTCCAGGCGCGATGGCTGGATGCGAAACGTGTTCTGCGGGTCGGAGGGATCCTTGACGGATAAATTCCCATTATTTTTTCAATTCTAAAATCGAATTGTTGATCAAATCTAAATATACGCTTTACGAAAATTTCGTTCTAATTTTCACCCGTATAGATACATGCAATAAATGTTGCAGTTGCCGGATTCAAGGCTTCCGGGCACCCAGCCAGCGCGAGCGTTACTAAGTCGATAACACCTCAGACTTAATAACGCTTGCGTGATCGAAAATTTAAAGACATTATTTGTATGCAAACGGGTACGGGTAATTTTTCCCACCCACCCGCGTCTTGCGGCCAATGTAAATGGCGAAACGAATTGCCGTTAATGTTTCATCTGCAAGTATAAAAACTTTGAGTAATGGCATTTCCCTGAACAATTTTTATCCGCGAAAAAATGTAGGGCGGGTTATTACGACGACGTTGTGTTACGTTCTCGAATTATCCCGTAGACCCATTCGATGAATTCCTACTCTCTGTGTTATAAGAAACTCAGCGGTAATAATCGTGAACTGCACCCTGTATACGTGCCTACCTACGTATAAGCACTTATAAATATGCAAAGCCATCTTCGCGGAAGAAAATTTAATCCCGAGATGGAGAAGGAAGGAATTTTCATTTAGATTGGCCTGGGCGATTGAAACTGGAGCATCGGGGAATATTGTGCGTTGGATAGCCACGCGATCGAAGGCACGGAAAGCCATTTGCGGACGCGAGTTTCCCGCATGTACATAAACATACATATGTGTGCGCGTTTGCGCTAGTGTAAGGAATCGCGAGCGGATCGCTGCAGGGACTAAATATGGCGAAGCCTGATTTCAATTTTAGTCTCCTTGTTTTCGTTTGCGTTACTTATATTCCGCATTTCGCACGTGCACCGCTGTGCAGCAGAAGTAGAAAGCGTTCCACATAATCCCGCATCATTTTCTCCTATGTGTTAAAAGTAAAAATGACAAACGCCATATTGCCAAGATTCTGCAGCACGTTGCCGACTACTCGGTTACAGGTATACCGAACGCCGTGCGCGAATCCGTCGCTTCGCTTCGGTATTTCAGTACACGTATACACGCAGTTAACCGTCTGCGTTACACCCACACGCGCTAATGAAACATGAGCATATAGCCACTTGCTGACCCCCCTGATCTCCGGGAGAATAGAAAGTGCGTTTGTAGGGTCCCAGGATTAATATCCTTATTCAATGATACCGATCTTTAGGCAAGCGCGCAACTCCTAACAGTCTTATTATACCAATATAGTTACGCGGCGTAACCCTCGCGTAGGTACTACGTATACATATATATACATACGTATCCGTACCTTTTACCCGCGCACCCGAACGTACTTCAAAGGATTATGATATTTTTTCCCGTATCCAATATATCGTGTAAGCGCCTCGCATAACTAAGTTGGTTTACGGTGGATATTAGATTTGTAGGAAGGCTAAGGCTGTCGTTAAAAACCGGTAATATCAGTTGACCAGGATGATCGCACGGCTGACAGCTGAAGCAGTCGTTCAGTTGAATCTTGGTCGAGATATTTTTAGCGCTGGCTATAAGATAAATTCGAATATTTAAATTCGGAGAATAAAATACGAGACTGTAGGATACAATTATCCGCAGGTTATATAGCTTTCGGTCCGCGATATAACCAGAAGACCATAACATATCCCCGGTGTTTGCACTACAAGTTTGAACGCTTCGGAATGTCAAGCTCATTCGCAGATCGTTGACACCGATTTTGTTGTATTTCTACGATTTTAAAATTCGCTGATCGCGTCTTCCGCATATATCCCATCCTCGTCGCTTCAGGTTCCTCGATAAAAATCACCCGACCGACTTCTGATCCTCGGTGTTTACGAGGATCATTCAATAAATACCAATCTCTCTCTTACCTCGCACCCTCCCTTCCGCCCCTGCCGATCGATAAATACCAATTTTTTCCGAACCGCAGCGCCCGGACACACGGAGAAATCGTCGCTAACTAAGATTTTCCTATTCCCATACGAGCAAATAGCCGACGATTTTGACACGCGTGATACGTCTGCAAATAGTCGGTTCACGTATACCTAGATACAGATGTTGTATCGCAGATGAGCTAATGTAAGGCAGTTTAAGGTAGGGTTGGGTTGGGTCCGCCTGGCCTGGGCCAGCGTCGTGTTGGTGCGTCAGTGTGTTGTGATTCGCAATTTGCTAGAGCATTCACCTTCGAATTACCGTTACCTCGAAGCCGCCATCTTACCTACGCGGTGCTGTCTCTCTAATAACAAGACGACAACCGCCCGGGAGATACAAAATTTACGATTTATTCCAACCGCGCGGCGACCACGGTTATATATCTACACCTATAACTGCCTAATACCTAACGCTTATATTTTCGTATTTCAATCATTAATTATGCAGGTTAGATTGCGTCACGACAGCCACACGACGCAGCTACGATCTTTCCCATATTAAATAATTCTATTCCAGAATTTAATCACGGATAGACTTCGTTTTTTCCTTTCTTTTTTTTATTTTCGCACAGAGCATTGACCCAGATCGTTGTGCACGCTCGCACGTCATACCTTCGAATTGTATGCTCACACGTGAATACCGTACAAATCGCGATACCAATTTCGAACGTTTCGGGCGATCCTCGACGTATTTTGTTCATACGCCAAAAAATAATGACCCGACACTATAGCTGTTGTTCATTCGTTTATTCGCAGGCTGTACGGGGTATGGTATACTATAAAGAGGTAACCGCCTCGATAAGTTTCCAAAGGTATTTGTAAAAGGACCCCCCAGACTGCGGTGAATATAATAATTAATGTTCGTGAGAGGTATTTTCATCTCTCTAAGGGAATGTGCATGCCTACCTTTTTCACAATAATTTATAGTTATGACTGTGAGAGGCTTAATTAACTCTATAGGTGTATCTTATACGTATACGAATTTGAATCGCTCGGTGAAAATATATCCATGCGGTGTAGGAATAAACGACAGTTAATAAAAATTTCTAGTTTCATTCAACCGAGTCGTACATATAGGTATACCCTAGCTAGGTATAACACATGGTCGCGGGGATAACGCGTGTATAGATATATAGAAAGGCGAGTATGACGTTGGATTTATAGATTTAGGATTTGCGAAGGATTTACGCTCGTGCGGGAACTCCCAGACACCGTGGTGGCGTTCCTATACACATATATCGCCGGCCCCGTGGCGAATCGACGATACATCGCCACGATCGGAAGATATAATATCAGTAATATAACTACGAAGTGCTACAGCGAATACATATTACAGATTCGCTACAAGCGAGGATCGAGAAGAAAAGAGAAGAGAAGAGAAGAGAAGCGAAGAGATAGCAGTCTGTCCTACGATCGCGAGTCACGGCTGCGGCGTATAGCCGTTCTTTCGTCGCGCGATGCACGTATACGATATTCCGAGTGAAAGTGCGAAATCGAAAATCGTACTCGCAATATATTTCAAAAATATTTCGACGATTTGAAGAAAATGGGTTGCCTATCCAGTGTATTTCTATAAAAGCTCTGGAAATGATATCCGGCAGATTAATTTGTCACACCGCACTGCGCACGCGATTCTAATTCCAAGGTATTCCAATGAATCACTTTGATAAATCTTGGCGAATCGAGGAAGAGCAAACGGGCCTCTTGCACCCCGTCAGATCATAATCCGGTTATCTCTTTCCCCCCTCGTACCGTACCTTGTGAGAGAAAAAACCCTCCTCTCAGCTGGCTCGTTCGTTGCTAGAGGAGATTTAATTCAAGTAGGAGATAATAAAGCTCGGGAAGGAGTTGCCTCAACTTCGTAAGATTTTCGTAAGCGGTGGAATAAAATGTCGCGAATAGTTATAGTATTTTATGAATACAACGCACGGTCGACTCGGCTCGTTCAATTCGGATACAGTGTTAGTAGAAATATAGGTTTCCGTAAATTTCTTACTCTCCTACTAAGTCCGCGGTGTATAATAGGTATGCGACGACTGCATAAGATACCGTATAACTGTAACGATGAAAGAATAAGATGAGACGAAGGAGAGCGCGATTCGGTGCGATAAGAGAAAGATGACGACGATGCGATAACGATTGTTCGCAAGGCATTGTTTCTCGTTTCCATGCTTTTCCGTTAATGGTTATAATTGCCCGAGAAGAGGGCGATGCGCCTGCAGTAGTTGTTACGTTGCATCTCTCCTCTTACCTTGCCATTATGAATTATGCATAAGCGTTCGACTGCCAGTACGCCCCTACGTTCATCCGCCCGGGTGTATACCTTATACTCGCATCATACCTCTACAGTACCGCACATAAAAACCGACTACTACCGGTATACATTTCTACATTCAAGTTGCCCCACGGTACGTACGCCTAACGTATAAACGCTCCTCAAACGCCCCGCTGGCTGCGGGCGATAACTTTCAACTTCCGCGATATTTTGCCACATTTTTTTTAAACCTTTTCCTTAAACTATCTGTTTCGTCGCGAATCGGGGAGATTCGAGTGTATGACAAGTATAATAGTCAAGCGAGGTATGATGGAAAAAATATGAATGAACCCTGCGTTATTATTCAATGCCTAGGCACAGTGGTTTTTCCACGCGGTATATACACGGGATGAGTCTACCTCGTATAACCCTACCTAATTAGTAGACTTTATACAATTATCCAATTAATTCAGATAATTAAACAGTTGCACAACGCATTATAACCGTGGCAATGAACTCTGTCTCGTAATTTTTTTCTCACGTGTCGTCTGCAGTAGGCAGATTAATAATGCCGATAGCCTTACGGTGAATATTATCTAACGTAGCTAACTCCGGGAGAAAATTGCAGATTCTCTCTTCGTCGAGAGTCTCGTCTCATTCGAGCTTACAGTTTCGTTCGTGATTATACACCGAGCGCAAGAGAAACGAATGAATATTGGAAAATCATCTCGTTCCACAAAATAATATTTATCTAGCCAAATTTGTTTCTTCTTTTATGTTTTATCGTTACTTTTTCTCTCGATCGGTCTTCTGCAAGACTTCGCCTGGTCCGTTACGTCGGCGTTCCATGTGTTTCTTCGCGTAAACCGAAGAGGAAGGGGAAAAGAAGCCCCCCGAGCTAAGACCGCTGTGTGCGAACGGCAGCTTTTCGAGATTGAACAAAATGTAAATGCAATAGCGAGGGTGCGGTTTAATTGAATACGTATCAGCGGATACGGCCTTGGGAAAAGGATGAGAAATTTCGTCGAAGGCTTCGTTTCCATCGCTGTGGCGGAGGCGGAGGTCGACGCCCGCGGGCTACAGGCTCGACTGGGGGAAACACTAGGAACACAAAAGAACCGCGATGCGAATCTTCTTCACTCTTTTATTTCATTTCCCTTCCGCTCCATTTTTCCCTCAACTTTTTTTTTTTTATTTCCGTTTTTTTCTTTTTTTTATTTTTTTTCTTTATTAAGACCGTCCCATGCCGTCCGATTCCCCTCGCGTTTCGTGCGTGTGCGTGTGCCGTTATCGCTTCAGGTTAATCATTCCGATGCGTGCGTAACTCTCTTTCCCCAGGTACGCGACGCGGCGTCACGCTCGTATACGTAGATATGTGAGTCTCGGTCTCAAACTTCGAGGTACGTAGGTATACGTAGGTAGTGTACATAGATTCAATCCGACCGTTTTGCTCGTCGGAATTCGTTAGTTTAACCCGATGGAAAAACTTTCCTATGATAGAATAAGAAAAGAGACGGAAAAAAATGGAAAGAAATCCGTACTCGGTGCCTCGACATGCCTAGATACAAAGAGTTGAAAACTTCAGGACAAACGAGTAGTATTAATAGTCAATTATAGCTGCAGAACGTCGCGACGCCGACGCTTAACTAGCACCGTTCGCTGCAGGCTCTACTCGTTACGCGGACGTTTCCGTGTTTCATCACGTAACACCTGTTTTGCTAAAGGCCCTTACGCTTTGCCTCTGAATGCTGCGCTGGTGCAGCTATAACATATACCCGGGTAAAAGACCTGGCATACATATACATATACCCTCCTAAGGATCTCTCGAGATCCTCTTTTAATCGCTATCACGTACATACATACCACATGTACAGTGTACACCCGGACCCCGCACCACCGAATGGTAGATAAAATGGTCGTATAGTTGTTAAACGGTGACTCGGTGTGGGTGTATACCTAACTCGCGGTTATTTTCTCGTTGCAATTAAGTTCAAGGAATGAGCGTAGAAATAGTAAACTAAATCCAACTAAGTTTAGGTGTAGGTTTACGTGTAGACAAGCTTACGTCTACGTACAGAGCACTGCGTTTTTAGCTACTCGAGTAGGCTGCTGCGGCAGGAGGGTGATCGTAATATATTATAGCTATAAGTTACGTCAGTGCATGTACTGCAGCTTAACAGGATAGATAGATATAGATAAGGCGCATGGGTGGGTGATGGAGGCGATAGAAAGTGCAGCATTGGGAAAGTCTGCGGCTGCAGCTAGAGAACGGCCGAGTAAACGTAATCATAAATTATTCTCTCGTGCGGTTCTACATATATATATATATATATATATATATATATATAGGTCTTGGTGAAGTTCTTCTACGTGTATGTATGTATGTACGTATGTATGTATATACATGCTATATGCATACGTTATACTCCTACATGGGCCCAGATACTATTCAATACTCGCGAAACTATCCTACAATTAGAGGTATAACAGACTCGCTCGCTGTTCTCAAAGTCTGCGCGTATAAGGTATACATACAAGCGCTAAGTGATAACCAGCTTTCGATATACAAGCTGCTATTGCTGTCTCGCTTGCGAAACCAAGTATACATTATTTAATCAGTGCCGTTTCGTGTATTCAATCGCGTTGTATATACATATAGGTATGTGTGCAAAGGTTAGCGCTGTTAGAAAAAAGAGGAGAGAAAGAAATCTTATTCCGTGTTTCCTTCTTTTTTCTTTTTCTTCCTCATCTCTTCGTAACCTTAAGACGGTGAGCGATGGCCATCGAGGGTGCGGAATATAATCGAAGGTGAAAACTGATAGAGAGAACCTAGATTCTCCGGCACTTCTTTCCTCGTCGCGTTGGTTAGGTAGTGTTAATAAATAAGGGTGCGGCTCTCCTGGCACAGTGTTCCACGAGGGTACGGATGCCGACACGTATCGGCACTAGAGGCACACTCGCACAGTGCACTTTCCGTCCAGGAATAGGGGGAACCGCGGGGAACCATTGAGGATCGAACAAACGCCATGTGAATGCGAATAAGATGACCTAAGTAAATATATGCGGCGACAAGGCTTCCTTGTAAATAAGGGGTGTGAGACGTTGTACCCGTTCTTTGTTCGACCTTCCATGTCCGACCTCCAATCGTCGGCAAACTCCTCTGCTTCCACCACGAACGCAAATGTACCTGTAGAGAGATCTTCGAACCCGAACCTCGCGCAATAGATCGCATCGCGAGTCTCCGTATCGGAGACGTTTTCCTCCTGGACAGAATAATTCCGCGTCTTCTGATCTCTCTTCCCAACGGACCACCCGGTAGGTAATTCCTATATAGTTCGAACCTACCCGGAATAGTGTAACACCGAAGGTATGGAAGGCAGGCGTATAATAACAGCGTAACATATTATGTACATATTTTTCTTAGCGTTCTTGCATAATTCCAATATATTTTATGCGTTGCGTGTGGCGTGCATTAGATACGCAACGGTATTACATTCGGTATTGCGGTAAGTCAGGGTATGGGTAGCGTAGTAGGTGGCTGTAGAGTGTGCTGGAGCCACATGCACCTATCGGTGAAGGTAGGTAGGAAGATATAACATAGGTTAGAGAATTCCCGTGGCTGGTTGGCAAGGCAAGGCGGTTCGGTGGATGTTGCGGTGCAAAACTTCGTTCCCCGAGTCCCAACTCCAGAAGTGTTTATTATGATAATGGGCTGGTATTACCTGCGGGATTCTCACGGTGTCAGTGTCGCTACTCCCGTACACCACCGCGCCGCCCGGTCAGAATATAGAAAATAGTTAACATCAGAGAAAAGGAAAATAAAGGTTCACCGGGACGGAACAACGAGGAATCCCCGTGTATCAAGCGCGAGTTACACGCCAAGAATTCGCATTTATAATGTTGATTGGATGAAAATTACAACCTGCCCTTTCTCGGCCCGTTTCATTACCTCTTTTTCTTATTCTTCTTATTATTCTCCTCGACTCCTCCTTTTCCCCTTCGGACTAGGTATTCTTTGCTTACCGGCCCCGATCGCCTTCGTGTTCGAGTCAGCGGAATCGAGGAGATATTTCACATACCGGGTGCGCCATCATAGACAGATTAAGGACTAAAATTTGGTCACGGTCCTCCTCTGCCTTGGAGGAAATCCCTCCGGAGAGGGATTTCAAATCAACGAGATTTCCGGTCAATTCTATTTCCGGGGAAAGTCACTCCTCTTTCTTCATTCGCCCATCTATTCTTCTATAGATGAAGAGCTTTGCGGTTTTTGTTGCGAAGGAAGACTTTGGCCAGCGTGCCGTCGAACCTTCAAGATTATCTACCTGTATTATACCTTTACCTTGACACTGCAACAGTGGTTGACTTGAACTTGCATCGACCAAAGACACGGTCGACTGCCCAAGGACAATCGCGACGCTCTGCCTCCGAGAGAGGGGCACTGTACAGTGTGCAACTCTATTGTCGACCGGCGTTCCTCATCTTTATGCTATTCGCTCGTTTGGTTAGATCCATCAACTTCCCACCAGGTCATTCCTTGTCTGGAAAATCTGAATAATCTCGTATCTCGGAATATCCCGGAATTCGCGGTTATTATCTATTTCGGAGGATCTGCGGCCGACATTCAGAAGGCAGTTACAACGCCCACTGGGTATAACGTACCACACGCCGTGGGCGAGCGGGAAAATTGCTTCGCTCGCTGTTATCAGGCTAATTACAAGTAAATAAAGCACGCTACGTTTATTGGGGGGGTGTATTAAACGGCAGCGTAGTCCTCCGGCGGCGGTTTCGGGAGCGGAAGGGCGAAAGAGCAAGTCTGTAAGGGTCTTCGTATCAGGGTACGTGCGTTATCTCATACCTCTGCGGGCCACATTGCGGCCGTAGGCCGTACAAAAGGCAGAGTTGCGCCAGACCCCGGTGTGCCTATATCCGCAGCTTTGGAGTATAGTGGCCCGTAGTGTTTGCTCACGGGACAAAATGGTTATGCCATTCCATAAGTGACTCTTACCGGGTCGAGATTATATGCTCATAGTATAGAATATCCATAGGCTTGTATGTATAGAAATAGTTCATTCAAAAATCTTGAAAGGACCATCGTTTTGAGAATATTTCAAACGAACGGGCACCACACATCTGTGCCTGTACAGGTATACATTGTAGTACCTTCGCGAATTAGAGTAAATACGGAGCCAGTCTGTAGAGAGTTAAAGGTAAAAGGAATAAATAAGACGGAATCAAGGAGCTCGGCTTTCACCACCTGTGTCAAATATTCCTTGAGTAAAACGTACTAGAGCATCGAAAGCTGTATATCCTACTCAGCTTCCGATACGCCCGCGTGAGTTCAGCCCCGATAGACCAATCTTTCACGATTCTCGAGAGATGAACAAAAATAAAGAAAAGGTAAACTGAAGAAAAGAGAGAAGAGCCCGGTAGGTAAAAATTGGCTTTCGGGTTGAGCTCCTAAGGCCCGGGGAAGACTCTCTGGGATTAAATCAGTTGGTAATCTACTCCTGCACTTTCTGCCCTTTTATAACTTTCTTCACAACAGACGTAAGCACGGAAACGAGGCGGTGTATCCGATATTTTCCAAACTTTCTTCATCCTCTCTGCAATAAATTATCTTCCGAGCATGAACGTTCACTCTAGAGATTCGACTTAAGCCGAGGAAATAATGAAAATCGATTTTTCACTCCCCGTACAGGGGATATACGATAAAACAGAGAACTGTTACGATGATGAATGCTTCAAACCCCAGTCTGCTGATTACTCAACCGCGACATTTACTCATTTGCGTTTAGGTATCTGGGGCAATAAGCCAGCTCTGCAGGGTGTAGCTAGTCAACCCCGGCAAGAGTTCCGTGTCAGTCTTAGTTCGGCCATAGTCTCGTACAGTATTCTCTACATTAAGCTCAGCCCTCGGATCGTAAAAACTTTTACGTTCGAACCCAGGATGCGAAATAACTTGGGCTGTGGCTCTCAGCTCTCGCCTTGACGCCTACAACGATCCCAGGGCTCTCGTACCTGCTACGCTGACGAACACTGACCAACTTTGTTAACAAGGATAACGAGGTGGCAGACCATTTTCCGATACGGACTTGCGCAAGCATGCCATCGATGATCTATCGGGGGGTGGCACACCTAGAATAAGGTACATGCCATTCCCATTCTGCATTTCGAATCGCAATTCCGGTCCCTCGGCCAAATAATTCCTAACAGTTGCGTGGAGTAGCTAGCGTACGGGCTCTGGCGAGGGGTCGTTAATTACGCCCAAAGCTTTAATTAGATTTAGGATGAGCTGCATGCGAGGCGATGCCGTATGCATACATGCATAGATACGTGGGGATCACAAGCGTGAAACTAACGTTAAAGGTAGAAATGCAGGAACGATTACCTACACCGAAATGGAACACCGGGGAGAGACTAACGGCGAGGTGGAACGACGCGGACATCGAATATGCATTAAAACGAGTGAAAAAAGGGTGTCTCTATATGTCGGTGAGAGGGAGACAGAGGTACAGAAATAGCGAGAGAACGTGCCGCCCGTTGCCGATGCTGCCATTGCATTAGATATTCTACGGGTGAAAATGCCTGCTAAATTAATCATTTTACATGCTATGCTGCTCCACAGCTACACTTACATCCGCCGCTCCCCCGCTAGCACCGCTATCTCATATATGCATCAGCTGCCAGACTCTTTTTCCCCACTCAGATTTCTACCGCATTTTTCATGTTACGCGGGCGGGGTAACTTATCCCTGAAGAGTGTATATCCGATACGGTTCAGTGGTCGGAAGACATCTTCTGCTCCGTATGTATATACCTCATTTAGCGCAGTAGTTGAGAACATTTTGAGCCGAACAGGCCCCATTATTCCAGTATCGTGCCCGTCCCGGTCCTCAGGGAATTGCCTGCACTGTACACTGTACCGAGGCGAGGGGCTTGGTGAGCGTCCGGGCGAGCTCACACGCCACGGGCAGGAGAGCCGGGTAATGTAATTTACCGCTACTCACCGAGCTCTAGGGCATATTTCTGCGAACATAGAAAACACGCGGCCCATAGGCCTGCCGAGTCTGAGCGCAAACGTCGAGATGATTGCAGCGGCTGGTAGATCGAGGTAAACATGGGAATAGAATCGGGGGATGAAAATGGGAGTCGCGTATTCGACTCGAGCATTATGACCTAGTTTTTCGGCTCTGGTTCGCGAAGGCCACCGCGAGTAACGCGGAGCTGCAGGTGGAGAGAGAGAGAGAGAGAGAGAGAGGGGGAGAGTTGTAAATGGAGGGAGACGCTTTCGAAAGCACTTTCGAAAACAAGTTCAACGTCGAGCTTACCCGGAATTTACGTTCCGCGCTCTCTTTTCAGCCCCCGCGAGGCGTACATGGGGCGAAACAAAAGCTACAACGATCGCTTTGCTGCCGTATACTTTCGAAGGTAACACTCTGCGCAAGATCTTCTCTCCCCAGGTATACAGTATATGTGTACCTGTGTACGTACTCAATTGACCAAACCCAGCAGCTCGTACATATATATATATGTATAAGAGGAAACAAGGCAGAGACGTCACGAGAATTAGGCTTTGTTTAAATATTCGCTAGCTTTCGGCAAGAAGAAGGAAAAAGAAATGTAACCGAATGATCGATTAGTCGCGGTGTGAGCCGATGCAAAGTCGACGCATTTGATGAGGAGATCGTATAAGGAGGTTGTTTCAGTTTTATCAAGCTGCCATCCTACGACCAATTACCAGAGACATCTTCGAGATGAATCTCATGAAAGGTAGACTCGCCGTGCGGGGCTGGAGCGACGAGGTCTGTTTATGGATTTCCTCGGTTACACCGACGTCGTCTGACTGTCTGAGAATCTCTCTGGAATAACGGGGGTCTTTTATTTTTTTGTTATATTCGAGTTGCGCGCCGTGGACGGGTTCGCAAACTCCAGGAAACTAGAAAAAGGTCTTCTCGCTCGAGTCACAGAGCTGTTCTACGCGATTGACGAGTGACAACTCGCGGATGACATCTCGCCGTCTTGTTTTTAGGAGAATTTCAATTTCCCGGGTATTCCAACTGTTTCTAACGCGGCGTGGAAACCTTTACCGGATAAAAGAGGATCGACCTGTGCTTCTACTCGGGATAGTCAGGTCCGAGGCTAACTGCAACGGTAACTAATTAGCGCGTGATATTATCCAGCAATGTATATATACCTAAATAACGAGGGAGAACTAACGGTGCATAGATATACTTATCGAGGAAACGGACAAGTTTCAGGGAGAAAAAAAAAAGAAAAAATTACAGCGACGATATTAGGCGGTCTTACGCAGTACCGCGTACCGTTGTCTCCACTGTCCTCGCTAATGATTCTCTGCAGGCAACTACGGTCCGGGGGCAAATATTGCGTGGACAAAGACACGGCGCCACTTTGCACCCCGCGGCTCGTTAGCGAGTCATTACCGAACGAACGAATGCCGAAGACCTCACCACGCCTCGCCTCGCTTCCCCCGAACCTTCAGTTTTCCCCCTCGGAGAGGGGTGTGCCCGAAGAAAGAACGGAAGAAGAGAACGAAGAAGAAAGGGAGAGAGGGGGATTACCCTTAGGAGGCGAAAACTTCCCGGTCTTGGGGTATAAAACCGCGTAATTGTAAAACGATGAAACGGCATTACTCGCAAAGGCGTGTGCCACACATCTTCATTCTTTTCTTTTATTTTTTCCTCCACCTCCCCCTGCGTGCACGCTTCACGACTTTCCTCTTTTACTTTATTTCCTTTTATCTCTCTTCTTTTATCTAACTGTTATACTGCCCCACGTTACTGTTACTGTTACCATTGCGATCCGGTGCAATCAACCAATCAACCACATTCCCCCTACGGTTGACGATATGTTTACGGGGAGAGACGCTCTCCACTAGACCGGTCGGAGGTCGACTTTTCAGACTTTCAAGAGACGAACGGCCCCTTCGCGAAGACTGCCTTTTGTTTTTACTAGTTAGACATTTTCTCGTTATTTCTTTTCATACTTAGTTCCCAGCATTCTCTCTCTATCTCTCTCTCTCTCTCTCCTTCACTTTATACCTATATCCACCTTGTCCTAACGGGGACGTGAGCTTATGCCGTTACACACGCGTCATCTCTCCTGTATTGTGGAGGTAACAAACGCCACGTACCTGGAATCGACATTCGAGCCCGTATACTCGGAGCGTTGCTTTCTTCGAAAAGCAATATCGACGCGTACAGATTTGACACGAGAAACGACGGTTCTCAGGCCCCTTATAGTTACATAGCAACCATGAAACGATCAATGATGATACCGCTGTTTTGTGTTGATTATTTAATAAGAGAATTCAATTAGAGAAACGATTAATAGATTGTTAATTGTTTTCATTATTTGTTACAGAACAACATTACGCCGCGGCGGATTCTAACAGCTCGACACCAGCAAAGAGTTTTGTTCCCTGCAAGGTGTGCGGCGACAAGGCCAGCGGTTACCACTACGGAGTTACTAGCTGCGAAGGTTGCAAGGTAAGCACCATTACCGTGGATCGATCCATCGATAGACCCGATACTTGCGAGGGCTACTTTAACAACGAGATCAGAATACACCCATGCCCTCGCGTTTTCACCTACGTATACCAAACTACCTCTTCTTTTGTTGCCCATTTCAACTCGCATCATCGTTATAGACCGTATAGTTCCCTTATTTCCAAGTGAGACGCGGGGCGTAAGGCAAAGGCAAAGGCAAAGGCAAAGGCAAAGGCAAAGGAAAAGGAAAAGGAAAAGCAGAAGGAAATATAAAAATCACGCACGTGTTGATCGAGTAGAGACGGCACCTGACTCTGCAACTTTAGAGTTACGACCGAATTAACCCCTAACAGCCAAGAAGCTTTAACGACCCTCGAATGTAGTGGCTAGTGGTCACGAAGTCAAAAAACATCTACCCCGCTGTCCATTACCTGCCTACTCTTTTTTTTTACGACCATCGGCATCTGATCCTTTTTTTCATCCCCTTATACTCTCACTCTTCCAACGAAAAACGAGACTTTTAGAAGCCTGGACATATATTTTTGAACGTCGTCTTGCAGCAGTTTCTAATTTACAAACAATACAAGAGGTACTTACTGCAAGAGTACCTCAATGGTGTAGATAATATTTATACTAAATATTTTTACTGTTTTAAAACGCAATCGCGAGATTTGTACAACTGAAAAATAAAACTAGAGCATGAATAATAAACATGAAAGACATGTTGCTGGCCATACCATCGAAAATTTTCATCGATGGTTCACAATTAGTGATAGTCTGTGACCGTAGCCTAGAGGGAACACATAAACTACAGGCCCAGGGATCAAGCACACTGCGCTCTTCCCTGTGAGATTGGAACACGGAAGCCTTACGCCTGGACCGGACCAAGATAACGGTGAATTAGCATCCGGCTAGGAGGATACTTGAGATCCGCAAACGCCGCGTGGATCTAGGAGCATTGCACTCAAACTTATCGCGGTAGGACTATAGTTCAGCGAAATTCTTCGTTGTTCCAAGTTTTCCGAGCACTCCAGCTTAAAAAACCTTCGAGTACTCGTAGGAAAAAAATGTATGTCGTAGCCAACGCGGTAGTAGCTCTACGAAATTCTATCGATAAACAACTCGTTTCCACTGTACGATGCGTGGCTGGCCGTACGCCCGACTCTCTACTAGCCGCGGCCGACTGCACACGTCTGTACTACTGACACTCGTCCGCCCGGCTTGGCAAACTGTAACGACTGTTACTACTTTAGTGTTTCATGCGGTACGAGTCTTTACTACTGACACTCGTCCGCCCGGCATGGCAGGCTATAACGACTGTTACTACTTAGGCGTATCATGCGATACTAGTCAGACAGTTGTTGAACGCTATTATCCACAATACTGTAAAATAAAAAATAAAAATTGAATATAAATTTAGCAAATATCTCGAATTTCGTCCTGCGTTTTTCAATTTCCGCGTCATAGCTGGATTGAGAATGTCTGGTAATTTTGTTAGCCCGAAAGGATCGCCTCGTTTGTAGTCGTAAGTGATGTATTGATCTACTTTTACCGAGTTTCGTATTGATCAGTGAACGCGCAACGTAACGCCCCTAATTATCAATAGATCAGCATCTGTCTATACGTCGTTGTGTAGATGTTTGGGTGATAATGTGATACGCCAAAGAGGATATTGGAAGCCTGCGGATAACTGGTATACCTATCTTCCTGTCTGCCTGTCTGTCTGACGTTCGCTTATCTCCCTACTGTGCTCTATATATGTACATTACGTTAATTAACACAATCGAAACGATTGCCAGTGGTGTAGGCGGCTTGGTATTGTGGATATTTCAACTTTCGACAATGGGCTTGTTTGCTAATACCCACGGAGCGTTTGAACTCCCCTAGGGACGTTGGGAATGATATTGGTGCCTGGTTACGAAATTTGACGAAAAAAATATCGAGGGTGTTCAACTCCGGGATGTTTTTTAGATCGTCACTTTTGAATGATGAGTTTGCATTCGGTTTCCTGCTTCCGCGTGAGCAGGCGAGACACACATCCCCGGGATCTTCAAGCGTTGTGATTTTAGGTATTACTTTAACAATGCCCGGGTTAAGGGTTGAATTTGAATAGCGAAAATTGTAAACGCAAAGTTTTCCCCTGCTTCAAGTTGCACCTGAATTGTGCTCGAGTTACCTCAAAGTTACCGAGAGTTATCCGAGCTTCCCGAGGCCCTCTACTACAGCTCTAGCTCCGGCTCCAGTTCAAGCTCAAGCTCAGTTCATAGAAGTTGAAAATATATTGTCCAAATTAAATAATCTCCCCTAATGAAAACCTCTATCTCTGTTTTTATCAACGTTCAGACGAAACTTTTTCCACCCTCGACGTAGGTATAGGTATACCCACATACAATGGAACGGTTAATCATAATACGCTGGTTGCCAAGCGAACCAGCTCGTCGTCGGCAGCAGCAGCAGCAGCAGCAACAACCAGGTCAAATTTGTCTTCCGTTGTTACGCTACAAAAACAACTTTCAGCGATTCTTTAATAATTCCAAAAAATCATACGCGGTGAATTTATTTGGAACAAATTCTAGTTAGGTACACAGATCGGGCCGGAAGCTCGGAACGGTTTAAATTTAGACCCTTTCGTGTTGGCGAACATATCGGGCAAGTACCCATATGGGCTAGAAAAAACTCTCGAATCATTAATGCAGCGGAGTACTTGATGATCGCTTTCCCGCAACTACCACCACGCCGCGTCGTGCCAAGTTTTTAACTTGTTTATCGACCAGCCTCGACGTGCCCCATACTTTATCGGCCGGTTCGAGGGTAGTTACACGATATTTCGCACGCGAGCCTAGCTTACTTTCGCACACTCGTAAACTGGGACGAGATATAAATATTGCAAACTAAAACGATGCACATGCACATTTCTATTGAAAAATTCTGAACGACCCGTTTTATCCATCCTTCCAACGCTATCAAATTTGACTAGAAATTTCATACATCCATCGGCTGTAGGGTCTGCGTTTTATATTCTTCAATCGCTATCTAGTTGATCTCGATTTTTAACAGCGGCTATTACAAGTATGTTTCCGTTGAATCAGCTTACAGCTTGAAATATCGAGGCATATTGCTATTTCCCGCCACTTTGTTCCTCCGCTGTTCAAAGTTGAGAATATATTGACATTTCCAACCTCGACTCGCTGGCACAATTCCACCGCAAACTGCGCTCCGAGTTAATAAACTTTCATGGCTGCGGGCTCGATAGACCCACGGTGTAGTTTTTTAGTATTTTTTATTTCTTTTGCTTTTTTTTTCTCAGAGAACATTCAAAACCACACGTTACACGAACGTCACCCCCGAGGCTCCTGTTTTTTTTTTTCTTCGTTCTTTGTTTTGTTTTTTCAATTCAAATAAAATACATATCAATTACCGATTCTCGCTGTAAACTAACCGAAATCGAAAATAAATATGAATTTATCTTTATTCGAAGTATAAACCGCATCCTGGAATAATCATTCCGTATCGTAGTTCGCTCTCTACCACGTTAAACAATCCCCTAATAAGGGTATCCGTATAGTGTCCCAAGTTTTGGTCGGTGATCTACGCGCGGTTCCCACTTCCTGCGGTGGTGGTGTACCTATCTCAAACCGTCGTTGGGTTAATTATTATTGAAAGTTTAGGGCGTCCGTAGGACCGTACATGGTTTACTACTTTGATCTCCTAGCTGGGAGCTGGTAATTATTTCATGCAAGTAGCTAGACCGAGAGAGAGATGAAGAGGAGAGAGAAAGATAATATTGGGAAGAAGAATCCGCGTTCCGTTATTGTTCTTTTTCCCCCTCGACCGCGTATCGGGTTGGCAATATTTCTCTTATTGCGAATGGGGGAGAGCTGCAGCAGCGGCGTTGTATATACCTCGCGAAGAGGAGGAGTGGGAGATTCGAAAAATAAAATAAAGTTGCAGAGAGACGATATCGAGCTACCATTTTTCATGCCCTGTGCCCCGGTTGTTCCTACTACACCGCACTACACCTTCTATCCCGGTCATATCCCACGGTAGATAAATAAAACTGAATTATGCATAAGCCTTTAGGCCCGGGGAACGAGAGTGGTTTCTCTTCAGACATGGCCGAGCTGGACGAGGTGTTTTCGCATGGGGGATAAAATGGGAAATAATCTCCATAAGCGAGCTTGCAATAACAAATTAACCATTCATGGCAATGAAAGTAATCAAAGCTCGCGGTAATATCAACTGGCTGCCACCCTGATCCATTGATTGGGGTTGATGCCAGTATGCTCGGCCATTGCGGTATTGTTCAGCTATCGATGACGACATGCAAAATAGGATACAACCACCGATAACCGAATTGTATGAGCGGATGGCTCGGGCTACCACCGAGTCAGCTTGCTTCTGTTACCCAAAGTACAAAGAACCCCTCTGTCCAACATACATGGAATCACCGCGACGTCGCGTGCCGAGAGCTAACCAATTCCCATTTCAATTTCCAAATTGACACTTCTCTGATCAATTTCAGGATAGCTCTTATTCTACCGACTGGCTCAATTTGGTCTAACAAATCTTTACTGTAAAGTAAATAACCCACGAGGGACGGTCTATCGAAATAATGCAATACGTCTCTCTCTTTCTCCCTTGCGAGGAGATGAAATTGCCATTCTTTCATACCGAAATTTACAATTACATATTCTTATTCTCTCTTCAGGGTTTCTTCAGACGAAGTATACAGAAGCAGATCGAATACAGGTGTCTCCGAGACGGCAAGTGTCTAGTGATAAGACTGAATCGCAATCGTTGCCAGTACTGCAGGTTCAAAAAGTGTCTAGCAGTCGGCATGTCCAGGGATTGTGAGTAACATTTCTCTTATATCCTCACACCCGATTGCCCAAACGAAAGAACCACCCAACACGTTGCATTGTACCTCGATATCTTATTTTTTCACCCAATTCACACAGCCGTACGATACGGGCGAGTGCCGAAACGGTCGCGGGAAAGAGGCCAGGACGATACTGTCGCCACTACTACGGGCGTGCAGCAGATAACGGCGACCGGAAACACCCAGCCTCCGACGCCGATAGCCAGGGTTCCCTCGGCCGCCATCGAACCGGATCAGTCTGATGCGGATACTAAACAATTGGCAGTTTACGACGTCATTTTAACCGTTTCTCAGGCCCATCACGCCCATTGTGGATTTACGGAAGAACTGACCAGAGGATTAGTAAGGAAGCCAATGATCATGCCGGTAATTATCCCCAGAGGAAGCGAGGCGATCGATCAGTTACAGTATACGAGATAAGTAAAGAGGGTGTTATTTTTGTTTCATTCCATTCCTCGTTTTCCAGCCCGCAAGTCCGGAAGATCCAGAGGCAGCCTCCTCGACAGCGGAAGCGGTAGAATCCCAGAGAATCTGGCTGTGGCAACAGTTCGCTGCTCGAGTAACACCGTCCGTACAGAGGGTCGTAGAGTTCGCTAAACGGGTACCCGGGTTCTGCGATCTCACCCAAGACGATCAATTGATTCTGATCAAGGTCGGATTCTTTGAAATCTGGCTAACCCACGTCGCTAAAATGGTTTCCGACACGTCAATGACCTTCGACGACGGTACTTACATCACCAGACACCAAATGGAACTCATGTACGAGGTGAGGCGCGAAAAAAAGAATTGATTCAGAGAACTTTGTCTTCCTCTCTCTCTCTCTCTCTCTCTCTCTCTCTCTCTCTCTCTCTCTTTCATTTGTTGATCGATCTCGTTCTAATTTTTCAGCCGGAATTCGTGTCCGCTGTTCTACAGTTCGCGGCCTCCCTGAACGCTCATCAACTAAGCGACACGGAACTGGGCCTGTTTTCGGGGGCAGTTTTATTGGGGGAAAGACCCGGTCTGAACGACGTCAAGGCCGTCCAGAGGCTGCAAGACAAACTTCTCGAGGCCCTACGCGTCCAGGCTGCCAGAAGTCACGCGACAAGCGAAGCGAGCGTTGCTACGAGCGTTGCCCAACGTTTGCCAGAGCTAAGAGCCCTAGGTACCCGTCACGCCAACCTGTTGGACTGGTTCCGAAGGAACTGGCCAAAGTTGAGGCTCCCTCCGTTATTCGCCGAAATTTTCGACATTCCAAAATGCGAGGAGGACCTTCAGTGAATTATTATTATTATCATTATTATTATTATTATTATTATTATTATTATTGATATCATTATTATTATTATTATGTCATTACATCCTTTATTTCACACACGCGGATCAAGTGAAATATATGCAACGGTGATTTTATACGCGGTACGAGGAGGAAAAGAGAAGAGAGAAGAACTTCACTAAAGTATATACTATGTCTGATACATGCATATCGAGAGACGATCTCCGAATTTTTTAAAATTATATACGAGCTGTTTCAATTGTTGTAGGGAGGGATATTCTATTAGGCCTTTTTGCTCAACGGATCTGTTATCCGTATCACCGATCAATAATTGTGCTGTTTGATTAGATAATTGGGGTGAATAATTATTTCGCGGAATCAGAGGTGGAATCGGTGCGGAAATTTGTAATTCCTTTTGAATTATGAACAAACGTAGACAGATTTCGGAGTCTCCTTTCTGTACATATTATATATTCCTTGAATCAAGGCGATACAGAATGATGTGAAATCTGACAGACGTTATACTTGAATTTCGGAGATTTGTAGAATAAGTACAGCGAACTCGTGTATAAAATATGCATTGAAATACTCAAGGCGTAAGTTTGAAAGGTTTTTTTCTTGAAGAGAAATATAAAAAAAAGAAGGAAAGAAGTCAAGAACGGCGGAGACGTTATGTCGGTATAATAGAAACGGAAAAGGACAAAGCTCAATTTCAGTGTAATTAATTGTTAAACGATACCCTAAATTTATTATTATCATAATGTTTAAGATATTATTAAAAACACGCGATGATTCAAATGCACTGATTGCAGTTAAACATCACAATTCCATACATACTGTATTCGTTTCGAGAACCATCAACAATTATACCGTCACAAAAAAAACGACAGTAGTATATGATTCGACACTTGCAAAACCATGAATACACATGCACACACACGCACACACACACACACGTACCTCTACAAAGTCGAGAAAAGACGAAGAGAAAAATCCTATTTGACATCGCGGAGTAAAATTTTGAACACTCAATCTCTCCGACCTTATACGCGTAGGTACATATACAATATACATACATACATGCATATGCATATGCATATGCATATATGCATATGCAGTCCGGGGAAGCGGTGGGACTTAGGTTTACCGATAACAGAGGCGAGGAAACTGTTTTTCGTAATACTATATAGGTATTGATCGATGATATACTTGGCAATATGTATTAGTATACGTTTCACGACTGTGCTGCAATGAATACTCATCCGTCACGATGTTCCCGTCGTTCCAATCGTATATTGACGAATATAAGTAAGCGGTCGTAGACGATAGATGCGAAATCGAGGGCTCGTCATCGACGGGTACATTGGTTAAGAAAACGTACGAATTGGAACGCGGGTTTCGAGTCGGAAGCTCACTCGACACATCATTCTAAACTCTATAATATATTATAACTATCTAGCGATACACTCTTACAGTTCAACTGTCCTACTCAAAGTTCTATATAATAAATAAGTATATACTAGCTTATATAAGAGGAGATATTAATTGAAGAAGTCTAGTTAATTTAACAAAACATCACTTAACACATAGTATAATACAATATAATATAAATATAAATATAAATAATATAATATAATATAATATAATATAATATAAAATAATATAATATAATATAAACATCAACTATATATATACATATACATATACATATATATATATATATATATATATATATATATATATATATATATATATGTTTATATAAAATATATAAAATTCTAAGTACTATACATGTATATATATGTACATATACGTGTATATATGTATATATATATAGGAAATCCCCGAAGACTTAAGGAATTCCTCTAGAGCGTATATACATATACATATACATACATAATATTATACATATAAATAATAATATATCTATTAGGCGCATGCGCTACGAATCTCGATCTATGCAATCTATTTTTATTACTCGACGTAGAATAGCGAATTACATTAGGATTTACTGTGTTTTATATATTATATGATCGAAATTGAAAGGCGATCGAGTTGAGACGGCATCGAGTTACGCTGATTGTTGCTATAAAGTTTTTTGCAATATATAGATATATATATACATATATACGTATACTTATATCGTATGAATAATATAGAGACATTATACTATTTAGAGAATTGTAGAAGCAGAAGATTTAGAAGAAAGAGAATGAGAAGAAGGGAAGAAAACTAGTTGAGAAAAAAAAAAAAAGAATTAAATATTAGCGAACCTCGTTGGCGATTTTTAAGACAATCGGATTCGATAAACCGGACATATACACATATATTATTATTATTATTATTATTATTGTTATTATTATTATTATTATTATCATACCGCGGCGAATTCGAAGAGAAGTATCGTTATTGTTAAATGCATACTTCTCTTACGGCTCGATTGAATTTCTCTTTCGGCTCTAAAACTCATGCAGCCTCTCTTTCATGCTCTGAAACACTAATAACTCTCTGACAATGATTAGAATAATGCATAATAATATTATCTGATATGAAATTATTATTATTACTATTATTATTATTATTATTAATAGAGAAATTAATGTTACATAGGGTACATTGTACTTAATCAACAATTATTATACATATAAATACATATTTGAATATATGTGCATGTGTATATATATATATATATATATATAAATATATATAGGAATATATATATATGTATATAGGTATATATATATTCATGTCTTATATTATCATTATTATCTTCACGATATAAAATCTCAATTTTAAGCGCTCACATCAAGTTGTGAATAAACATATCATACCTATCTAATATATTGAAAGGATATTACAGTTTAATATAATATATTTGTTACTAATAGGTGTGGATTTAACGCAACACGTTCTCGCCTCCGCTGCCAAAAGCTTTAACTTTATGGTTGCGTATCGACTTTGTTATTCAAAATCGTTTAATTTTTTTATTATTACTCGCTTTCACCTACTCTTCATCCATTTCTCTTTTACGAGCGAAGTTTTAGGCTGCTGCGACGACGACGTGGTACGATAAATCTATGCGATAAGTATTTGAAAATTGTTTCATTAGAATATATATATATATATATATTATATATATATATATTCACAATTGTATCGTTTCAGAATCTAGAACGTAGTCGTATGTGCAGTTAATTCTAACTTCTTTCAAAATTTCTAGTCCTGATTAAATTTTTTTGATTTTTATTTCTTTCCACGCTTTTTTCAATTTAATCTCTTGTCTCTTGTGTTTCAATTTTGTGCTCATCGGGAGTTCTGGAATTGGTAATATATATATATTGTCAAATTGAAACGGCCAAATATTTAATTAGCGTATAACGGTTAGCTTTAGTACGCCTAAAATAAGTTTACTACTTTAATTGGTACATTTTTTTCTCCTGTTTTTTTTTTAAATATATTCACTTGAATTATTTCGACCACTCGCGTTTATGCTTTGTTCATCGTTTATTTAAATGTTTTCGATTCGGTGCTACTCAAATATCATCTAATCTAATGTTAATTAATACGCTGGGAATTGTATTGTATAAATGTTGATAAGATCGTGTGTCGGATTAAAATTGAAATTCGGAAAATTGTGTATTCCATACATACATATATATATATATATATATATATATATATATATATATATATATATATATATATATATATATAATATATATATCTAAAGGAATTATTTCATTTGACTTCATTCATTCTATTTTATGTAAATATCTCCTCTCTATCGAAATTTTTCTAACGAGAATATTATTTGCAATTTGGCAATCGTACCTATGACGTGATAAATTGTAAAATGGCGGGTTGAATTCGCGTGAGAGATTGTTTTTATTTAATTTTTTTTTTATCTTACTATTTGATATTACTTCTTCTTCGTTTTTTTTCTATTAAATATATACATAAATATATATATTATATTACAAACGACTGCTCTATACTGCTAAAGTACAAATGTTTCATTTAATTATTTTATAAATAATTAGTTTGTTAGAAGTTAGTTATAAAAATTATCACATATATGTATAATATATAATATATATAATATATAATAAATATTATATTATATATATATAATATAATATATAATATAATGTTATATATATATATATATAATAAATATATACATATTTATTTATAACGTCGAAAAAAAATCTATACATTATTATATACGGGCGCACTAATTTACGTAATTAATTATAATTGTCCTTACGACCTCCTTGAAGTAGACCTTAAGATACAGAATACGTACTTAACTTAACATAACGAACAAACACCCGGATTATTTGCTTCTAAATATCAACTATATATCATATACATGAATACTATTTACAATCTCATTCATCGTACCGGAATTATATTTGCGTTGCTATATCTATAATATAAATAGTATTTAACTACATATTATTAAAATCGGTGATTTATATTTACTCGATATTTTACGATTTTGTTCGCATACGTAAATAAATACATGCATACATACATCTAGGTGTTAATGATAGTTTGATGAATTCGAAGAAAATTATTCCAATCAATCGTCTGGATTATGATATTATACCTATAGGGACAGCAGAATCTGCGACTCGCGAATGGACTCGAATTTCATTTTCACTTACACTCGGCGCTCAACTACAGGTAGATATGCATGGATGGAATAGATATATCTACGTTCTTTCGTATTTTCGGAACAATCACCGTGAAGAGTAGAAGATTCCGTTAATAACCAATTAGCCTGGGTCTTGATTCGAATTGTTTTTGCATTTCGTGTCTTTTGCTCCGAAATTTACATACAAATCGAGAACAGAAATGTGTATTATTATTTGTCGACAAACGATTTTACATCCCGTAGATATGTTTCCACACGTCCGTCAGCACTATACACACTGATTTTTTATCCTGTGATCTAACTACTATATATCATATGCTGTACTACTACTAACTCTGAAAATTATTCTATTCTATTCTCTTCTTTTCTATTCTATCCTATATTCTATTTTATTCTATATCATTAATTGGAATGACAGTGAGTTAATGATTATCGTCGTTATAAGGTGATAATATTAAAATTTGTATATAAATCTATAGAGCCTCTAATGCTGATCAAATCGGTAAAAATATCATACTCAATGTTAATATTAAATCTATACCGATCGTTATGCCTAGATATATTAGTAAAGAAGTTATCGATGAGAAAATATCATGTTCTAGACACGCATATTGTATGATGCATTTGTATATTGTGTTAACGATATCTCAACCTCTTCACTGCCTCAGTTTTCAAAGTTTGTCTTTCTTGCTTTTTTTCTTTCATCTGGTTGTTACTAAAATATAATTGCGACGAGTGATCATTTCCCATTTTCTTCGTCGCTCTTGTTTTTTTTTTCTTCCGACGAGGCGACGATATCTTTGTAAGAAAAAAACGAAGACAGTATCTAACGATTCGACTGATTTTCTTATCTCTTATTCTTAAGTATACCTGCTACTTATATTCACACATTTAAGGAAAATTAGGAGTATTCAAATTCGGCGTGTAAATTATTATGCTTGAAACAATTGGCGAACCGTATTGCATATAGCATACCATAGTCTGGGCCGGCTGTTTATCCACTATTCTCGAACGCATCAATTAACACAATTATTAAATAGCTGTTTCCATACATCAACGCACACATAAGTATTCTATAACTTATCCAAATACGCGCGTTCGAAGCTGATAATTGATTCGCGCCACAAAACAAAAAGCTTGACGATCTGTTGCATAGTGAATGCCGCCTAATTTTTTATGAAGTCCATATTTCATATACACATACGAATGTTGAAAAATTATATTCTACCATGTCTCCTTCTCGTTTCAATCGTTCCCAAACACTACTTCGGAAATGAAAATGGTAAATGGTATGATTTCGAAATCGCTGAATAACACAAATAAAAGGTGAAACAAATAATACACAGCTATGCGTATATCCACAAATAATTACTGCGGGTACTGAAAAATTTTGTCGCTGCAGAAACCGTGTTCTTAAAAATTATACATGCACAGGGTGATCCAAGTTCAACGGGCCATATTCTCAAGGCAGATTCCTTGTAAAATTCTGAGGCCCAATAGCCTCCGAGCTACGGAACCCCTTAGTTGACCAATCACGGAGCTTATAGGTGACGCGGACAGAGCGGAAGTTGCGCAGTGCCCTGGCTATGCGACGCTATACGCTCTGCGATTGGTCGACCAAGATCTTCCGTAGCTCGGAAACTGTCGGTCCCGCGAATTTTCGGTAGAGGAAATTTAGTCTTAGATTCTCGCGAGGAATCTACCCTGAAAATATGGCCGCTTAATCCGAATCACCCTGTATACATTGAAACTATATAATATATATACTGTGTATGGTTTTTAACAGAAGGGGGAGATTGTTAAGAATGAATAATGAAAACCGTCTCTTTGTTTGAAACGAATATACATAATATATATACATATATATGTATATATATATACACACATATGCAGTCGGCTATTTTAATAAACTTTACTATATCTTATATATCTGTATATTAAAATGATATAGATAACTGCTATGTATACCTTAAAACTACTCCTACTACTACTATTTACTACTATTACTTGCTAGAATTTGTTTCCGGACTTGCAGTGGCTTTAAAAGAAGAGAAAAGTAAAAGAAAAAAGAGTTAATTATTGTAAAATTGTATGAAAATACGTTACGTATAATATATATATACATATTATATAAATTCACAAAGTACTTGGTGCCAATTAAAAACTAATCTCTTCTTTAAACTTATGAATAAGTTTAAACGAATGCACTTTAACTGTAATCGTGTATATATATATATTATATATGCGTGCGTGTGTGTGTGTGTATACATACAGGGTGGGGCATTTAAAGTGTTACAGAGCAATAGCACTCGAACCATCATCGGTGATACCTGAAAAAGTTTCAGATGACAGTTGTGTTGTTCGAGAAGTACGTCATACGCGACCTCGTAATTTTGAGTGCTATTGCTCTGTGACACTTTAAATACCCCACCCTGTATATGTATATGTATATGTATATGTGTATGTGTATGTGTATACATATATATGCATACATGCACATGTGAGATTATAAGTAAATCATCGACGATCTTATAAAAAGGGATCTAAAAAATTGAATGAAAATAATGAATGATTAAATAAATAAATAAGCTGTTGCCTCCGAGAGGATTGTGTAGCATGGCAATAAGCAAATCAATTTTCAAAATAGTCATTTGTATGTTTCTATTTCGCACTTGATATTATAAATAATAATAATAATAATAATAATAATGATAACAATAATATTGTAATATTATGTAATAATAGTAATAATAATAATAATAATAATAATAATAATAATGATGATGATGATGATGATAATCTCATGGAGATTGGCGTGCGAAATAGAACTATTTTGAAAGAATAATAGAGGGAAGAGCAAAAAGGAAAACGTTAATAAAAAAACAACAAAAAAATGTTTCGAAGCAATGCAATGGCCAACTCGATTTTTATATTGTATAAACGTTGAATAATATTTATTGAATCACTATAAGCCATATTTTAAAGCTGCCCTCGTAATATATATATATATATATATATATATATATATATATATATATGTATATCATTTATTAATTAATTGACTATATTTATTATTGATTACCTCGGTGCTCGAAATTCAAGTTATCGCGGATATTATATAATATTAGATATTAGCCTTTATTCTCATCGTCAGTCACGTAAGCTCTGGAATATTAATCGAACTTCTATAATTATCAAGGCAAGATATTCTCTTTCGTCTATGCCGCTACACATCATTCAATTATTCATTCATTCATTCATTCATTCATTCATTCACTCATCATAGAGCATTTATCGAATTAGTATATTATCGTGGTAGTGATGAATGAGGCTCTTCAAGGAATACCCCCGTGCACATCTCGCCTAGGGTAGAAGATATTAATCTTTACTTGGATCGCGTCGCTCCGCAAGACTAACAATAAATTAATAACATCGGTATAGAAAATGGATTTGGCTCTATATAATATGAGTTCATTTAACATGCATTTTTCGATCTAGTTCTACGGGGGAGGGTCGTTGAGAAAAGAAAAAATAATAAGATAATGTTTTCTTTTACTTTTTGTCTCTGACATCGATCGATGTGGCATATCGTGTATGTGAATTCTATTCTAACTTTCTTTCGAAAAGTTCTTCGGCTATCATTGCGAGACGTATGTATAATATGTTCTATATTGTAATCATAGCGTACGGAACGAAAAATAACTGATCATATAGTAGCAGACCCCAATTTAAAACAATTATCACGACAAGCCCGATATAAATAATAGTTAAACTTTCACGCATAACATGATATACATATATAACACACTTTTGTTTATTCAGCGTTATGGACTGTACTTTTTTATTGTTATATGTGTTTCTATTTAAATACAAGGTACGATCTTACTACCATTCATATTTCTACTATTAAGTTTATCATAGTTATTAAGCAATAATTATATTATTATCATTATTATTATTATTATTATTATTATGGTCTGTTTGCACTACCCCTCAAAATGTATTGTCCCTCTCGAGAAATGGTGTTGTACTTTTTCATATAAAAGGCATTGCCGAAATAAATATGGGGTTGGAAGGATTAATTCAGTTCAAAGTATACTGTAATTATTTCACCTACCTGCAACGAACTAGTATCAAGAGACTCGGTAGAGTCTCGCGCCAAGTACATTAAAAACAAAGTTTTTTTTCTGTCGCGACTCTACCGAGTCTCTATACAGCTACGGCAATTTTCCGCGGAGTAGGGGGATAAGGTTTCACCGATTCGACCATATTAATTGATGACATTATGGGGGTCTACAACTTATTTGTGAGAATGAGGGTCGAAAAAGCTTTCATTTAAGCCTAACATCCATAGAATCTGTGCACGTATAGCTGAGATATGATAATTTGTAATTTCGAGGTGGCTCGTTTCACGATCTCCGTTTTTCTCCGTCTTCAGCCAATTTCATCGCTTCGGACCATTGCGCATGCACGCGGATCTGTCAAACTGACAGCTAAAGTCAGCCGGCATGTGAAAGATTCACACAAAAATGTTTGATTAAAAACTTTCCACAGAGTAGGGGATAAACATGTTCGGATATGGACCCGATATCTTGTAAACAACAATGAATATTGATCTATGTGATTGATCGTTTACCTCACGTAATGTACTTGGCGAAAGGTTTTTGCACGTGAGGTGTTTTTGGAGTAATATTGAACACTAGGGTCTTAGCCCCTGCATGCGCGCCTCAGTTTGTAGCGCGAATCACCGTCATTACACAGAATATCATTCAACCCATCATCTAGTATTTCGGAAAAATAGTATGCAGTCTTTGTACAATGATAAAAAATCATTATACTATACCTGCGGTATCTCGTACGCCGAATGTGCACAATTAGTTACCCGATGAGTAATTCATATTGTCATTAATCTCATTAGAGGATTTTTTAATTTATATAGAGAGATATAAAGATATTTTTTTAGAAGCAAACATTTAAATAAGGCTGAAACTAGCGGCCTAGCGAAGCGCGCAAATGAAAAGACAATTTGCTCAGTGTTGAGCATTTTTTAATAATATTACAAAGACCGTCGTCTGGGATTTTCGATTATTCTCCAGTTCGGATATCACCACTCGGTACTTCCGCCAAATTCCAACTCGAAATTCGCATGGCAACATTTTTCCTACAGTATATAGTAAAAATACGGCGCGCGGCAGTAATTGGCAATAGCCAATTAGTTATCAAGTCATCTTCGAGGAAAATTCATTTAATTTACAGCGCTGAAAGAGAAAAAAGCAATAACAATACCCTTCAAGGTATTTCAACGGTCAACGGGTTTTCCCTTCTGTTCGAAATCTCTGCGGATTTAAATGATAATGACATACTGAAATAAAAATATACGTAAACAGAAACGCATTGATATATAGGCGCACATGCACCGCCACGCCACGTGACACAAAAAGCTGAAAGATAGAGACAAATTACATATACTACGTATATCTGACGATAAATTGTGGCGTGGATCGGTAAATGAACCGAAAAATGTAATTATCGCATGCGAAGCTTACTACTTTTCTCGATCTCGGGATACACAGGAACGAAGAGTATAGTATCTATGAATAGCCCGTTGGTGGAGGAAACTTGATAAGAATTACACTGCACTAGATATATTACACGAATTTCAGATTGGGTTTCGAGTTTGGAGAACACTCATCATCGTATTTACTTTCCATATTGTGATCTTTTTACTGCCCATGTGATAAAGTTTTAGAAACATGTTTACATTTCATTTTAATAGATGGAATGAAAATATTCTTTTCTGAGTGGCTATACGCTTCTGTTTACACGGCCGCACTTCACTCAATCATATGCAATAGCCCGGGGAGAATGCACATTTAAGTTTAGTACAAAAATAACGCGTACGGTTTGACGGCGAAGCCATAAAACTATTTCGCGCCGGTATAATCCATCGCCCGAGTCAAGACATCGAAACAACTTTACCGTACAGATGAGCGTAAACATCATGGTCGTAATGCGAATTTATATCTCTCGACAATTTCGCGAATAATATATTCTTTACGTTTTTCGGAAGGCCAGTAGCCGCGTGCCGGCATAATACATGATAAGCAGAGTATAAACACTGGAGAAATAGGCCGGTAGGATCGACCGTTTGTTTACATTCGAAAAATGTTTTATTCTACCGCAGCAATTGAGGAAAAACAATAATGGCATCACAAATACCGTCACTGGAGAAGAAGAAAATGTTCGAGTACTAGTGGTGGTTCGTATAAAACACACTATAATAAGACAATCGTTAACCGTAAACTTACAAATTGTTTATAAGCTACGAAAGAAGCTTTGAACACGCGTCCCGCACTTTTAACCAATTCGGATACTTACTATAACACGGATTACATGGTTACATTTACGATTACCGGATTCAATACCGTCGAATTCGAAATTCAGAGACCCAACGCACGACTTGGGGCATCCGACGATTGCACGCGACTAACTAAGCACCGGTACGCCCTGGGTTATGTTATGGCGATTCTTTCAATCAACCTCTTTCGGATTTTCATATTTTGAATGACTCCGACTTCAAGAATGAACGTTTTTATCAATGAATAAGCCAACGCGGTAAAGCAGAACGAACGAGAAGCCTTGCTCTTACCGACCGTATAATTCGCGATGTTGTAGTTGCCGATGATTCTGAAAGATGACATTACCAGGGACTTAAGCATTGTTTGAGCCACCCTCTTCAAAAAATTTCGAATTCGGCGCGGTGGGAAGTAATTATAAGTCGTCATTACTGGGTAGGTAAAGGTTCGAATAAAGGATGGAGTGAAAAAATCTTTGCTGTTTGGTTTTTTTTTTTCAGCAAAGTTTATTATAAAATATATCAGAACTTAATTAAGTACATATCCAACTACGTACGTGGATATCCTATCGATATAACCGCGTAACGTAAAAATACAGTTTAAACTTAAACTATACTCGCTATGAGTTAAAGAAACACTAAACGATTCGCGTGTAAATACATACATATATCTACGAAATTTCAGAATAATTGTTGATGGAATTAAAGAAATGGAAATATCCAGTTGGTACGTTGATTCAATTTAATTTGGGTTCCTGAAAGCGAGTGATCCAAGTACGCCAGTATAAAATGAAATATCAGCAGCATCAGAACCGGCTCTGCAAGAATCGGTACGTTGAGACAATAATACCTGTTCTTTGTTTGTATTTTTCGATGAATATAATGCTGAGAGTTTAGTTGCCTCGAAATTGATTTAGCTGAAATTATTCTATATGCTCTAGGAGAATCGCGTATCATTTAATATATGTATCGTACTATTTACATCACAACCATAAACAGAAACGTAAGAAATATTAACAATGCAAGTATCCAAGCTACTTGATAGCTGCTATAATTCTTTTAAATAATAATCTAAAGGACTAACTAACTTGACACGTGCTTAAAATGATTGAATTCGTTGTCAATATTCCAGCAGTTAATAAAATACCCCCGTATCTCGCTTCGCGTATTATTATAAATCGAATTAAATGCTAATAAATTCGAAAACTTGACAGTAATTTTGATTAAAATGGCCCCAGTCTTCAGTCTTCTTTTGATGGGAATATTTTTTTTTTTCTTCAATTTCGTTAAAACATTTGAGCCCTGGCACGTTCACCCGTATTCTAAACAGTTATCAATAATCTACCGATCTAGTCAATCATTCTCATACAAAACAATAAAATAAATAACTAAATTATTAACATAGACAGGAAACAAGAACTTGGTTGAAGTTTTACGTTCCAGAGGTACGAGACCTGTAAACGCGTAATTTACAGAATTTTTTCACAACAAACGCATGCTCACGACACACTAACGAACGTATACATACAAATACGTATTTAAACTAGACATTTTCTTAGCTAGTTATTTCACTGCCGTTTCAATCAGAAAGTATTTACCCAGCGATTGTTGTTTACCCCGCAATCTAAGATCCAGACTTCAATCAATTGGAGATAAGAGTTCTGGAGAAAATAGGAACCAGCCTATACACTTAATAGAAGTAACAAGAAAAAGAACGAAGCATCGTTATGGCCTCTAAACAAATTCTAAATGGCAGTAATTGAGATGTGTAAAACTGAGCTGTACAACAAATACTATATCGAACCCTAAGCGCTGTAGTGAATTATATCTACAAGGAAGCAGTTTAACGACAAATCTTTTTCACAGGTAAAACAGTTCTAGAAATTAATTCGATGAAGTATGGCGACGGTGATGATGAATTCTTGATAATCAACTTGGTATGAGACTAAGTGGTTTTGGTGGCAATTCCCGTTCAGAAATTCAGCTCATGACTTTCCGTTTCTTTATATAAGCCAGTTTGACGACATTTGCAGCATCCAGTATGAGAGAATCAAGTATCGCGGTAGTTAGTTCATTTTTAACAGCCAATTCGTCATGATGAAATTTAGTCCACTCGTCTTCCTCTGCTTGAGCTTCTCTGGCCAACAACTCGTCTACTCTATCGCGTCGTTTTCTACTCCATCTCATCACCAAATTCTCTCTCTGCAGCTTAGTCTTGAAGCCAAATAAGGTGGCAACTTCTTTACTAACATAATCGTTTAGATCCTCAACTGTTTTTGGTATTTTCATCGTAGGTTTTGTCTTGGCATTTGGCTTCAGCCAGCTTGGGCCTGGCTTCTCATATTCAGATTGATAGACTTCCGATATCGTTTCCTTGCAAAGATCGAACAAAAATGTGTTGTAAATTTTTCTGTCTCTTCTCGATGTCTCGTTATTGTCTTTGCTTAATTCACAAATTTCTATCGGCGGCTCAAGGTTGATTAGGTCGTCTCCAGACTGTTTGGCTTGATAAATTAAATGCGTCGCTCTCTCAGTGAAGGATGTGAGGTCCTCCACGTTTGTGGGAACCACAGCAGGTGCAGGAGAGGGTGATGTCTGGGACACAGAGAGCCTTCCTCCACTGGGAGGCGTGTATGGCGGTGGTGGTTTGTTGGGAATTTCCCTAACATAGTAGGATACCTCTTCGGCTTCTAGTTTCTTGATCTGTGAATGCAAAAAATTATTATTTCAGTATCGGTTAGATGTGGGGAAGGAGATTTTGAAGAATATGTAGCGTAATGGTACGCAACAATCTTGTGCCCTGAGCACTGAATTCAATTCTTGAAATATAATTACCTCTAATTCAATTTGGAGTTGCTGAATCCGAAGTAGCTTTGCCTCTAGCTCTGCAACATCCAATCCTGGCTGTTCCAGTGAAACTATAATTTAAATAAATAATAAGAAAGAGAATTAGCATGAGTCTTGCGTAGTTCTTGATTGGTATTTTACTGATTGTATACTTTAAACAATTGTGATTCGTCGAATTATGCACAGGATAGATCTACAATTTACTTGTTTCAGTGCTATGGGTAAACGACTATATTTCAAAGTACTTAATTGTTATAATGACGTGTTATATGAGGCTGTAATCAGCTGGACTAGGCATTCCACGAAAATTGATACTCTATAGATTTAAACGCTGTGTTTTAAAGGGGAGATCTTTTAGTAGTAATAAAAAGACAAGATCCAATTGTCACGTGGAATAGCTACTCTAAGAACAGCGTAATTTCTTGCAGGACAATTGTAGAATGAAAAAGAGTTTCAACGGTTGCAAGATACCTTTTAATAGATACCCAACATTCATCATTTTATATCTATCTTTGTAGTATCAAAAATGCAAGCACCACGCTTAGTACACCACTGCAAGTGCAGATTTATTGCCAAAAATACTATCTTGTCTTGTTAGTCTATGAGCTTTGTGGGAGTTACCTACTCATCAAATTTCACGCTAGTTTTGTTTCTAGTGAGTATCTTAAGGAAGCGTAATATGCACAATTTATAAAACCATACTTGATCCTATGGACTATTATCGTCCAAGTATTGTCTTAATACTTCAAGTACGATTGATAGGTATTTATTATGGGAATTCATGCTCCGATAATTATTAATAGAATACACAGAGATATTATTTTTTTGTGCATAAATAAAAATCAATATCAAGCATTCATGCGACATTTAATTGGACAAGGAGGGCAAATCAATGTTTATTACATTCAAAGTTTTGTAGAAAATTACCTTGGAGGTAAAAATTGTCTTGATATTGTTATTCTGAAAATAAACAACATATGGCTATACCACAGATGCTTCACACATTAGCAAAAGAAATATTTTGTTCGAGAAATTAAGATTTGATCGATCATAATGAATATAGAGAGCACACAGAAATAATTTCATACAGCGGAGTACATAGTATCATTGTCAGCCAATATTTATAGCCCAGAGTATAAGTAATTCTAATAAACACATACTGAGAATTATGTAAACGAAAATATCATATTGTGATAAAATTTGTATAATACTCGTATGTTGAGAACATATCATTTTTAACAGGGTGGCACAAAGCGTCTTAGCTGTATTTTGCATTTAGAATAGAACCAACAACAGAAAGATCTATGAAATACTTTCAACTTTCAAATCTTAAACCAATTCCCCAATTCTGTGCAACGAAGCAAAGTAAAAGAAGAAAGCTCAATAGCCCGCCGGCTTAAAAATTTATCGAAACTTATCTGCATGGAATCCTAAACTACATTCTAATCAGAATTTTGAAATATCTGTGTTCGTGTGAAATGTAAGAAATCCACTCTAAAACTAAGCAAATTGATATGGTAGTTATGTCTATGCAGTGCTTCATGGTCATTAATTATTTAATAAATATAAATGAATAACTATTTAATAAACGCAAATGAGAGATTTTCAAAAATTCAACCCTAGTACTAGAATATGAATGATTTACGTGACCAGGAATTGCTTTCATGTTTTAAAGATTTGATTCTATGCCGGCACCGAATTGTAAAAAATATAGGTATAATATTTATGAACATTGTTACGAGGCATTTTATGTATTGCAATGAATTGAAAGTACCTTTTAATTTATCTATCATAGCTTCGATGTCCTTCTCCGAGGTAGCGACGACAGGTGCAGCATGAAATTCAGTTCTCAATTCGATATTCTGAGCACCAAAGTTATTGTCATTTCCCAACAGGTCATCATCTAGCCCGTCAATGTCCAGTCTAGAGTCATTGGGATCTCTAGGCGAATCCATTTCGATCTCTGACACACTTCTAGGGGTGTCAATCTCCTCGCTAGATTCTGACGGCAATTCAACTTCATACTTCTGTAGAATATCCTCAGATTTTTCCGACCCCTGAGACTCGTCTGACTTCTGTCTCGAGTCTTCAGACTTGTGAGAAATAGCACCAAGTTCTCGCGACGAGTCAACAGGGCCTTGCCTCTCCTCAATCTTTTCCGATACATCTTGGTATTCAGGCTTAGCATCGAATTCTTCTAGTTTATCTGCGTCTCCAATATCATTGCGTGAAATAGCATCAGGAAGATTTAACAAGCCTTCAGTTTCCTGGATTATTTGTTGTAATTGGTGTTCGTCTTGTTGCGGTTCTGAGAGAGGCAGTCCCTTTTCAAACTTTTGCAGCAAATGTTCTTGAGTAGGCGGTGTCAGACTCAGATGCTCAGTTTCATGTACTTCAACATTATATGAAAATACATTCGACTTTTCTAACTCCTCATCAGATTTCACTGTAATCTGATCGGTTCTGGCGTCGTTAGTCGCAATCAAGTTCTTCAAAGTTGCATCAGTTTCTCGATTCTTTGACAATTCTGATATAATATTTATTTCATCCGACAGGATTTCCACTTCCGGTGCCTGTGAAATCTCTTCAGAAATCTTTATGCTTTCATCAGACTTTTGTGATGCCTTTTCTTCTATTTCTTCTTCAATTCGTTTGATAGATTCTTCTTCTATTCCAATTTCTGACATTTTAGTATCAAATATTTGAGATTCATCGTTAGTTTCTCGGAGATGGAATTCAGATTGTTCTTCAGCGGCTGGCACTGTTTCATCTACAAGCCTTTCTGTTAATATCCCTGAATCCTGAACCAAATCGGCGACATTCTCCCTCTGAATATCAGTTCCGTGCGACAAATCATCCAATGTTTCTGAAGCCGATTCATCCAGCTCAGTGAGAGACTTTTTATGGTGAGTTGCAGAACTTAAAGACTGGGCGTCAATGGCGATATCAGTTGGAGTATCTGCTTTGTTGCTGGTGTGAGGTAACATTGGTATTTCAATATCATGTAAAACATCGTCAGAGCTCTGTGGCTCGGATCCTTCCAATAGATCATCTTTCCGGTCAATCGTATCAATTGATTGAGGCGTTTTTGTTTGCAGAACGGATCTTTCGCTTGGTATTTGTGAAGTAGTAATTGGTACGTCGAATGCAGGATCTGGCTGAGCGGACTTCTTTGTCAAGGCTTCAAAATTTTGTGATAATCTCTCAGACCTTTGTAGTAGTTCGTCTATTTTTCTCCCATGATTATCGGGAGTGAGTAAAAATTGTTGAGATCTTAGCGAGCTGTTGTTTGACTTCTGAGTAATTTCATCCAAAATTCTCAACACATCTTCAGACTTCTGTGTCATCTGATATTTTTCTGGAAGTCTGCTAGACTTTTTATACGATTGTCTCTCAGATCTCTGTGATTCCGACCTGTCCATAATTTCTGAAACCTCTAGACTTTCTTCTGATATATCTTCGTACTCCGGGTCCTTGAATGTTTCGAACATTATGTCAGTTGGCTCCAAAGTTATCTCCAGGTTTGTTGCATTCTGGGTATCAATGTCCTTTAGATTAGTGACCAGACTTTGGAGAGATTGTTTTACTTCTTCAGAAGAGTGTAAAGCGTCTTCTTCTTCGTTCGATTTACTTGGCAAACTCAAAGCAGGTATCTCAAAGCTTTCCCTTTCAGTAGGTCGTAATAATACTCCAGGTTCTTCTGAGATCAATCCAAGTGAATTTGAAGACACATCAATAGCATCTCCATCGTCGAACAAAAGATCGTGTCCTAAACTCGCAATGATCCGAATATCTCTCTTTGCCTCAGATGCATGTGAAATTATACCTGCAATGGACATTATATCGTTTTCTAACGAATTTAGGGCATCGGTGTCCTCATCATTCTTATTATCTAGACAAGATATGTTTGTGGCTATACTTTTCAAATTGGTCTCTACGCTCTCTGGAGATTTAGCATGCTCAGATATTATTGATTTCTCAATTTCGTTCAAAATCTCCCTACTTCTTGCTTTGAAATCTATTTCTTGGTGAAACTCTGGTGGTGGTGTTAAATTCTCCGGCATTATTTTTGACATTATTTCAGTCACTTGTGCAGTTAAATCTTTGTTGTTCAATTCAGAGTCATCTTGCTCTTCTTCTACGATAAATGTGGCGTTGTTATTTGAATTCAACACATTCTCTTGATCACCAATATCGTTAGGATAATCTATATCTGTGATATCTTCAGATGTTCCTCTGTCAGAATCGTTTGCGTTAACATTTACCTCTTTATCATTCTGTTCATAGATAATTTCAGACTTTAATTTGCCGTCTGATTTTTTACTGAATTGCGACATCATTTCAGAAAGCGCTTTCAAGTCATTTTCTAGTGTATTGATGTCGTCGTTTAGGTTTTTATTACCTAGCTCTAGGAAGCTTAATTTATTCGAAATTGATTGCGATTTCTGAAGAGACTTGTCGACGTTGATTTCATCATTGATAGAGGATCCTTCTGTCACTAAAGCATCATCTAGGAAAGTTTGTAGAGCATCATTTTGACTAGTAGATCTTAGAGTAGTTCCAGGTAATTTATCACTCTCGCTTTGTTTTGTGAATTCTTTAACAAGATGAATTTCCGAGGGGCTAACATCGGACTGAACTTCTAAGTCCAAAGCTTGAGGCGAGATAACTCTTTCAGATTTTGTAATCTCCTCAGCTTTGCTCCCTGATGATTTTTCAATTGTATTGGTATTTTCAGAAATCGAGGCGTGTTCCGTAACGCCTTTGGATCCAGAATCACGTAGTTCTGGGTCCGATAGAACTTCAGAAGTAACGAATTTCGAGATTGATTCCTGAATCGAAACCTCATAGCTTCTTGAAAGTTTTGCCTCAGGTATTGTCTCTATAGACTCAGACTTCGCTTCTTGAATGGAACCTTCTCTTACGATATTTTCTGATATACTGTCTGATTCACGATTGAGGGAAGCTCGTGATGCCTCTGAAATGATAGTGTCTTGGGAAGCTTTAGTTTGTAAGATTAATGTACTGTCTTTATTATCCATGGCTGGTGCTTCGAACCGGTCTGCACTTCTATTGTGAATTTCTTCGGAGTGTGAGTGTTCCGTTTCATTGTTGCCTCGATCAGATTTAGATTTAAAACTAATATTGGAAATTCCATCTTCTGATTTATCCGATGATAACGCACGCGATGTATAATTATTAGCTTCAATTTGCTCAGATATCGATTGACTCTCAAGATTTTCAGAGATAAAGTCTGGCTCTCTTGACGCGGTGGTTTTGACATCTTCAAAAATTGATTGAATACTTTGAGTAGTAGCTTTTTTATCAGAATTTGATATTTCTGATCGATCTGTGACTTCGTCGCTAACAGTAGATCTTGGTGATTTTCTATAACTTGTATTATCATGTTCTGAATTTTCGCTTCTGTAAACGTTTTCCGAATCTTTCTGTTCATTGCTCTCAGATATCAAACTCCTCAATTCAGATTCAGATCGAGATTTCAGTAAATCACTGTTCTTATAAAGTTCTTTTATTCTTTTTATTGGTATGTCTGGTATCTTGAAATCAGTAAGTGATTTTGATTCGATGGCAAGCTTCTCGGACGAACCATCATTGAACAATGCACCTCGTTTGTTCTCCAGTTTCTTACGCATCTCGTGAATTGTTGTGTCATATTTCTGTTATAAGAAAACCCATGAAACAGTAAAATCTGTTAACTGATCTGCACAATTCAATTACATCGTATTATCAAGAGTCAGTATACAGTTCAACAATTAGTCAACAACTTCTGATGAACAAATAATTACATATCTCAGTTTACAATTTACCTTGATTTGATTTAGAAGATTAGTTTCCAAAGCTTTGAGTCTCTGTTTGGCTTGCCGCTTGGCTTCCCGTTTTAATCTAGCCATCTCAGTCCGTCGCTCGGCCAGTTTCTCAGCCAATATTTCAATTCTGCTTTCCACGTCACTCGTATCCGATGATACCGTTGTATCTATTATAAACATAGTTTTAAATACTTTGAGCACTGAATATCTCATAGTTATGTCTCAGTCTCGCAATTATAGATAACTTTCCAGTACATAACTTGAACAATAACATCATGTGCATTTTAAGGGTAATGATGTCGAAGTCGTTAGATAAAAATTCTGTTCTTGAATGGTACGAATAATGCCGAGCAGATTATATTGGCAATTAATAATCAGAATTGATTACCGTGATAGGACAGAGCATTGGAAGCAGCACTGACAAGCTTGAATGCAGCCTCCTCCATGCGAGCGACACGGCTTTCCTCAGCACGGAGTCGTGAGTGCCATGCAATCCACTCCTCGACGCAACTTCTGCGTGATGCAAGGGCAGCTTCTCTTGCAGTTAATATTCTAGGTAAGCAACAAATCACTCGTGTTACATAGCAAAGAATAAGTATATTATATTTTAGGCAAAAGATTCTCGTGTGTATTGAATCTATACAAGTTATTTGTTGATACAAGAGAGGATTTTTCTTATAAAAAGATAAAGTCAATGGTAGGAGCAAGTATTGCTCAATATTTCTATACGATTAGATTTTAATTAATTCTTAATGTAAATTACGTATTTTGTAATACACAAAAGTTACGTAGAGGATAAAAATGTTTTACTGGGAATGAGACGGTATGTTGTTATTCAGGAGCGTAGCAGGAAAATATAAGAGGTCGTGTGAGGTCAAACTTTTCAATAGAGCAAAACCGCGAACACTGAAGTATCCGATGTGCAACTTTTAGGGACACGTAGTGAGAAATCTATTTTTACCAGTTCACTCCAAGCGAATACACATTTTCAAGTTATTATTAGACTCATGTCTGAGTGCAATATCTAGGTGCTGGTTCGATTACATTATTTACCATAATGCGGGGGAATAGTATTTACTAATTATAACCACAACCATTTACTCTTATCGCTGTATAATTTATTACAATTAATAAAATGAGCAAGTTTTTCACCGACCCGCTCAGTTCTGGACCATTTCTTTCATTAAATAAAATTATGGGATAAAACCAGGAGCTGAAATACATATACGTACTGTTCAAGTTTCTTAGAAGTTCTGAAGTGATGATCTTGCGCTCTGATCACTACAGATCGGGAATAACTTTTTTCACTCTCTCCAGAACTGTGATGTGAAATGGTAAGCGTGCTGACTTGCGATCTGGTCGACATGTTTCCGACATTTTGTAAATTTCCGTCTTGTCGTCCGGAAACGTTTCTTAAATTCTCTAGATCTTTTCTACATATATTCTCCTTGGCCTCATGTTCGTTTGCTATGTGTCTCAGGAGCTGGTAGTTCTTTTCCTTGACGGCCCTTGAGTGCTTTACCAAAGCGTGCAGGGAGCTCTGACTTTCGTTATCATCCACAATGGAATTTCTATAATTTTCATCGGATTGAGCCTCCTCTTTTTCGATTTTGGATCGCTTACTATGATGTTTCATTATCTCTTCGGATATTTGAGAACTCGATTTTGACCGCAGAATATTCTCCGATAAAATGTCTGAGGAAGACTTCGATTTCAGGCTTCTAGATCCCTTGCGTTTTGAATTAGATTTCGTCTTTGGATTGCTCTGAGATTTTTTACAACTTTCTTTGCTAATCATAGACGCGTTTTGGATCTTTCTTGAATTTTTACAACTCATCTCAGAAGTGTCTTCCATCGCCTGTGACGACTTCGACTTCTTCGAGCTCAATTCTTCCGCAATAGAGTCAGACTCTGTGTTCAAATTTTCCGAATCAAATACGTTTTTTTCAACCAGCCCTTCCTTATCCCTTTT
Organism: Tenthredo amoena; assembly: GCA_963966615.1. Taxonomy (NCBI): domain Eukaryota; kingdom Metazoa; phylum Arthropoda; class Insecta; order Hymenoptera; family Tenthredinidae; genus Tenthredo; species Tenthredo amoena. The sequence goes on from OZ016490.1 coordinate 459,347, forward strand.
TAACTTCAAATTTTCGAAATGAATTTCCGTGGCCTGCGAGGATTTAGACTTTTTAGAAAACTCATCCACTAATGTGTCAGACTCAGATCTAATGTTTTCAGAAATTGATTTGTCCACGTCGCCTTGTGCTGGCTTCTGGTGCTGAGTCTCTTTTGACTTTGACTTTTCTGAGTTGGCTAAGGCATCCGACTTGATCGACTTTTTACCACTCATATTAGAGTCTGGATCGGTGCCATGGGATTTATGATGCGAAATGTCTGTCTTTGACATGGCCTCTTTGTATTTGCACGGTTTAGCTTCATACTTTGACTTTGCATCAGATTTCTGACATATATTCTGAATCTTCTGTTGTTTGGTAATAAACTTTTGCGAATCAGGAGATAAGTGAGAATCAATCAACGAGGCATCAGACTGTTCTGTCATGTTTTCAAACTGATCGGCTTTCGACGATTTTATATCATGCCCCTGAAAAATGATGTTGAAAAAAATTTTGAGTTACATTCAAAAAGAACTAAACCTTCCTGGTGTAAGGAATTACTTATTATAGTGGTTCATGATCTCACCTCCTGTGTAGAAGCGATAATATCTGATCTTGGCATCCTCCCTTCAGATTTATGCAACCTAACATTGGGAATCGAAGCCTTTGTTTCTATATGAGATCGATCAAGCTGAGATTTGTCTGAGTCTACCAAGGAGCTCATAGAACTTGGACTTCTGATATCGTACCCTTTCATAGGGCCAGATAAACGTCGGGGCGATTGACTGTCTGCGCTTCTTTTCAATTTTGTGAGAATATTTTTAGTAGACATCTGAGGATTCAGCATATTTCTCTGTTTCTGGAGCATAAGTTTCCGCTCTTGACTAGCCTTTTTGTGGAGTTCTTTCAACCTTAAGAAATAACATTGTGAAATCGTATTCAAAAGAAGTACATCGCTGGACGGGTCTTTTCATTTTCTACTCACCTATTCATTTCATCCTTCTCTTGTTGCAGTTTCAGAAGCAAAGCTCTCTGCTTCTTCTTTACAGAACTTATCCTACTATCCTGACCCATATCTCTTAAGGCACGTTTCTGTTCCTCTAGTTTAACCAGCTTCTTTGTTCGGTCATTCAAAGTCTTTTCGCGAGATTTAAAAAGCATCTCAATCTCGTCGTATCGTTGCTTTTCGTCTTTTATTAACTGAGCCAACTGAAAAAGAGTGTCATAGTATCATTAGTCTGTGCAGGAGCAGCTTCCAAAGAGAAACCATCGTCTTCACGGCATAATAAAATGATACTTCTAATAGAGAATGACACAAATTTTATCAAACTTATTAGCTAATCATAAGAAACCACAGACGTACTTCTGAATCCAGGTACTTGTTGAAAGAACAAGTAACATCTCGCGTTGAAATACTAATTTCAGTGCCAGTTTCTGTCCTGATCGAGGACGTGGTTTCATGTAGACTGATCTCAGACATAGTGTGCATTCTGCTAGGTAACGAGACATTCTCTATTTGATCAAAATCTTCCAGCTGATCAAATGATTCCAAAGAAAGTTGGGGAATGTCTTCAATTGGTGGTGAACCTCGGTGATAAGTTACACCAGCTACTTGTCTCCCGGGCGAATTCTGTAAAAGAAATGAATTGCTTTCATAAAATTAAAGAAGTGCAACATAATAAAAACCATGCATTATACTGACGTGTCGCCGCCGAACTCTAGGAGTTTCCGTTTGAGTTGCAATATCATTAGCAGTCTGAGTTTGAACCTCTGTCACCCTCACAGAAGTCCGATCATTTTTTCTCAAAAGATAATCAGAATCTCCCATTGTGTTTTGAGACTGTTTGGTACGATCAAGCACCTTGGTAGACTCCCTGATTGGATTGTCATTAGCTGTGTTTACTACCTGAGCATGAGCGGTGTCTTCTTCATTGGTGTGGCACGGTGTGAAATCACCTATTGTCAGAAGCAGAAAACATTAAATGACGAAAAAAGATAGAATTCTACGAGTCGTGGTGTTTTTACATAGCTACAAACACACAGATCTTTCAAGAATATCACATCTTTGTATGCATACTTTTCTTTGTCGTTTCCTGCACATTTTTACTCTGGTTCCCCTGGTGCCTTTCGATATCCACAGTGTCTCTACCCGTTTGCACAAACATCAAGTTCTTTCGTTTGATTTCGTTCTCTTTTTGCTTAAGTAAAAACTCTTGATCCTGTTCATGCTTCACGCTGTATAAACAGTTTTCAACATCCATTACCTGCCTCAGTGACTCGTTGAACGAATCCAACAAGTGTAATTCGGCTTGAAATTGCATGTGCAACGCCGTGGGGTGTAACTGTTAATACAAATGCAGAATCAGTTTATATTATATGTCAACGGTACTCAGCAAAAACATCGGAAAAATCCAGTTTTTTTCAATCTTACCAATTGAATGCCCTCATCCTTCGATTGAACAATAGCCTGTTGGTGTTTTGGACTTCGTACAGCAGGCTCATTCTCTTCTTCCTGCACGAAATTCTTTCTCCTCTTTGATCTGGGCAGCAAATTTATGTCCGGGGTAATCAGATCGCAGAATTCATTGAGCTCTTCGTAATTTTCATCCCTAAACGAAATCCTTGTTGGGTCTAAGCTGATTCCTGACAATGATTTAGACTGAGAACTTTTGTATTCAGAGTTTGATTTGTTATGGGATGAACTTGTGTTGGTATCAACTTGATTTATCGAACTTTCAACTATTCTCGAATCTGAGTTCGTCCCTTGACTCGACAACAGTTCCACGTGGCTTGTGTCTTCAGGAATATCATGAAATTTTTCAGTTTTACTTGAATTTTGAGAATTTCTACAGGATGGCTCTGCTTCACGAGACGCCTCGTCGCATTTTGGTTGCTGCAATGAAGTATCATTCCTCAACGAATCGTCAGTCTCACTCGTAACATCTATTCTACACATATTTTCCTTGTCTTTCAAAGTCTGAATAGAACCAGAGGCAGTCTTAATCTCCTCGGAGATGTCTGACATTGTAGTTAATTGTTTCATCTCCGGCTCACTGGCGATGATTTTCTGTTTTTCATAAGATTTTTTAATCTGTGTCTTTGAGTAATTTTCAAACTGTTTCGACTGCCCTTGAGGTACAGACTTTGAGGAATGTCTCTGTTGTTTTGAGCTTGCCTGTTCTGAATTCTTGTACTTGTGGTCGTCGCATTGTCTCAATGCATTGAAATCCTGATTTGAGATTTTATGCAGCTGTTCATCATTCTCGTTAATCTTTCCCCTGAAATTATCTCTAGTCGTGATTCTTTCGTGCATCTTCATGCTTTTTTCTGAATTAGAGTCATTCTCATTACTTCTATGCTTAGATTCTGAAGATCTTTCTCTTGCCGATCTTACGGACTGCATACTAATGGACCTGTGCCTTCTATCGTCATTCTTTTTTACGGTAGAGGTCAGAAAATTCCTACTCTTAGGTTTTTTGAATCCAAAATCGCTCTCTCTAGGCGCGCTGGTCAAAAAGTTTTCAGGCTTGAACATTTCGAATATCGAGTCAGCTTCTTGGTCGACATCTTTTCTGGAAAGATGTTTGGATGATTTTGATCTCCTCGGAGTTTCTTTGAGGCCATCGTCCTTCTTAATAAAACCTGAATCATCTTTCTTTATTCTTTTAGATCTGTTTTCCTTTTCTCTCGAGCTATCCCTGGCATGTTCCTTCTTCTTACTGAAACTGGAACCGATGCACAAGTCCGGAGCCTTAAGTGGTTCTATATTCTCGCAGCTTTTTATCGGAGATCCTTCGAGTAGACTAAAGTCCAATTTTCTATGTGCCTTCTCACAACTTTTTGGTGACTTGTTGCTAGCCGAATCGTCCAGTGCATGAATATCAAATTTCTTAGAGCTCAGGCTTCCCGCAGGTTGGACAACGTCCTTGGCGGCAAGGCTCTCTCTCGGGGAATAGTCTAATGTCTTAGGAGAGATTTTCAAGTCAGGAACTTTGAGTGGTTTGATAAAATCCACCTTCTGTGCGGCTTGATTAATGCTGCGTTTAAAATCTGTGTTCGTTCTGTTTATATCCATATCGATTTCAGGCTTTTCCAGCTTCTCAGGCTCGTAAACTCTTTTACAAGCTTCTGCGTGCATACTAAGCGCAAGCTTCCTTTTCACTGCCGTTATGAAAGTGAATGGATAAGGCTGTACCGGATGATATGATAAAAGAGTCTCTAATCCTTTGAGGTCGGACTTTGTCTGTTGATTAGATGTCACAGAGCTTTCTGGTTCGCTGTGGCTTAATTTTGGGTCTCCACGTCGTTGTTGTTCGTGAATTTTAAAGCTCTGTAGAGCCTGCGATGCCTGGAATTGTGATAACGCAATGTAACATTCATATTTGTGTTTATTCCAAGTGTAAAATGATATAGGAAACGAGTTTTTTGAAATACATAAAATGATCTCACGGCTGCTGTAGACTCGGCACGTCTGACGATAACATCTGGATCGGAGAAGAATACATACTTCTTCTTAGCATCGGTGTCTTCTCTGTTGATGTTGCTCTTCATATTCTCATTTTCTATTCAAATATCCAGCATATTTCAGCCCTATATTTATTATCAAGAAACGATCTGTTCCTGCAAATGAATAATCCCCTTTGTACCCATCTCTCTGTTAAATAATATCTTTAACTGCTGTTTATTCCTTACAAAGAGAAACAAATACTCCGTTCAATATGTTACTGTCTTTGCCAGGGATAACGTAAAATTGAATATCACTGAATAAAAGAAATGATGCGAATTAGCACTTGTTACATTACGCCGATGTTACGTTCTTAAAGGAATTATATACAATTGGGATACCGAGTAGGAATTGATAATCCGTTTAATGACGTATTTGAAGACTCTTAGAGTACGTTACGAAGTAAAGAAACGGCGGATCCCGAATGAATGAAATCCGGTTGAAAAATACGTTAGAGATTCATAACCTAGATATTGTTAGGTGAATTAAATCGAAGGCTGCACTACTCACCTTTAGTTAGTTTTCAAATAAGTCTATAAATAGGCCGATGAACAGCCGTATTTCTCTTACGTGGTAGTAAGAATTTTTTTAAAATTGATTTTTTCCACCCGTCAACAGCCTCCATACATACGCATACGCATACGCATACACATGCACACATGCACACGAGAATAATAATCCACATCCAGAAATATGTAAGCAGCCCGTGTAAGCAGCGGAGCTGAGAGTCGTCTAGTCGTATGCTCTACCTGTCGCTACAGGCTTGTCTCGATTTCATAGAGATGGCACGACTGTGTACCGTCCACGGTATGACAGTCACGTGGCACTCTAGCTATACGTTGGCGCTCTATCTGTTTTTAAATAGCCATGGGGCTGTCATTTGACGCCGTGTGTGTGGCGTGTCTTGTAGCGGCGGGATCGATAATAGAACCTGATCGTATCTTGCGAATCTATCTATCTATCGCTATTTAAAACACTTTGAATTCTTACCTGAAGGGTAAATAATGCTTCTGTCAGCCGTGGTGACAGGTCTACGTACGCTAGCGGGAAAAAAACATTGCGGCGATAGATCCTTACGGAGAGAAGAGAGAGCGATCAACCGCTCTAGTAAAATGTGCGTCAGTTGCCACTTGCCACTGTTGCATTCCCTGTCGCGGCCTGAAACGCGCAGGGATTAGAACCAGTGCCAGAGAGAAAGAACAGGTACGCGTATTTTCTATCCCGGTGAACATTCTTTCATCCACTCGACGGACCCTTCCTTACGCAGCCGGGGATTCCCCGTAAGATGCGCAGAGCGCTCTTGCCTCTCATACGAATACGAGGCGGTGGATTTGGTCATACGAGAAACTCCTTTGCCGAAATAACTGTGCTATGTCTATTGCATTAAAGATAATGAATTTATAGGGCAAGTACTGGAGGGGAACCGGCATTAGGACCGGTGGCACAGTTTTCAAGCTGTTTTTAGAGTCTTGAATTTCTCTAGTCTCCCTGTAACCGTTCCTCGGGTTACTTTCGGGGCCGGTGATTTTTTCTTAATCACCTTGTATCAGTTAATAATTTATAACTTTGATGCACGCTATGTTGGGTACGTAGTATATGTCACGCGTCATAGCTGCGTGAACCCCTCTGAACTATAACGTATATGTATATAAGATCTAGCGAGAAAAAAACTTCAAGATCTAGCCAAGTGGGTCGAATATGTAAGGCTTATATCGACTTGTTTTAACTGCTCAAAATTGTTACTCAAGCTGGTGTCGCTTTCCATACTTTGATACAGCAGCAAAAAATAAGAAATTACAATCGTAATCTCGGACTCACTCTCTGATCTTACTCCCAATCCATTACGATCGCGGTGGATTTAATTATACATTGGATCATTATATCTAATCTAGATACACCTTGCAATTTCATACGTATACATTCATATAACAACATCGCCTATTATAGAAAGAACAATAATTATTTAGTCATAAACGTGTAATGGCGATACCTACATGCTTTCGGTCCTGCAGCTCTGCTGCAATAGAGAAAAAAAAAGTCAAAGATCTAAAATAATTTATAATTCACGGTAATCGTAGTATCTATATACTTTCAGCCGAGAACGATCGCGAATGTGTCAAGCGGTGAGGCCAACCAGTGAATAATTGCGGTGAGAAATTGAGTTTCCTGTCTCCAATTTTGCGCAATAACCAGCTATAGATTTCGCAGTAGAAGCACGCGTCGATATTCATATACGAATAAACGGCCCATTCAAGAGTTTCATTTAATATTCCATAAGTATAGGCAGTTTCTGTTCATTCCTCGATTTGTACCTCGTTTCACACCTTTTACCTACAATGTGCTTATAGAACTTTAGGGAGCTACACTTACGTAAGCCGGTATACGAAATAAAGAGTTATATCGTTTAGAGATTAGCCTACAACAGGAATCGTGGGTTTATTTCACGGTGCTATACCATCGACCGTGTATACGAACCTGTTACAATTCTCCAATATTATTGAATATTACCTATTTACACTTGATACGAACGTTGGACGTACTTACGGACGTCCGAGAGATCGCTGTTGGTCGTGTGCTCACGAACCGTAGAAATTGACACAATTTCATTCAAATATACGTGCTCCTCCAATACAACTGGATAATATAGGTACTTTATACGTCCACGGCTGTGAAACGTATCGTAGGTACTACCTACTCCCTAATAGTTTCTCTCCTTATAGTTACACCGATAGGCGTTCATATATACCCTAGTTTCACTCGCCGATGTTCCGGATGCAGAGAAAATCCAAAACGACAGAAACTAATCGGTGTAGGTATGGCAATGGAAAATATATGAGGCAGAGCCTTAAGCCGCAGATCTCTGAGGTGCACTGGGCGGCTGTATAACACACGCGTTTCTGTATCAGGATGCCAATTAATACGTCCTGCGCGTAAACGTGGATTAGATATATAATTATTATACTTATATATATTGTTCCCATGCATAATATTCATATATTGTATCCCAACCCACCCGTGACTCGCCGTGCATGACCGTTCGTATGTTCGCGCATAGACTTGGGTTGAAAAAACTCACATTCTAGTTCACATGTACTACACTTTATACGTACTACCTATGCCATTATATTGGAATTTCTGATCGTGTCTCCGCGGAGCAAGGCGTTATACCGTTTAAACTTCAACTTTCGGCGAGAATTTTGGCACCACGCACCACCGATTTGCGAGTCGAGTTAGATCGTCGCATCACATTGCATCACGAATGCGAAATTTAGGTGAATCAACTGTCGATTGATCGAAAGATAGAGGATTGAGATCTTCAGTATGTTCCCCGCTGTAACAATCATGTCAGGTATACTTATAGAACTATACAAAGTCGGGTTGTAAATCGAGTGTAACTTCAAGGTGAACATTCTCTCGCAATAATCATTTGCGATTCAACCTTACTCCAATATCGAATTCGCACCGCAGAGCCGATTCGCTATCTGTATTAGAGTTAAGTGTTGGGTACAAGATATACGTTCATCGAAGTCATTATCCGCAGACTCGTGTGCGTATGCGATTGTGCATATTTTAGAAACCAAGGCGCGCGGAAGATGACGTACGATGTATCCATCGGCAATGCATGATGGGTGTTTATTGCCAGCGGTTTTATTTTGTAAAAAATTCAAATTCCAGTGCATTCGCCACGCGCCATTGACCAAGCGTGATATCTTTGGAATATTCATTCCAAATGGTGTTAAACCTTATCCACCTCCTCTGCTCAATTATTTATGGGATTCCGCATGGACGTATATCTGAGTCTGAACTACAAACCTGGAAATCCCGAGCCAATAACTGAAGTTTATCTAATCCGCGGCAGAGAGTCTATCGGCTGTCGCGGCTCATTCGCGAATTAAAAATTAAATGGTGGATATTACTATCTCCGATAGAAAATTTAATCTCTTGGAAATGGTGCTTTCGTGTTTACAGCCTCTCGGTATATAATTGAAAATTATCTCGTCCCACGCTAATTGAAAGGGTGTTGAAGAGAAGGTATAATATGCACTGATCAAGACATATGCGTACATAGATACGGGTACGTTACAGGACAGCTCATTAGATTTCGCAAACTAAGAGCTTGAAGAAGCTTATTTACGAGCAATGTTAAATACGAAGATACGTGACCTGTGAAATTTTCATTCCTCCTTTTTTTTTTTTTTTTTCTAGCTCGAAATTTATGTTACACGCTTACGCGACGGCGACTGTTATTCAGCATGCAAATATTACGTGTGCATATTACAAGCGTATGGATGCTGATTGAAATCTGGGATAGTATAGGCGACCTTTGAAACGCTTCGGTGTTGATCTTTTTTCGTCAATTTCTTTCCTCTTATCCTGATTAGCGGTTACAGCAATCATCCATCGGACATGTTACCAGAGCAAAGAAAAAACGCACTCGCGGGTAGGTAACTCTGACACGAACGTGAACGAATTTGTTATAATATCGTGTTAAAATTGGACCTAGAATTAGAGTAAACTTTCACCAGTTTTCGCTCAAGGCACCGCATCGTGATAAGCTCAATTTTTGTACGGGGATCGCGCGGCGTTGTTAATCGCGGAGGAAGACCCCGAGGCGTATAGTAAGACCTGCTTAAATTCGAATCAATTATGTATTCATGTAAAATCGTAAATATAGAATCACGTAACGTTTTAGAATTTTCATAGTTACTTGCAGCTGTTGCAATTACGTGTCGGGATCTTTGCCAAATTTGGCATCGGGCCTATACATAAACGCGAATGTCACGAAGGAGAAAAAACGATACTTGGAAATATCTCCCGGACATTTTATCACGCGAAACGTCTCACTTTCTACTAAATAACTTTTTGCTAAAAATTCTCATTAAATACATCTCATCGTTCAACCTGAATGCAACGAGTTACTCAATATATACGAAACTCAGATATAATCTACCTCTTATTTTCTGCGAGAGACAGCTATAACCGTTTCAAAATGAAGCAACTCTCCACCCTGGAATTTACCGATCTACCTATCTATTACGCATACACCTGTTGCGCCCCACATATACCTGTCACCGCTATTATCATTTTTTTCTAATTATTTATTATTCATTCCCCTGTAGTTATAATCAGCGTATAGGGAGCGGTTACCCTTCGAATGTTTGTGTAATTAGACCGTTTACACCCAGCGTAATTAAAACAGCCTTCAATCTATACCCTTGCACGTGTACGACGATCACGAAACATCCTTGATGATAATTGTCCTTTTAATAATGACAGCTACGCATGCACGCTGTCATAAACCGATAGACAAATGCGATAGACTAAGATCGGGGAAATCGTGCTGTAATATATTGTCAATAACCAATTCTTCAGGTTCAGATTAATCGCCGAGGAAAATACCGGCCCTGACCTTCCCGTCTATACAACGTCTCGTGTCTCGTGATACCAGACAATGAGATATACCAACTTCATACCTGTACCTCTACCTGTGCCTGTACACACACCGATGAACAGATTAAGAGATATAAAGTCAAGACATGACACGCGGGTCGATTGCCTTGCACTTCGCTTATTAACCTTTACCCGATGCATTGTGTGTATGTACTACACGGTACGTGCCGAAGAGTGTATTGTACGATATACGTACTAGCGCGGTGAACCCGACCGAGGAAAGAGACACAATGTATATATTCATATGTACGATTGAACAATCTTGTGAGAAACGCCGGAGATCTTGACGAAAATCTAAGAATCCCGTTATTACCCCGGAAGTCTTTGATGGGCGGTAAATTTCTTTGTGAAATTACAGCTCGATGACACGTGGGTCCTGACCCTTCGCGTCGCGTCGCGTCGCGTCGGTTTGGCTCATTCTACAATAGATCATTACCTAAACTGGCAATTTCGGTCGGGCCGCAGGTGCCGCGGGCGTAATTCGACTTTTTAAGCGATGGTTAGACTTATTAGGAGCCAATTGCTTCAATAGAAAAATTGATTGGAAGAGAAACAGGTGTAATCGACGTGGAGGAGAGAAAAGCTATATTCTTATATTCGCGACCGAAATATCCTGCTCCAGCCTCCAGGCTTTATTGTACCGGTTTATTGTTCGCCGGAAATGCCCTTTCTCGAAAGAAGAAACCCGCGTGCCTCCTGTCGGGTCGATGGCGTTTCACCGGAGGAACGTTGGAAATAAAATTTTCTGAAAAAAAACTCTCTTCCTTCTCTTACATCTGACTATGATATTTATGACGTGGTTTCTATTTAATATTCACACCATCAGCGTGACTGTAACGGGATGAGGTAAACTATTCTTCTTCACTCTCTGCCGCGGATCTTAATGCATGTATACGTACCAGCGTTCGAATCGTCGAGCGGAACAAGCTCCGGGTGTAAATCGGCGATAACTCGATAAGGGGATAGATGTGTACAATGATTTTTAAACAATGAAAAACTATCGTTATGGTGTTTTAACGCGGTACGCGCAACAACTTGCGGCCTTCGACGATTCTAGGACAATCTTATTTCCAGCCTTTCTATAAGGTAGCTGACTTTTCCTGCAACGGAATATCATTCTTGCGGTGGAGTTGAGGCGGTTCTATGACGGGCAACCCAGATAGTGACACGAAACAATACGATATATTAACCGAGAGGTAAAATATGGTATTTCTTGACAATCTTATATGACCCTGGAGACATTTGCATCTGCAAAAATCTACCTCGGCAATCTGTAACTACGACTATAAGAGATAATTGTATAGCGACTTTCGTTTCGTTTCCCAATTCTCTATAAGAACGGACTGAAAATAAAAGTTCCTAGACCAAGAAAGGTCGGAAGGCGGGCAGCTCGAGACTCCTAAAGTCCAAAGATCCGAGAATCTCGGTCCATTTCTCAGGATGTGAAGACGAAAATTAGTTCATTCTGATCGAGACTTATAAGCACCGAACGAATACGGGTGTGAATTCCAAGTTTCGGAGTCTTGGCCCTTCGGGTCTTCAGCTTTCAGAATTTTGAACCCTCAGAGTTCCTCGTTTCAAAGTTTTTCGAATCGGCTATGTAGACTTTCGGGAAAAAACCTTTTTTAAAAACTGTGAGGCGGTAATATTCTAATTCGGAATTTTGCGATATTTTTTCGCTCGATATAACATTTGCTTCGACAGACAAATTCTTTCTAAAATTTGATCGGAGAAATTGATTCCAAACTCACTTGCAAACGAAGTGAACGATCGGGTATCGTCTCAGTGCAAGCTCGTGCAATAAAACTTCTCAAATTTCAGCGCGTTCAATAGCCCTGACAATATAGCTATACATGATCCTGAAAACATTATTTTTGCTTTCAAAAATCGACTATCATAATATCCTTGACTCATTTTCTATAGTTATACCTATATATGTATACGTTTAATTTCAAAATAATATCGCTGTCGTTTGTATATCGACGTGCACAGGTAACTTAATCGACTCTACAGCCTTGTGCGGAATTCTGCAACATTTGATACCACATCAGAAATCGACCAACTGGCAACTACCATTTGTCTATGAAAATAACCATTTTTGTACCTTCGGATTCTGCACAGACTCGACTGCAGGAATATAATATATACTGCACACGCCTACGGTCTATGAGTCTACCTAGAATTCCCTTTTTCGGAAATACAAGGCTGCAATTATTACGGAGTCGGACTACTCTTCCTTATTACACTATCTGTATCCGTATATTCACTCCGTCTTTGACAGATTAGTGGAAGTTAGATTTTCTATGAAAAAAAAAGAAAAGTAAGAAAAACTCTTCTCACGAAGAAGGGTGGCCGAAGATCGATCGACCGAGGAATAAGTCACACCCTCGCTCCCTTCCTCTTTCCGTTCTGTTCTGCTCTGTTCTGTTCTCTTCGATTTTTTTCGAACTACCTAGCATACACATGTGCCCCACCATGCCGGGAACGATCTTATGTGAAAGTAAGTCTGCCGGTTGACTGAGAGCGCGTGCCCTGGCCCGGGGACGACGGGGTACGACATCGAGCCCGCGGGAGACAGACGTACGGACAGACACTTTGCCAGCTGCCGCGTCTACGGACAGACCGGACCCACTGAGACAGAGACTGCCACTCGATACAAGAGACCAGTCTGATATAGTAATAGCGGAAGACTTTTTTTTATCAAGTTTGTGACAATAGACAAAAGCAAAAGAAGACCGAAAACATTTTTTCATCTCGCTTTAAAAGTTTCATAAATTCGTGAATTTTTTTTTTCTTTCCTTTTTTTTCTGTATCGATCGAAAATTGTGAGCCGTTCAAGGATTGTTGTAATCCGTTCATTACCGAGTCTCTATAGAACCCAGAGCACTTGTGTCATTGATACGGCACAGCTGCCGAGGGTACGCGATCGACGCTGCGATCTAATTCTCCCGCGCAGTTTCACTAAGGGATATTTTATAAATTTCTCACGTTAAAAAATTCCTCGTTGTATTCGGCTGTATCGGAGAACTGCACTTGAACTTAATGTGAATTCATCGAATCTCGAGGACAGCCGGAGAGAAAAGTCGATAATATTTTATTGAGGCAGTCAATTAATTACAGAACAATCGTTTTATTGCTGGGAGATAAAATTCAAAACGTCACACAATTTTCGAACATTTTCGAATCCTCGATTATAACTCTCGGGAAAATAAAACTTCATTTTTCTTTATACGTACGGCTATAAAAATTACTTCTCTTTACAGATTTTCAAACAGTATACATTTACCGTAATCACGTCATGCTCGAGATACATAAATAAATAAGACTCGTTACTCTTCGTTTGTGCGCATAATAGTGCTGGGAGCAAAGGGGTAAAAACGAGCCTAAGGATCGAAGGGACTAATATATGGATTAAATCAAGGACAATCTATAATCACGCTGTGTTCAATCATGTATTTCCCTAACGGTGACGCGTTTTCCCCGCAAATGTGTTGATCGATCGGTTTCACGGTAAACTATTGAGTTTTCCGCGTGCTCGAGGAGTGCGCGTTGCGCTGCCCGCGGAGTTACAGGTACGTAAAAGTGAATTTTAACAAACAAGGACGAAATCGCAAAGCTGTTGCCCAAGGAGCTGACCACGTTCCTTTTTATCTTCGACTCTGATCGAACGGTAACGTGCACCCTACAAGCCGCTGGCCAATCGTTAAAGGAGAGAGAAATAGGAAAAAACGAAAAGAAAGAACAAATCGCCCGATCAAATCTCACCTTGAAAACAAAAACGATTACCGTTCAAAATCCTTGTGAAATAGGCGTACGATCGAGTCCCGAAATCGGTGGAAGACTATATTGGTGGATACCACCCGCGGCTAAAGTTATATATATATATATATATATATATATATATATATATATATATGTATACTGTATATTATCGTTAGAAGAAAGTGCCTTCCTCAAACTACCGCAGTGGGCAAGAAGATATTTATTGTGTATACTGTGCGACTAAATCTACGACTGTTTAGTGCGCGAACTGTGAAGTACAGATCCACTCGAGCGTTACCTCGAAAGTGACGATGATAAAAGCAGTGTTAACGGCGTGTCTTTTAGGCTTCGTGTTAGCCGGAAGTCCGAGGCTTCCCAGGACTTCCGCCGATCAACGCAGTATCAGAAATGCAAACTCCATCGGCACCGGTACCAGCAACAACGTCAGTGGAAGTATCCTGCCCGCTCCGTCGCGAGGTGCTCATCGGAACAGGTATTTTATTCCTTGTCAGAATTTCGTATTAAGTTTTTGGCTCGTTTCTAAGCGTTTAAAATTCTATTCATCGACGAATCGCATAGGAGTATAAACTCGCGCACCGTATGACCATGACTTACTAATACCCTATGGCCACATACTTTTCATTTGACAGTTCTCTAATGTGCTCAAGGCTCGCACCTTGTTTTGTGCCAGGTTTATGTCATACCTGTTTTGTCGACTGTATTCGGAATATTTTCGATAATTATATATATGTGGAAGAAAATTTGAGACCGCATAATAGCAGGCTCGAAATGAAACACGGGTTAGGCGTCGTTTTGTTCATCATTTTCATACGATGATTATAGATACCTTAGATTTCGGAAAACTTAGCTAATCGTTAACTGAAAGCGATTTTCTGGACGGTTGAATTTGCATTTTGAGGAAGTGGTATATTACGCACGTCGCGAACGGCTGCGATCACACTTATTTACGAAGATTGACTATTATAGCCGCAAATTGGAAGAGCGTTTACCCTGTTCAATGAACTATGTGATAGAATAACGAAACCAGATATTTTCCACGGACTTGTCTCGGCTCGTAGCTCGTCTTGCTGTATAGGATAAAATTCAGTCCCATTTTTAACCGGGCTCCAAAAAATTGCTGCCGGGGAACTTTCGCTCGTATCGTAAGGTAACCTACTCGGTTTTTTGATGGAACCTTCTTTCTTTTTTTTTTTTTACGTCTCCCGAAAGCCTACGTAGCCGTTTTGAAGAACTTTGAAACGAAGAACACAGGGCGTTCAAAATTCCGCAAGCTAAAACTCCGAAACTTGAAATTCATTCATGTATTCATTCAGTGTTCGATAACTCGGACTGTATCGATCGTATCGAAACCGATATGTGGTGAAACTAACCGTCTTGAGATTTACTTTTTGGGGAAAAATATTGAAAATTCTATCGATCGTTTATCACATCGAATTAAGTCATCGATTGAAGTGGATGAAATGGGTTTCCGTAAAGAGGATCTCGATTGGAGATGAACTATTTTTTGTCTTCACATCCTGAGAAATGGACCGAAATTTTCGGATCTTGCATTCTGATCTTTCGGAATTTTAATGTTCTGAACTTCAACGCTTCCGAAAATTCGAAATCGCCTCAAAACGAATTCGAAATTTTTTACCATTCGCAACTTCAACCTGGCCTCGGTTCTCCCGCCAATTATCGTGGACACGAGTTGCCGATGAGGAATCAGAAATTTCTGTAACCTTTGGTTTCATAATAAAACTGCAGTCATTAACCCATGCACGCGTCAACAGAGCTATTTTTAACCGATTGTGAGAATAAATTTTAACTAATTTTGGAAACCAGCTATAGATTCACACAGGCTTTATAAATCCGCACGACATACCTAGGTGAGTTCTTAAGTTTACTTGTGCGGTTTAAGACTGGGCGGGAGTCAATGTGCTCGCAGAAAAACAGGTTGTAAAAAGCAAGTAGGTACCGCACGTATGTGGACATTTATGTAGTGTATACGTGGTCGTAATAAATGGCAAAAACGCATAGAAATACTCGACGAAGGCTTCGCCAGCTATGATAAGTAAAAGTTAATAAATTGGATAATTTTATTATCGCGAACGTCATGCCTTAAAAGTTCGAAATTTCGTGAAAATTTTGTTTTACAACTAAAACCTCTCAATCTCTCACGGAAGAAAGTGAAATTATTTGAGTTAGTGAAGATATCTTTGTATAGTTTATAACTACTGTCGGCATATAATTACTAATTAACAGATTGAATCTTGTACCAAGAAGTTTTGGTTATTCCTTATTTTAAAATTAAATAATCAGAGCAAAACGTTGACGATAATAATTGCCAATTAGATTAGACCGACTAATTAATCGAACCTGTTACGGACTAGCTGTGGTATAAATCAAATTACACCGGTGCTACTTTTGGGTTTCACTTGTATACGAAAGGTGGAACCGAGTTTATTAGCCGTTTCTATGTGAACTGTCCGTACATAGTATTCGGTCAACGATTGATAAATGAAATTATTTAATTACAATCAATCGTTTCGGGGGCCGGGTCATGTATTCTCGAGTTGTGCGGCTTTCACAGCGTGGCGTAACTGACAAAACATCGGCCGCGTCACAGTCCATATCTGGAATAAATTTGATTTGTTCTCTTTTATTTTTCTTCCATCAACGAAAGTAGCAGAGCCATACTTATTCTTTTATCTAACGGTGCAGGTCCAACATTGCGGCTTTCCACGGACGTTATTTTACTTTTTATTCAACAAATAACCGTTCGCCGGCCCCGGGCTGATGTTCGGATTTTCAAAAAGTCTGTATAGCCGATTTAAAAAACTTTGAAATGCGGAACACCGAAGGTTCAAAATTACGGAAGCTTCATAACTTTACAAAATCCAAGAGGCCAAGACTCCGAAACTTGAAATTCACGCATATGTATTCATTCAGTGTTCAATAAGTCGGGGATTTTTTAGCTTCCGAGGGTCTGAACTACATTCCGCCCTCAGAATTCAGATTCAGAATTTCGACCGTTCGAAACTATGAAAATTCGGAACTTTAACCCATAAATGATATCAACGAATTTCATATCTTTCCGTACCTGGTGCTACATTTCTCATCCGTCGCGGAACGCGATGTCTCGAACTAAAACCTCTGTAAAAATCGAGAGTAAACGTGGAAATAACCGGAACGTTAACGGGATCTCTGAGCTGGTTCATCGTCTGCAGACTCGGACCATCCGACCGCGAACTGCAGATCCTCTTCTACAACGGCTGTTAACTTTATTACGGGCAGACTCCTAATTGCCACATTAATTATAGTTTTACACTCGCAGATAATCAACGAACCGCCATCGAGGAATATGAAACTTCGTATTCGGGGATTTAAAAGTCAATTAAAATTTGACCCCAGTTTTTTGTCGCTTGACGATAGAGAAAAACCCCAATTTTTACACCGTCGAACGTTTTCTGTTTTATTTTCTTACCATCCAGAAAACACGCCGATAACTCACAGCAACGAATGAATATCTTTTTTTCCTCGGCTCCTAGCTGATTATTAATCTACCGATGTTCAATGTTCATCTGTCACCGCGATGCTGCCTAGATCAGAGACCGAGAACGACAGCGTACCTTTCGAACAATTCACAACTCGAGATGGACACGGTGATCTGTTTCTGGACGCTTGTACCTTGTTACTCGGTAGTTGTTCCAAATGTCCGATTCAAATTGGAACCACTGCGAAACACGGGTTATCGGGTTTATCTATCTGGGCCAACTCCAATGAGCCAAACTGTAATGCGTAGGTGTTCGTTAAAAGTTTTATACCCGGTAGATAACGTATTACTTTCCGAATCTTAATCCCTTCTAGATAATTCTCAAAGTTCATTTCACTGCTATGCAGATGTTAGAAAAGTGTCCGAACGGAGAAAGTTTCATTACTTTATGGAATATAATACCTTTGTACTTTTTTGTCACTCTGATCGGTCGCACCTGTGTCTACCTCGAAATCAAATAGTCGGTTGTAGACAAAGTCATCAATAAATTAGCTCTTGAAACCGTCTCCGTATATCCGCGGGTATATAGAGGCTGTATAAATGTTTATTACCTGATCAACCTGCGATTCCTTGTCCTCGGAAATTCGACACTTTGGAACTATAATACCAAACCCGAATGGATCGTCGACCATGAAGGAGAGGCGCCGGCGGGGTCATCGGTTACATATTGATGAGATACGAAATGTCTCGTTTATCACCTGGGAATAGCTTAGTCCATGTATACCTGTAGTGGGCGTAGGATATCGCTAATTAAAAGTCAAAAGCTAATCGACCGAAAGCCCGAGTGTGAAATTTATCAGCCAAGTTTTCCCGCCGCTTGGTGTGGCTATTTTAATGGAAATAGTCAATAACTCTTTCTCGGTGTGTCCGCGGTCTCTCCTGACCTAATCCTAATCCCTGAAGCACTTTAAACTACGAGACTCGTCGTCTGCGTGATGCCCTAACGAGATGGGTACCCAATACACTTTCGAATGACGCGACTGTTGACATTGGATGTGGATATCGATGTGGAACTGTAGACACGCCACGCGGTCACGTCGAACCAACCGTTTCCTATTCGAATGAAATAAATTCGACGACGATGATGATGATGATGATGATGACGATGATGCGATCATACGATAATCAAGAAATCCGCGACTCCCGTTAACCTTGGTAAACTCCGCGAGTTGATGCATTCATATAGTACCCGTCTCTACACCACACCAACAGCTACGTAGTTACGACTTACAACTCGTACTGTAGTATGAGCGGGAATAACGGCATCTTGAGTAGATACATACCTACATACCTTCCTACATCCACTGTCACGAACTCTCGAGCTTGATGCCTTCAGCAGCTGGAATGCATCTCATTCTCTTAACGAGGATAGCTTTTTTTTGTTAATCAGCTGTTCTTTTTCCTCAAGTTACCGTATAAGGTAGAATTGTTTTTTCAGAATTTGTTCGTTGAATCGCTTCATAGCTGTATATGAATAGCGTGATTTAATTACGAGATTGCAAACTTTCGGTTTCTTTTCCCGTAAGAATTCGATTTTTAACAGTACGGATACGACGTCTCCCGCCAATTAGACTTTCAACTTTTCGCGATGAAAATCAACCGCTATTAAATTGCACGTGGTTTATCAGCACGCTGTTGCAGAGGTAGAAAGTCGCTATGCAAAGTCGGCCTTTCTACGAGAAGATTTTAAGTCCGGCCAGCTTCTATCCAGTGTTTAAACGTCGAGCCTGATTTCTGACTGTAATAAATCCAAAGTCTTTTGGTCTCACTTGATTTCAATCGAGATTTGGCTATTGTCAGGTCTTTTAGAACCGTGTATCGCTGCAGAGACGAAGATCTTATCCACGTGAAGATTCCGAGAAACTTCAACCTTGGAGAGATCCTTCATGCCATATACCCGAAAATACGAACCTTTTCACGAAAGCCACAAGCTGCTAGGAGGTCGACATAAATCACAGGAAATTAGCCACCTAGAAATATACTCAAGCAAGATCACTCGAATTCATAGGAGCGATTCAAAAGACTCGTTTATCAAAGGCCTTAGCGTGGGTGCAGGCGAACAACTTTATCCCGATGTCGATTATTATCTGATACAATTCATCTCGACTTCCGCGCGTTGTTGGGCTCCTCAGACCTCAGTGTGTCGTGTGTTGACGATAATGTTGGATTTAGAATTCCTGCGGTATCAGTACTTCGTTACATTTTCGTGATCATCTTTGTACTCGCTCGCGGGTATTGAGCGATTCAAATTACTCCAGGCTGCACAATGATAATTATTCAACCACCCGTATCTAGGCATAGAATGAACTGCGATCATATCTTGGATGAATTATTGTTGAAAATAACCGAGTGAATCGTACGTGTGTCTGATTATATGGGAATGAACTTTTGAACGGAATTACGTTGTAGAAGAAGGTCAATGACGCGGGAATATTTATAATAATGGAAATATAATTCATAGCTATATGCATAACGAAGTGAGCATTGTTCGCTATTTTAATTGTCATATCATTTTAACCCGCGTACCTATACCGTAACATCTGAGAATCAGGACTCGGGATAAAAGTGTAGGTCTTTCTCGAACACAGGAGACAATTAAACCGTAAGATCTTCTCCTCATATCCGAGAGCAGTAAACAATAGGCAGTTAACTCGACGTTTCGCTGTATAAAACTTGCAACGATTACAGATGCGATCTTTCGGAGGAATTGTATTCTCCTAATTGGTGAATCCTAGCAACGAAACACGTCTCGCCGCAATGTGCATCGCTGCAATCGTTACAGTCATTGCTCTTGCGATTTCTTCGAAGTTCGAATTTTCAGAAGACATATGTATATCGACTGAAATTTATGCACGGACACTTTCGAGAGATTTAAACCAGTTCGAACGATTTTTTAGGTTCGTAAAGGCGAACCGATGTTATTTAGCTCTGGGTAGTGCGGTAGGACACCTCAGCTCGCCGTGGAAAGATAGATAACATAATTAATTTAGATAGCATTTCTCGTGCTACTATGCTACCGGGATTAACCTAGTTTATAATTAATATTTTCTAATTTATTATCCGCGACTCGGCATTAATCATCCGCAAGGCTAATTGCGTTGGTATGGAAATAAACGGCGATAAATTGATCTGTATCGAAATTGTCGAATTCCAGAAATGATGCCTGTGCTGCGTTGTGAACATTACCTACATCGGAAATCGGTACTGTGACTCCGGGTAATGAATTGTCATTCTTTCTCATTGTCATATATCCGAGAAAGGCTGCGAAGAAAGTCATTAGTTTACCTATACCTCATATTCGTTACATAAACGGAATCCCGACTATGAGATACCTGTGTTTCACGAGTTTTGTATTACGAAACGAAACTCAATGTAACAACGTCCTAAAATGTCAGTGACGTCAGTTTATTAAACAAGTCTTGTGATTTCCATGAAGACGCTGACATGTGTCCCGCCCGACGAATGCGATGGGTAATTCTATAGGCTTTTAAATCTTCTGAATTTACGAATCACGGTGTCCTCCTTTTTCGCCAACCGAATTCGCGAGTGCAATTTTTACAAGAGGCTAGAAGTTGACTTTTTCGGGGTCGATTGGAATGAACTATTTCTTGTCTTGAAATTTTCTGATCTCTGGGCCTTCGGGTGTCTGGAATTTCGGAGTTTTAAGCTTTCGGAATCTGAATGTTCTAAACTTCAACATTTCTGAAAATTCGCAATCGTCTCGAACGAATTGGGAATTTTTACCGTTCGGAACTTCAACCCGGTCCAACTTCTTCCGTCCGCGGGATGAGAGACCTAGTAGAAAATTCCGTCTATAGAAAGCCATTCGCGTTGGTGGATCGAGGCGGAGCGGTAAGTATATTGCGGCGCGTTTATCTACACGTTACGAGCGGTTGGCTGGATGTACGAGACTCACAATCAGAAATCAGCTCTGGCCGGCGGACACCTGTTCCTCGGAGGCATCGCCCACGCGCTGACAGCGTTTCGCGTCCCTCTGGTATATCGGCAGATATATTATTAGTCCAAATGGCTTCTCGACAGAAACGGTGTACGATCGTTTCTCTCATCTCTGATCTCTGTGCCTATATATATATCGAGTTTTCCGTTGTCTGACTCCTCGCTGTAGAGCAGAATTCGCGAGGAGTAGATTGTCCCGGTAGGTTTCCGATTCCTAAATCGTGAAATGAATATCATTGGAATAATAAATTCCAAAGAACTGATACGACGCAACGCAACGCCACCCACCCAAACCCACGCGGAAACCATAGAGACTTTGGCGTCCAGCGACGTCTGATAATTTCTTAATCGTTAGGCAGTGGCTCTATAATCGATCTTTTATTAACCCCGAGACTTTTTACATCTTCGGAATAGCTAATCGTGTTTTTCATCACGGGCGTGTGATATGGGACAAATTTATAGCCTGACATTTTCGATGTTTTTCAAGAAATAGTTCATTAATACCGGCGTAGATTAGTCCTTACCTTGACGACGCTCGATTTCCTTGAACCTTGAGACATGGTCTACGAGTTCGATGCTTCTAATTAATCTAATCAATCTATTCACTCACTCGAATGGTCAGTGGATTGGGTTGGGCCGTATTTCAAGCACCTGTGGAACCAAATTATTCCCGATAAATTTATGTAAGCACACTCGTCGATGTGTTTTGATAACGTTGAACGTCTTGCGCGTTCCGCGTCGAGTCGCCGCGATGTAATGAGAGTAATAAACGAAAGGTTAACGTGTACTAATAAGGCATTTTAATCGACGAAGATATATCAACACCAAAATTTACCGGGAAGCGATTCGATTTATAGATCGGAATCGTTAACAGACACGCGAATTTTTACAGGTTTTAACCCCGCCGTTCATTAAAGGATATAGCAATTAGTACCAGACTGCAGTTAACGCGCGTTCGCAAGGATTAAGTGAAAGAGAATTTCTCCTAATTTGATTACCAGTGAAAGGAGCGATGCATAATCGTTATAATGAGTTAAAAAGTCTGTGATTTTGATAAATAATCTCGGATATTGTATTTTCGCGCGGATTTCGAACCCGTTGAGTATTTGAGTAGAGGCTGGGTTGCAAAAGGCAAGGTAATACGCAGCATCGCGTCTCAACGAGATCCGAAGATCTTTGAATGGTCAGAGAGAACGGGGACGGTCGGCGGGTGGACAGAGTAGGTCGGTTTTCTCACAATCAGAGGAAGACAGAAGGATGACATTCACGCGGACTCACAATTCTTAGTCTCGCGGAGTAAGCTGCTGCAACAAGAAGTTGTAAAAGCGGTTATTACGCAATTCTCAACCTGTCCTCCACGCCGGGCTTCCTACGTGTCATACCAGATACACACACGCCGAGTTCTATTTGCTTTTCAACGCTCAAGTACCTCGTACATACAAATGTGTACCTACCTCGGACCGATCACTCTTTCACTCTTTCACTCTTTCACTCTTTCACTATATATACCATCCACTTATTCACCCTTCGAGTCTTCGAACTTATGCGGTATTTCCTATCGCGCTACACGTCGTACGGCGTATCGTATTCGTATACGTATATTATATAGGTACGAAAGAAAATTCGATTTTGATAGCCGCGAAGCCTCAAGGGGTCCAATAACCAGCGGTCATATTTAGTAGGCGCTAACTTTCGAGATATACCTACATATGTGGCCACTGCTTCTACTTCCAAAGCTTCTACCGTCTGGTAGTTTGGAAATAGAGAAATCGGAAGGCAACGATCTGCAGCCGTCCGGCAGCCTCGCAGACCTGATACAAATATCGAGTGATCAAGTTCTCGCCTCTGCATATCATGCCCGTCGAATATACCTACTCCAGTTTACATTTTTCTTCACGAGCTTTTCTCGTCGTTGATCTATCGACAGATATAGGAATAAAATAATATATGAAATACCGTCTTCAACTTCGTCTCGTTTAGTTTCTTGCCGAATCCGATGCTTAAAGGAGATGAAAAAAAATAAATTAGCAAGTATTATTATCGACGTTTGAAATGACGCAATAACATAATATACGTATATATCTAAGAGTAGCTGGGCGGTGATGAATGTCGTGCGATTTGCGAAATCGGAAACATCGTTTGGTCGGTATACAAAAGTTTGACATATGCTTTTAAACCCTATCTAATGTAAGATTCAAGTACGAGCTTATCAATCAGCCTGGGTGAATGGCTTTTAAAAATCCAGTTCAAATCTATGTATCTTTCAAACGTTTTAACTCTTGTGCAATACCGTATGGGCTTGAGCCGGACCAGGGCCAGGTTATAAGAGCGTGTCGATTTGCTGGGTTGAAAGATTTTTATTACCGCCTTCGTGACCGACCATAAAGTACCCACAGACAAGCTCCTTCGTATTGGAAATGTCGAAGTTCGCCGAGCATATTGGTCATTCAAGATATCCTATGCGGTAGGTTAATTGCTTCAATTTATTACGCGAGAAATTAAACGATTTTATTATTTCTGGTCAACGGTTTGCAAAAAAATAAGAATATATAAATAAAATTTACGTGCTGATTTTTAGAGCTGCCAAATATTTTTTTCCGCCTTTCTTTATGATTTGACATTTTGGATCGTGGGTATATATGTATATATATATATATTTATATTTTGGACGTTCACCCGTGCCGGTTATAACTTGAGTAATGTTATTCGTCCAGAGAAGATGCGCTTCGTGTTAAAAATCGATTCATATATTCGGTTATGCAACGCGGTTATCGACTATTATTTAATAATTACAACATTTTTTCTATGGATTATGCTAAGCTGGTTGTCTCGGATGCCACCGGCACGAACTATTACACTACACCTATGTGTTCGAAAAAAAAAAAAAACTGGTATTACTGCAGTGTATGTCTATACGCGAGTCTATCACTTTCTCGAGGTATTCTTAAGGCGCTAATCGGTTATTCCGTTGTTATATAATTTTGACTCTTGAACTAATCCCAGAATTCTTCGAAACATGGTATTGCGAATACCTAGATCGATACGAGAGGTAGATATCTCCGTAGAGATTCCAGATTTATTAATCTCCCCTCGCGCTGTGATATGGAAAATCAAGCCTTGCATTTTCATTGTCAGAAAAAATTGTTCCTCTATTTTATAATCAAATGTCGAATTTAATATTTGCAGCTTTGAATTGCTGTAAAATATATTACAGTCGGAAACTTGATGAGGAGATAAGACGATGGTATTAAAAATCATGTCGAACTTCGATTAATTTCTTTTCTCAGGTGTATATAATTTCTATTCACATTTCAAAAGCAACTAATTATTATATCGCATTGCCAAATCGTTTATAGATAAACCACAGGGCTTAAGTTTTTTGTTTTTTTTTTCATTATTTATATACAGAAGAAATTCCGCCGTGTATACCTGTTCGTTTGCAACAAGCAATAATTCGTTAGTCTCGGAATTAGTCAAGCTGCTGTTCAAACTTTCCCGTTTTTATCCTTCGCAGGCTTTGGCTATAACAGCTATACGCAATTCGACAATACCGATCGGTACCACGCTTTTTACGTGTATAATCTGTTTCTCTTTTTACCGCATTTGCGACAGTTATTCCTTTGGTATACCGCAGATACACGCTTTCCCGAATTGATTCATAAGATCCGACCGTATATCGGACTATGTCAGAGTTCGGCAGACCCGATGCGGGAAATTTCACGCCTTTTATTTTACTCAATCGTGGTTTAATTGATTAAACGTATTCGCAGCGCAAAGGTGAACGATACCAGCGAGAGTGAAAAAACGTAGAGAAAAATGAAACGGAATGACAGTGTGGAATAGGTATATTATAGTTGTATACCTATGGATATATAATAAAAAGTATAATAATAAAAAAAGGAAATAAAATTGTAACGATCATAAAAGACAGCACCTCTCGCCATAAGTAGCTTGAATGGGTGGCCTACGGGCATCGGGTTGCATAAGCGTTACATACATACCTATACACGTATCTAAACGCAAGACTATATGTATTCTTAAACGATTATAAATACACGAATTTATACGCGAAAGGAAAGAATGACGGTGGCTGATTAAATACGGTATAACCTACGTGTAATATCTGTAGTATATATATATGGCTTTAATGTCATACGAAGTATCGCTCGAATTTCGTAAGTACCTCTACGTAGTACGTATACGTACGTATACTTATCTGTGTAGTACTTTTTAATGACTCTTTACTCCCGCGCGGGAGTTTTACCCTCTTTGTCGTACGGACGTAGGACTCTGGACCCTGGCTTTGCTCCTGGAAGTCATTTGGGTTCTATTATAGATAATTACATAGACGTACGATTGTCATATAGCCAAAGTCTCGCCTCTCGCGAACGAACTAACGAACTAACGAACGGCGTAACGTCTACGTACTACGTCGCATTTCGCCGGGTATAAACGGGGCTTGAACTACTGCCGATAGTGAAAGCGGAGGGTACGTAGTCGGCCCAACGTTAATATACAACGGCAAATTAAAGTAGCGCTCACACGGAACCCCGCCGATGGAATGCCGCAACCTTTACGTATGTAACATACGGGTGTATTATACACCTACGTGTATCAGGTATGTAATACATTGTACGCGAAAAGACAGGAAATGCCGTGTAATTTTTCGTTTCTGTAATCTGATATCATATATGTTGTATATATATGCATTTGTATATGTATATGTATATGTACAGTATACCGTATCACGACCCGAGTCACGAACACGTTTGGTACCTACTTACCTCCGACGATCAGCTATACTCGCGAATGCCGTCTGTAACTCGTTGCATATACTTATGGGGTAACGGTTAAAAGTAGGTAATGAATATAAATCTTGGAATTTGACAATGAGACGTTTCTTTTATTCAATGGGTTCGTTATCGTGTCCGATCTTCGCTCGTGGCGAGTAAATGGTTTCGGTAACTGTAAAAGAAACTCTCCTTATCGGGTCTGTGTCTGGACATGTACTCACACGCGAGATACAATGTTGCTTTGCAGTTTTGCCGGTCCACCGATCTTCTCCCCCTTTACTTTGCATACATTCGTGACTGTATTTATATACTATAGATAGACGCAAGTATATAGCTCACATCAGTTTATTCGAGACTGTTTCATAATTGCAACGGCTCCGGTGCGGAGGGCGGCGGGGATAAACTGAGGTGAAAAGAGAACCAGTTAATTCGATGCCCGAGCAAAAACGGAAACGACAAACTACGATTTATATCACGTATATGTAGAGCCGCGTGCTCCACATAAATATACGTATAGATATAGCCAATTCGATTGACAAAAATTCGGAACTTGCGGACCGTTCAGATTGCGATAATCGGTCAATGACTGCACTTTACCCCCGTTCCTCGATCCCTAGACGTTTACGTATCATTTCATTTATTTGGATACGATCGACACTGTCGCGTACATCGCGTGTTAGGAAAACGAGCGCGAACTAGGTGCTCGTCATATCGGACACGTCACAGTAGTGGAAAGTGTTTTCTAATAATTTCACTTCGTAATGGTTTTCTTCCTTTCTTATGGTTAAGCGGAGGGGGCCCCCGTTCAATATACCGTGATAGTAATTGAATGCTAATACCAACTCACTACGTAACCTCTCTGCGGTTAGGCACGATGATGTCCATGAATATCCGAGGCGTCCGATAACTTTAGAAATCATATTGCTTCTTTTCTTCATTAGGAGGGTCACGCTTCGACGGTATATTTAACGAGCTTAGAACGAAAAAATCACGATGTGTGGTATGGTATAGTATAAGGAATCACATGTACTCGTACCATATAGTATACTATCATAACATCTACGATTATATTTGCACCAGGGATCACCGGCTGCGAACTTATATACTCGCGTATATAACAACACTGCATAAATTATCGCATCGATACATAGCTATGTAATTAATATTCATCAAGCATCGGGTTGGTTATACACATATACCGCGTGTATAAAATAAAGAAAAATATCATATCTTCCACACGCGAGTAGTACATACATATATCTATATCTATGCTATACTATACCTATATATCTACTAATTTTTTCTCTCCACGCATACATACATATATTCATATACATGTATATGTATATATACGTAAGTATAGATCTGCATTCAGAAATGGACTCGTGCTCCACTTCGAACGTGTTTTAAGAATGAAGCCAGCTGCACACGTGTGTGTGTGTAATATCCTTGTCCCCTTTCGCCTACGCCAATGGGCAATAATGGCATTAAACATCTCGCACCAACGATCGCGATCATCTTCCATGAATATAATAATCCTCAGGTAATTAATCTCACCCGCGTTGCTTTGGTAAATAAATTAATTTATTCCAAATTTGCGGAAGAATTATACTTTCGCCTCTCTATCTCTCTAGCTGCATGCGCGCCGTTCATATAATATAAGTATACGGTAAGGTATACAATATCGCGTATAGTCATTGAACTGTGCAAAAGTTAACCGTATATACCTACGTATACTTTACTTTCGTATTAATTCACCGCGTCTTCGTCGTTCAGGGAAAGAAGCAGAAAGTACAACACCATTACCATAGTGATTAGATATTTCTATTTTACGTATTTGCACGATCCGCCTTTACGCCGATCCTTCAGCTGTAAAAACTTACGGTTAAATTATAAACGGCAGCTATATCTTCGCAGGAAGTTCCGCTTTGCGGTATAACTATACTATTATTATAATTACACCTTGGAACCCCGCGGTGCCCGCTGGGTTACTTACGAGTCTTACGACTTTAAACCATAGAGCTGTGCTCACCGGAACTAAAAGTGCCGCTGCATGCAGATTCCCAATTCCATAATCAAACCGACCGATATTTCATTATAGAGAGAAACTGACGTGATATTTAAAGATTTTATAAATGCCGGTGAACTCTGTTAACAAAAAATAAAACGCGTGTCACCGGGCAGCTTTTCAATTTGCAATATCATACCTGCGCCTCTATATACAAGTACGATTAGCGTCAGGTGTACAACGGGGTCCCGGATTCGTGATCAAAAAGTGAGAGCCGTTGGAAAAGATATCGTAAGTTCCCTGTTTCTCTCGGTAGGCATGGCCACCGAGGGGCTCATTTCGAATTCATCTCATGTCCGTGGACCTATACCCACCGCGACTTCGAGCAAGTAAATCGGGCCCGATACCACGGACCATGGACCCCTTGGCTCTGATTAAGTTTTTGTCAAATATACGCGATACGACGATGCGTCGGAATCCGTTCGAGCCGATATGGACCACCGAAATCGACGTACATACTCGAGGAATTTCCGATTCACGAACACCCGACAATTTTCTATGGTAACAACCGCGACGAGGACGAGATGAAAACCGGAGTAGATTTTTAGGGTTATTCTTGCGATAAATTCTTCGTCGTTCAACCAGTTATACCACTTTCTTTTGAGTGATTTTAATTGCAATCGATGGAAATCATGGGCTTACGGGTGCGGTGAATACGGTTCTTGCCTGATTCCACCTATATCATTCGAGGCGGGGAGATTACTGTACCGTGAAACAGCGTTCGAACCTATATATTTGCTGGGATGACTTTCCGTTCGTTTTTAAAAATCAGCGAATTTCTATATTTGAATAAAAATTTGAATATTCACACGATCAGCTCCGGTTGCATTTAGAGCGCTCCTCTCTCGTGCCGAGATCCGATATCTCGGAAAGAGATGTAGAAATATGTTTCCCTGCTCGTCTGCCGACAGTTGGGGCTGATGAACAAGGCCAGATATTATTTGCTAGGGAAAAATTGATCCGGTATCGAGTGCAGCGTGAAACAATATGAGAAAATCTGAACGAATTTGAAGATTTCTACGAACTCCGTGAGAGCGTGGGCTGGGATAGGAAATTGTCGAGCGTGGGTAACCTAGGTCACTGGAAGCAAGCCCATCCCGTCATGTAGTACGTGTCACATAGATTATGTATGCACATTTCTATTAGAGAAATGAATACGCGTAGGAACTGTGTACATCCATGATTATACATCCGTTCGTAGTCCTACCGGTTGAGTCTGTCTATTAGATATACACCTAGTGAAACGTATAATAATGAAAAAAGGTTTACTGACCTTCGAAAATAATTTATTACGCTTCTCGCGAAGAGATATACCTTCTGCCATAGGTATTGATGTATCATCGTTAATCGGTATTAAACAGTTGCGACGTGGAGTAAACTCGCAATTAGTTGATAAGGCACTTGAGACCAACGTGCATTATGAAATTAATATGTTAACAGACGTGTGTGTGTGTGTGTGTGTGTGTATCTTTATACCTTTGTAATAAAGAGAAGCTGTGTATAATCGCGAGTGAAACACTGTATATATATATATATATATATATATATATATATATATGGTACAAACGATGAAATGAAATGCATATTCCCAGAGAGCTGTTGATACGAAATTGCGAAAGCCTCTTGAAATCGCAGCTTCCTTCGGTCACGAAGTCGTTGATCTCATTCCATAATAAATGAATCGGCTCGGCAATCTATTTATTATATTTATTAAAATGACATCGAGTTTAATTCCGCGAAAGATTTATACGCCCTGAACCGTTGGGTTTTCTTTTCATACGGAGCAACTTAGTTGTCTACTACGTATGCATATGAATCGAAGAAAACGAATTTGATGAATTGATAAGTTATGGAAAAAGTAGACGCGCTGTTGTACGTAGTACATACATACATACATGTACGGTGGATATCGATACTCGCGTGATGAAATGGGAGAATGATCGGGATTAAAAGATGCGATAAATCAATGCGAGTCACGCGCGTACGCTGTGTCAATGATCGATATATTTATGTGATCGCTAAGTGTATGGAAATGTATTGCATCGCTAATGAGGACGGCGTGTACGTTCTTGGTATTATCTATGCAGGAAACAGACGTCGAGCAGACAATGTCCTGCCCTGGGTGCCCACCCAGTGGATAAAGTCATCAAGATATGCGAGTGCCGAATCAAATGTCTCATCTGTGCGGAGTGGTCCGTTGTTCATATCTCGCGCTTTATTACCGAATCAATTTTAAAAGCTAAACGCCGCGAGCTAATGATCCGATGCGATATTTACCATTCATTTTTTCATTTTTTCATTTTTACTTTTTTATACCTATACTGTACCTATATATACGTATAAATATCTAACGAAGAATTGCTGACCCAATATAATCTATTGCCTACACGAATTTTCGCCCGGACTTGACAGACATTATGGCAACCTTCGCTTCGACATAAGTATATTATGTACATATATACTATATACTCCAGAGTTTCGAAATATTCAACAAATTTCAATCAACGTTAAATGATTATTTAATTTTATTGCCTTCGCACATATGCCATTCGTCATCCGCAATCACGAACTAGGAGCGAGTGGTCCGATTCGCGTCGTATGGTATTAGCCATTCGAGCCTCGATGCTATAAAAACTTTGAAATTCTGATTTCGTCTTATACTCGGTCGCAGTGGCAACCTGCGATCGTCCCCACCGGATATTTTGAAATTCAGATTTGCAGCGACTCGGGATATTCGCAGGTTTTGTATAATTTTAAGAGATCATTACAGCCATGCCTCGAGCAGGCATCACAACGGATTACATCTATCTGCTCTTAATCGCCTTCACGTGGGGACTAATCACCCCGCGCACCGTTAAAGCCGTTAAAAACCTATCAAACTCGTACCTGCTCGTGTTATATAATCAATTTAATGTCACAAGGACGAGATAAATTTTTAATTATTTTATTCGCACGGACGTTACCGCGTGAGATATACCTACTTACAGAAGAACGTTAGCATAATTATTCTATGCGGCCAGACATTATACGAGACCCACTTTCGTCCGAATTCAATTACTTACGACAATTAAATCGATTCGGTAATTTGATCGCATGGTTACTGTACCGATATGAAAATTTATTCGGTAAGAATATAAAATCCAAGAATAATTATAGCCAAGGTTCAATATCATAATTATACAATTTTAATAACGATTCAGAGTTAATTACAGATAACGATTGTACAGACCGGCGTGGTCCTCAATTTGTTATTGAAACGTTAATCAGTAGAATCTACGAACATATGCGGCAGTTCCATCGCTTGACCGATCATCGACTAATCGGTACGAAAGGGTCAGTTGTAAAATACGAAATTAATGATAATTCCTCGTTGGTTAATTCGGCACTGGCGTGTTCCCTATCGTTATTATTTCTGGTGCGGAAAGCAGCTTTCTCTAATCGCCGATTCAATCCTCGTTTGAAGAATCAATCTAATCCCTTTTTTCGTAAGCCTTGAGGAATTTAATTCTTCCTCGGATTTGCCAATGTCTAATTAGCCGCGGAGAAGATTAAACGAAGCGATTAACCGGACTCGTAACTTTGGGCTCATCGACGCGCAGGTAGGATGAATAATCATATGTGAGCCCATATTCGACATTCTATGTATAACGTTAGTCGTCGGCTCATGATCAGCCAAATATTCTACGACTTGCATAAATGTCGTTCGTACGTAGCGAATTGAACGAAAGCCAGTACGGCATTGAACACCAACACGCAACGTTGTAAGGTGACCGCATAGACACACATGTGCATGTGTGATCCGAACCTGTCGTACTCCTGTACCCGTACCGCGATCGTGGAGAATAATTCTCGCGAGAATTCGTTCGCGATTTCTTATCAGATTTCCTTCGCCCTTTTTATCGAATCAGGAATGTCGTCTACTGCAGAAACGTGAGCGTGCTGTTGGGAATAGAAATGTTGAGAGTCGCGACTTGCCGAAGGAATTTTTAATCGACAGTTTATAAACTCAATCCAATCCTGCACATTATAGATCGCAGGGAAGATCTCTGAGGCAACAAACAATACATGTACATAAATTTACTTCATTATTGCGTTGAACGGCTTTCGGATAACAATAGGAACGAGAATCGGTTTTGTACGCCAATTACTGCGGCATATTTTCACCGCAGTATAGGAGGTAGTCGATACATCTTGGATTGAAACGAAACGCTGAACTTGCCCCTCGACCAGACTGTCGGTGAATTTGTATACAGATTATATATACAAGCATACTCCGTCAGGTTTGTCTTTCGCCGAGCACCGAGTGAGTCTTCCTTGACCCAGAAGTCCAAAGTCTTGTTTCTCGAACAGGTGTAGATCCCGAACAATGGACAATGGCATCAGTAGGTCGTGTCAGTACGATGTTACAGGAGCCCCGCGTTATTAACACCATTTCATCAAACGGCTGTTGTCAGATTTTTATCTGCATATATACATACATATACATATACATACATATATATATATATATATATAGCTGTGTATAATCCACCGAGTAATTGTCCCCTCGGAGCTGCGGATTTCAAGGTTTTCCATTTCGGAGGAAGTACGAGGCCGCTAATCATCGGGGAAGGACGAGAATCTCGTATTTTTTCAGTGGATGAAATCAACGTGGTACCCTAGGTCGCTGAGAATGATAAAGAAAAAAAAAAAAGATAGAAGAAATGACAAAAAAAAAAAAAAAGAAAAAAGAAAAAACCAAAAGGACAAGTCGAGGTTGCGATAGTTATCGCGAACAGTGATTGCGCAATATTTAGAGGGGAGAAGGGGTCGCCCCGTACCCCTACTGCATGGCTATTATTGCACAAGAGGTGTACACGCCCAGGGCAGTGGCAAGATATCATTAATATCAAATTGATCAGAATTATAATTCGTATGTATACGTGTGCCTGGTATCGAGACGTGGAGATCTGATTTCGTGACTGAAAAAGACGGATATCTGCCGCCCTGTAATTAAAATACGCGGTCCAACCAAATCTCTATTCTCAGCCTGGCTAATGACCCTAATGATTAGTATAACCGTTAATCGCGATAACCCTATTTCACCGTAAATATGCGTGGGTGAATAATTGGCCGTAGGTGTCATAGGACGTCTAATTTATAACCCGATTTTAACGAACGGGAAATTAATATCCATACGAGGGATAAATTTCGGAAACCGCGAGTATCATATCGATTTCAAACGTCCCACGCGCTCTGGGTAATTATAAAAATTTGTTGATTCAGATTGGCGAGTATATATTGCTCGATATCTGCGGGCACTTGCCAGAGTGGTCCGCCTACTCGAGCATAATCCGGTATTATGTAACTGGATTTCCGTTTAAGGAATTATAGGGGCATTGCATAATTTGTGTAACATCGTCAAAGAGGTATAAATGGAGTCGTGCACCGACATCGTCGTGTCGTTTCGATCGGGCTTAACGATGGGTGTTTAACGCGCCATTATCGTGCCTTAATTACGTACCTGCACCCATATACACCTATACTACGTCGCGTTTCTCCCGATATTCGAGGGAACCGAAGATTCCGGTTTTAATTTAAAAAAAAACTTCAACGAGATGCGCCGAATTTTCTTTACGGTACCATTTTCTTACCTTAGCTGGCGAAATAAAGGCAGCGGTCAATTAATGGGAACGAACTCTTGCGCGAGACCACGCAGTCCGGTTTATTCGACTGTCAGCTGATATACTGTGAGAATAATCTAGTGCTCGGATCTCAGGCTGAGTGCCATTAGTTCATAATTATGTTCTTAATGTCTTCAGGGACGCAGACACGTATATATACCTACTTCTTGATTGAATTTTAGATCTTTAATTTCCGTTTGAATAAACGATTCTCTCTACCTCTAATTATTGGACTTTTCTCAACGCCACGCGATCCGTGCCGCGAATTAAAACGTAGAAATTTAATGCAGCAGACGCGCGCATCCAGGTAGAGAATTTCTAACGCGAAATTTCTCTCGTCCCACGTAACAACGGATGTCATTTTATGTAATAGAACGATTCATTGAATATCGGGGGTGGAAGAAAAAACAATCTTTACCATCGACCGTAAGCGTAACATTAAGTCACGATAATTGCACCTTCGAGTTGTGGAAGAGATAAGTGTGCCTCGTCTCGCTTGCCGGAACTGATTAACAAGTCGGATAACCGAAGCGGATCGACTGCAATTGTGAAAAATGCAAAATTTGGCGCTCGGCGAATCCCCCGGGGGTTTTAAATACGGGTCGTTTTCTGCACGAGTGAAAATACCCATTGGTATTACGAAACTACGTCGATCTTCATCGGCTCGAAGAGAAATCCCATCTGTAGTTAAATCGGCAAGTAAATTTCCCGCTCGTGCGCCTCACCGTCTTCGGAATGACTAACAATTATTGGGGTACGGATAAAAGGCCGCTCAAGGTTGTCTGGTGAACAGCCTGCCGCTTCCATTGGCAACTTTCCGACCTTGGTTCAAACTCATTCGTTCGGTTTGATCGAGTACTTTACAGCGTTAGTAGTTTTAAAAACGTAAAACACTCCCGACCTTGCCTGGACAAGGGTAAATATTACACCTCAAACAAATCGCTTATGCGGATTCTCGCCCTCTTTCCTCTCGCCCGGTGCATTCGTCCCACCGTTCTTATACTCGGATATAGCAAAACGTTAGTTTGCCCGTATTTTCATCGCTGATTAAGACGTTGGGGGACAGTTGACAAATTTACGAGCACCACTTACCGAGACGTCGTTGCAACCACACTCCCGGGCTTGATATAGCCCTCGGCACGATTTGCACCGATGCAGCCTTCGCCCTGCCACGCATATATACATATATCTTTATACGTACACGCATGTGGTAGGTATATCATCGGATATACAGACATTATGCTGTGAGCGATAATCCATTAGTTATGCAAGTACGGGGAGAGTTTTACTCAACAACGTTGCGCCGTAGATTATAGGTAGGCACTATACAGGCATATATCTGGTATAATATTATTGATACGCTTATAGACCTCTCGTAGGCGCATATAGAGGCAACGATATAGGCAAAGGTAGGCCAGTTCTGAAAGAGAATGTCAAAAGAAACAGAAACCTTTCTGCTTGCAGCCAACGCGCCCGGTCACTTGTCCATTTTACAATTTATTCGTTCCCTTCGATTATGTATGTGTGTGTCCGCAGCGGGGCTCGTATATACGTATGTTCGCGATATCGTATACGCGTGTACGTAGTACGTGCCGGACAGTCTCAAGCACACGAATGCTCTATTTATTTAAGAATGTTGTCTCGAGGCGAGTTCTTTTCGATTTTGGAGATTGTTGTTAACGCCTTGTTATCCTTCGCGGTATAATAATATGCATAGAACACATATAGCACGAAATTAGCTGGAGATGGAGCTGCGGGCGTCGCGTGACATTACTATCTTACTATTTGACTATCGATATCAAAGAATAGGTAGCTACTAGCGTGGCCCGGGTCTCGAGTGCGGCGATAAGTAACAAAGATTGGTGGGCGGTGATTCGGAAAAAGTCATCAAGATTAGGGGAAAATAATCACCTAACACCCTCGGGGCAGGATAATTTAATATGCGGGCAACTGCAACGATTTCGTTGAAAAATTTCTTCGTCGCCTCGCGCGACAGCAATCGTGCGATAAGTCGAAGGACACAAATTTGAAATATGATAAAGTGGGCGCCGCGGCACGTGTAGCCAAGCTGTCTGCGATCAACGATAAACTACCACTTTTATTTTTACAATGCCTCGGGCTAGAAGCGTAGAGCTGTAACTCCAATTTAATCGCGAATATATCTGACGCTCGCGCTGCAACACGAGTTGACCGGAGAAATAATATCAACGATTCTCGACCGAGTGCCCAAAGTTATCCCGGTACGAACGCGCATATGTACTACACCGCATATATATCGAGCATATATAAGTACGCGATAATTTCAGCTGCGGGAAACTTAAATAAAGCCCCGCGCTAACTCGCGAGACCTGTGATTATTTTTACGCGTTACCCAACTACTACTTGCGGACAAGGATAGAGCAAGAACGGATTTTAATGATACCGCAACGTGTGTCTTATATCGGGGAACCAGACGTGGCAGACTGACATTTTGTAAGGGGACAACTAGGTTACGCTTGCGAAACTGTGTAGGTACGAATATCTACTGGTACATATATATAAATACATATATATGTATGTATCTTGGAAATTGTGTGCGCCAAACCTGGTTGTCTATCGCTAAAACAACCGTTTTTCTTAAGGCTCGGACGTTATCGAATTGTTTTCATTTTTCTAACACGGAAGTAGGTGCACTTTCTCGTAATCCGGCTTTCATGCTCGACGATATATTTCGGAGATATTATCTATATTGGTTGTGGTAAAAAGGATGCGGACAAATTCACCGGGGTATTCTGCTTCGCCGTTTTTCCTCATATAGTCGTTCAACCGGAAGTCTGTGGCTGTGCAGGTTGAGATATTATTTAATTCGTACAAAGAGAAACTTACTCACTGATATCCATCTTCCATGAACAATCTGCAGACGCTCTGTCGGCACGGTTGACTCATTTATAGTGATTTTGAAAACGTGTACCGCATTACTAGCCTGGAGGAGCCAACGAACCGAAAGACATTTGTCCGGGTATCTCACCGTAGCCAAACAAGCCGCGTGTCCATTCGATGATTAAGGAAATTCGAAATTATCCCAAACTTAAACCTGGCCCCGAAGTAAACGTGTTTGAAACGCTATTGAGCAGCTAGTTGTGTTTCAAATGGTACGAAACGCTGGGAAATGTGTTCAGGAGATGAAGCAGAAGCTACGGGGTCTTGGTATCGGTTGCATCGATATATGAAACTGCATATGGGTTCGCAGCAGCGAACCGGGTGACTTGTCGATGCAATTTTATAACTAGCTTTGGTACTTAAGCTTTCATGATCTTACGGTGCTAGCCTCATGTAACAATGGGAGAAAGTGCACTGAGAATAGGCGTTAGGCTTTAGACGCGTAGTCATATCTTCGCATGGTATCTTGTCCGGACGATCCTTGGGATAGATTTTCTCTGTTGTATCATACGGCGTTGAATCCCGACCACCGCGATTGTCTCTTATGAAAAACGTCGCTGAGAACGGTCAGTGAACTTTCTAGTATCGTGGTGAATGGAAACGGGATCGGTTTAACCTACTGGGTGTTTCTTGTTGGGGTCAGAATTCAAAGTGGAACGAGGGCTGGGAAGAGACGAATTGAAACTCGAAGAGGATGGTGAATGAGATAGAGAAAGGAGAAAGGAGAGAAGAATAAAAATGAAACACCAAAAGTGGTGACAACCAAAGACGGCAAGGATATTTATATACTTCGTGTATCCATGGTGCGACAAATTGAGAAAAAGTTCAACCTGTTTAAAAAAACGACAGTAGGTAGTCTTTTCACGTATAAACTTTTGGAGCGGCGCTTGAAATCCTTGAATACTGACGGGGCAAGACTTCCTGTCGGACCATATTTCGAAGTACAAATTACGTTTCTCGATGCGTTCAATTCGGTACATATAAAAACTCGTCAAGATCGAGAACCAGGGCGAGGCCGAACGATCGTGTAAAAATTATTTAAGTTATTCTAAAATTCATTTATCTTTGGCCTTCGATTTTGCGATAATATGAACCTAGAAAAAACCTGCCTAAACACCTGCTCGTGCCCGTTCGCCTCACGCACACATCAGCCCGTATTCCACGGTTCTCAAATCGTGCTCTACCCTCATCGTCCTTATCCTGGATTCAATGCACCTTCGAAGAACGTAACACCTTACGAAGTTCCGGGATTCCAACCGTTGCACTCCAGTGGAGCCGTTGGATACCTACCTTTCTCATGAAACCTCCGTCGTCCTAAGATGGATGTTTCAGCGGAAAGAAAAGTTCCTCGTATCAGCGAAAGTCCAGCCGGATTTCCCGCTGCACCAGATATTGGTGGAGCAATATTTGACCCGCTATCTACTTCTCACCGGGGAAAAAAAAGACACAACGAAAGAAAAAGTCGTGCCGCGAGATTCCGCGGACTTGCGTATATTGAGAAACGCCTGACGCACCTGTTTGTTGCAAAATGATATTCATCTATTCCTGGATGAATGGCTAGAGTTTGCGGAAGTCGGTGGGAATTAGCAGCCAGCCGGTCGTTGGTCGTCTAAAAAAATTTAGTGGTCTAGGCCACGACCCCTGGTTTCGGGTCAGATTGATTTAATTTCATCAGATCTTTCTCCGCTCGTATATATTCACTTTGTCGGCTTGACCATATAGCGCAAAAGTGTTGGCAGGTCACCGCTTAGCGACTTAAATACAATTCCAGACATTCACTTCGAGGTTGGCGGCTGCTGCCGGTACAAAATGACCAACCAAGCTCTAACACGAGCAATACCTTATTTCTCGCTTACATAATCGCTCTAGCTCAGGCCTCGGGTGGTTCTTGGCTTGACAGCTTCGCGTCCATATACAGCCTTGTAAGTATACTCGTACACTTCTTCGCGCACACGAAGACGGTAGAAACACGTACGGGAGTTTCGGTCGGAAAGACTTTTTCGCACCTCCTTGCGGAATATAATAGCGACAATTTCGTGCCATAATAGCCATTCATTCCCCGCTAAGTGAGTGTCTCCGGGCCTGGCCCAGTTGTAATTGTGAGCTCGACCTTTGGCGAGAAAGTTGAATCTTCGCCGAAAACTCAGGCAGGTGTAAAAAGGCAAAGAGACAACGGGACGATATATCGTAGAAATTCGTTTGACCATGGTCCATGAGTGTTTTTACCGTTACACACTCGCCGTGAAAGACTGAGAACCGCGAATAGGAATCCTTGGTCAGGTCGTCGGATATCTGATAGCCGTAACCCGGGGCTGTAAAATGTGTGTTCGTTAGTCTCTTCTGTGGCTAGAAGATATTGATTTGGTACATGTGTAGGTACACCTACCGATACAGATATGCTTATTTCGTCCGTTATTTACGGTAGGTTTAAATCTCGACAGATGTGTCTTGTGTGGCTCGAAGATAACCCACTCCCGTTTGCCTCGTTGGTTGATTAACGCGTACCGTAGATTGTATTGACACAGGCTTTATTATGAATAGGCTGTAGATAGGATCGCCGCTTTCTTTTGAGGTCGCGTAGACAAACTAACGACTAACGACCATAGCTTACCCATAGGTTCTGTCGCCAAAAACGTTGAGCAAATAGAAGATCGAATACCTCTCGTGTCTAATGGCTGTTCGACAGTAATCTTCTCGATGATTTCTGATCAGCTGTCGCGTCGGTATACGTATATGAACTATGCGTTGAAAATGGGTTACGGTTTGATGAATAATCACAAGCGTATCGTATCGTTGATCGGTTTAATAGTTTATTCCTCCCCACATGGGGAGGATAATTTTCTTCAAAATACTGATCACCGATCAATCGGCGTCTATAGAGTCCCTTGAAATTCTTAATGGTTCGTTCTTCGAGGAAGTTGAGCTCGTCCGCTGCATCCATCTCTGCCATTCCCAAGTGGCTGCAACTGTGCAGGATCTACCACGGCGTTTGGTGTCGAATTAGGATATGGAATAATTTCTAAATCAGAAAAAGGGTTGGACTTTTTCGACATTTTCGCCGCTTGCGAAATGAGAATGTTGAGATAGTTAATTTCGATTATAATATTTACTTCGTTATTTATCACGTAAGAAAAACATTCGTAAATCGGGAGGTGATTATTATTATCAGGTAAATAGTGGTAAACAATATACCGATACGACGTGACTGTCGAAACGGAGGTCAAGCGAACATCTTCCTAATTAGTATAAAAGTTGTTGAATGTTTCAATCAAAGGCTGACTAGCTATGGGGGAAGGCCATAGCTAAGAGTTTAAGCGAGTCCCCATTAATCTAAAAAGATATT
Organism: Tenthredo amoena; assembly: GCA_963966615.1. Lineage (NCBI taxonomy): Eukaryota > Metazoa > Arthropoda > Insecta > Hymenoptera > Tenthredinidae > Tenthredo > Tenthredo amoena. Next base: position 499,340 of record OZ016490.1, read on the forward strand.
ATTGCGTGAGATGAAATAATAAGAGGTCGGTTTAAATCGTGTCGACGAAACCACTTCTTTTTATTGAACTTTTGAACGGAGGTCAAGGATGAACACTTAAAGAAGCTGTTCGGTGCTCATCTGGTCACTTCGATTAACGCTAATCTGTTCGATACACGGAATCGTACTCAAGCCGATAATTAACAATCCGGTGTTCATTATCGAAACTGTCATGATTTTCATCCAAAATTATGAACAGATCGAACGAAGTGATCGGGGATAAAGAGGCGCGTAATTTACTCGGGGAGGTTCGAGGCTTTCGAGGATTTCTCCATCGTGATTTCGGCGGAGTTTAATTCTCAGCTATTTAACCAATTGGAAATTGCTCGAAAAAGAACCTTGGCAATGAGGACCGGCGGAGGTAAATCTCGGCTCACCGAGAATTGCAAAACTTGAAGAAACCGTTAAGCGATTCGACCGTGACTTCTCGAGACGTGAGTTGATTCGGAATCTCAATAGTTACTCGATCGATGCCTGAAACGTATCTCACTCGACGCACTCTCACCCATATCACCATATGCATTCGTTAACCAACACCGAACGACACGCAGAGTGATGTCATTGTTCCCACTAATCGTATTGATAGAGCCATCAAGGAAGAAATCTTTGCCGACTCTCCTCGACTCGATTTCATACCAGTGATGGTCTTCGTGAACAGATAATCGGAGGATGTTTCGCCCGGAGTCTCTATGACAATCCGAACTCGAGGTGATGATATTCGGTTACAATCGAGAAGAGGAAATCAAACACCTATATACCTGCGTTCCGATTAGACTTTTTATAGCATCGGTTCGAACTTTGCTCAGTGTTCTACATTCGGTGAATCTGTAGCAAAGATATATTGGAATCGATAGATCGGAATTTGAAGACGAAATTATAGAATCGATTTGCGCCCGAAATGTCGCTAAATGGCGACGAAAATAGCGATAGCGATGTCGATGGCGTAGGCTAATACTCGCTCGCTATGGCGCTACGCTTTCTCAGTGTCAAGGCTGACGCTAACGAATTCATTACCTTAGCTCGCGGCTGTCACTGCGTTAACAGTTAACATAGCCTAACCCATGAAACAGCGAGCCGCTGCTCGACCAAATAGAAATCATCACTGGTTGCTTGCGAATACGATTCTCCGTCACTCTTTCTCCGCAGTGCGAGGAGACAGTTCACACCGAATCGAGACTTTCGTCGATCGACGACTCGCGCGGAAAACGCGTTTCGTTGTTCTTACCGCTACGCGATTCCGTTCGTGTCAGAGTCTAGATTATCCTACGGATGTTCATTCGACCGACGATCCTTTATTCGAGATCGTTAAACCGTTCGGAACGTGATTTTTCGGAACAGTCCGAGCGGTGTGAGTCGTGCTTTAGATGGGAAGCTGTAATCGGCTTCATTCACGCCTGTTACGAGTCTTGTTCGTCACGCCGAAGAAAGTCAAAGCAGAGTCAACGGTTTAACAAACAAAATAATGATCAGAATTTCGTTCCTGATTAACAGCCGTCATTCTAAATTAAATGAATATCGACGCGGTTGAATCTCGTTCCCCTACCGCGTTATTCTCCTTGTGGGAATCTCCCAGGCTTACATTAGACCCGGCCCTTTAGGCTATAACATGATCTCGATTGGAATTATTTTTGACCTGTAAGAATTTAATCGCAACGGGATTCTTGGCTGATTTATAGGTATACACATATATAGGTACACGAGGCGGCGAATAAGGAGAAACAGATTGACGGAAATTAGCATAACATTGGATTACAACTTCTTACAAGCCACAAGCGACAACAGTGCGGTCGATTCGCGGTCCTATTGGCAAAATTGAATTATATCTAGAGCCGTTTAGAACTGGACTCGGGATTATATAAAACGGCAAATTGTCCTGGTCATGTATCGAGGCGGTCTAGGTATAGCAGTGAATCGAGAAACTCGTCCACGCAGAGTCCATACCTCACGCGGCCTGTCGCTCCTCAGTAATCAAGCTATTCGCACCTTTCTATACCAGGCCCGTGGGGCTCGTTTAATAGATGTATCGATTCCGCAGTTAATGTCAATAAGGTTATTACCGCCCGCGCTAGCGCTCGAAGCGAGTTTAAATCCTTCCCAATTCATTCTTCCTCGATCCTACCGATATATTTCACACCATAATTCCTCGGGTCACCTACGAGTGCAAACATTTACCTTGCAGATAATCCCGGTAGCAAAGAGAAATGAGCCTCTCTCTTTGGACTCTGTTTGCCCCAGAGATGAGACCGGGGTGAAATTCGCGCGCGAACCGAGAGCAACCTATTTACCTTAATTGTCTTATGATTGAACCTGCGATACCGTTAATCTATGTGCTCGGTGCTTTATGCTTATTTCACAGAACCGAGATTTCGCGATTTGGAAAGAGCCAAAGAGCTCACTGAATTCATCTGCGTAGAGTAGATAGATATATGTCGAATGAGGGAAGATGCGCTTTCGACACACGCTCGATGATAGGGTGCGATTTTAGATCCGTGCGAATGTTTATAAAATAAATATACCGTATACCGATGATAATTGATAGCATCCGCGTACGCGTGGGGCCCGCCATTCGTTGACAGGCTAAACGCAGAGAAGCTGGGACCCCCTGCTGGTCCAACGTCACTTGGGCCTCACACGTGCACATTACTTTAGCGTTTATCGTCTCCCTGTCATATACCGATATTAATTACGACTTTGGCTGGTCAAAAGTGAACGTAGAGAGATAGATACCCACGGCTGTTAATAGAATTCGGAAAAATGAACAGTTACTCAGATTTGAATAACTCTCAAGCGACTCATAGTTCATAGAGTTTATTAAAATCTGTAAGAGAATATCTCGCACGATTCTCTTCGTTTCAATAATTTCTGTACGAGATGCTAATCTTAAGGTCAAGTTCACTATAGAATTGTCGTTGAATTTTTCTCCGCGAAGGTCTCTTCCGCAGGTATAACGTTTAATCCCAAGCTCCTTAGATCCAAACATATATCGAACCACCGATGCTCACCTTTGACATCACGCGTCGGTCACGTATCTAAGCTCAATGGCCCCACAATTAACGTATCGACAGGTGTAATTCACCGGGTGAATCGTCTATTGCGAAACAGTAAATCGATGAATTTAAAACGATACCCAATAACAGAGGCCAAATGTCAGAGCCTGAGGGCAAGTCGTGAATCCTGGTTACTTAGTCAATCGCGTTGACCGGGACTTTCTTTCCTCTTCAAATTTGACGCTGCTAAGATTCACTGCTTTCCGGAAACACACATCCCAGCTCGCATTATTCCGTCCCCAAAAATTTAGAGACAGCATCAGGTTCGTTGCAACGCGACTTGTTCCAGGCCGAAACCGCGTTGAAGTGTGTTCAAAATAATAACGTCATATTTTCTCATCGTATCCAAGGGTTGATCATGGACAGATTTTTATTAACACGTGTGGAAGACACGCGCGCGTTTAGAAAGCGGCGTGCAAGTAACTATATGCCGCAAACTCTGCGGGGAGTAACTCATCGAAGCTCATCGCGTAAGGAGTACCTACACGCACACTTGAGTGTATAGATATGTTAACTAATAACCGCGAGAACGATATGTGCGAGGTATACATGATGGACACGGTATGTATTCTTGAACAAGAAACTTTTAGGCCCGTGTCAATCGATACGGTGCGAATAGAGCGAGTATCTTCACGAGGTCAAGATTCGGTTTCACAATCAGCTGGAAAACTGTCTTATCGCAAACACGTATCTTACAACGACTCGCTTTATTTTCTCATGCTGTTTACACAGAGCGAAGAGTTGGTTACTTATATCGTATGAATATTAGACTTCGCAGGAGACCATCGGTGATCGATAAGTCGTATCGTTTTTTTTATTCGCTCGTAGAACGGCTTGGAAATCCTTGCAGGATCCAGCTGTGAATATAACGTGAATAAACAGCTCTTGCGGATATTTAATTATTTAACCAATGATTTTTTAACACAGATGTATAGCTCGCGAGTTACGTTCTGCGCTCGCGGCGCTCAAACACATCCGACTAATCGATACAGCATGTAACGGATTTTATTTTTCGCCTTTTTTGTTTCGCACGTAAGGTAGGTATACGTCCTGGCCTGGTCCTAGCATCGCTTGACTCAGAACCACGTGGTCCGGTAAATAGGTAAAGCTACTCCAAGTTTCAGGTCATGTTTTAGTGAACTCTTCATCTTCTTGCCCGCGTCTCGGGTCCTTCGCTTCCTTCTCCGTTGTTCCTTCGACCGAATCTCGGTGTCTTTGAATCGAGGCAAAACGGTGATTCCGCACGGTGCGTTGGCTGCAATTGTGTAGCGATTCGGGTCTGATCTCGTAAGATAAAAGTGAAAGTGTTAGGCGGTGGCGCCGGACCTCTCTTTCTCTCTTTTTCTCTCTCTCTCTCTCTCTCTCTCTCTCGTCTTACAGTCGTCACAGGAACCTCGTAATGTCGGGCTCAGAGTTCAGGATCAGGCTTGCAGTTCGCTAATTAACGAATATGTAATAAGGGCGTGAAAAAGAACGGCGAGGCTGACTTAATCAGGACGATCCGCTACCACCAGTTGCATCACGCACGCCGCCTTGAGCTATCTAAAAATCTATGATCGAATCTTATTCGGATGGAAAAAATCTCACGATGGTTAGACGCGCTTCGCATATTAATTATTCAACATTTTAGCAACGTTCCCAAGCGCGGTGATAAATAAAAATGAATAAAAACCCGTAGAAAATGATGAGAATCACTCGCGGTAACGGAATGCCTGAGCAGTTGATTAATTCCCGATCAGGATCCAGATATCGCATCTTGAAATGACCGGGCTATCGAGAAACTTGGGACAAGCTGGAGTAACTTTCACGAGAAAAATAGTAAAGAGTATCAAAATCAAATTCGTTGCAGCTCACGGTCTCGTCATCCCGGCAACGAATCGGGCCTATATCGCGAAAGTGGAGTTTTATTACGTTTAACGATGACCCGGCGGTTTTAGCGAGAGGATCGAGCTGGTCCTGGAAAGCGTTAGGCGGCCAGGCGATCAAAAGAGATTAATTAACATCGTTAGTCCGAACTGGCAAGACATTCCCGTCCCTGTTTGAATCGTATATCTTTTTATTATCCTTCGTTGCTGCCTTCTTTTTCCCTCCTCGCTCCTCATTCCTGACCGAGAGGTGTTCCTGCCTTTGCAAGCTTGCCTGGCGACACTTCAAGTGTCTTTCTTCTCTGTGCCAGGCGTTGGTCTCGAATGTCTCGATAATTGTGTTAAAAACAGAGTGGTTTACGAGCTACTCTTAGCCCCGTAAGGCAGGCTACCGCAATCCAACATTCACGAGCGTAGACCGGAAGTAAACCTTGACAGCAGGTGTGCGAGAGAACTGACTTTATTCGCTCAGGCGATTTCTAACGATTTACCAGACACTACCATGATGGATTATACCCGATATACCATCACGATACTGCCTGGTCAAGCCACGCAACTCTTTTACTCCATCACGCGTTCGTTATGCACTAAATTTCGGTTTTGTCCTCCGTGAGAGACGCCTTTTTTTTTTTTTTTGAAACCAAATTGCTGCTTCGACTCCGGGAACTTGAAAACATAACTATTACAACATCGCCGGGTTTTCGTACGTAGCCCTTGGCTGCGCCCTGGTTACAGTGAATGTACCCGTGGCGAGTTGGCCAGTCAACGCACGATCGCTCGTCCAACAAACCGGAGGGATATATATCGACGTTCCCACAGCGTCATTCACACAAAACTTGAGCCAGTTACTCCGGGTGCATTTTTATTTTTATTTTTTCTTCTCTTTTCTTTTCTTTTCTTTTTCCTTCTTTCTTTCTTCTCATACGCTTGCGTCCGAGATACTCGAGTTAAAACGGAACTGGTCTACCTACCTGCCGGGGTGTTAGGTAATACAAAAATTTCACTTTCAATCAGTTAAATACACGCCCCGCGCAGCAGCTTCTACGGAAACTCTTATTGCATGGCCTCGGTATTGATCCCGGTGTCCTCGATCGATCGGGATTCAACGAAATTTATGCAAAGTTTGCTTTACCATCATTGCGATCCACTGCCCGAAGAGTTTGTCCAGAATTACTACCATCCCGCCGGCTAGGCTGGCGGGACGAAAGTAAAAACGTTAGTCCGTCGTCTTCCGGATCAATTAGACCCAACGATAGGATCTAGATCCAGTTTAAAGTCGGGCCATGTTTTTTTGTTTTTTTTTTTGCCGCAGATTACAAACGTGGAATTGCTCTGCGCAGCCAGTATATCGAGAACCTTTTGAAAGCCGGTGAATCAACCGATGTCCGATTGTGGCCCGTTTTTCCAACTTAATTGCTCGAAAGCTCGTTTCGCGATGGCATTCGACTAGAGTAGTAAAACAATTCTGTCCTATAGCTTCCTGCAGGAATGAGCCGGGATTCTAGCCTGTGGCTAGAAACGGTACCTAACTGGTAAACGATATGAAAGTGAAACTAACAGGTGCAGATACTTAGAATAATGGTTAAACCGCGAACAGATTGTTCTCCGTAAACGATAACCACACCCATCTCGTAGTTTCCATTTTATACCCTGCTTACTCATCATTGGCATCTAAATTACTTCCTGCCGACTAGCAGTCCAGGAAATAAGCCGCGCGTCTCTCATCCGAACGGTATAATTGTTGAATATTAAACTTTTACTCATTTCTCTCCCCGTCAGGGAACAATACCTCTTCAATGTCTTCGAGGTGATCGTTTCGACGCTGGAATCGAAACTCCAGAGAATAGAAAACCTCGACAAGGCTGTCGAACACCTCATGAGGAGGGTGGAGGCGCTGGACTCTCGGGTCAACGATAATATCGACAAAACCGATGCGGTCATCTCAAAGTTAGGGACTTTGGATCTGAAGCTCTTCCACGCTCAGCCCGCACTTCCACCGGAAGTGATGCTGGAGTCTCGGACAGCTGAGAGCAGAAGCAGTTCGGTCGAGGGTGGTAAGTCGAGTCAATTTATCAACTATTTACTTAGGCTGTGTTATAAAGCGTCGAGAATTTCGCCACTTTTCCTTTCCTTTTTTCCTCTTTAATCAGCTCCGATAATCCGACTGATCCACCACGACGATCCGTCGCCAGAATTTCTGGGTGAGAAGTTGTTGTCGTTGGACCAAAAGGTCTCGGACATAGACGAGAAATTGGTGATCCTGAAGAACCAGCTGGACAACAATTTCCTACCAGCAGATGACATAAACGCCGAAGCAAGCGAGAAGAAACCGATAAGCATGAACGTTGTGGAGATCACGAAAGCCCTCAATAACGAAGTCATGAATCATGTATCCGTAGAAATCGAGAATCTAAGACAAGCGACCGGCAGCATGGATCGAAAGCTGCAGTTCCACATGAATCTTGTTTCCGATAATCTTGGTGCCGTTTACACCATGATACGTGAAGTTCACGAGGCAATCGTCGACAAGGATATACCAGTTAACATAACGACGACCCAGCCACCGCCTAAGCAAAGCAAAATCGATCGACTGGTCGAGCAAATGCATCCGATGTTGACGGTGTCTGAAAAGATGGACGAGGTCTGGGACGTAGTGGTAAGGAAACTGAGATCGAATCGAATCGTGGCGTTGAATGAATCGGAGTCGAACAATTTTTCCAGCGAATTTTTTTCACCCCTTTTTCGATAGGTTGGCACCAAAAGCTCCGTGGACGATCTAGTTCCAAAGTCCGACGAGCTTCTGACGCAAACTCAACGGCAGGAGAGAGCGATCAGCGAAATTCACGCCGATCTTAGAACGAAGACAAACAAGATAATCGAAAACTTGGAAGGAGTCGAGAGCAGACTCAGAAAACAGGAGGACGACGTAGCGACTTTAGCCCAGAGACCCGTACCGGCTGAACTTCTGCTCGACCCCACGATCGACAGACTCGTAGAATACGACCCGAACAGGTTCGCGAAAACGAAGAACTAACTTCATTCCTCGAAGTTTTTGGTGCGACGAAGATTTCACTCGTTCTTTTCTTTCCTGTTTTCACAGATACGTCGGACTTCCCGATGAAATCGTAAACGACACGCCGATTCCTACCTTCGTAACGACGTCCACTCCGCCCGTTACCTCGACTACGACAGTCTCGTCGATGACACCGCCGTCCAGCAGCCTTCCCGTAGTCGTGACGACTCCCATGACGCCTTCATCGAGTCAGAGAATCGCCACCCGAAACAGAGGAGTTATTTTCCCTAGTGTGAAGAACAAGCCGAGTCTCGCAAACTCGACTTTTACTAGCGATTTGCTAGCGAACTTCAAAGATATCAAGGTAAAACATCAGAGTTCATATTTTTCTCTCTCTCTCTCTCGGTTATTTTTCGTTTTTTATCGACCGACATTCGGGAATTACGATCCAGTCCGGAGCCGGCTTTGGTGCAATTACAAGCCAGGAGATAATCGCGAATCGATATACACCTCGATCTTCTTACCTGTTATTTATCCAATCTCACCGATAACTCAGCTTGTTAAGCCGACTTTTTTCTCGGCTCAATGCAACGGCCAAACGGACCCGCGTGATCGGGGTCATCGCGAAAATACGGTACGGAAATAACGTCGAATCGACCGTCTCTACTTCCGCGGCTAATTTCAACGCTCTAGCGAAAATTCATTCCATTCTGCGGTTTCTTAGAGAGTCTCCGCAGAACTATTTTCTGCATTAGCGTCGTCGTGCCGCCTATACCGTCAACCTAGAGTCATACAGACGGTGACAGGTTTGTTATGCGAGTAAGAGAACAGAGTATCCTGGTTCGACAAACCTTACACGCAACTCTCGATGATCCCGTTTCGAACAATAAACGCTTTTCACTCCGAACCGTGCAGAGGCCAAAAATTCAGTACGCGCGATGCATGCCTAATTTTTCATTTTCCCATTTCTTATACGTCTTCGCTCGTGGGAACAAAGTGAACATTTTTCTGCCACGCGTATCCTCAACCTGACCACGCAAATTCCAGTTGGACTGGTTTTGAACAATTTCAAAAGATTCAGTTATGCATTGACGGTAAATGAAACGAATCTTGAACCTCGTCGAGCTCCGAGTGGAAATTGTTTGGAAATCGGTATCAGAAGTTCCGCGCTCATACACCTCCGCCTCCACCTCCGCCTCCCACACGCTTATGGGTATTAATGTAGCACGTATTAATTTGCTCGCCAGTCCAATTACCAGGTGCTATAACTCATCGGCGGGGCAGCAGCTGCTCGCAATTTTTTTTCAAGCCACTTGTCATTATCTCGCTTCTTTAGTCATTCCGAAACACCTTTGTTTCGCCTCTGCCTTTGCCTCGGATCTCTTTGCTCCCGAAAATACCGTCGCGACATAAATCACGCGAGGAGAAAACACACCTTATATTAATATCGTACACTGGGTGGTCCAGGCCAGCAGCTACCACCGTGTCTCAATTCTTTCGTACCGATATATATATAACTCTCTAGGTAGTACCTACCCACCCAATTAAAAGTCTTACTCATCATTTATCGAAAGGGGGAAAATTCGAAAGGACAATGACAATTATACTAACTCTTTCGTTACGGTTTCATTCGGGGAACCGGTATCGGCGATCGATTTATATTCAAGGGGTTTTACACAGGGCGCCGAATTTATTTTCGGTATCGTTGATCGGTCCGTGGAATTAATGAAAACCCGAGTAAACCCGTATGGAATGATTGACTACGGACGACATTATTTGCAATTACGGTTTAGCCGCGAACGAGAGTTTGTATCTGGAAATCTATATCTCCGGTGAAAGCGACAAGTGTCGACAATCCGCGTATCTCTGAGCAGTTTGCCGTGACCGGTGATTACTATTTCAATTATTGCTGGATTTTTACCATTTGTTTGTTCTTTTTTATCATCGCCAAAGGCCACCCCGAGGCTAATCTCGTTCTCTTGAGCTGAGGCGGGCAAAAAGTTGCCACCTCGTTCGCGTTCAGAGCCAACTTATATCTAACCACTCGATTTAACGAGCTGCCGCATTGTCGGCGCGGTTTCCCGTACATGATATTTCCATCCGTTCTATAATAATAATAATATCTTATTACGTAGTTAACGCACAATTCAGGATTTCTCAATTATAATACGAGAACGAACATTTATTTCGCACGTATTCGAATGTGGAACGGATTCACTTGCGCGTAGGCGTGTTGAGAATCTCGAATAAATTACAGAGCCGGTCTTTAAACGAAAGTGTCCCGATACAGATTAATTATACAATTAAAGGATTCTCCGACCGCCGTATTTCCGGAACCACTTGAAAAGGCCTGCGACCTTGAATTTCAGTTAAAATCACGTCATTTCCGCCTGAGACTCTTTCGCGCGTTGTAAAGTTACGAAATCATATCGATCGAGTGTAAATATAACTGCCCGAGGTCGCCTAAGTCCGCGCGAAGACTTTCAACGCGGTTGATCGGCTTGCACCGTATCGCAGCGTGTAATGACGATTGACGGCTGTCAAATTTCAATGATCTATGAGCGCGGCTTCGTCGAACAGTCGAACTTTATTACACAGGAGAATTAGGACCTGTTCATGAGAAAAGAAACGCCGGACTCTAAGCTGTATCAATCATGATTACACAAATTAGATATATACGGATGCGCACGTAGAATTTCGTGGACGATCTTCAATGGATCGAATCAATTATCGATCGAAGAGTTCAAGTTCCTTTCGTGGCACATTTTAGCCTCGATTCGATCCTCGAGTATAATATACGAATCGAAGCACCAATTAAAACAGTTCCGCTAGACGATTGACTTCAGATGTGAAAAAATGTTTAAAAGGAAAGTTTATTCTCCTGTATCTGTTTTCCGGTTTAAATAAAATGATATATTCGGTTCTATGTTACGTTACAGTATCCAAACTAATGATTTCTAAAACTCTACTATAGCTCCCGCACTCCCATATGCTTCGATAATTCACAGTTCTTCCGACTATCCAACAAAGTCGTATAAACTAACGGAAATAATGGTCATTGGTATACCCTGCAATTAACTCTGTCACCATTAATAACGTTGCATTTGAAAGAACTCCACTGCGGATGTTCCAATGCTCAACATACATACGGTACCTATACGGTTACTGCGAGTTACGGTTCGCAGGGAGGCACAGAGGCGTAGAGTTTTCTGCTGCTGCTGCTGCTGCTGCTGCTGCTGCTGCTGCTGCTGTTGTTGCATGTCGCGTAACCGTGACTGCAGTAATCGAGGAAATGTTGCAAAATAATTTATTATATCCGGCACGCGTCCCTGATCTAAATCCTATCGACTCTTCTGGACCTTATTATTTGCCGCACGCGATTTAGAATTGCCATAGAACTTAGAATAAGTAACTAACTAAGGAATAATGGTTATTGTACTATCGCGTGAATGTTTGCATTCTCGCACGCATGGTAGGTAGGTATGTCGCGGAAATATCGTAGCGGAATTAATTTAGATGCTAATTAACCCCGGGTCTTAAACGGTGGTATTAAATTCGTTTTATTATTCAATCCTCGTCCAAACGACGCGAAACTTTATTCCGTATTTTTTTCACCTCCTTCTCAAAAATGTAGAAGGAAAGCCTACTGGTTTATACGCCAGTCTTGCCTTCTGCTATACGTGGCTTGTCCATATCGGGTGGATTTAACAGTGCTACGGAAACCTCGTTGTTTCCGTGCCCGCAGTGTTACAGCGCACTAGCTACTCTTATCCATGTAAACCGTATACGCCGCGTTTAAACTCGAAATAGGTATAAAATTAATGCCGATAATTTTCTGAGTTGCTACACGAACGCTGAAGGCTCGGGTACTGACCTGCAAGGTTTTTCCATATCGAAGTTTCTGCGTGGAACAAATAATAAAATATCTCCGGACGTTATAGACTTAGGTCTACGTATATATATACGTATAGGCATTTCACGGTGTGCGTATTTTAACGTAAAACACTCCCTTCCGCCCGATTACCGCGTAAAGGAATAGAAATTTTGCCCGAGGTGACGCATAAATAGAATTTCTTCTTTTCATCATTTCGACCACATCCCACGCAGCCCCTCTATACGAGGTACTACCTGTATCTGACCTATGGGATCTGTCACAATACTGGCGGCCAACGTTGTGGCAAATTAATATTAATTATTAATAATTAATAACCGATACCTCCCGGGTATCGGTAGATACACGTATACGTATATACGTATCTGAACATGGAAAGGTGCGTTCGCGCGGCAGAACGACATTTAACGGTATAAAAAACGAGCCATGCGAGTAATTAAAGTAAAAATGTGTAAAACCCGTTCAAAAGCATCTTTGAAACGAGAAAAATAGATGAAAAAAAGAAAAATAAACTAAACTAAACGAATGACCGATTGAAATCTAAAATCTATATTTTCAATCGCTGCGGTGTACCGGGCACGCGTATTTCGTAAAGACTCTACCGACAAATGTAACTAGCGAAATTGCAGGCTGGATAGATTCACGACCCTATAATTTCGGTCCACTTTGCTATCGGCGATTTATTCCGGGCCATGATTCTAGATCAAAGATCGTTGCCGAGGTTCTAATTAGATTCAGGCCGAGCAGCTGGTTGGTCAATTGGGAAGCTAAATTTCGTTGAATTTTATTTATTTATTTTTCACCGCCGTGTCAACCGGCTCAAAAATATATCTCGCGATATTAATTAATATCGAGAGTTCAATCGTGCGATAAGTCCGAATCGGTTCCGGTCTCTCTTTCGGTCGTTTTTTTCATTTTTCTCTTTTTCTTTTTATTTTTTTTATCGAGACGTACGTGATGCGCGTACGATATCGAATACAACGAGAAGCTGTCCTCTACAATTTACATGAATACTCGGACCCGGTTGTTAAACGATATGGGGATATTTTAATGCCGGATAGTTTATTTTCACGGATTAGACTGATTGTCGATTGTCGTAGAGAGAGGATATCGCACGGAGGACTACGCCTCCTGTCACACGTCAGTCACGTATCATTTCTTCGTCAATGAAATGGGTTTACAACGGAAGCCTTTCTATATATACGTTGTGATAAACTGCATCGAGACTACGGCTATAGTCTGTCAGGTTTAGTTTTCTAAGCCGTTCAGATCCTTACTTGGTAAATGTTAATCTTTCAAGCCCCCGGTAAACATCGACGTGCAAATAATCGCAGGCAGAGATTCTGATTAACTCAATTCCATATTGATTCGATCACGATTAATAAACCGTCTTCTCTAATCTCCGGTTCTCTGGCTGTATACTTTCGCAACCATTGATACCCTGTTGTAATAACGAATGCAGATGAACCGATGATAATCAGATATCCTAACGGATCTCTTGATAATTTCATTTCTTTATTTCCCTCGAATAAAGACTGCAACCATTTCGCAGTCTCGGCTCACTTTCTATCTAATGATACCTAAGTTCGCCTCGAGAAGTGTGGAACAGCTAAATTACTAGGCAAGAGTTTGCTGCAGACGGTATCGCGTGCAAAACTATAATAAACATTCAAAAACTTGTACATTCATACAATATTCTCAGTTCGAATCACTTTATACCATTCAATCTCTTCCCTCCAGGGCTACTCTTGCGTCGATCTATTAAACGCTGGAATGAGAGACAGCGGGGTCTACTATCTTCAGATTCGAGGCACGACATATTGGTTCCTGAAGGTCTACTGCGAGCAGGAAGTCGCCGATGGAGGCTGGACGGTGAGTACCGCAAAATCTATCACAATCCTGGTTCTATTCCGAAGAATATTAATCGAAATTAAATCGTAAACGTTTACGATCGCGATTGCGATTGCGATTGCTTGTCATTTCGTCAGGGAAAATTGTTGTACGAGGATCAGAGGAGCTGGTAATCGGTAAGTTGTTAGTTTGTCGTCGGGTATTGCATGCCGCGTCTTTTCCTGGTGTAATTGATTGTGGACATATAAATACGTTGCGTTGCGGTTTTAGCTTCTTACACAGCGTTACGCACAAGCTAACCGAGCGATAAACAGCCGTTTTGAGGTAAAATATTGCGGTCTGAAGGCTCGAGCAGAGTTCTTCTCTATTCCACAATTACGCACTCTTTAATTCGACGAAATCTTACTTCTGGTATTGGGAAACAAGCCTGCGCGCTACTCGAACCAACCAAACCTGCAGAGGTTAAGGTGCTTCACCCTTTCTAACTCCATTATTTTACGTAACTTCTTGTTTTTTTTTTTTTTTTTTTTTCTACGGCTATTAAAAAACATTTCATATAGACAAATTATCTTTCAATCGTTCCAGAGATATCGCAAATTTCGTTCCTGACGCCGTTACATAAATTCGATCTGTCTTACAGCTGGATATTTTTTGCTTCTTCTATTTCCGCGGTCTCTCGTGGATTTCGGTGTATAACAACAACCGGAATATATTCATTTTCAATTAAATACGCGTAAAGGAATCGGGATAGACTCGAAATGTAAATTTCTAAACAATTATACAAGAATTACTCATACGAATATGTTTGCTTGTTGCGGAAACATTTTTGTGGAATGGTAGACGGCGTTGAATAGGTGGATTCGTTGCGAAACTTTGATTGCTCAAAATTCCCAGGATATTTAAAGAATCGTTGTAGGTACCTGGATAATTATTTCGATGCATAAATATGTTCTAAATAAGGCTATAGGCCTCCTATTCTCCTATTTCGAACTATGTACACCGAGCCAGGTTTATTAAGTCGCGTGTTACGAAACGTGCGGAGGAATTTCTTTCAGCGAAATGATCAACTCTACCCACGGTGGAAATAAAGAACAACGCGATAATTACGGAGAATATTTGCAAATAGCAGAGGTACTACGCGCGGGGTCCCTTTTGTCAGATATTTCGTAATAATTAATTCTTCATGCACTTTATTTGCCCGTTTACTTCAGACTTGATACATTTTTATTATCCGAACGAACAACGCCGAGACTTTTTCAATCCTCATGCTTGCCTCGTGCCTTTTTTTTTCTTGAATTATTGTTGAATTGTTCTTTAACTAACTTTCCTTGTCCATTATTTTTTCTTTTTTTTTTTTTCTTTCTTTATTTATTTATATACTTGCGCAACTATGAGGCGGTATGTATATGCACTACTATACGAACGACATTCGCTTCTATAAGCACGTCATGTCCGAACAGTTATACGTACCGCGTGTGAACTATCGACAAGGACACAGAGCATAACCGGCATAATGTAGCCTTACATAATATGGGCCTGATTATTTCAAATGGATCAGAAATTATCATTCATCAACTGCAACAATTGGGTTGCGTCCGAAAGTGAGACCTTGGCCTACGGCGAAAAAATAAATAACACACATGTGTCTATAGATATATATATATATCTACAGACCAGTCGTAACTCACGTAGTAACATAACTATGTATGTATATAGATAAGAGAGGCTGGGTTGGAGTTCCGAATTTCAAAAGTTCCGAAAGGTCGAAGTTAAAAATTCGTTCGAAACGATTTCGAATTTTTAGAAACGCTGAAGCTTAGAACACTAAAATTTCGAAAGCTCAAGACTCCGGAAGTCCACACCCCCGAAGGTCCAGAAATCCGAAAAGTTCGGCCCATTTCTCAGGATGCAAAGACAAAGAATAGTTCATTCTAATCGAGGACCTTTTTATGGAGACTCATTTCATCTAATCATGGCCAAGTTAATTTATCTAAGAATAATCGGTATACTTCTGATTTTGACACTTCTGGTTTGGAAGGCTGTTCGATCAGAATGGGGAAAAGCGTTCGAAAAATTTTTCATAAAAGTGTCAAGTATGTATTAAAGCATTCGCAACCTTTGGTGCATGGAATTGTTATGCGGTAACTATACGCGAGGTAATTGAAAATCATACGATAATTCTATACTTGCGGTGTATAATAGGCCGCAAATCGGAATTGAAAACGTTGATAAAATTGATACTATTGAATTATCTTGGTTCGTTTTCAATATATATTATAATCGCACGTGCCGGCGTTATAGTTCTCAAGCAAACTTCTCCCCGAGCGTGTAATCGACAATTTATTTATTTACAAGTTATGTCAAGGAAACTCTTATATACCGATTTATAAAAAGTGTAACAAGTTACGGTTGTCGAATCTTATATATCTTCGCGAATAACCGTGTAATTAAATCTTGCTTCTTGTTTCAATAACCGTAGTATAATAGTTTCATTTCTATCGCCGCAGTTGACAATAAGAAATAAGCGAAAGTAACTCGATTGCAAATCATTAACTTCTCGTTCGCGGTGACAGGTGAAACATTCGTTAATGTCGTAAGGAAGGAATAAAAAAATTAAAAAAACATTTAGGAAGGTCGTTGTCGCTAGTTTCATCCTCGTGGCAGACTCTCGATGCCTCAGGATCACCCGGCTGATCTGAGATCATCCTTTTTTTCTATCCGCCAAAAACTGCCTACAACTATTCTCGGTGGTTTAGATACAGTCTCGTATTTCGGGGCAGGTGAATGCTCGCAATTATTACTCAAGCTGAACTTGAACGATCCGTTCCTTTCGTCGCTGCAACGGAATCGATAAGATGAGATCGAGACAAAGCTATTATTTTCCGTTCATTTTTCTCTTTGCCTTTGATTATTCTCGTTCACCTGTATACAACGTGTAACAAAATTGAAATCATTTATATCTATATGCCGTAACAGTTATTATTATATATCGCGTTCGCTTTCACCCGAAGGATTTTTAAATAGCTGGTAATATTTGATTGGACAAGTTAATTCAACTCTCTCAATTATAGTCCTGGGCGGGTAAATCGTAATGGTTTTTCTATGCATTTACTTACGAAACAATATACATCGTATAGAGGTAGGTACGTTTGCTTTTTATATACCGCACCGATGAAAGGAGGGAAAAAATTCACGAGCTTTCCTTCCTGTTTTACCCAGGACTAACCATCCATAGAATTTCAGCTAGTTCGATCTCTATATAAGCAAGGAATTCGAGAAAAAGAATCACTCCAGGGACTCATCATGTAAAACACAAGGAGTCCGAGGCATTTCTTGTACCCTGATTTCACTCGACAATTTCTTAGCGGTGATTGCCGGAAAATATCACGTCGACATTCGTACCTCATTCCGTCGAAGAATTTTAATCGCATAACACAAGTAGCAACTATTTTCGAACAATTAAATACTTTGGACACGTAACGCGGTTGACTTTCGCTCTAATATCCACTTACCTGTATAAAGGCATGATCTACAGCGGTCAAGAACGTGTAACGATTTGAAGTATGAGAAAACGCGGACGTTTGCTTATAAATTATTATTTTCTTCTTCACCCCTGTCAGGTTTACCGAAAATGAATATTTTCGCGAGACTTTGAAAAATCCAGGTCAAATTTTCGCCGATATTATAGTGAACTAGAAAAAGGGCCTTGGTGCATTTCGCAAGCACTGACGTACGATGTTATTAAATCTGCAAGTGTTACGTCGACTGTAAGCCCCCAGGCCCGTGAATGGACGACGGTTCAGCAAAGAATGAGAATAATTAAAATTAAAAGAATATCAGGCTGTCTGTCTGTCTGTAGACCTGTATGTTACTTACATATACAATATAGGTATACTTACAATGAAATGAGAAAAGTTCTACCTTCAGCTTCAGGCCCGGAGTAATATCGTTAAACTCGACAATTATTATACCCGTTACCTTAATTAGACGCACTTACATTTTTCCCATTATACGGGCGTGTCTATAATTACTCAATTTCGCAATGACGGTTTTTTTTTGTCAGTTTTGTATTTTTTTTTGCCAATTTTCGAACGCGCACGAGCGATCGGGATCAAACGACTCGATATTTTCTCAATAAAACAGATCGTATAAATATATACTCAGCAAGAATTACCCTCGTTGTCGTAAGAACATTCTCCTTAAGTTGTTCCGCCAACTAATTTAACAGGTGTTTTATATCGAGTACTGGATCGTGACGCGAGGCACGGTAAAATACGATCGGACAATATCGGGAGATCGAAACAATCCGCAGCGTAGATTTTTTTGGCTATTGCGTCAGTGATCGATAACTACTCACCTCGTACAACTTTTCAATCCAATTACGATTGATTCTAGTTATCATTAAGAACTGTTTGATGTATTGTGTACGTGGGGTATAATAAAGGAAAGGTATGGTATATCCGTAACGATCGAGACGCGTGTCTCGTCTTGCCTTGAAACAAAAATTGAGCATTGAAAACTAGATCAAATTCTACTCGAGGCAACGGGCTGCAATGACAAGTGGAAATTATTTTTTTCCTGTGAATTATATATCTGCCCCAAAGCGCACCCCGGGCTGTTGATATTAAAGCCAAGTCTGGTAATGGCGCGAACGCTGTAGCTTAATATCTTGATTGTAATTAGTTTCGATTGGGTGGCATAAAGGGGCCGATTGAATCGATTAGCGAGCAGTAAATAAAGCTAAACTTCTGACACAACGGCAATTACTATACCGCGTATCGAGGGCGTACTAAATCTTACGCTTAGAGGTAATTTGCCAATAGAACAAGACCGCAATTTATCAATTTGATAACAATTCTTACATTATATTTAAGTATTTCATTTATACCGCGAAGAGTCTCGTCGAAGC
Organism: Tenthredo amoena; assembly: GCA_963966615.1. Taxonomy (NCBI): domain Eukaryota; kingdom Metazoa; phylum Arthropoda; class Insecta; order Hymenoptera; family Tenthredinidae; genus Tenthredo; species Tenthredo amoena. The sequence goes on from OZ016490.1 coordinate 517,956, forward strand.
TATGAATTTATTGGTAATTTTAATCGAAGCGATGATCTAGGCGACTGCAGACCAGTTATTAGCCGCGAATAAACCTACTTGAAGGTATCTTAGTTAGTGAGAAAAAAAATTGAAATCAATAAAAATTGGAAAAAATAAATAAATAAAAAAGAATAAGCCTGTAATTTACATATGAATCTTGATGAATTATTTGCTACCTCTAAATCGATGGCTACATCATTGCCACGACCAGATGTAGTTTACGATTCGTCCTACTATTATCCAATTATGAACCATTTTGTAATAACAAGCGAGGGGTTCATGGTCAGAAATAGATAGTGAAAGGTACTAGATTTTATTATATACGACGTAATGATACCTATCATATCGTGATCCGTGATACAGTTAGCGCACCAGGCGTACGTACGCAACTCGATTTATATCTGATCTCAGAGATGCGGGAGATATATCTATCGCGAGGTATACCTATGCATATAGAATATTTTATGGATTTTCAAACGTCGTTGCAGAAAAGAAATCTTTTCATAATAATTCACAGGTTATTCAGAGGAGAGACGATTTCGGCGAGTCGAGGGAAAACTTCAACAGAGATTGGGCAGATTATAAAAACGGGTTCGGTGATCCGGCCAGAGAATTTTGGCTCGGTAACGAGAACATTTACATGCTTACTAACAACGAGGACTACATGCTGCGAGTCGAGCTCGAGGACTTCGAGGGTAACAAGAGGTAATTTAAGTTCTTTTTTCTTTCCATTTCTTGACCCGCCACTTTCCACCGACAAAAAGAACTCTTTCGCAATCGGCAAACTTACATCAAACGTTGTACCTACACCTACTATTCATATACGCTCGCCACATGTATAAGACACAGCAAAATCTACCGTAATTATACTTAAGCCGCAAGCGACTTACTCCTTATGACGTGAAAAACATTTCACTGGACTCGCAGGTTGCATCACGAATGCGGGATCTTCACCTACATCTGTTATACCTAGACGCCAGCAAACTCTTCGCTTACCTGTAAATATAGTCTTCTATCGATGGCGAATGATGCGGTGAAGAAATTGTCCATGTATATATATAGAAAGTCCTCGGAGGTAGAAATTTTCGACGCAGCTCAGAGGCTCATAGTTCACTTCATTTTTCATTCGAACCTGGAATAGGAACGCCAGGGGTCGATTTCTACCTATTTTTATTCGAATCATCGTATACCCAGATTTTTGAATCGCCTTGTACGAGACTCATACATATATGCATACCTACACGTTTAGAACGTAAGAAGAGCATCTTCCTTTCTATACAACTCCTTACGAAACTTTTCGAGCCGTGGTTCACACACGCGTTGCAGCTACGTCAACGGGTTAATGGTATCAGAATCGGCTAAGATACGTTATGAAACTAGAATTACCAATACTAGATTATGTTACGGAGGTGGTAAAAGGTCGCTCAAATTAACACCAATTCGATCCTTGTAGAGCTGTAAATCGCAAGTAATGAGTAACGGTGCGAAAATACGCATCCACCCCGATCGCTTCTTTTTTAAACACACGTTTATTTCACAAATTCAATTCCTTCGAATTAATATGTTAGTCACAATCGATAGGTTCTTCGCGTATAGTACGTTCGAGTATTTAATTGTTCCTGAAATAATGACGATAGTAATAGTTTCTTGCGTTATGATACACCGCTATGCCGGGAATTGCTAATAGCTAACGAAAGCGCACGAACTGAATTCGGAATCAATCATCACATCGTAATGCAACGACATAGTTCTCCTGCGATTTCACTATTAGTTTTTAATTGTTATGTAATTTGTCTTTGTTACCGCAGGGGTATACATAGAAAGGTAAAAAACCTCGCAGTAGCTACTGGTCGATAAATTATTCGCCGTCTATTATCTTAGCAGCTGTTATTTCTTTGGTTTTGCTGCACGAGAAACCTTTGGCCTTTCATATAGAGCTTACTTTCATATATTATGTAAGCGTGTTCGCAAGTGCATTGGACCTGTGGTATGGATGCACTGCAATTTCTCTGTGCGAGATGGGAAGAATTATTATATTAGGAACTCTTATTTGTTATAAAAAAAAGTGATCAATCATGAGAGCTAATGACTCGGGAGGCTGATTTGACAACTCGGAAAAGATCTGTATACCCATTCTTAAGAGTTATCGCTTTTAGAAGGATCATCGCACTTCAGTCGGTTAACGATAAAAAATGACAAGCCGAGATCTTTGAACCGTGCAAACTATACTTTCTCAATATTTATACTCGAACACAGCCATTAGTCATTAGTAAAAGAATCTTCCATTATACCTCCTCGTGCTTGTTTATATCTATTTGCTATAGGCGAGAAAAAGAAAAGTTATTCGTGAAAGAACATCGTACTTATAACATATTATCATTATATTATCAGGTACGCTCAGTACTCTCACTTCAAGATATACTCCGAGGGTGAATACTACAAGCTAGAAATCGACGGCTACGAAGGAAACGCTGGAGACTCTTTGAACGATCCTTGGTACGGGTCTAACAACAGTCCATTTTCCACTTACAACAGGTAGGTCTTCTTCGTTCGCGCTACAGTTCGGACAATGATCTTCCAGGATTCTGATCTATCAATTTTTCCATCAACTGTGGAATTCCAATTTACAGAGACAACGATAGATCGTCATTGAACTGTGCCTCGATGCTGAAGGGTGGCTGGTGGTGGAAGTCCTGCGGCCGTGGTTTGAACGGATTGTATCTAAACGATCCTCAAGATCTCACAGCTCGTCAAGGTGCGTAGATTCGGTCTACTGCCGAATTTGAGACTGCAACTATTTTCACTAACTTCGTTAATTTCGTCAGGAATCGTCTGGTTCCGTTGGAGAGGCTGGGACTACACCTTGAAGAAGGCCTTGATGATGATCAAGCCAAGGGGCACGATACCCGTAGTTTAGACGGCCATCGAACGTCCGAGCCTATAAGAACGTCTTGGTAACGATTATTTTCGGTAACTAAACGCGTAACCTTAAGGCTGTTGCCTACTCGGGTTTTTTGGAGTATTACAGTGACGCGCGGGAGGTTGAAGATAAAATGGAAATGAAAATAAATATAAAAATAGGTAGATAAATGAATTAGTCAGCTCAGGGAATCCGATCTCGGGAATCATTGCAAACAAGCTTATAGGTATGATTGATTTTCTATTTGGTTACTTTCGAAGCTGATCGCGAGAGCATTAATCATGTCGTGAAAACGAATATTGATCATTATACTTCCGTGCCGAGGCACACTGTAGATACATGTTTATGGGAAATATCAACGAGGAACTGAATAGCTAGACAATGGCCTTAAGATCCGATTTTATTATTAATTGCTTTTACAGGTCACGGTGTAAACCGGAGTATAAAGTAAGTATGAACTTCATGCATGCGGCAACTAATTACGTTGAATAATTCATCTTAAATTTATATACTGTATTTATTATACCACGTCTCGTAGTATATCTCGTTTTATAGATTTTTATTATGGTTTAGAGTTAAGATTAGGGTATATCAATGATGAATCATAGAAATTTCACATTTATTTAATACCTATATACGGGTGATTTATCGTAAACATAATCAGAAACCGACTGGTTCGTTACTTCTAACTGTAATCGGCATACATTGTATGAGTTGAAAAATTAATGAACTTATATATAAATATATTGATTTCTGTTTTTGTTCTCAAATGTCGATGGATCGGCTTTAAATATAGGAATATTCAACGTCATCGATTCATTGTACACAGCGCTTGAAACACCCTGTATATAGGTACCAGGTGTGACGTCTGCTTAAGGTGAGACGTCACGCTTCAGATTAGATACATCATGCTTATTATATATTATATTCACGATTATATACGATATTATAAATAGGATCGTTTTACTTTCGAGAGAGAAGAGTCCTTCCTCGGAAATTTTGCGTCCGCATTCTCGTCAATCTAATCGCGAACAATCTCTAATTCACTTATATAAACAATGAGAAGTAAATCGAATTACACAACGAGGAAACATTATTTTACTCAACTCTATAGCAGGAATTTATTTCGGAAAGGGAATACTTCTGTTTTTATTGAAAATACATTACAATAAATTAACAACGCGAGGGAAACGTGTTTTACTGAGGTGCATGCGCGAAATGATCTATTAAGACTGTATATTTCTGTTGTTGAAATTCCATGGGTAAATCTCGCTGGATGTTTTATTTAAATTCAACATTTAACATTTAACATTCATTTTGAAAGGGGTTAGTAGAGCTTTAGCTGAGTTAGCTATAGAATAATAAATTAACGGTAAGATTATTAGGTAGCCAGTATAGTTATGGCACTGCAGCATCTTTTTTCCCCGCATTAAACGAAAAGATATCAAGGAAAATTCGAACCGATTTGTTGTACGATTGGTAGAAATCCAAATTTCTTTAAATTTCAAAGTGAGTCGAACGGATTCCGAGGGTTAATTCGATATTCTTCGACAATTTTCGATCTCTCTCGTTTATAATAGATCAAGTTACCATTTTTATTGCAATTTGTAAACGGTGAGTTGTTGACTCTAGGATATATTTTCTCTCGTTATCCAATTTGTTCTACTTTTCTATTCACATATTATGCGACTGTGGGTTGAATATATTAATGACGTATAGTTTATATATGATACTTATATGATATACTCTCTGCCCTCCAACCTTTCAAATTATTAATCTCCGGTCAAATACGCGAAAGTTAAGCCGTTAAGTCGACTAGCATGAATATATATTACATTTATATTAAATCGCAGTTGTCAGCTCTTGTAAAACGATTATACATATGGAAAATAACGAATGGTAAATAATTTCGTATAATTAAGAGTTGATAGTATTTATATGCGTTCGTTGTATAGCAAAAGAAGTACTATACATTATAATATAAGTGTATAAGTGAATCGAGGGCTATATCGGGACAACGCTGCGATGTCCAAATAACGTTTTAATTGAATCCGAGGGATGCTTTAATAGTTGTAAAATAATGAATAAATCATCTGAGCATTTCTCTGACATATGCATGTATACATATAGGTGTATAAATATTTTATTTTACTTCAGTGTATATTATGAGTATATTTTTCGAATAGAAATTCAATATTCGGCATTCGGAAACGAAATTTATTAACGAAAATTATAGCTATGTATGTTATACGATTTGTTGTTATTCCATTGTTGATCTAAACTAATCGAAAATAACGATTCATTCGGAAAACTCTTCCGCTTATACCTGACGAAATACCATTCATAATTGAAGACCTATTAATAATTAAGTAAAACTAATTGTAAATAAAGAACACTCCGGTATTATGTATACCCATATGTAATATTGGCAATGATATAATGTCTAATAAGTTGTAAAAAGACCTCGAATAAATATATGTTTTGTAAAATATTACATATATATATATTTATATACATATATGTACATAGGTATCCTACTATCGTTTCTTTTATGTATTTTTATCTCTTATGTATTCTAGTTGATCGGACCGAGTAGTTTTCGGTTAGATAAACCTTTCGCTTGACTCTGACTACGTGTTCCAGTTACAGTGGCTTTGAAATCACTTGAATTTATGGTTCGGCTTACAACGGGGGATGTGGAATTTAATAAAAGATATTAAAATGTTCTTAGAAATCGGCAATCCGACGTGAAACCCTCATTAAAATCACATCGGTTTTCGGTAGAAAACCCTTCGACCTTTCAGGTATATTTCGTTGTTAGATAATCGAGTCGTAAGACCGTAGGACGTAAGGGATCGGATGTATGGTCAGTCGGAGATACTCTAGCTTGAAATTTACAATTTTAAAATGACCATCATGACCCGTACGATCGAGATCATATCTTTTCAGGCTTTTACAGTAAGAGCTCTGCAGGGTCGTCGCGTCGACAGGAATAATAAAAATGAAGACATTCTGATAAAATAAAAAAAAAAAAATGAAGACAGATCTGAAAAAGCGTTTTATTAAATACTATCATCGTTAACAATGTGTACAATTGTCCGCATAGGAAGTTTCTTAATTTATTCGGGTAGCCATGCGTATCCTATGCATATCCCATGGGCTAAGAAATGCCCAGATGAAATGTAAATCCATCATTGTCGGCAGGCTGCAGTAGCAGCCCCTCTACTTTTCCCAGCAGGGGTCCTCAACTTGATTCTTTATGAATAGCAACAGGTGTGGGGTAATGGGAATCCCCGAAATAACTTTAAAGGAACGAATTTGCTGTGTTAAAAAATCGATAAAAATTATTCGTACAAACGGTGGCGCATTTTCTACCCTCAAATAGTTCTGGGGTGGTGAATTTCCTACAATTTTCATGAAAATTAAATATGTACCCTTTCTCCGTAGCCGGAAATGCGGTAATATGTCAGCGCTAGTGGTAAGACCGGGTTGCATATCGGGAAAAACCTAGACAATAATGTTTCATCAAAGTTGGTGTTGTTTTAAATAGAAATGAAATACAGACGAGTTGGTAAAAGTTGAATTTACGCTTCTTCAATTCCTTAAATTCAAAAAGAAGCTTGGCTATTTATTGGATTTTAAACTACCGCCGCGCCATCTACGCAGCACGCCGTTGAACTTCGAGGCGACGTGTCGAGGGACGAGACGAGTTGAGACGAGTTGCATAGGACGCCCGGAGCAAATGGTGGTAGATTGTTATTGAGAAGAATTTTGTGTGTTTAACACCGATTAATAAGTGGAAAGAACGAGGTTTACCCGACATTTTATAACCCCTGTGTACTAGCTGTGCTTCGGGGTGTTACCAGGTCCGGAATGTGGCTCTACTACGTGAGTAAAACCAATATAATTCTCTATTCCTATCTTATGTCTCGCCCTTCTTTCTAACAGCGTAAATACAACTTGTTTCTTGCCTACTAATTACCAGCCGCCTGTTGCGTCGCGCTTTACGAAACTCTCCGCTCTCTTTCACCCGGTCATTTCACCTCGTGCAAACTATACGGACAGTTATTTTAACTTTTTCCTTTTATTTACGATATTCATTGCGTTCCTAACCATCATTTCTACCGCGATAAACCGTTTTGATCAAATATTCGTTGCGTTAAAGAAGAACGAAAAAGAAAGATAAACAACCAATGAAGTTTCGTGCGGGTCTTTACGATCCCTACTTTCTATTGTGGAGATGCTCCACCCAATTTCACCCACTACATTTTATGCTTCTTCTTTATTCTCTCATTTAATCCCCCCAACGAGAAAGTCTTTTCATCCATGTCAAAAACAAATTTACAGGATTAAATTTACAAACAGATATTTTCTACAGTAAAGAAAATTCCTAACAATAAACTGAACTCATGAATAACAAATAAATCTAGCTAGGGTTTGATGGTGTTGGGATATCGGTATCAACGACCTAAAGGTCGATGGCAGGAACCCAGTTTATTAGATGCCGATAATATTTCCTGAATAATATCTGACTCTATGATATATTGTTGACAATTTTTTTCCTTGTTTGAAAGATTGTTGTTTATTTTGCAGATATCCGGCACGTGTTGAAATAACTTATAGCTGTTTGTTTTGAATAATAAAGACTCGGAATAATTTTATCGCTAAATCTTATGCAGTTTTTTGTTTGTTTAATAATGTAAGTTAAATCTACGGTTTGTTATATCGTCGCGGCTTGTATAATAACTAGGTAAAAATATAAAACAAAAAAGAAGAGTTTTAATAGAGATAATACTTGTTATTAAACTATCCAATATATAAAGTTGAAAAATAATCGTATTTATAATGTATAAAAATAAAAACTTGAAGAAATCATTCGAAGATAATAACTCGGAAGATGATTTTGATTTTTGTAACACCGAAACGGGCCAAAAATTTGCTATCAAATGGAGTCCGTCGGAAGATATTAAACTCATTTCTAAACATCGATTTAACGGTACCAGATCACTCGGCAGATCAGTACCAAGAAGAAAGCGAGGCTTGTTTCAGTACAAGATAAACAGATCTTTGAATTTTGAAATCGGTAGTCCTAGAAATGAGGCGGTTTTTAAATCTTCTAATTTTGATTCTGACGATAGTCCTATTTGCAATGAAAAGTATCTTACGAGGTCGGCTAAGATCTTAAGATCGTTGAACATTAATTTCAGTCCTTCAAACTCGAGGAACAAGAAAATAAACAAGATGTTAAACTTCGACTTGAGTCCTAGCCCAAAGAGGATCTTGAGCTCTTCCGAAAGTCTGTCTCATACAGATTCGCCAAACTTCGTATCGAACAGAAATAGAGACTCGAAGATAAATAAAACCTTAAACTTTAGTTCCAGCTCAAACGGTTCTAATTTTAGTAGCTATTTAGAATCGTCTGTTGAATCGACTGATGAAAATCAGAACCAAACCCCATCTCATCGGAACAGTAGTGTTAAAAAATCATTAAATTACCTAACACCGAGTCCAAAACCAAATGTAAACATATTCAGGTCAATAAACAAGACTCCAATGTCTCGTGAGGAATTTTTTGACAAGCTTAAACAAAATGCGGAAACTCCTGACTCTCGCGTCGTTAAACAAAGCGAAAAGAAACCTAAACACCATGACGGAATCAACGTCAGCACTCCGAGAAATTTGTTCCAAGACTTTGAAGACGACGATAAAAAGATGAGGCCCACTACCCCAGAAAATGTCATACAGTTTGTGCCTGAGAGCATGAGCGCCATCAAAAAGAGCCATAAAAAGGTATCTAAGTAATTTTATTCCGGACATATACATCTATGTTCTTCTCATTTACAGAATTTTACTGCACCTATCTTTCATTTTGGCTTTCTGCATGATTTTAACTTGTTATTTATTTTACAGGAGCGGCAGAGTAACCGTTCAGAAAAGCTCTATGCGAATGAATTGAAAGAACATTGTAGACAGACAGAAAATTCATCTGAAGATCCTATGATCTTGTCCCAAGAAGAGAGGCCTGCTACTCCAATTACTAGCGACACTTATCCAAGTCCAAATTACAGCATAGGCTCAGTCAAACAGTCTCACAAGAAAGATAAGAGCAAAATGAAAACCGTCCTCATCCACTCGGAGGATGAGATTTCAGATTCTGGATCGATCTTTGACTATACAGGGTTATTGGAAAAGCAGAAAGGTTCTGGAAATCAAATTTTGAATAACCCAAGCCCTCTCAGTAGCAATAGCTCGGGCCTGGGATTGATTTCGTTTAATGAGGACAACGAGAAAAGACCGATGCGTCTGGACAACTCTGTGGAAGAATTATCTGATAACGGATCAATTTTCGACTATTCAGAAACAATTGAGATGAAAAGTGACCCAAAATTAGAGCATTTAGCTCCTGAAATAGATTCACGTGATCAGTTGGGCCATGATTGTAATGATGAAGAAAGAGAGTCGTTCAAACTATCTTTACATAAGTTGGACTTAATTTCACCTATAAAAACTGAAAGGGTAGAAGAGTCTCGCAGCCCTGATGTCGGTGGAAACGAGGGCCGCCCAGTTACACCAGAGAATGTAATCAACGTCTTGGACCAAGTAATATCAGATTCGATTAAAAAATCACATAAGAAAATCAAAGACAAGAATAAAAAGACTTTAATCAAGCCTTTGATATGTGTACAAGAACCAACTGAGGAACACCCTGCATTTATTAACAGTAAAGAAGAGAATCAAGGCTTTACCTTAGCGTGCGATCTCCATACTCCTGAAAATGTTGCCAGAGCTGGTACACCCGAGAACGTCAATTCGAGTAGAATGTTACTGGGACAATTTAGCTCCGTCAAAAAATCTCACAAAAAGAATAAGCACAAGAAAATAGTCACAGAGTCGGCGAAACGTCAGAGATACTTTCACGGCGATGATCAACATCAAACTTCTAAAGATGGTTCTCACGTTAGCGGAGTTAAAACTCTGTTGTCTCCGTCAAACAATTTGGAAATAAACCAGTCGAAGAGGCGCAAGTCAATCCGTAATGAATCTCTGGTCATTGCACCTGTAATCGGAATTGAAATATGTTCTACGCCGGATAAAAGATCCACAAACGATCCTGCTGTGGAATATTCTTCTGCTGATACCTCACCGCTGGAAAGATCTACTCCGAATAAAAGAAAGAAATCATCTTCACTTAACGAGACGGAAGCTAGTACCACTTCGGTAGATTCACCTAACGCTGAATCTTCCATGGATTATGAGAGCGCCGAAGAAGAGTTTAAGATATTCACACCGATCAAGAAGCGGAGATCCTTGCGTGTAGCAAATGATACCGAAGGGATTCAAACCACTAGTTTGGAACTGAAGAACTCTCAGTCATCAGAATCCACAGATCAAAACTGCACAACGCAAGAAGGAAGCTTTAAATCGATCGAGAACAGCTTTGCTACTCCTCAGCGCAACAGAGATCTTATGGCTGTCAGAGAAGATAATACTGAGTCTAGAGCAGGTGGAGAAGCTTGCGATAATGGGAATGCTAATGGGCGATCAACACCGCAGAATCGATCAACTGCAGAAATGATATTTGATATTAACTCGATCAAAAAGTCGCACAAGAAGGATAAGAGAAACAGTAGACTGAGGAGAACTTTGAATGATGAAGATGAAAAGAATGATTTTCAAGTTATAAGGGATCAGGAAATTCCCGAGAATCAGAAACTACCTGGAAGCTATCAGACTGTAACACCGAATAACTCGATTTCAGATATTGATTTCAAGAATCCTAAACCATCGACTAGTTTTGGCGAAACTTGCACCGATGTGAAGACAAATGAAACTGCTAATGCAGAGGCGACTAAAACTCCTCCAAACTGTCTGAAAGTAATAAATTTCATGAAACTGAGACAAGCAGATTCTATCAAAAGGTCACACAAGAAAATTCGTGAGCAAAAGAGACAAAGTGCAATTATTAATGACCCAGAATTGTCAGATGATGGTTCAATATTTGATAGCAGCGATAGAATCGGATCTAACGAATTTGATGATTCGATTGATAATATTGAAGGCAGAAATAGCACGGGATCTAACAGCGATACTGTAGCTACAAATAGAAACGTTCAAGCAGCTTCTCAACCTCTACCGCAAACTCCACCCAATACGTTGAAATTGATACAAATTGAATCAATAAAAAAGTCACACAAGAAGGTAATGAGATAATGTTTTTACTTTTATTATTATTCAGGATTATCATTGAGACATTGAAATAGATTTTATGTTGAATACACGCTTCTTTTATTTGAGAAGAGTTCGATTTGAATTGAATATTTGTACTCTGTTCATTCCTCGAAATTTATTGCAGATGTAACTATTCTTGTATTAATCTATAACTATATTTTAATCCAAAAGCTATTATTGTTCTCTAGGTTCGTGAATATAAACGCAAAGGTGGGCATCGCGATGTAAGTGCAGATCTATCTGAAGATGGGTCAATCTTTGATCCTGATGAGAGGCTTGATGAATCAATCAGCGATGTAGAAGACAGCAGAGAAACTTCACCATCAAATTGAGTTCGTCGGAGAAATGAATAATCGAACGAAGATCAGTGCCTTGCGACTAAATTTGATTAAAAATTATTGTTCTTACTTACTATGAATAGCACAAGAAGTTTTCTCAAGGAATTGATGAGCTTCTTCAGTTTACATAAGTCTTATTATCAGAGTTTCGATAGAAACGACGTATTTCCGGTACATAGGTATATCGAAGATTCATTACTAACGTTATATATTATGAAGATATTCCGAGAGCGTGATGAATACTTTTTAATCTTATTAATTATAATTATGTTTATCTTTACTTGTTAATATCGTTACAGAAAGTATTTTTCTTGGTGAACGTTTTTGCTTACTACAATTACATAGCTCTCAGTTTATATTCTGTTCAGGATATCATGAATTTTTTTGGTGGGAATTGATTGACACCTTAACTTAGCCAATCATTAACCCTACAGCTCACAATAATCTATCAATCACACATCTCAATCTCTAAATAGTCACAGGTATGTTTGAACAACTAAGAGGTGATTACAATTAAATAATACGAACGTTTGGTCGGAATTGACAATTAGTATATTATTGGGCCTATTCCTATACACCAAACTCTGCATGGGGTATCTGGTTAGAACTTAATATCCGGAGGATTACATTGAAATAATAACTAAATGGTTCAGTGGAATCTTCTGTCTTCTAAACCAATTTCACTTGTAGTCAGATGAAATAATCGATTGTTTATCAATTTTGAAAATGAAATTTTATATACTGTTTGAAATTCTGACAACATCCATGTGACTATTATTAAATCAAGTATATCGCTTATGGGAAGCAATAGCATTAATTGAGAAAATACTTTTTGATCAATGTCAGATCTATAATTTGAAATATATCCTACTTGGGCGTGTCTTAGACGTCGTAATGTATATATTCATTAAATTTTTCAAAGATATGGTATACTATAGACACATGTAGATGCGTATACACGTAGGTATGCTATCTATGTGTGTATATACATATACAAGTTTATTAACGTACGCAGATTATATTTGGTGCCTTAGTACATTCTTTTTTTTCATTCTTTTTTTTTTCATTTTATTTTATGGCGAGATAAATATCGACCTTTATAAAATATATTTTAATGTTGCTGATTTCACTACTATACGAGTTTAGCTAATTGAATAATGTTTATTTTCGAACCAGTTGCGTTAAACGTGAAAGTTCCGTTGTTTGAGTTTAACAATTTATTGCATTATTTAACTATGGTTGACATTATATATCTCTCTCTCTCTTCATGTTACGTAATTCATCGCGTTGAACTTTCCAAGTCCTAGTATAATTGTGATATGTAAATAGGTATTATAAAAGATAAAAAAAACAAACGAAATATTTTTATTCTAAGATATCGCACCCCTGAGCAACTGGTCAATGAATAATACCCAGCTTTTTCGCTATTTCACTATGATTCAGGGGTCCGGAAAAAATGATCTTAGTCGTTCTTTGTATGCACGATTCGGATCATTTATCACGAACCTGAATTTAGTCACAAAATCGCGATAAATCAGCGTCAATTCTCAGCGACTAGTTGTCCAGGTTTCCACATAGGAAGAAAAAAAAATATAAAAAAAATATATATATATATATGTATATATATATTTTACCTGTTGTAAAGGGTGAGTTTAGAATTATTGTTACAAATGGGTCGAGGTATATTATTATTCTAGAAAATTATTGTTATCAATTAATATGGTACTGCATAATTGAATTAGTATACTACACATTATAATACTATACGATAGATACGTTTATTTTTAAATTAAGAGTGTGTGAGCGTGAAAATCGCTAATGACATACGTTTTTATCCGAAATTACGTTTTTTTTTTTATCAATTCAATTCTACGACTGAACCAAGCTATTATTAATATTGAATCTTAGTATCTAAACAATCGTTGCTAGTGTTTCGTCAGGACGGAAAGGAAAGATGTGTAACGTTTTTGTCAATAAATCCCAAGTGACGGGCGCTCAATTTCCCTGCCGATATCCTAACAATTTGTGATACTACATAACAGTGGAGAGTTTATCAAGGTCGTTGCGAATCTCTCTAGTTTATTTTTATTTCTTTATTTTCGTCGTTTTCATTTCTGCTTTATTAGTCTTCTGTTATTTACACGTAGATAAAGGATGCATCACATTTAATTAATTACTTTCGTAAAATACTGAAAAAAAATGTATTCCAAGTATCTCGAGGGGCAGTAAATGGCTTGTCCTACTGTTGTCCGTCTGAATTGGACAATCTTTTATCCCTCATTCGAGAGAGGAGCCATGTAAATGTAAATGTAATTTCAAATGTGATACATCTGGCTACTTCGGAATGGCAGAATATTATGAGATAGTATATAAATTTACTTAATTTTCGATCACCCAAAACTGATGCGATTGAAATAAATATTTATATTGTTTAATAAGTTGAAACCTTCTGTGAGTTGAGTTGATGGAAACGTATCTGAAGCGCTATTATATATATATAAATATTATATTAGATATGTTATTATCGAAATACGCCTCGTAAAATGTTGTATTTGAAAAGAAATATTATTGTAACGTTTATCATTCATACGATTTATCCAATTTTCAGTGAACCATGTATACATTCATAGGAATAGTCATTAATATAGTCCAAATTCTTGTCAGACGTGCAGCTCCTGGAACGTAAGATACCTCGATTCTATTTGGCATTTAGCTATTCGTTTAAATCATTTATTACATTCAGCGTAACCAAATTTGCTTAAGGTAATGGTTTTTTAAAGTTTAGCATTGAAATATGTTCGTAATTCTGGTTTTCTCTCGATTTCCTAGTAGGAAGATAAAATTGGACAAGCGTACTTTAGTCTCACTCGTCTCAATCTACTCAATTTCCTACCATAGATAATACTAGAACACGCCTATGCTACTATACAGTTTGTGTTAAGTTGTCCTGCCTTGGTCTATAGATGCAGTTGTCAAAAACCAGCCATAAGCTGAAAGTATAGTCAATTTGAAACTATTATGTTTAATTTGGATATTATAGAGTACTCTAACGAGTGTATAATTAACATTGTGATACAAATAATGTGTATGTCTTGCGAGATTTCGGAAAACTGAGTCTTATTTATTGAACGATTAGATGTCGTATGGGGCATTTGCCTATGGAAGCGAGAATTTGGGGAGAAAAAGAGTTACTAGCTGAGTGAGAATTATATAAGTTTGTCAAAAGACTGATGCAACTATTACTACACGGATTGTAATTATTTTTAAAAGAACTATGCAATAGTGAGTGAAGATTTCGGAAATATCTTAGTTCTTGGTCTGAAACCTATATGGGCTAGTTTAGTAATAAACATTATATTCAATTGGTAGGATATATTAATACACATAGTGACGTTTTGTTTCATGACAGTATTGTTTGTCTTTTCTAATTAAGCTTGGAATTTCTACGAATCTGTTGGCTTTTGGCTAGCATTCTGTGTCATTTTGTTGACAAACGAAGAATACATTGTGAAGTAATTATGAAACCAACGATTTGTGGTGTTCTAATAAATGTTTGGCAAAGTAATTCCACCTGTAATTGTCATTCCGTCAGTTGTTTGTCCCATTTTCATAATTATTATTCGTTAATAAGTTATTCCAGTGAACAGACAGTCATGTATGAAATTTTTCGTTCATTAAACACAAAGTGAAGAAACATTCAAACAATTTATACATTAGAATGCCTTATAAGGGTGGGCCTATATTCTATATTTCTATGAGTGGACTTTATTTGGTCATTCATAGTGATAATTAATAAGTTCCGCGATACCAGGAATTCAAACTATTTCCCGCACGATTTTTGCAGTTAAAGTAGTTCGTCGCCAAAATACAGGGTCCGCCACTTTCCTGATAAGTTAAAAATCATAAAATTGGCGCACGGGGTGACAAATGGTATTGCCATCTCGCGGTGGAATGGCCGAACTACTCTTGCCGTAGAATAACATTGCGCCTCATGGTATGCAACTGTACGTTAGAAATCACAGTAAGAAGATGCGGGTCGCATGTGGTAAGGCGTAGTAGATTTGCCGCAGGATCAGATGGCGATACCATTTCGTGACTCGTGGGCTACTGACTGGTTAGGGAAGAGTACTGACCTAGGACGCGAGTTGATCATGAGATCAGTGGCCCTTGTAGAGTCGAAGGGTATACATGGGGTTCGAGTTGACGGGATTCTTCACAGAAATACTCCGAACTGGATTAACTGTATGCCAGTCAGAAAATAAAGAGACTCGATCATTTGCAATCTATGTATATTTATTTTTAGGAAACAATTACAAATTATACATACATAAATTTCACGATAAGTGATATTGTATTTATGCTGCAGCAATAAATTCTCTGAAACTCCAATACTCAATTGCTTCTTTTTTTTTCCACTTTCCCTTCCATGCATCTCTTCATTTAAAATAAGCAAGATATGAAAGCGTATGACAATTGAGAACAGTCAGCAATTAGAATTAATGTATTTTTAGTTATTTGGAATCTGCGAGCTCGCGCCAGATGTTCTTCTGATGCCAGGAGAAATTGTCGACTCGAATCTTTTTTTTAACTCTGAAGAACGCTAGCAAATATGATCATATAGCAACTTATATAAAGACACGTATGCACATAGACTGTCCGTTTTTCCCACCAAAAATTTTAGCACACCTCCTCGGGTCAGATGTTCTCCTGATACCAGGAGCTAAAATTTTCGACTTAAAATTTGTCTAACTCCGAAAAACGCTAGTAATAATGAATATACATATAGAGACGTGCATGAAGACACGTATGCATGCCTATATCCATACAGATATCCAAAATTTCGAAACACCTCCTCGGGTCAGATGTTCTCCTGATACCAGGAGCTAAAATTTTCGACTTAAAATTTGTCTAACTCCGAAAAACGCTAGTAATAATGAATATACATATAGAGACGTGCATGAAGACACGTATGCATGCCTATATCTATACAGATATCCAAAATTTCGAAACACCTCCTCGGGTCAGATGTTCTCCTGATACCAGGAGTTAAAATTTTCGACTTAAAATTTGTCTAACTCCGAAAAACGCTAGTATTAATGAATATACATATAGAGACGTGCATGAAGACACGTATGCATGCCTATATCTATACAGATATCCAAAATTTCGAAACACCTCCTCGGGTCAGATGTTCTCCTGATACCAGGAGTTAAAATTTTCGACTTAAAATTTGTCTAACTCCGAAAAACGCTAGTATTAATGAATATACATATAGAGACGTGCATGAAGACACGTATGCATGCCTATATCTATACAGATATCCAAAATTTCGAAACACCTCCTCGGGTCAGATGTTCTCCTGATACCAGGAGTTAAAATTTTCGACTTAAAATTTGTCTAACTCCGAAAAACGCTAGTATTAATGAATATACATATAGAGACGTGCATGAAGACACGTATGCATGCCTATATCTATACAGATATCCAAAATTTCGAAACACCTCCTCGGGTCAGATGTTCTCCTGATACCAGGAGTTAAAATTTTCGACTTAAAATTTGTCTAACTCCGAAAAACGCTAGTATTAATGAATATACATATAGAGACGTGCATGAAGACACGTATGCATGCCTATATCTATACAGATATCCAAAATTTCGAAACACCTCCTCGGGTCAGATGTTCTCCTGATACCAGGAGTTAAAATTTTCGACTTAAAATTTGTCTAACTCCGAAAAACGCTAGTATTAATGAATATACATATAGAGACGTGCATGAAGACACGTATGCATGCCTATATCTATACAGATATCCAAAATTTCGAAACACCTCCTCGGGTCAGATGTTCTCCTGATACCAGGAGTTAAAATTTTCGACTTAAAATTTGTCTAACTCCGGAAAACGCTAGTATTAATGAATATACATATAGAGACGTGCATGAAGACACGTATGCATGCCTATATCTATACAGATATCCAAAATTTCGGAACACCTCCTCGGGTCAGATGTTTTCCTGATACCAGGAGCTAAAATTTTCGACATAAAATTTCTCTACCTCTGAAAAACGCTAGTATATATAAACATTCCTACTTCTACATAGAGAGGAAGGGCAGAAAATAACAAGGCAATCGATTATTCGTTAATATGTATCAGATTTATTGGAAACATTTCGTGGTGAAGGATCGATACAATATCACTCATGTAGTTCAAGATATGTATTGTGTCTTATAAATTCATGTCTTATAGACTACGTTCGTACAGTAATGAAATGATAAAATAATATCTCGATAAACTAATTTTACAAAGATAGAGTTATCATCGGAACGGAATCTTTTATTCGCAAGGCAGTCATGCATGTGAAACAGTTTTCGAGGATACGTGTTCAATCCATTCGTTCCTCTTCTTTCATGCTCTTGAAAGCCTTTTAATCGCCAAGCTTTCTACTAGTTTTCTTGAATTGCGTGATTCAATCTCTGCCTCAAAAACGGCTTCAACCTGGTCTTGAACAGGTGTTTACAAAATCTTCACATCCTCAGCTTCTTCAATCCTCCGTTGTCGATGAGTTCCGTGATGATCTTCCAACTGTTTCCTTAACACAAAACTTCATTGACATCTTATTAGCAATGCAGACTAGAAAAGAATAACTAATAGTGGTGAATATTTCATGCAGGGTTGTTTCCACCCTCGATTTCTTATTCCGGAATTTTAACGACTATCGATTCCAGAACCTATATTATCTAATTCGGTAAGTACTGGTTCATTTGGATGAACAGAATCCTGTGGCCGTCTCTCCTCATCTCTAGATCAACTGAAATTGCTCTTGTGATTTCTCACCTGTCCAATAGATGCGTCACAGTTCAGTCTAGGAGGTGTCAGCCTCGATACCCTAATAGCAAATTACTTATAAAATATTTCGGATTCTCTCTAATGCGGAACTGATCAATTAACGTTATAGAATGATTACTTATAGTTCGCTAACAGAGATCATACCTACAAGCACACAGCATATCGTGAAGGCATACTGACGAATAAATCGCATGAAGTTTCTGTGTAAACAATCAATGACGCAAAAAATGATTGTCATGATTCATAAAAATTGTCTAAGATATACCATATACGGATTCCAACCACTTGCCAACCTCGTGGCTAATTAAAATTCGCGATACTTTTAAGTTATGATCCCGTATTGGCCTCGAGATCAACAAACGCCCACGCACGATGAATAAATTACCCAGAATCGCGTGTAACCGAGGCCTCGCGAGAAGGAAGGGGTAACCCCAAGGGGAGTGGGAAACGCTGGGCGTCGCGACGCCCGATCGAGTCGTGCCGGTACCTCTGAAGACGTCGCACCTTGAGGAATACCCTGAAAATTAACTTAGGTACGATTACTGTCCAGGCTTTTAGTCCTCATAACCAACCGCCCGCTGAGTGTCTGTTGAAATTTAATTAACTAGTTGCCAGCTTCGATTGATTTGGCTTCGCTGTCCGAACACACTAACCTTTGACACCGAAATCTAATGTAGTCTATAGAGATACGCGATATAGAGCACCGAGGTTACCTCGCCAATTTTCATGATTGACGCATCGAGGTGACCGACAACCGCATGACTTGTTCTCTCATACTTGGCTCTGTTTATTTTATTTCATTTATCATTTTGCGTACCATATATATCCTAATTACTATGGAATCCGATGAACGCTACTCCCCAGCTAAATTTCTAAATCTTTTCATCGAATTACACCAGAGAACTAAAGGTCTAGCGAACTGGTCCAGAGATCTGGTAGAAGCCTTCGGCGATTTTTTGATACGTAACACCGTAAATTACCCAAGCTAGTAACAAGTCTCGAGCATTGAATGCCATTTCACAATTATCGCATAAGGTTCCAAATTACCCATCACGTGTTTCCACACGGGAATTCTCTGAATCAAAATCAGCTACGAGGCTGCCCTATAGTAACGACTTCTACCAACTAACGATGGATCAATTTATTGAAAATGTTTTCCCACTTTGTCTGCTTTAATTTAAGGAAAACGTAGCTCGCTTCTGTCTCCGTCAATTTGCGGATACTTTAATTTCCTGAAATCTTACATTCGCGTATAATGCAAAAACAGTGATGAAATTTGCACCGGTAAAATCGTATATCGTACGAGTTGAGTCGTAGTTTGTTTAATTTCATTTCTAAATCCGGAATCGCGTCAGGGTGAAGACTGCGTGGGCTTACGCGTAGGACATCAGGGGGTGAGTAAGGCCATCGCTCATCAATCCGCTAGTCAAAAGTACGTTTATTCTAGATTTTTAATAGCTCTGCGCAAATAATGACTCCGCGTTGTTGCACGACCGAATAAAAAGGTTTGGCGATACTCCAATGCGTATGGTAAATAGATTAGCACATTAGATAATTAGATTTTGTAATCGATATCACCGATCTAAAACAATGTCTCCAAGCTAAATTTGGCCTCTACCTCTTTCCTCTCACCTCTCGATACTTCTACGCGTCGTTCGCGCCTCCCTGAGTTCCTTCAGTCGTTATGTAACAAAACCATCGGCGTAGAATCTTCTCGTATCCCAAAGCAGCTAGTCGTTTCACCTAATTGTTAGCTGAAATGCAATCCACGGCTTGTAGGAATTTAGTTCCTATAAGATGAGACGAAGGAATGAATTTACATTGCAGATGATCGGGAATCGATAGTCTAGACTCTAGATAGTTATCGGATTCAGGATAGCGCCGTGTACACATAGGTTACAGTAAACGACCTGAGAATGTGTAAGAACAATTATTTTAAGGGATTGACTTTTGAACAGTCTTGTATTTATAGTACGGACTCGTTGCCAGAAATACGTAAGCTATGGCAGGGGTGTAAGCGAGAAGTTGCGAGTCGCAATGCGCAGGATTAAATCTGTGGAAATAAAAAAAAGACAAGGACGTTAGCGTATAAATAATCAGCAGCTATTTTTGGTGCGAAAAAGAAAATCTCGCATCTCGAGGGGAATATCTCGGCCGAAAGCAGTTTTTGAAACTTGACATAACTGGGCATAAGAATTCCGGCTGTACAGAACCAAGTGGCATATAACCCTGAAGCATATAGGTATACATCCCGCGCGCTGAAGAGTACGCGATATTTTTGAAACGTGACTCGCCACACACGTCGGTTTTTTATACCCCTTTACTTTTTATTACTCGCTTTGCAGCATTCCTCACTC
This sequence comes from Tenthredo amoena, assembly GCA_963966615.1. Taxonomy (NCBI): domain Eukaryota; kingdom Metazoa; phylum Arthropoda; class Insecta; order Hymenoptera; family Tenthredinidae; genus Tenthredo; species Tenthredo amoena. The sequence continues at coordinate 538,665 of OZ016490.1, forward strand.
GCTTCCGTTCGCCTTTTCGAATAACCCAATTCTAAGTACCGTCTTCACCAGAAACCACCGATCAGAATTTCTCGGTTAAGTTTCTAATGTAAGAAAGTGCAACCACACCCCGATCGCCGGGGATATTTTCATGCTTTTCTTATACTGGCCCAGATTTAACAAGCGTACGAAATTGCCCGTGTCCCTCGCGTCCTAATGACCTGATATTTCATATACCTGTCTTCGATATATTGGTTCGACGCGCCTACCATATTATCGGGTTTAATTCCGTCCGGTATGTTCTCTACCGTCTACGCCCCCAATTATGAGCCGAGCTTGAGCTACAAGTCGATCGTCGAGTAGGTGTCAGGAGTTATTAGCCGCTATTTTGGTCCACTGATATCCTTCTATCGCACTAGTGGCATGTGAGTGACGGAGCGAGTTTCCCAACGGGTTGTGAAATGATAAACGCTGAAAATAGTATCGATTCAACGGGTATCGTCGCGGGTATAGCGATCGGAGACTAGCCGTAAGACGAAAATGACGAGAAAGACGAAAAAGTATAGAAACAAACGGAGACTTTCATCGGAAGCAATTCCGCGTTGAATTTCTTTCGATATACGAAAGTAGTCGTGACGTTAATAGAATGGACCATTATACCGAGAGCAAGATATAGGTCGAGTTCATCCTCGCGTCGGATAGTAGGATAATTCTAAGCGCGCGTTAGGAACGCGTTTCGCGAAATTTCGTAAACACATAGCAGGGGAGAAATCCCGTGACGTAAATCTTAGATTCAACACCTAGATGGGTGTCGACGGGAGACATCATTTATCAAATAGTGATTGCAGCGATTGTTCAACGCTACTGCCAAGAGACAAAAATACTTTTGGTTTAGTTTACCCCCAGTAACGCCCCGTGCTTCGTCGCGCCAACTCGGCATTCGTCTTCTTCGTATTCTATTCACTTTGTCACCCATAAATCGAAACATCGAATATTTGCCAAGGTTCCTCCAGTTGGCCCAGCCGAAAAGACGGCGACCATCAATTTCTGTAATAAACTTTCGCTAACGGGATATAATAAATTCCCCACGTTTCTCTCCTGACAATTACGACGGACCGTATAGCCGTTCTATAGACGCTACTTAAAGAAATCCTGGTTCCCTGGCCAATGCGCAGGAGGTCATGTCTTTGCAGTGGAACACGAAACCGCGTGCGTAATTTGATTGACTGCCAAGTGGTCAGATACCGCGGAGTATTTCGCGCGAGGAGCTCCGCGGTCTTATCCATTCAAGACACGCGTTTCGGTTCTTCCGGGACTTGCGAAAGAATCGAGCTTGCAATTTTTATCACAAGAGTTAGAAATCGGTGCTGGTATCACTCTCGGCTACGGACTTTTGACGAATCCATTTCGGCAGGTCTGGCTCCACGCAGCACTCGCCGGCCAGCTAAGCCGCGCTTGGCTGGTTTGCTGGTTCACGGGCGCCAAATTAGATTCGATCTATTTTCGACCGGGACATAGTCGGCCGTTCCATTTTACAACTACCGGGCCACGAAACCGCCGGGTATCAACTTATCCGAAAGGAACCGTCGCTTTTTCCATCGCTACATATCACACTCGCCAATTATCCCGATGCCCTTTCACATCTTCTGATCATCGATATTCGAGTTATGCATATGATATTATCCGCGGAATTCTGGACCCGTATAGCGATAGAGATATCAGATCGTTCGAGCACCTATAAAGGTTTTGAAATCTTTAAGTTGTTCCGCTAACAGGGCAGCCCGGAATAACGGCATGGAATGATCGATCGCTTCCCTCATACCGAACTATGGGGAGGATTTTCATTTCGCTTCATCAGCCATATATATGCCGTTGTGGAGTAATTATAACGGGAAGAGGTCGCGCATAGTGGTTAATTTTCGACTGCTGACTCCCCTGCGTGTAAAGTAGGACGTATGACGAGGAAATTTTTATTTTTGGCAACGAGAAAATCGCGGTGGTTTGACAGTCTGCTCCTAATACCCTGGTTATTGTATTTTCAGAAAAAGTAGGCGCCAAAGTAAGCAGCGAAGATGTCTAGGCCGATTTTGAGCAGGCCACGTACCCGCGTCTATGGATGCAACTACGACAAGGGAGAATCCTACTACAAGCCAATGGTCGATCATCTCGACCGGAAGTATAGCGGACGTCCCCTGTTCCCGGAAACAAGAACTTCTCTCGCCGATGAGATCGCAGCCCGCCGAAGCGACATCGGTAACAGCTTCAGTCGTTTTCCAAAATGGTTTTGACCTCCTGCAGTGACACGCAACTTTTTTTTGAATTTTGTGTGACGTTGCGTTTCAAAGCACACAAATCCCGCACGTCGGCACGTGCTCCCACCTGCACAAACTTCTAAAAAAAAAAGAGAAAAACCAGAAAAAGAAAAAAACAAAAAAAAAACACACACACACACAGACAAATTAAAAAAAAAAAAAAACATACAGCCTACCTCGACACCTGAAAAAAAAACCTGCGTATCGATGTACGATCGTCCCTTGCCTGTCCGTTTATAATTTTATTTTCTTCTTCTTTTCACCTGTCTCTGTGCCATTCTTTCCGAATCTTTTTTGTCTCTGAATCTCTCTCTCTCTCTCTCCTTCTTGTACTCTACTCTTCGCACCCATTCTGTCTGTCAGATCGTAGTCACAGTGCACACTTCGCACTTAGATCAATGTAACTTGTGAAATTGTGACTCCAAGACACGCTGCGATATTGTAGATTAAGATGAGAATATGCAATTGAATTGATAAAATAATCAAAGCGAAGCACTTCGTATCACCGAGCAAACACATCGGTCCCGTATACAAGACGGATATATGTATAAATGTATAGATGCCGGTTACCTTCCCTGGTCTCATCTTAATCTCTCCTCGGCTGGATCACGGTTCCTTTCAAATGTATATAGTTTGTTGTGTTTTTCACGTTACCATTACATACTCTATATTCTTATACCGTTGTCCATAATCATTGTATTACCATCTGATTGTTGAATAAATGTTTGGTTTTCGAAAACATGACTTTAAATTGACTAAAGTCCAGTTTGATTTTGACGTTGCATGCCGCACCGTTTATACCGTCGTCACGTCACACGCACGTCATAGCTCGTTACTCGATTTATAGCAAAAAATTAAGGGTCGACTATTACGTATCCGACTGTTTCACAACAAATTCATGACGATATGTTGTACGATCGACAAAAAAACATGTACTCTTTCTTATTTCGCTATCAGTTGTAAAAAAAAAAACAAAAACAAAAAAAAAAAAACTATTGTATGACTAATCAACTGATAGTCGTCGCAGAGCGTAATGTATGGACGATTTTACTTCAACTACTACTCATCGTTAGAAACGATTAGTCCAAGGTAGCTTCTGGTTTCGTAGATCTAAGCCTGTTAACAAATGATTACTAACTGATGTATCCGTCGTCTGGGATAATCGCTTTACGAAACACCGAATAGTTTAGAGATCTGGGAATGATATTCGAAGTGAGAAATCAACTGGATAAAGATTATTGTACAATTTATCATCGGATTTTGATATTGTTTGAAGATTAGTTGTATTATATTCTAAGTTAAAATTCGCAGCCTCGTTTACAGCTCGGTCGATTTCTCTGGCGCTAAGGCGCGAAGGGAAGCGTTTTGGTACAAAGGAGAATTTGCACGAATGCGGAGTCAGTGAGTTTGTTTACTCTCTTGAAATAGAGCAAAGTGGGATTCTGCTCGTGGCGTCATTAACTGGATGCCACCCAACGATTGCGGCGTCGAGTTTTAGTTACCGACGACAAGGATGACACTTTTATCACTCACTGTCGCGTACATGTCTCCCATACACTCTCTACCCACGTAGAAAGTCTGCTCTACCATGTCTTCAATTTTCTTAATTGCTCGAGCTTTCATCTCGACATCAAAGTTTGTTAGTCTTTAATTAACTCGGGAGAGATCTAAAATGATAAATGCGGACCCCAGGGGCTCTATACATCGTGGCTCTCTGCCATGAAAAATATTTCAAAATTATTATTCGCCTATCAAACTATCGCTCTAACTTGTGGCCTTGACCTAATTTTTATTCGCCAATGGGGCGTTAAGGCTCTTCCTCATGCCATGAGATTAACAACCTACCCGCCTGCCTACGCGTGTCAATTTCGATGAACTTTCGGTTCTAAAAATGATCGCGGAACAGATTTGAGTCTTCGCAAAAATCAAAAATATATGCTTTAGGAATTGGTGGCGCGTCACTCTTTTACAGTCCGTCGTCATTGTGCCGTTTATTGTTCCGGGTTTTACTCAATATTTTTCGATCGGTTCCAGGCTCCCGCGATCTCGCTGGTTCCCGCAACGACTCCTTCGGCCGTGACCTTGACCTTGAATCCGAATTCCGTCCCCGCGCACGACCCTCGAGCGAAGTCCTCGCCGACGACGAAGACACCGTTTTCGACAGTCATGGTCAACGTTCCCGTCGCGCTGCTAGCGATAATTTTGCCAGCGAAGTCGAGGCGACGACACGCCGTTTCAAGGCTCGCGTTGCCGCCCTCGCCTACGACGAAGACCTGGATAATAATCGACGCCCGAAATACGAACCGGGAAAGACACTATTCGAGTCTTTCGGTGCCAGCGTTAAAGCGGAGACCGAAAAGGCCAGGTCAACGATCGAGGACGCCGAGGCAGCGTTCAAACGTCGCTCGAGGTTCGTTACGGAAGAAGTTGGCGAGGAGAGACCAGCCCTGACTAAATGGTCAAAGGTGGCAGGAATCGAGGACGACGTTCCTAGCGCGGCGGCAAACAGGGCTAAGCAAACGCGAGCCAGGCTTAACGACCTGGAGTCAGAGATGGAAGAACTAGCCGAGAGGCAAGCGAAACGTGAACAACGTAGCGCCGCTTTGCGAGCTTTTGTTAATGAGAATGCAGCCGCTAGCGAAAACGTCGCTTCTTTTAGCAGCAAGAAGGTCTCCGTGCGCTCTGAGAGGGCCGAGAGGTCCGACAAGCACGTTGCCTTCTAGGCTTCATGTCGTTTAGACTTGTCACCGCCTTGGCCGAATCATTTTATCCCATGACGCGTGTTTATTGTATTATATGTATACCCGGTCCTCTGAGGGATCGGAGGATAAAGTGTTTGCGTCTGTACATAAATACATACATACGAAATTATGATAATTACAAGCGTGTAAATAAACGAAACGCATACAGAATTCCGTAGCTTGCCAATTTTCGAAATCCTATGGTCAGTCGTCACGGCGTTGTTTCTTTTTTTTTTCATTCGCGCATGGCGCGAGCTTTCAGGAAATAGGGTATTTATTGCATTTTCAAAACGGTCTGATCATTTTCACGCAACTTTAAAGCTCTTTTTTCATTTTCGCCTCACGTCACGTCGCGTAGCTGGATAATTGTCAAATTTTATTCCCAATTATTTTTCTCTTTGAATTTTGTACAAACCATTATAAAATCCGAATGCGTTAGACGTGCATCGTTATCTCTGATCGACATCTCATTGCTCTATGTTCATTTTCATGTTTCAAATTCAATTACTTTTCTCGAATGTATACCATCTACGTTAATTGTCAATAAATTACTGTTACTGTGTTTATATACGGATATTTTTATCAGATTTACCGAATGAATGATCCTATCATGTTATGCGGAGAAAACTAATATCGAAAATCGATCTACGACTGATATAATCCAAGCTAATACGAGTAAATTTATTAATTAACTTTCGATATTAATTACCATTATTTCAGCACTTGATTTTAATCAAATTCACGCATCGCTCGCTAACCCACGCATTTTATCTTTTTTTTTTTTTTTTTTGTTCCTCATTTGATTCTACACACGAATACTTAATCCATTAAAATTCCCGGGCTGCTATGTCGCTAACTGCTAACATGCGCGCTTTTACTAACATTACAGGAACTCGGGGCTTGGCTGAGTCTCGCAACAATTCATTCGACGACCTGGATTTTATATACGATAATCGCGGCCGTCCCGTTCCCGAGGATAACTTCGAAGATGACTTCGTCATTACTCATCGACGATTCAAGGAAAGAGCTGCCGCCGCCTTTGACTCGGACTTGGCAGATCTTAGGCGAAAGCGCAAAGACATGCAGGTAATTTTTCCACCTCGCTGTTACAAAAAAAGAAAAAAAAAAAAGAAAAAAATTACAAAATTCAGTCCATGCAGGTCTCACGTAGATTTTTTCAAAATCAAACCGTTGAAACTCACCGCATTTTCGTCCACAGGACAAAATGTTCGACATGATTGATATAAACGCAGAGATCGATCGGGCCAAATCAACCCTTGAGGCTGCCGACTTCGCTTTCCAGCGTCACGCAACGAAGTTCGATAACAACGATGACTTGGAAGATGCAACGTTGGTCCAAAAGTTGGACAGGAGCAGGAAGTTGAGGGATGTGATCATCAACGAGAAGCCAAAGGCCAGGCCCGCGTTCAAGTGGTCTAAGGTGTCTGAAACTGAGGAAAATCCAGCCGAGCTAAAGTCCGTCAGAGCCAGGAAGGCCAGAATCAATTCTCTGATAGCAGAGAATGTGATAACCGATTTGCCATACGAAGAAAACGAGGCTATGGCCAGAGGGAGGTCGAGTGCTAAGAGCGACAAGAGGAAGAAGAGCGTCTCGTTTTAGGAAAACAACATCCACGTTACGGAATATACCCATACGTACTCGGTCCTTGCTTTTATCGAATTTTACTACACATTTTGACCGAGGTACACCCGAAATTCTTGATTCTTCATTCTCGTTCAAAATCCACCGATACGAAACCTAATGGCATTTGTAATTGATGTTAATCGCTGCTAGCAACAATTGTAAATATTATGTCTGCAATAAAGAAATCTCCCATTAGCTGTCCGCAGAAATTTATTTGAAATTCATTGGGTGTATGGACACGTACCCTTAACCTTGGACTACAAGCTACGCGGGGTCAAAGTTTAAGTGGTCTAATTTAAGCAATAACAATTGCATCGATTGTATATTTCGCCAGAAGCCTATACGCTGCCAGCTCTTGGCTGTATAATAACGTTTGGTAATCACTGACGGCAGCAATCTGCTACACGAAATCTATAGATAGAAAGAGTTCTCTTTGTCTGGGGGATGATTTCGACGGAACTTTTCCAACTTGGATATGAGGAGAGGAAAAATGATGTCAAGATAGGCATGACGACGCAGTGAAAACCCTTAAAGACTCTTCAACGTTTCCTCGTTATGTTCTTGTTAGGGAAATGCGAGACCTTGGCTTTGTGAGACCCGCCTTTCTACCTACCTCCGGTTCCCTGCACAGAAACTTTGAAAATTACGTCGCCACATTATAGACTCAGGACTCATTCGCCACCTACGCTTACCGGGAAGACGAAGAGCTTCTCTTCCGCTCTCTTGTTCAACCCAAACGCCAACCCCTGACCCTGACCCCAGCTCTTACCCCAAAGCCAGTCCTTCTATCTGTGTTCTCTCCCGTGACACGTACTCCATCTACGTGGGGCTAAGTGCTCTGGCTTAATGCTTTCTACGCCGGGATAGAGGGAGGCCAGGATACATACCTGCGCAGGAGAACCCGTGAATCCCTTTGTTTCCTCGTGTCAATAAATTCGCGTCACTTACGCTGCTCAACGACGTTGATAAGAGGAAGTAAAAATTCTACCAGACTGACCGAACCCTGTTCATTTCTTTTCGCAAGACCAACTCGGACTCGAAACGATTTTCAGAGGGATTCCCAGGCTGTTCGGTTACCGAATGCCAAACAAATATAGATTCCCATGGTCACGGACGCGACTGATCATCCTACAAAAGCCCAGCCCGTGTATTGCGGTTCGTTGACCAACTTGACGGTCAAACATTCTCTTCTACTCGCCCTGACCATATGAAGAGAGACGGAAGAGGCCTGCGTGTAATCCAGCCCCTATATACCAAACGAAGTTTGTCAGAGTTTGTCAGAGTTTCTACGTTGTTAATAGTCGATTAATATGTACCCACTACGTAATGAATAGGACCTAGGTCTGCCAGCCAAGTGTGGCAGCAATGATTACAGTAAGTTGTGCGTGCCAACCCCACCCACCCCTCCGCCAATTACTCACGAGACGTTTGCTCGCAGATTGAGGGCCGGTTTTCAAGGAGGGGGTAATAGAGGATGGAATGAAGGTAGGGGGTCACTGAATCGTTATAAGCTAAAATAAAAGCGTAAGAGAGGAAGGACGACGGAATAGTGGCATCGGCAATCGCCGAAGCGAAAGGGTGTTTCTTACGAGTCCACTCTACACAGGTGTTTCAAACGGTCGGGAATAAACCAAAGGTAACACGATAAATTTCGATAGAAATGTGTAATCCGGGTGATAAACATCGTGCGGAAACCGTATCTCCAGTGATTACTCCTCGAAGACACCCGAAATAGTAACAGTATCAGTTCACCGATAAAGTGCAGACGCCTAATTTGGATTTTGGATCGCCACAGGGTGAATCTTACACAGTTTTCCATCACTCGCTTGTACACGTATCTGAATTAATTATCACAGTGATCACAGATCTACTCGTTTTTCGAGCGGTAATGGCAGAGCCGTTGGTGTTGGGTCACCCTTGCGTAACACGAGTTCTTCTGCGATAGAATGTTCCAATTTTCTATACCGCTAACCGGGATTTGCCATGGAATATGAGAATTTTTTAAAGAAGAGAACCAATTACCGTGGTTCATATTTCGCTGAAAATTTGATCTTTGCAAAGTTTAGTAAAAGTCAACAGTCAATTACCGTCTTGTCCATCATCGGTAGAGTCTATTTTAAACCTCGTTGAACTGCTCGTGTTTAGAATGGGTCTGTCCGAGGACCACTCGGGTCTCAGGGTCAACCGATGTCAGACCCTGTCAGACTTCTGAGGTTTTAAAATTAGCAGAATTAGCTACCCTTAATCTCGATAAAAAAGATCCTCCACGGGCGGTTTTCATCGTTGTAGAAAAAATGTAGAGCCAAAGTTTTCTCACCCCTTCTAATCAGTTTCTATAATTTTGCTTTGTCGCGTCGAAAACTCGCTGAAGACTCGAATAAAGTCCACTGAATAATACCAAACGTATCGATCCAGCGACTCTACGCGTCTGATCGCATCAAACTAATCCACCGAACCAAAGCTTACACGTATATTGTATGAAATTTTTTTCATTCCAGAGCACAAAACATGGACACTTCAGACACACAATACATATACAGTTGTGACGTGAAAACCTCAACCGTAACATATCCAATTGATACAACGTCAGGTCAGTTAACCGGAGGGTTTCAGAACCACGGCATCTTTTGTGTTGGAAACCTGAGTAGTCTTCTACTCATCGTATCGCATATTATTCGCTACTTCTAACACACCGCTTTCCGCTTTTTATTTTCAATTATTCGACAATAAACACACTTTGCTTTTAGTCAATCGGAATAGATTTAATCTCCGGCGCTTGTCCGACACTTACGGGTCGTCACTACTGCGCTCGAACGTATCGGAGCCCAGCGTATTCGGATTTGGACCGGAGTATTTCTCGGGCAATTTTTACCGTTTAAAACGGCTCCTGGGACAGCTGAAAATGAATAAATGAATAAATCAATAATATAGTTCACTGTGAAGAGAATTAATTCCAGAATCTACCGAAATGTGGGATGATGAGCCGGCAGCTTGGGATATAGGAGAACCCGAGGAGGCGCCAGCGGCTGATGGAGCGCCTGCAGACGGTGCCGCAGCTCCGGCTGAAGCGGTTCGCATCTTACCTGCGGATCGTGAAAAAGCACCAAAACCAGAATACACTCTCCACTGGGTACGGCCGTTGTTTTTGAACTACGACTACCTCTACGATTACAGGTGGGTGAAAAAACCTAATGAAATTATTGACGATTATACGAATGGAGTTTAACAAGTTGATTGAATAATTGATTGATTGGTTTTCTTTGTTTTACGATCAAAGGCAAAACTATTACAACGATTATATCGATTACTTGGACAAAAGGCAGCGAGGAATTTACCGCGAGGTACCAAGGGCCCAGGAATGGTCTGAAAGAGCATTGCGAACCTATTTCGGCAAGGTGATACCTGTTGGAAAAATATCGGCGGATATGCGCTGGATAACCAGGTTCAGACCGACTACGAGATACTACAGCTATCACACTCGTGCTTATTACAGTCTGAAATATATGAAAATTCTCTGAAAATATTATTACCAATGCCGCCCACGCGGGGGTTTGCAATATCAACGTGACAAGATTCTCTACTCTTGATTATATTAATGATAACGGTAATAATTATCAGTAGAGGTTTTGGCTACGTCGAATGTGGCGATCTTTGAAAATTTTATCACTATTTATATGTAATCTCTGTAACGTGGGTATAGAAGACAACGACTGTCGTTACGCCTCTTATAATCCTACGGAATATTTATATTTATATTTATATTTACTGAATGTTTTCTTGGATCGAAAATATTACCAAAAATCTGACGAATATACTGTTCCAGCTTTCGTTTAATACCTAATCACTTCACAGTTTGTCTATTTAAAATATGATTGACAGAAAAATAAAAAATATAAGTTTTTCAAAGCCGAACTGATCAACCATCTCTTTCCCCCAGTTAATTTGGGTCATGTATAAACGTTCTCGACATACAATCAACGAGATATATGTAAATAAAACATTTTATTGTTACAAACGTACGTTATTCTTTCTCTGTTTCCTTCTATCCTTCCTCTCGGTTGCAGATAAATAATAATAATAACGATAGTAAGGACTAGTTTCTAAAAATCTAATATGGCGATGAAAATTTTTAGTGTTTTAGTAAACTCGAGACAATTTGAACGGGTATAATGTCAACACTTTAATGTAGTCATGATTTGATACACAAATGATTTGTTTCTTTATATAATAATTGATTGGTAATAATAGTATAATAGCTATGTTATTATTTTATTATTATAGTAAATATATATTTATATATATTTCACAGACGCAAAGCGAAACGAAACTTTTTGAACATTTCGTGTATGTATATAGGTATATGTGATATATATAATACCGTCATATACACAGATACTATGCCGGTGTCTGATTTTATTTTATTTTTTTCATTAACTCTTTTTTCTTTCTTGCTTTTTTCTTTTTATTCACATAACTCTGTATAATTACAATCCGCGTACAATCAGGTAATTACAAGGAAAAAGGAAACGGCGGTTTAAATTTCGATTTCGATCAGAATTATCTGCACGGCTTTGTCATAACGATCATCGAAATTGAAGCCGCGCGGGTGTACCGTGTGGTCAAAGTACACGTGAAAACAATGACAATAAATAACAATATCATAGGCAAGCAGGTGAGAGACTTGTTTTCTTTTCCATGTTTTCAACCATTTTTTCCTTCATATTTACGCCGCGCTATCTTGGTTTGCCAAATTTCTAAAATATCAACGACTACACTAGTCGAAATTTCATTTAAAGCCGTCAATTAGTGGTCGAGGTTCAGATCGAATACTTTTCGGATCACACGATACACTTTACTGTTTACTTATTCATACTTATATTTTTAGCACCAATAAACACATATGCTAAATCCACAGAACGTACATGTAACACGGTGTGTTGATGGCGTGAAACATCCAAAAAACCCTGCTCTAAATACGTGAGCATTTATGCTAATATCTATTTCGAACAGGGTTAAACGAGAGGGAATTATACCTCTGATGACGGGCACAATTCAGAATATAATTATGATAATGAAACCGGAAGATCAGCTCGTCTAGCAGGGCGCGTCATTTCTTTTTCTTCTCCATACTCACGGCCAATAATATGCGATAATTATAATAACGTGTAATATTAATTATTTTTAAACGGTATATAGATTTTTATCAGCCCCAAAAATAAAACGACGCGTCCTGCAGTTCGTAACGAATATATATAGCGTCGTATCAATGTAGAGGTACTACATAATATTGTTAACGACACGCAACAGTAATATCAGTGTAGTGAATCATTATTATTATAAGTATCAATAATAATTTAGCGCTATCGTTTATCATTTAAAATATTTATATCATACAGCAATTATTACGTAGGTACTTTTTCTTAATTTTCCTTCCTTTACTTTTCTTATATTTTCTTTTTGTTTTTTACATCATAATTATTAAACCCTAATTAGCTTTATTTGTTACAATTTTAGAGTGGTTTTAGGTAATTAATTGAAGTGTGTGTGTTTTCTTCTTTCAAATCATCGTCGAAGCGATCAGTTTAGTCCCGGATATTTTTATTATATTTATATAGGAATGAGAAATTTCTGAAACTGTAACAAGCCCTACATTTAGTATTGAACTAATAAAATAAAAAAATGAAAATTATTATTCGTTTTGTTTGTTTCTTTGGGGGAAAATAATAATCCTAATTATCTACGACCTGGTTTCTCTTTTTTATATGTTTAATATAAGTATCGTGGCCGATATCACGTGCGTCTTGTCAGACATGCATACTTTCATACATCATAATTGATAAAAATTATTTCTACGATGCTCATGCTAATATATGTATATATATATTAGCGTACTTTGTTCTATTTGGCTATTTATTTCTTTTTTTTTCTTTGTTGTTGTTGTTGCTGTTGTTTTTAAACCACCAATTGAAATTAGCGTGTAATAATAATATGTTCTCATTTATCGCTACAAGGCCTATGTTAGTAAATAGTATAATATATATATGTATAATATATATATATGTATGTATATAAGATAGATGAATGAGTAAAATTTACAAGGTTTAAAGTGAAATTTATTATTCCTTGGTCTATATTGTAACTTTAGATTAGAATATCATTTTATATAAGTATTATTATTGTAGGCTTTATGAATTGAACTCGTTTTTATATACGTTTGCTAATCGCTTCGCGTAATAAATGATAAAGATACGTTTTCATTTTCTAATTAAATTAATAAAGAGTTTTCCTTTCGTTTCTTACTTTCGCAAACTCTTTTGATCGTTATTGGCATGAAATCGCGATATATTTAAGTAATTTTAAATTTGTCGAGTCAGTGGTAATAATTTTTAATTTTATTTTTTTCAAAAGTTACGGGGACCGTGCGTCGATGCGTCTACGTCACGTTCTAGATTATTGTCTCGGTGCTAAATCAAAGTGCAATTGTCTATAAAGAAATTGAGCTGGTCCCCGTCTACGATAGGTATAATAAACCGATAGAATAGAAATTCAAATACCGCGTATGTATACGTAAAGAAGAAATGAATCTGAAAAATTCTTTAAAAAAAATAAAAACCTCGCAATCCCGCGAACAGTATCAGAGAATATAAGATCGAAAGGATAAATTTCCATTTCACTTTAGGGTAAAATGGAATGAATCTTTGGCCCAAGTCAGCGAACAATAAACCTCAGCTAAGCTAAATTAATTCTTGGGGAATATTTGCATAATTTTCCACACTCGCCTGTATAATCCGGAGACGGGATTAATTAATATTATTTAACTTGAAACCGAAGGTATAAAAGCGCGACGTCGTGTTCTGAATTTGTAAAACGTCCCTTGCTCTTTATTCCCATGTCGTACCTGCGCGAGGGTGGAAAACTTTGACAACCGTATCTTCCTTTTTATTTATTTTTTTTCTTATGTATATATTCACTCGTGCAGCGTGAAGGAAAAAAGAAAAGAAAAAAAGAAAAAGATAAAAAAAAAAATGAAGCCGCGTGCAGAGGCAGTGTGAGGAATAATTAGATTTTACTTAAGATTTAGGCTGAAGAAATTTTTTTTTCATTATTATTTCGTATCGTTATTCAAGGAGAATAATGTATAAAGAGGAAGTAGTAGAAGAACAAGGAGAACAAGAAGAACAAGAAGAAGAAGAAGAGGAACGAGAAGAATAAGAACTGTGAACGTTCTTTCGGATAATTATTATAACTGTGTATATAGATAGATAATGAGTCAAATAAGTTTGAATGAATGATATTCGAATGGGTTAAGTATTATATGTATATGTATGTCTGCATATGGATTATAATATATTTTACCTGAGAGGAAAAAAGAGTCTAAACAAGACAATATAGGTATAGCGAAGACTATAATGATCTAAGCTGTAACATGCATAATAATTATACTATTTGAACTATTCTTTTTTTCTTTTATCTTTTTTTTCTTTCTTTCTTTCTTTCTTTAAACTCCTTTGTAAGGTCTTATGGTGAAACCCGTGTTATTCTGTTCGGTAGGATGGATTTACGAGTAAGTAAGTAAGTATTTACGACACGATAAATAATTATCGATTAGAAATATTTCATCATATTTCCTTTAAATTTCAATCTGCAACGAGAGAGATTATTATTATTATTATTATTATTATTATTATTATGATTATTGTTATTATTATTATTATTATATTGTATACATATTCGTTTAGGCAATGTTAGTTTATTTTATTTTAATAATTGTGCTTATTATAGCTGTAACAATACTACTTACGTGTAAATCCAAGTTCTAAACATCTTCTTATTATATAAAAAGGCCAGAAAAAATTTATTCAATGTTATAACGACATACTCGGACGTTAGTCATTATAGTTTGTCTACCGGTGTTGTACTTGCGATCGAGTTTTATGATATTCGTATTTATTGCTTTAAAATTTTCTTCTCTTTTTTTTTTTTTGTCTTTCTATATAGGTATAAGACAATTTATGCATTTATCACGAATATTAATTACATTATAGTATACGATTAAATTTTGTTCTTTCTTTATCATTTTTGCAATTCAATTATTCGAACGCGTTAAATGAAATTATTGATAAATGATGTGAATTTCGAGTACGAGGGTCAAATCACACTTTGTGCTATAGTCGATTCGATCATTTCCCAACAACAAATTGATTTCATTATTTAGAACTTCATTTGCTGTTTCTGTTTTTTTTTTTTCAATTTCTTCACTTCTCTCAAATAAATTTAAGTTTAGGTATACCTATATATAGATATTCAATATCGCGTTCGTTTAAGTTTTCAATTATAGGATTATAGGGGTTAAATTATGTAATTATAAATTTAGTAGATTAATTATCATATTATTAATGAGCAAGAGATGAATATATAGATTTACAGCTTTATAGGAAAGGCGATTATATATTAAGTAATATTGTATTATACACGTACGTATGTATATGTAAAGTTAGCCGAAATTAGGAGAAAGTAATTGAAGGAAGAAAATGAATATAAATTTGATACAATAATTTTGCACGCATATCATAAAATAATTTTATGATAGATTGGATAATATTTTCAAGGATTTTATTATTATTATTATTGTTTTTTCTTTTTTTTTTCATAATTTCTCTCGGTCCACGACAATGAAGAAAAATGAAGATAAGGTTCGGAGGAAAACGATGATGCATGATGATTAAAAATCCAAATAAAACTTACGCAGAATTTTTTTTTTTTTTCTTAGCCAGTATCTGTGTGTGTATTTTTCCTATATAATAATGATAATAATAATGATAATAATAATGATAATAATAATAATGCTAGTAATGATATTGATAATCATTATATAGTTTTTATATGATAATTAGACTATAACGTAACATTTCAGGAAAGAGTGTAAATTTACTCTGTGATTATACATGTCAAGAAATAATAATCTTGGCTCGTCTATTCTCGTAATATTAATGATAATAATAATAGTAATGATAATAATAATAATAATAATAATAATAATATTAATAATAATTGTACATTGCTAAATTTTCTTTTTCTCACATTCTTGTTGGCAACGCATTTTTTCTCAAAATTTTTACAGTAATAATCAGCGCTACGCAGAATGACAACGGCTTATCTTTTACTTTATTTTACTTTAACCTCATACTTATTTGATTAACGTTTAATTTTTAGTTTGTTTGTTTGTTTATTTATTTTTCTTTTTTCGTTTTTTTTTTTTTCTTTCATCTTTTCGTATCACACACAACTCGACGGAAAGAAATCCCTATAGACATGCGTATGTGGTGACCTGAATCTGATCTAACGTCTCGGGTGCGTTTTATTAATAAACTATATATATATATGTATAACTGACCCTACAAATACGTATGTGAATTTATAAAGTAATTTTGATTTGCGAATGTTTCGTGTCTTCTTCATGTGTAACCACATATGTATATATATATGTATATTTATTTTTTTCTCTCATTTTCTTTCCGTCGTTACATATTTTCTACGTTATCTTTAAGCTAGAGAGGGTGACAGGTTACCACGGTTAAGGTGTTTGAAAAATTCTTCAAAGTAGGCAAAAGACGAATGAATTCATTTTCACCGTATAAATTATAGCGATGTAGTACATACGTATAGCAAGTAGATATATAGTATAGTAGTGAAATAATAAAATGATATTACATTTCCATAGATCGAATAATAAGGAAAGAAGATATAAATAAATTCTTAATAATCGAATGAAAAATAAGACGTCGGAAATTATCGTAAAAACCTAATTTTTCTTTTTTTTTTTACAACTCTCTCTACCTCTCTTTCTCTCTCCTTGTCAGGTGAATAAAAATTCTCTATTTTTTGAAAAAGCACGTACCGCAGCAGGGCTGACGAAATCAAACAAAAAAAAAAAAAAACACCGTCTCTCCGCTTCGTTCTTCGAGAATTTTTTCCGGTCATTTTTACTTTAATTCTTTGTTTTTTTTTCTCTTTTTTTTTCTGGGTTTATTCTTACCTACCCTAAAGTATTCATAAATTCAAAGAGCCGACGATCACACCACCCCGGATTTACGTATTTCGACAAAATCCCTGAAAAACTATACCAGGAAACAATTTTACGCAATTATCAAGTTACATGTTTCTCGTATCCGCGTGGAAATCAGAAAAGTGAATTTGCGAATCTCTCGCAACACAATATACGCAACCCGTCTCCTGGGAGGCTGGATTCAGGCACCGGGGAGCGCGTCGCTTCGTCGACGTTACTCGCGAACAAATTTCATGCCCATTTGATTCTACAGGTATAAATTACTAGTCGGAAATATCATATTTTTAATCCAAATCATATTACTGCCCAAGGATTTTGACGAAACTTAAATTACTTTCACTATAATGTAAATATATATACCTATAAGATCTTTGCGCGGTAATCCGGTGAATTTATATATATGTATATCATCGATTGAACTTGCGGTCTATTATAATGCATAACTATATATGTATATACTCGAAACGTGACCGAGTTACTTCGTTCTTTTTTTTTCAATTTCATTTCTCGATTGCTTTACTTCATTCTCTTCTTCTTTCTTCCGTTTTTTTTTTTTTTTTTTCTTTTTTTTCTTTCTTCTTTTCTCTCCTCGTTACTTTATATTCATTTCATATATTCAGAGCGGGACAGAGCGACTGGACTAGTTCAACCATCTAGCTAGCGGTCAGTGCAAGCGCCGTGGGCCCAGTAGTCCCCCCGGATGATCGGGCGCGGCCCAATACTCGCAGGACATTCGTGTATCGTATATTTTACATATTACCGAACGAATGTCAGCCCAAAAAGTCAAAATAACCACGTAGAGAAGAAGAATAAGCCGTTTCTTTTTTTTCTTTTTCTTTAATTTTATCGATTAATACACAGCGGTTTTGGAGGTATGGAAGAACAGCGTATAAAGGGAAGAAGCTAGATAATATCAAGTTTATCAATATTATTTTTTTTCGTTTTCTTCTTTTTTTTTTCGGTTTTTTCGTTTTCTTTTCTTTTTTTATATATATATCTTAATTTTTGAGAGATGAAGATTTGATTTTTTTTTTTTGTTTTGTTTTAATTTTACATTTTTTCATTTAATATAGTTTAGTTGGAAATTATACTCAAACCGTCCACAACTGACGAGCTACAACTCACGGAATGTTTAATTATTCACAATTGGTTCTAACCGTTGTTAACTATAATATTCACTGTATAACTTCGCTCGATCGATATTGAAAAAAAAAATTAAATAAATAAGTAAAAAAAATAATAAATAAATAAAAAAATATCTCATATACGTATTTATATATGTATATAAGACATGGTGCGGACTACGTCAGAAATGGATAGTACGGGGTAATTAAACACCCTTCGTCAGAGGGTTAGAATACGAATATATATATATACACAACAGGTATATGTATATATGTGTTACAGATAGAGAGAGAAAAATAGAAAAGGCGATAGAGCAAGATGTCAAACGAAGTTAGAAACTCTTCTATCCTCCAGGTTTTAACTTATTGGGGGTAAATATATATATCATACCGGGATAGGTATATGGATATATCATTGGGCCGGGCACCGGTCGTATATCGCGGTTGGCCGCAGGATGGTTTCGGGCCCGAGGCCTCACTGGGCCTGCGGATCGCACTGCAACAGCCGTACTATGGACGGGTCGCTCTTCGCACCCTCTATAAATTCGTCTAGGGATAATTTCCCGTCTTTGTTTTTATCCATCTGACGGAATATCTTGTCCGTTCTTTTTTCCGGCGTTGACTCGTCCTCCGGCATCTTCATCACGGTTCCTACCATTTTGTAGATGGCCTGAAAACCCAGAAGGTGCTTATATATATATATATGATACGCCCGAGGTCAGATCGCTTTCGGGGCAAAAAATAAACAAATTTCGACTTCTTTTTTCTTTTCGCTTTTAACGACGATTCTTACCGTCACTATCTCGAGCATTTCTTGCCGTGATATGTACCCGTTTCCATCAAGGTCGTACATGCTGAATGCCCATTTTAACTTCTGTTCTAGTTTACCGCGCGATGTCACGCTCAGGGCGCAGAGGAACTCCCGGAAGTCGATCGTTCCATCCCCGTTTGCATCGAACGTCCTAAATACGTGTTCTGCAAACTGATCACACACACAAGGGTCAGGATCTTTTTATTCACACAAATCGGTGATCGTTAAACGATATTAAACGACCCAGATAATCCTACTGTCTGCTGTGGGATGCACTGCGCTGACGCGGAGCCCGCAGGTTGATGGACATTCGGACAATCTCTCCGAGAGTCGCTAATTACAAATCGGAATACGAATTTAGTACTTTAATGAAAGAATTTTAACGTTATTCCATGTGGAAGTACGTAGAATGATTTTCAGATCCGATATTGGGGTCGAATTGATTCGTACATCTCGAGGTACCGCAGAGCTTTTCGAAATAAAATGTTGAAGGGGTTGCAGTATGGGAATTGAATTGCTGCATAGTTGGACCGATTCCAGTTTAAAATCAATTGTCTTTTTGCCACTAGCAGCATATTTCGTGGGACGATTATTTCCCGAGTGATAAATTATGCAGTTTTTTTATTACCGGAGCAAATATTTAGAACCGCAATTTATCCCCTGCTGCTTTCATCCCGCAATTTTAAACAGTTTTTGATACGTTATGCGAAACTTTAGTCTCCGACCATCAACCTCGCTCCGCGACTATGGTACAATTATGAATCTATCGTGGTGCAGCTATAGAATGTGCGAAGGAAAATGTGGGATTATCGAAGCTGGGATTAAACCCTTGTTAGAAATTGTATAGTGGTTATATAATTATCATGCAACTGTACAATAATTCACATAATTTTCGTGTTACTGCTGGCGTGCGTTTAGGGTGTAAAAATGAATGAAAATAGTAAAAATTTTATCGCGAATTTCTCGAACTCTTTTTTTTTTTTGGCATTTTTTTAAAAATGCTTTTCAGTTCTTGAATCGATAAACGGTCGTGTGTGGTTATAATATCGACGTTGATTTTTGTACAATAATAAATTTCATGCGAATCATACGCTAAGCGGATATATTTTCGAGTGATCATAGGTACCATACGATTTTATTTTTAAATATAGGCCGTGAGAAGCGCCGTCAAAGGGATATTATCGGGACGGGTTAAAGTTCCGAATTTTAAAACAGTCCTAAACGGTAAAAATTCCGAATTTGAATATTACCGATTTACAGTTTTTAGAAAAGGCATTTACCCCCAAGGCCTAGATAGCCGATTTCAAAAACTTTAAAACGAAGAACACCGGAGGTTAAAAATTTCGAAGGCTAAGAATCCGAAAGGCCAGAACTCCGAAACTTGAAATTCACGCACGTTATCATTCAGTGTTTGATAACTCGGGCTGTATTGATCGTATCGTAACCAATAAGTGGTCAAATTAATCGTCTTGAGATCAACTCTTTGGAAAAAAAAGTTCCGAAATTCTATCAATCATTTATATGACATTATGAAGCTATCGATTGAAGTGGAGAATCTCGAGTAGAATGAAAAATTTCTTCTCTTCACATCCCGAGAAATGGGCCGAAATTTTCGGATCTTCTGGCTTTCGGGGGTCTGGATTTTCGGGGTTTTGAGCTGTCTGCATTCCGACCTTTCGAAAGTTATCTGAAAATTCGGAATTTCGACCGTTCGGAACGTTTAAAATTCTGAACTTCAACCCGGCCCGGATTTTATCATTCAGACTGAATATCATGCTCGCTAAAATTACAAGAGTTACCTTTGTCCCCGGAGTGTCGTTAGAAGGAGAGTAATTAAATTACGTGACAGTGTAGTGGATAAAGTGAATAGTGTATCGGTAAATGATTAAACAGTCGACGAATTATATATCTAACAAGGTAACATGAATTAAGTAGGTATAGTTACACAGTAAATGGAAAAGAAAATGTAAAGACTATAGTTTCGAGTCCTACCTTCGACGCGTCACCGTAAGGGAAGAAATTTCCATAAATTTTTTTGAACTCCTCAACACTTAGATGTCCGCTTGGACAGTCCTTCAGAAAACCTTTGTACCATTCTTGAATCTCGGCATCTTTGAGAAAATTTCAACCGGTTGATATATATGTATATATATTATGTAAGAAATGAAAGAAACAAAGAAAACAGAAAAAAGAAAAAAGAAAAGTGGTCGACGAAAGCGAAAGGAAAGGAAAGGAAAGAGAAGGGTATAAGATCTCGTTCGAAGATCTTTGAAACGTAATGAATACGGAATAATTGAAGATGTAGTACATTCTTTTATTAAACTCACCCGAGAATTCGGTGTTCTGTTTGAGGTCCTCCAGCACTTCCGGCTTCAATTTACTGTTTTGTTTACCCATCCTCGATGCCCTCAAAGCCCGCCTAATTTCGCGGGATCTTCGGCTGCGCTTTTAATACTTATGACCTAATCTACTATCCTACGAGAGAAGTTGTTTTTTTTTTTCTTTTTCTTTTTTTTTTTCTTTTTCGCTAGCAACGTGGTGACTAAGGCAACCTGCACCAGTCAGGCCTGTAAAAAATCAAATAAACGATTAGTAGCGATTGACTGACGTCAACCCCTGCAATATATGCTTCGAAACCCGCGAGGAGGATAATCTTTGGAAAAATCGGAACGAAGAAAAATAAGAAAAATAAAAGAAGAGGAAGTATAAGAAATAGAAAATAAGAAGGAAGACATACGGAGGGTCGGAAATTTCCTACAACGATTCACCACGAGTATTAATTCCCCCTGTTGTTTGTTACAGGGTATAGCAGCTAGTATGGGGCGTTAATTCAATCCCGTCAGGGATGACAGCCCTGTGTACGAATTGCCCGGCAATAAAACTGGGACACGCGAATTTGACCGTGCCATAAACCCGAGGGCAAACGACGATTTTAAAGGCCCACCTCTCTTGATTAAATAGCAAAGATAATTTCTTACTGTATAATAATGACTTCCTATCTTTCTCATTCTCACTCTTTCTCTCTCCCTGTCTCTCTCTCTCTCTCTCTATCCTATACGTATGAAACAGTTTATTAATAAAAACTCATATATACATATATTCCCATCAACACACACCGTCGCACACATTCTTTCCCAAATCGCTCACATACATAAATCCACGTATTCCGAATCCCATGCACATTACCTGAAACAGAGAAAAGAAATTCGTTAAGGGTGAATAACAGGAGGTTCAGAGCATAGTACGATTTATTGTAATAATAATAATAATAATAATAATAGTAATAATAATAATAATTTTACTAATAACAATAATGGTAATGATAATGGTTATGATATTAATAATAATAATAATAGTAATAGTAATTTTAATGATGCGGTCTGCTCAGGCATGTAACCGTGTTTATTAACCCTACATAAAAAATACGAGCTTCATTGACGATAGTTTATATATATATATATATGTATATAATTATTTATTCAGGCAATTTGATTACCTGCCTTCATGCTTTTGAGTACCTTGATAGCGGTACGTTGAACATGTATATATATATGTGTATTATATTAAATAATAATAATAATAATAATAATAATAATAATGATAATAATAATAATAATGATAACAAGTAGACATATATGTATATTTGTATGCGAGATGTATTCGTGTAAACATATACATATACCTACCTATATCGAAGGTGATCGTTATTTGGGGTCTGAACGAATTTTTATCGGGCAAGCGCCCAAATTGACTGGAAATAAATAAAGAGAAACCCCGTGAATTGAATTGATTCGGATTTTTATTGTGACCCTTGACCACACGAGATGAACTTTTACATTTTCAATATACACGGTTTTGGTATAGTTTCACGTGAAAATTTCATCGCAGGATGACTTGTTTGCAGAAAAAATTGCAGAAGTTAGTTGGCATCGATACTGATATTTGGGAAAGACGTCAGAATCGGATAAATTTGCAGCTTTCTATGTCAATTGTACATCGTTTGAATCTGACTTTTTTTCTTCTCAATTTGACAATATATCGTATCGAAAACTGACATCGAAGCGTGACAACGATGTTCTCTCCAAACAGCAGCATTCACTAATTTCTCAAAATAGAAGATTTTTTTCGCAAATAACTTTGCCAGCGAGAAAATATTTCACGAAACTAATGACAAAAACGAATGTATCTTGAATGGAAAAGTTCATCCCCTGTTATCAAGGGTTTCTTTTTATTTATTAGAAGCTGATTCGGGGGGTGGCCCGATGAAAATTCATTTAAACCCCAAATAACGAGCACCCTGTAATACCTATATACGAATTTAATGCGCTGTTAAATATTGTATCATATATCCTGTGTAATAAATCGTTTATAGCTGCATTATTGTAGTATATATTTTCATTTCTTTTCTTTTTTTTTTTTTTTTTTTTATACAACTTATATAGGTGAATGCAATTAAAAATTATTCATTATATATAGAGTATTAGACAAGGTAGAATTGCTCGATCGAATAAAATATACTCGTTATATTTGTTTCATAGTTTCGTTTTTCGAGTTTCGCTTTAACAACTATACCTATATAATATATAGAAACACTCAAACGCCGGGGTTTCCAATTTTCTTTCTCTGTTCTCTGTTCTCCCTTTTTTTTTTGTTTTTTCATTCGACATATTCGTTTCCCTTCGATCGACGTGAAACCTTTTTTCAAATCGTTCCGTACTGTCCGCGGTACAAATAGGTACTCCAATTTCAATGGATTTAATCGTAAGCCGATTTTCACATACCTTGTTCGAATCGGCACGAAAATCTGACTTTATTTATCCCACTATATTTCCCCCCCGCGATTTTAATGCCATGCCGATATTCATTAATCTAAACTATTACATAGGTATGTATTAGGTACCTGACAATATATATATATATATATATATATATATATATATATGGATATATATATATATACCTATATACTAAAACGTGTTAGCGTCCGCGAAATTCCGGACGCTGTTTTGATTGTTGCGAATAATACGCTGCACCCTCGTGCCTCTACCATGTATGTACGATAGAAGCTGGGAAAACGTTCGAGGCAATTTATAGCGAAGAGAAACTTCGGATTCGGTTCTCGTTGTTGTTTTAGACGTTGTTGTTCTTAGCTGAAAGTTTTTCAGCCCTTGTTGCTTGTCTTGAACTTAGAAATTTCTCACAGGTATTGAAATTCAATTCCAACCTGAATACATATGACTGACTTTGATGTATTTTCGAATTCAGATTGTTTCACTATTAATTGCCTGCAGGGGAAAAAGAAAAATTGACGTCCATCTTTTTATTTTTTGGGTTTTTTTTTTTTTTTTTTTCTTGTTTCTTAGACACAATTACCATGGATTTGTAAGCTACGGTTTGTTGAAAGCATTTTCGACCGTGACGATATTATCTATATATATTTTCGGGGCAAAATAATCGCTTTGACGAATTAAAACCAGCCCTAAATCACGTCTCATCAGTCATCCTGCAGCGATTTACGTTCTCGCAACCTTGTCTGATTTCTGTTTTCCGTCTAGGTGCTGCGACGACGGTCTTAGTCTTAACAATTACCTCGTTAAGCGCGCGTTAATCTCGTCAACAAGTATAACGTCGTGACGGTATACCTATATACTCACTCCGGGACTATAGACGCGCTTTACGAAACCCATTTAGATATCTAAAGACTGGCTGAACAATGTCTCAACAATAATAATGATAGTGACAATAAAAATAATTTCGTATTAACAATACGCGCTATAATAGACAATAAAGGATAAATGAAAATATAATTATTTATAGTATAATATGCATATACTATATATATATATATATATATATATATGTATATTATATATATGTTATAAAACACACGCACAAACTTTTGTACATACCATGAAATACGTGGGTGCGTGTGCAGAACGTATTTATAATATGTATAAAACCCGGGCCTATAATAATATATTATGATTAATTTAACATTCATGTATTAATATAATTGAATAATTTAGCCTAAAATTTTGCGGAAGTTAGAACCTATCGTATTATACAATATATAATACTTTTATATATATATATGTATTATACATATACATATATTCGTATGAATACATATACATATACATGTAATACATATATGTGTATAGCAAACGCAGCTGCTACGCGACGTTTACCTAATCTACGATTAATTATTGATTTACTTATTATAGATTATTTATTTGTTTTTTTTTTTTCATTTTTTTTTTCTTTCTTTCTTTCTTTTTTTTTTTTTACGTTTTTTGGCTGTGCAGAATTTATAGAAGAAGGTCTGTCTATCTTTTGCCTCTCAAAATTGCAGAATTGTCATTGCACCGAAAAAATGTGAGAGAAAATTATAAACGGAATTTTAATACATGTAGTATGTTTATTCATACAGGTGTATATATAGTATAACGCGAGTTTTCCGCAAAAGAGATAAATAGAATATATGTAGGGGAAAAGGGAGAGACGGAGGTAGAGACCCGTGTTAATACTCCATCGAGCCTCCCTCTGGTCCGTGTCGTCTCGCTGATTTTCAATTCCGTCTGAATAAACTTGATAACATAATGGAATTCCGGTTATTTACGAAAATAATTTATCTGAAATAATAAACGAGCTTAAAACAAACCGCTATTATTCGCGTATCGGATTTATCCATTTTTTTTTTTTTCTTTTTTTAAAACGACGATTTCTTAGTCGATCGATCAATGAACGCGCAGCTAATTATCGATACGTATTATTTATTTATACGAAATACCGAATACGAGAAATAAGCTCGAAGCAGGAATTCAACGCGAGTTTATTCTCATTTTTATCTTTCCTCTAGCTCTGACAATGCAGGGCAAACGGGACTCCGGCGACGAAAAACTGTCCGACTTACGGTTGAGTCTTACTACTTGGCTGACAGAGAGGCAAAAGAAAGACCGCAGACAGACACGGTAGCCGAGCTGAATAGGCCAAAGAGGGAGAGTATGGTCCATTCGTAATATAGATATACAATATTAGACGTAAGAGTATTTTATACAACGAAAAAGCGAGGGAGAGACAGTGGGTATAGGATATAGGATAGAGATAAGGGAGTAGAAAAATATAAAATTGCAAGAATGCGTGTGCGTGGCCCAATCAATCGTTATACATGCAGCATTAAGTTTTTTTCGTTTTTTTTATTTTTTCTTTTTAATTAGTTAGTTTTTTAATTGTTTATTTATTTATTTATTTTCTTATTAAGAATTGACATTTTCGTTCCCTCGCGTCTCGACTGATTGCGAGTGGATCTCCTTAACAATATTTTCTCTGATTCACGTTAAATGAGAATGGATGGTAAATTCGGTAAATTTTTATAATCGTCTCTGCGTCTATCGGATGTCAAGATAATATTCGTTGGTTTCGTTGCCATGTCCGGTGTTTGATTATTTATTTATTTATTTATTTATTTATTTATTTATTTTATTTTCTTTCGTTCGTTAAAAAATCTGTTACAACCACGTATTGTAGATTTTAAAGGGTGACAAAGTGACAGAGAGATAGAGAAAGAGAGAGAGAGAGAACTGTGACTATAAGATATAATCATATAGTGCGAAATGGAATTAACGGTATTAGTGCGATAGAATATGAGATATCCCCGTTCGATATTTCTCCCCGTATATCAACACCCTATTTCCATTGAATCGAGAAAAAAATTTTCTACGGATTGTCGATGCTTAACTTTCCATCTTTGCATAGTAACTCAATCCCCTATACATCCGCGTCTCGTTTATTAATTTTTTAATTAAGAATGAATCGATCTACCCGTTAGTTTTAATTTTTAGCTAAAACGCGTGATACTCGGTAACGTAAGGGCACGATCCATCAATATATAATCGAATTTGTTGCCTGCTAGATGAATGAGATTTTTTTTATAAGCATACGGAAAGGAAACGGGAAGTAAAAATACAAGATATAGGTCTAAGTTTTATACGGAAAGACGCGATGATGATATGTAGCTATATACTATAAATGTGCGATTTATACCACCTCCTCTATCAAGAAAACGACGCCTCTTTAATCGAGATATCGATAAGTGCGAAGTATAGGTATGACGAGATAGAATTTCGAGGCTTCATTTGCTTTTGCTTTTTTTTTTCTTTTTTCCATTTTATTAATTTCCCTAATTAAGACATGCAATTGGTCGAATGCTATCACTATAATAGACACTAGTCTATGTTTTTTTTTTTTCTTTTTAGCGTAGTAATAGTAGTAGTAGTATTATTATTAGTGTAGTAGTAGTAGTAGTAGTAGTAGTAGTAATAATAGTATTCTATAATGAACCCTTGATGAAGTTTATTTAGCTTTTAAAATTCCTTTATCTTAAACCCTAACAAAATGATTAGGTAAAATTTATTATTTTATTTTTACTACCTTACGAGTAGAGCGAGTAGATAGGGACTTTCAAGTTCTACTAGCTACTAAAAAGTGTTCGTTTTTCGAGGAAACCATGGTTGATAGCGCCTAATAGAATATTATTAATTATAATCCGCTCTCTGCAGCTGCAGACTTCTTTCTTTCTTCTTTTCTTTTTATTTATTTACTTTTTTTTCTTTTTTCCAATCAAACAGACGACAGTGTTTTATCATATAGTTTACGCGAATCGCGAGATTTTCTACTTCTGTACTTATATACATAATAATAATCATAACAATAATGATAGTAATAATGATCAGCACAATAGTAATAGTAATAATAATAATAATAATAATAACGATAATAACGATAATAATGATAATAATAACGATGATGGTGATGATGATGACGATTATTGACGATCCCGAGATTTCTTCTTATCTCATTTTAGACAGCCCAGGGTTTTTCGCGACTCGCTACAACTGTCAGTTTCATGTTTAATATCCATTCGTTCAAGTCCGATGAGAAGAAGGTGAGTTCAAATTTGACCAGCTGCACGGGCGAGCGAAAAGATTTTTCTTTAGTTTTATATTTTTTTTTTATTCTATTTTTTTTTTTTTTGGTTTATTTTTCGTTGACAAAATTCTTTCGTAAATCACATCCTAACTTCCAGTGGTAGTATTGGTAGTATTTTTATTGTTGTTATTATTATTATTATTATTATTGTTATTGGTATTATTATTATTATTATTATTATTATTATTATTTATCAATAATATATTTTTAATATAATTACTGTATATTCATCAATTATTTATTAACGTTAGTATATAGTACAATAACATACAAATGCTAGCTGGTGTGCAAATATCGCATGTATGTATTCCCTTCCTTTTCTTTTTATTTTTCTTTTCATTTTTTGTTGTTTCTGCTATATATATATATATATATATATATATATATATATATATATATATATATATATTTGTTCGGTCGTGTATCTTATTATATTTAGGTGTGTGTATAATCATACCTGATTAACGAACCGTTAATGATTGGTATTGATGCAGACGCGTATTTATATTTCTTTCCTCTTTCGAAATATTCATGTATTATTATTATTATTATTATTGTTATTATTATTAGTATTATTAGATATTAACTCCCGAAATATTCTGAATCTAACAATCAGATAGAGTAAGTTCCATTTTTTTTTTCCTTTTTTTTTTTTGGGAGGGGGGGGGATTTTTTTCCTTTTTTTTCTTTCATTATTAAAGATTAAAAGTTTTCCAAGCGCGAAAAGCTTTGTGCTTGAACACCGAGATTACAAATTCCGAGGGTATATTCGGCCAAAAATTTTTTTTTCTGCTCAGAATTTATTTCAATTCATCTAATATAATAATTATACATATACGTATACGCGGGGGATTCCCGAAATCGTATCGTGTGCGGGGAAAGTTTAGTTTGGGATTGATTACCTTGACGCCCCCTAAATTCTGTACGGGATTCCGTCGGCTTCGCACAATGTCTTAAATTCACCCCTTCGGTCCCTCCCTTGCCCTAAAGAGATTAATGAGTATTCAAACCGAGACTTCACCAGGCAATCATTCTCCGGCTCGATCGTGTGCTCAACTAATTACGACTTAAGCGTGAACAAGTTTAGGTTTTTTCTTTTTTTCTTTTCTTCACCCTTTTATCTTTTCCTTCGAACCTGGCTTTAAAAGCTTCTTTAATTAATTGATTTCAATTACCGAGGGGATGTATGTATGTATGTATATATTTTCCCTTTTTCTCATTTCGTTTTTTTCCCTATGTTTTCAAGTTTGTTTTCTGCAGCAGTATTTGACGGAACACACCCTCGTGCTTAACTAAATTTATTATTATTATTATTATTTATTTTATTTTTTTGTGCTATCGTTATTTTTGTTGGCAAATCTATGGAATGTGCCACTTAATTATTTATTTATATATTTTTTTTTTACATAAGTTTATTAAGTTAACCGACTAAAATCGATGTAATTGTCAAAGCCTTATGATATAATGAACTCTTTTTCCGTGTCACAAAACTCACGTTGAGTTACGTATGTGTAAATTTATATAGGTATCCAGGTCCTCGATTCGCAACGATGAAAGCCAGATTCACGACACGTGTGAAATCCGATCTAACAATTAATTAATCTTTTTCTTCATCTTTACTGGTCAGTTAGAAATTTCTCAATCGATATAAAATACCGCAAAGTATTATAAACGATTGAAAAAAATTTTATTAATCGAATTAGAAAAATTTGTTAAATTGCCGCGAACCCAGCTTGTATGCAACTTTTGTATCCAATCGTTTTCTTAATTTCCCACCATACCTATACAGAATTTCACCATCTTTCGAGTAAGGTATACGCAGATGACGGTCAGAAGCTATATTTCAATTTTCATTTTCATTTCAATTTTATTTTCAAAATTTCTATATTAATATTAATCGCGGCAATTAAAGATACGTCATCAACGGTTTGGTGATTCGAATAATTTTTGTCTAGATAAAATATAAATAAATAAATATCGTTTCACGCATCTGACCGTTGTGAGATTATACGCTCTTCAATTCGAGCCACATATTATAGCGTTTTATAATATTATAATATTATTGATATATTATTGTGGAGCGATTTATCTTATCTTGTTGCCGTTGCGAATAAAGATTAAGGGGCCAGCATCTTTGACAATTCTTCGTCCTGCAGACAACCCTTGAGGAATTCCTCCTGCGTTAATTGTCCGTCGTTGTTCTCATCCATTTTTGCAAATATATTCTTCGCACGTTCCTCCGCACTGTCGGCTGGCCTGTTGCTCGAACATGCTCCAAGCATGTCGTAAATCGCCTGCGAACATACGAGAGAAGAAAAGAAAAGCAATATTCGTACCGTAGTTGCGGAAATAAAAACGGAAAGAGAAGATCGATTAGAAAAACGATTTGGAAAACAAATCTCGGTCGGATGAACAAACTTTATTCGTTGTAACAAAATTGACTAATAACCTAAAGATATTCCGTACGCGGAGAAATTCAACGGGTAGAGAAACTTGCGGTTCTAATTTCTGTAAATTGGTCCGAACGTGATTAGCATACCGCGAATTCAAGGGATGCGACTACCGCGTAAACTCGAGCCGCGGATTTCGGCTCTGCAATTATTAGCTGGGAGTGAATCCGCGGGTTAAAATCCTGCAGTACGTCCAGCTCTGCCGATTCACTAATTATTCATTATACGGACTCGACTAGCTGTCCTGTCCTACATATATGCAGGAAATATCGGCGTGGCGAATTTGGAGCAGCCAAATGAACCGGGGCTGCTGTTCAATGCCGAGCAAATTGTCAGCCAGGAAATCGGTAATTGAAGAATTACGTTAATCATATGTGATGCGGCGACAGGTCTGGACTCGGTTTTAGAATCGGAACCGTTGCGGTCACTTTTCGTTTAGCCCCGCAGCCGCGACAAGGGACGAAGGACTTTGGGAGGAATTGATTTCCCGCGAAACCGAGATTCCATTTACCAAGGTCTAGCTACCTTGAGGTATTTCCTCGCTAGGGACACAAATGGTTCGTTAAGCTTTAGCCGCGGGGGTGCGAGAGGAGAATGAGGAAATAACGGTAGGCAAACGGGAAACGGAAACACAAACGGAATGTTTTACCCCAGCGTTGCTAATGCAGAGGAGAGGAGAGGAGAGGAGAGGAGAGGAGAGAGCGTGAAATTAATCTTACTATAAAGGATGATTCAGGGGACGACCGGCAACAGCTTAGCCCGTGTACGACTATTAGCAAAGTTTCGATTCCCATTTCTCTTCGGTTTGGTTATAACCGATAATAACGATCATTAGCATGTTCCGTGACCTGAATGGGTGGGCAGGGGCGACACAAGTCTTCGGAAAAGCTAGTATCCTCGTACCTACTTTCGTCCTTTGGGAAGTCCCGCAAGAAAGAGCTTTCGATGGAAGATTCGGACCTTTTTCTTAGACCGAGGGAGCTTCGCCGCTACACTCGGCAAGGCAAAAACTCTCTCGTCCCGAAGCCAGACTTTGGCAAAGGCAAAGACACGAGCCTCGCCAAACGAGACCCCGAAGTGCCTCATCCGTGATTTGTCCGGATTTATAACCGAAGGCTAGCTCCGTTAATTACTGTATTGTTCGCAGTCCGACGTGGTGAGGGATGAAGAGGATCGACTTTGAACTCTAGGGCCGGGGCTGACTCGAGCTTTTTTTCACGTCGGACGGACGAAGGAGGGAAGATTCTTTTTATACGCTTCCGATGGTTAAAGCGGAAGTCCGTTTCGCAGTTGGACAATCATCGCTGATTCCTTTTTCTTCCTATTTTATTCCGTACTCGTCACAGTATCGGACTCCGTATCTCAATTATGATTAATTCAAAACCCTACAGGCACGTCAAACGAGATAGGCAAATAGTCGAGAGGCAATTCAGTTTCAATTGCGTTCAGACTAATGGATGCTGATACTGTTCCACTAATTACACCGGAGTCGCCGTCACCCAACCGACTCAATCGTAACGCGACTGATTCCAACGCATGACGTACCATTCGCGAGGTAAATGAATAGGAATAGAAAGGCGGGTAATCTCATACTTAATTTTCTCTTGAAGCGCGGGGGAAAGTCTTTTCGAGGAAGACAAGTAACCGTACGGATATCAAAGTTAATCAGGGGGTAGTATATCTCGTCCATGAACTCGAGGCAAACATCCTTTGCGAAGACGTCAGTAAAGACAAACAGTTTCTATAAAAGTTGTTTTGATCTTATGGTTTTGATCAAAATAACACGCCGGAGTTACGGAGTCGAGGGTGTAGGTGGGGAAGGTAGGTACCTCAAGATGGTAAAAATTTATTCATCTCGTCCCGTCTTGATTGAGTAAAAGGAGAACTTTTTGAAGGATCTATTATTTTAATAATCTAGTTAAAAAATCTTGAATAATGCGAAGAGTGAAAAATTCGTCCCCGTTATCGTTACGCGTTCTTATACTCTTCCGTACTGTACGTCGACGTTCTAAATTGGGCTTGAAAATTCATCGCTAAATCGTACGTACGCTGAAATCTTGTTCTTCGTCTCTTTCTCGTTCCGAGGACCCGTCGACGGGCGGTAGCGATTTATGTAGCTAAGAAACGACCCGGGAAACATCTTGCCGTGAAAAAATAAAGAGAGGGTAGAATAAGAATGCGAATAAAGTTGGGAAGAAAGGAGAAGAGCGAAGAGGGTGTTGTCTCGTTACTGCAAACGAGACTGATTGAACGCAGGAACATCCACTACCCTGTCTCCCGACTTAATCCTGAGTGACGACCAACGCAAATTGAGATTCTGCGTGATTCTGCAGTGGACCGGGGAGGCGGGTAAACCGCACTTCCGTTACCTTTCCAACACCGGAAGCCTCGGATACGCGAATTTCAGCTCGAACTGATTAATTGCAATCGGCAACGGTAGCTAAGCGTTGTTTGCTCGGATCAGTCGATTCGAAGCGTGAACTACAGGAGAAGGAATAAATCTTCGAGGATTTAATATCCGGGGGAACTATATATCTACACAGGGTTCCAATTATATTTGATGAGAAATTATTCGCCGGTCGATAATCAGCGGCGAGCAGAGCGACAGTTTCGCATATTCATTACCAGGGAGCGACGTTTTATTTCCTTGGTGGGTACCTCTACCCTAAATTGGTTTAATTTTTTATCCGATGACGTCAACGGAACGACGAAAAACTCGAGTGAAACTGACGAGCTGATTTAGTCAAGTCCCTTGACCCAATTTCACTCGGGACAACGCGCTCCGCGTTCGGTCTAAACTCGGGACTGACGGGCTCGCGTCGCTCGCGAAATATCTTCAAGGCGAAATTTTCGGCCGAGTTTAGTTCAGCCTATGGGGCGAGGTATAGGAGCTAATCTCATTCACCTAACCGTGAAATGATTCATTGGATAAAGATTTTTCGCCTGGTTATAAATTTTTCGCGTGGTTCGGGAAAGACACAACCGAACTGGTTATAATTCACAAAGCGAGTAGCTCGCCGAGGTATACGGAGTTTTTGAAGTCGGTACAAAGAGGAGAACAAAGCAAAACGTTGAAGCGGTTCCTGGCACGACTCGTAGAAATCCCTGGGTGGGTATCGACCTGGTATATCGAGTCGAGCGGAGCGATAGGTCGACTAATTGCGAATTTCGTTACCTGTACAATCTTGGTCATCTCCTGGATGTCGATGACACCGTTTCCGTCCACGTCGTACATCCGGAAGGCCCATTTCAACTTTTCTTCGGGCGTACCGCTAGACGTGACGTCTATCGCGAGAAGGAATTCCTGGAACACAAGGAAACAGGGTTTGATTAAATTTCACGGTACTGCGGGGGAGAAAGAGGAAAGGGTTTCACCCCCGTTTAAACTGATTTAATTAATACGCGAAATGCGAATCGAGGGAACTTCGTCATCTTAGTTCTTCGCCCACCAATCCCGGGACAGACCGGAAATTGGCAATAATATCGTCTCGCTTCGTCTCGCCAGTTTCCCTCGATGCAAAATTTGACTTTTACCAACTTCCGGTTATAAATCCCCATATAATTCAAAGATATTTGCATTCCGCCTACGACATTCTCTCCGCCTACCTCAGACCACAGGTAAAAAGTAAGGGCTCTGTTTCACAGGACCGACAATGTTACTCGTTCAGTAATTACAGAAAAAGCTCGTTAAAAAAATAATCACTTCGCTTTCTTTGGGCTGACGTTCGCATGTCGTTTAAACGAAACACATATGCACCGGTACGTTATGTATGTATGTACATACATGTATCTCGAAACGAAGGCGAGTACGAAATCCCTCGGGTATTATTTCATCCCTCGGTGATCTCATTTATACACATCCCGCGGGAGACGTCTGTCCGCATATTCCCCCCGGAGTCGATATATAAGATGGACCGGTGCGGTTTCCGACGAATTTCTTTGAGCCCGTTCTACCTCGCTAAAAACGGTATAGCTTGTACATGGATACGTATACCCTCGTATGTGTACCTAAGTAAAGGTATAATAGAGGCAGAGACGGTCGAACTAGGTCGGGCGACGCCTCAGGTAGATACACCGTGAGGAGGAATGAGAGGTAGAAGTTCTACCTCTTTACTGGTCCACGTGACCCCTGGAGGATCTTCTTCATATTGACCCTACCAGCCTGCAGCCCCGGCACAGATCTAACCCCTCGCCACGATCTTATTTAGATGCCACCCACGGAGATAAGAACTTATACACAAGTCAGCGGAGTGTAAGTGAGATTTATCGTTATACCGTGTTGAGGTGGGTCGTTATATCGTTTAGTTTTCGTGTATTATTTCACCCTAAAATTATACGCGGGATGATAATATCGAAGAAGGAAAAAAATATTTAGAAAAAAAAAGAAAAAAGGAATAAGGGTGCAAGAAAATCACTCGGGGCAGTAAAAACGATCTTGATGAGCTCTCGTGTAACTTTGTAACTTGACTCGCTCGACTTGGTGCTCCGGAGTGCACGCTATGCTGTTCACTGCAGCGTGGAATAATTAATAATTCACGGTCGACGGGACAGCCCCGTGCCTCTGGCAGTTCGACGTCGACGTCGAGGCGTCTGCGAGCCAGCCAATTTACATGCACGACGTTATACTCTGATGCAAGGGTGCAGCCCGGTATATGGCTCTTTGATTAAGCGGATCGTGAAATGTTCTCATTGTCCAAGTCCCCCGCGAGCCTGACACTTTTCATTTCCAATTTTAGGAACAAAACACCGTTTATACATTAAAAAAAAACTGTATTTATTTATCTACCCGCTACCTTCAGGGCTCAATGTTATCCATCCCCGTTCATTTTCAGCCCTTAATCCCAAACGAACCGGTGTTTGTTTCGTTTGTAGTCTTAATTAACGAATCAACAAAACGTCGATCCCTCGCTCTATTTGCGCCACGTTTCTCTCTCTCCAAATATCCCCCTAATTATATTTACACTACAGTTTTTTTCTTTTTCCTTTTTTTTTTTTTCTTTTTCCTCTTCATAACTCTCGATCCTATCGGATTTATAGAACGAAATGATACTTCATTAGACTGAGCGAAATGGCGTAATGAAAAAATGGCAGGGGTTCGGTTATAGACTCGATAACGTTGGGTTACCTGTTTCTACCCGAATATGCAAAGGCCTAATGCCTCTATACGCAAACATGTTTCGGGTCGTAATCTTCGTCGTATTAAATCAATTCGGGAGATGATTGAATCGAATAATCTCGGGCCCGTCTGGTGCGCTGTGCCGCGAGGCTATAATCGAAGCAGAAACGTAGGAATAGGTTAACGTTGCCTCAACGTAGCGACGGTTAAGGGTTGTATCGCGTGTTTCGACCACGCCCTTAGCAAACCCTCGACATACCCCGGGCACGCCACTCTCGAACCCTTCGCTCCATAGATATAGAGATATGAACGTATGGATTTTTTCATTACGTGTGACACGCAAGAGGCGTGAAGCACCGTGGGGACTTCAGGGGGGGTTGAAGTTGGTCCTCGTCGTCCCTTGGCGACCTCTGACGGATCATTATACGTCGAGCGGTATAAAGAAAAACGCGAAACCGAAGAGAAAAGAAGCGAAAATTATGAAACGAAATTATTTCCTTTTTCTCAATTTTCGATACGATTTTTATCCCTCGCTTTCCGTCCGGGCGAATAATGAAAAGGCGTTTCAGTAATTAGAGGGAAATTTTACCCCAGGATATATTCCAAATGTCGCATGCGTAGGTCGTGCGGATCATTGTGCGGTTCTAACTTCTATAGTCTAGCTTTGAGGCGGGGGCAAAGATTGCAATCAAGAGTTAAAGGTCTGGTTGGCCCCCTGCCTTTCGTTGCTACAACGTCAACACCACCATTTCAAGTTTATGCGTATACGAAACAGCAGAGACCTAATGTTTCTTATCAGTTCACGAGATAACTATAGAACGCAGATTAAACGGTAGAGATTTAAACTTCTTGCTCATTTTTGGCCCTTTCGTTTATACAATACCATATACGCATGTATATCTATAACGCGAATCTTTACTGCAGCTCATCTTCCCATTCATCCGGATAAACAATGGAGCCGAGCCGGGTTGAAGTTCAGATCTTGAACATCACAAAAAGTATTTCCTCCAAAGTCTTTAAAAAACTTTCGAACGAACAAAACCGGAGTTGCAAAATTCCGAAAGCTAAGTCTCGATCTCAACATCCTGATTTCGGGGGTCTGGACTTTCGGAATTTGAACCCGGCCCCTTTGTGATAAATGAAGACCAGATTTATCTCGACAACTTTGTCACGAAGATGCAGTAAGAAGTTCTCTTGGTTTGTTCTATTCGGTTGAACACCCGTGAGTAGGTTGAATACGTACGTAGTAGGTACCCTGCGAGTAACACATCTGGCGAAGTCCTGGAACACTGAATTATTTGAGGCAAGTTTCAAGTTTTGCTAACCGACAAACTTACTTCAGCCCTCGTGCTGACTCTGAGTTGAGATTAGGGTAACGACGGTTCCCGGGTTGTAATCCGGTTCGTTACTGCCGAGAGAGGATTAGTACTTCTCAACAGTGTATACGGAGGACCATAGGATGATGACCCGGAGACCCGAGATTCGGCTTTGCCTCTGTGGCCCCTCCGCGAATCGAATATATCGGCGATTCAACGGCTCGGAAACTCATCGGATATTTAAATTAATCTTTTCCGCAATTTCTACCCTCGGAAATAGAAGAACGAGGAGAACGAGAAGAACGAGAAGAACGAGAAGAACAAGAAAAAAGAAAAGGGAGAAAAAAAAAAAGAAGTGGGGATTATCGAGGCCTGAGAGGATTTCCCAAATACGTGGCAAGCATCATCCCTGTAGGTACAAACAACTAGATCTGTCGATTCTCACTCTCGTCACGCCCGGGTAATCACGGATCTGCGGCATTCCGGGTTACATCCACCACTCGTCTGTGTCTTACCACTGACGAATCCGCGTGTCAGGATGATTGGCTGCTTGCTATTCCGTAGCGAAATGCAACCAGCAAAGCCAGACCGAGCTTAAGAAGAGATATCGTGGATTGTAATCAGGGTATTAGCATCCGATCTACGTGCCTTCAGGGTGTAGAAGGTACGGGGTGCGAATAAAGCCTGGAAATATAGTGGCGTTGCAGCGCTGAGTAGATATTCGCATCGTAGTTTCAGACCTTTACTTTTATCTCTTCATTTTGTTCCATGGATTTCACCGGGAGGATAAAACCTACCGACGAAACGAGAGGATGGATTGAAATTCCGGTTATATCTGTGTGGATCGAAGTCGGGGGAGTAAAGCTTCATGTTTCATTCAGTCATGGGTTCTTCTTTAGTTTAGTCGGGTCAACAGCTAGTGCAGCAGCAGCTGGGACAGTAAACAATTTACCGTCCATTTTATAGCTCGTTGCGAAGCGACGTTTGAAAATTTCCAGAATCCGCTACTCCTGCTAAAACCCGGGACAGAATTCCCTCACGTAACTTGAATAAATACAATACAAGCTAATTTCGGACTGAGTTCTTTCGACTCGGTTCAGGGAAACTCTTATTGACTGCAGAGCATCAGGGTCGCGTGTCTGACAGAAACGCTGATTTCATCCCCCGTCGAGGAACGAACTGTAAACACGATATCTCAATACGACTGCACCGGGGGTAATCCGATCGATCTGTTATTCGTATACCTATAAGCTAGTGCACGCTGACATAACGGGCCGAGGGAGGTGATCACGCAACTTACAGTGGGGTAGATCATAGTACGAGTCTGCCAAGTCTGATTGACAAGGAAGAAGATAAGTAGGTAGCACAGGGCAGCAGGGAATAACGTCGGGAATAAATCGTCCCATATTTTCAAGACCTGGCGAAATTTTATCGTCGGGGTAGATTTATTATTCGCTCAATCATATATCAAGGGGCTGTCGATAACTGGGTTGATTTTTTTTTTTTTTTTTTTTTCAAATATTTCGAGAAGTTATTGTTCGCTGGATCTGGCGGTTTTGCCTCTCAACATTTTTCGCGCCCGTTAATCTATTCGCGAATATTTACATTCGCGAACTCGTCAAACCGCGAAGGATATACACGAACAACTCGGCTATGATAAATTCGAAAAAACTTCAACTCCCAGTTCCTGGATCATAGATTTTCCAGCTCTTTACGCCGAGTCGTGGGAACCTTTTTTCTTTATCGGGGGAGGCTTTTTTATCAGTCTTAAGTGCGCTAATAAAACTCATCTGATGGGGGTAGGTAGGCAGACAGGTATATATGTGCCCTTTTTTTCTTCTATCTCCCTCGCTTTAAAAAACTAAGCTCGTTTAGCAGGGCGAGAAAAAATTACTGGGAGTTAAGGGGTTGAAAAAAAAAGGTTCGTAATTACCTCGAACGTGAATATATATTTTTTTTTTTTCAACTTTTTGTCTTCTTTTTTAAGTTTTTTCTTTTTCATTTATTTTTCTTTTTTTTTCTTTTTTCTACCATCAAGACGGTAATTCTCTTCTACCTTTTCATTTTAAGGTCAAGGGGTTAACATTAGCATATAATACCCAGCGATCTGAGAGGGTGCGTGTCGCTGTTATAAAATTGAGTTAAAATTCAAGAATTTTTAGATACACCGCTAGGCAATAAATAACGCGATACACATTTACGCGGTTGAATGAAAGCTCGGTGCTGCGATTGTGCTCGTTTGATAAAAGGGGGAAAAGGGGATGTGGAAAGAAGCCAGCAACAAAAACGAAGAAAAAAGGAAAGAGAAAGGAAAAAAAAAAAAAAGAAAATTTAATAAAGTAGAATCGTGATAATTTCAGGCGCTCCTCGGGATCTGCAAGCCAAACCAGGCACGAAATCTCCGTTAAATTATTCGCACGAAAACCCGAAGGGTGGTAAAAAAAAAAAATGAAAAAAAAAAAAAAAAATTCCTTGAAACTCTAAAGCCAGTCGCGTGTTCA
The DNA here is from genome assembly GCA_963966615.1 of Tenthredo amoena. Classification (NCBI taxonomy): domain Eukaryota; kingdom Metazoa; phylum Arthropoda; class Insecta; order Hymenoptera; family Tenthredinidae; genus Tenthredo; species Tenthredo amoena. The sequence goes on from OZ016490.1 coordinate 577,714, forward strand.
AAAACTCCTCGCAATCAGTTGTAATTAACGGATATCCAGGAAAGCTATGGTAGTTTGAACGATAACATTATTAAAGTTATTGCTGCCGCTGCTGCTGGTGCCAGTGCTACTGTTATTTCTGCTACTCGCTATTGCTGCACACTTTCCCTGCCCCATTATATTACTTATCTCAAAGTTTTACCCCTTCGGCCCCCAGGTGTTATCCGTTAATCCTGTTACGTTCCTACGCTCAGATTCAGCCCGGCATAAGGCCGTGTTCGCGTTAACGTTCACGTTCACATTCGCGTTCACGTTCACGTTCGCGTTCGCGTAGCTTCACAATTCGCTAAAATAATTCCTCCCAAAACTGGCGAGGGTTATAACAGCCATACGCGATTTAAAGATAAGCCGATATCTTTCGAGCCCATTTTAATCATCGTCTTTCCCCGGGCAGAGCGATCGAGAATTCAAATTCGCTCGCCGAATTTTAGGGGTTTAGGTATTTCCTATAATCCTATGAAAGACTATTCTATGAGTTTAGGACGGTATATATAATTTTCTTATTTTTATTCCCTCGAGGATTCTTCTCCTCTCTACTGCGGGAGCCAATGATTCTGGTAATTTATTGTCCAGAATCAATCCGGAATTTACGGACTCGTTTTACCGCTTCTATTCGCTGTTACAGCAGCCTATTTAGCAATTTCTACTTACTGCAACTGCGGCGCAACAGCCGCATTCGACGCCGCACTGAATCTATCTATGTCAAGGCTTTGTCCTGGGGCAAGAAAATAAAGAAATAAAACTGACCACGGTATCGGCCAACTTGTAAAGGATTTTGTCCTCTCAAATGCTCTTTCCTCTTTTACGTGCCAGAGGAAGGTAAAACTAGATAATGGTCCGATGCAATCTTGGTATTGCAATTCCCTCTTTCCCAGACGACAGAGAAGACTCGGGGCCGGGTCGAAGTCTCGCATTTTCAAAGCGACGGACAATAGAAATTCCGAATTTGAATATTACCGACTCACAATATTCAGGAGGGATATTCTCGAATTCTGATATTCTGAACTCGAACGTTTCCGGAATTTCATTCGAAAAATGAGAACTGCGAACGTATCCGCATCGGACAGAAAAGTTTCCTCTTTAAAATAAACAGCGAGAATGAAAATGGCGTTAAAAAAATAAACTGAAAACTTCCCGACATTTTGTTTACGGATTATTTATACAGTCTAGACGTCATTGCGTTTTTTTAACATTGAGAAGGTACCGAGGCGATCGACGCGATCTACTAACGTCTACCGCTACTTTTATTCATAGACGTCGTATATTCAATGGACATCGGATCTTTCTGATCATTTGAAGTATCTAAAGGAATTTGATAGAGATTTGTCTAGTGGGTATCGGCAGTAAAAGTAACATAAAATATTTGAAGAGAAACGTTTTCAAAAATCGTTCGAATCCGATAAATATAGAGCCTCGTTACTCTGACTGAACCTTTTACGTTATAGCTGCAGCAACTAGAATCGATGGTATACTCGTATGTACCATTACCCCACTAGGTCGTGCAGCTCTTTATAAATTCCGGACAAAAAGGTTTTGCGAGTTTTTCCCGACTCCTCGATACGCATCCATGTGTTAAAAAATCGATTCTACATTCTCGTGCTGCTATTATATTCACGTTCTAGCTTCAGGACGTGATTTGAATTCATTCAACCTTACCTTCATCGCGATTCTGACTTACGTTAGACGTCTCGCAAGGCTTCGAGACCCGTTTCTTTCCCCTTTCGATATCAAAACATCGGAGAAAGGCGACGACTGCTACTGCAGGGGCAACGATCGATCGGAATATCGATCTCCAATTACGTCATACTCACTAAGTGGACGGAATCGAAGATAGAGGGGTCGCCTTCCCTTCCGGCGACCGACTCGTCAGTACTCAAGTTATATTTAGAGCACATCTTCCTCGCCACGTACATACATACATACACACACACACGTGCGCGGACCGAAAAGCTAACCAACCAACGCCCCGGAATCGATGTTGAATATTCATCAGAAAAGTTACTGAGAATAATAAATTTCGGAACTTTTCGAACCTGACCAATTTCTCTTCACTCAAAGTATGAGAAGGTATGAGAAGAATAACTGGAAACGGAACTCGGACCTCGGATGCGATATTTCTGATTTTTTATTGATATTTGAAAATCGAGAAGGCGATTGAATCGGACGAAAAATTCGTCGAAGAACTTTTTACAAGTATACACATGATATACATATACACATACACACGCGTACATTTTCGAAGCGCATTGCGGACCTATGCCCTAAGTATCGAAGCTAAACTTTCGAATGGAATAAATTTTCATCCTCGTCGAACTAGAGGGTAAAATTTTTATTGCCGTTTTTCATCTGCAACCCCCGTATGCCAGTTGTACATATGAGGTAATGGACACGAAACGGGGGGTACGCGGGGTTATAACACACGTCCGGAATAACTACGCAAATTTAATTTCTTCTTTTTAATTCTGTTTTTTTTTTGTTCTTTTTCTCTTTTTCCTTCCAACCCTTCGTTAACACGCGAATTAATTAATTCTCCGAAGCGGAGAGGGGGCGAAAGTGTTCTGCAGTTTATTTCAATGCTGGCATTTGCACTAAATTGTTAAAATTAATTGATATAACAAATGGGGATGGGGGATGGGGGATGGGGGTATGAAATTGTTAAGGCAGGTATATTAACGAAGATAGAGTCGATTCCGTCGTAGAAAACGTAAGGGACTCGCACCTTTATATACACAAAGAAATTTTTTGAGGGTTGATTAAACGGCCCAGGAGTTTAAATAAGGCAATCTTAAAGGCCTGCAGGGTGATTAAACAAGCAAAGCAAAGTAAAGTAAAGGAAAGGAAAGGAAATGAAAAAAAAACGGAAAGCAAAGCTCCGGCCGACGGTCTAATCCATCAATTTCTTAACGCCATGGAAAACGGGTGCCATAATAAAAAGAAAGAAAAAGAGCCCACCCTTGGAAAGGTTTTTTTTTCTTCTTACCGGCTATTGTGCTCGGGTGTCGACTCGCGAGACCCTCGGGAACCGCGTAGTGAAATAATCAAAGAACGCAATATTGACCCTTGAGAAAGCAAAATATTTGACAAAGGAGAGTATAATGCAGATATAATATCCAAAGGTCGCATTCGACGGGGTGGTTACGTACGTTACGCCGTATACCACCGTATATCTATGTATACGTATATAACAGGGGAAGTATAAATTCATTCATATCACAGCTATTATTCAGTTCTCGCTCCGCGACGACGTATCGCGGACAAATAATCGATCTAACGACCAACTGGAAAATAGTTTGAGAACTGTGGTGGTGTAATACGCGAGGCAGGGTATATAGTTACAGGGTATAATACACGATATTTTTAACCGTTTTCATTTCCTCCCCTTATTCGCGGAGTAAGTAATTCCGTTCCCTCGGCTTTAGAACTCGTGACGTTGGTCACGTGCAGGTAAAATGTCTGATGTCACGTTCTCGGCTTTGCTAAATTATGAAAGATGCAAAATAGGCTGGTGCACGCGACTATTCGTACGCGATACTCTTTCAAACGTTCGTTTAATTAGATAATAGACTTTAATAACCTCTTCGCTAACGTATACCGTCTCTACTCTCTATACAGCGATTCGGAATACAATGCGTCGTTAAAACGGCGATAATTGTCATTCGGAATCGGTGGCTGCTATTCGGATACCTATATACCGGCACTAGGCCCAAGTACCTACGCAATACAAATGCGTTATCGACTTTTCCTAGGGGCGATTGAAAAAAGAGAGAGAGAGAACGAAACCAACAGGAACAAAAAAAAAAAAAAGAAAAAAAGAAAAAAACTGAAGAAGTAATTACGAACCTCTTCAAAGTCCAATGCATATGCACTCGAGTATCCATAAAGAACGCGAAGGCTTGTAGCCTAGAGGCGGCTTGTTGCAAGGTGACATGTACCCAGAGCCATTCTCGAGGCACGAACCAGGAAGCAATTACATATTATGTCAGACCGCGGACAAATTCTTTGAATCCGTTTCACCGCGATATGAAATTACGTAAGGAACGTATTTTTCTCTAGGGATCATATGGCGGGTGTTTTTGGACGTTGGAGGAATCGCAGCGCATGGTGCCCATTGATCACGTTGAAAAGGAAAAAGCACGGAGCGAATCGTAAAATTTCATAGGTCGTCTATAATTTTTGTAAAAAACGGAAAAGGGTTGTTTCAGGGAATCGAGGAAGGCGCCCGGTGTGACCCTTTAATGGCCCTCTTACTCGATATTTCGTAATGGTAGAAGAAGCAAAGTGATATGTTTTCCCAAATGTAACCCAAGACGGAATAAGAGAAGACGAGGGTCTCGCGCCCTCCGGGCATTTTTCAACTCCTCATTCTCAGAGACGAGAGAACGTTGAAGGATAGACGTCAGGGAAAAGTGCCCGGTTCTTAAACTAGGTGTAATCATACGTGGAGGTGAATTTTCATACACGTACAAAGACCCCCTTGCTACTCGTTAAATATCTGTGCAAATATACTATACACATATTTCCTCGGGTAGAAGGAAGGCAGGTGGTGTATATATCGCAACTATGAACAACGGTAATTATCCGGGAGAACGATCGAGGCGTTGATTAGCGTAAACTGGGCCAAACTGGGAATGATATATGGCGCTTAGCGCTCGGTTATGACAAAGGTAAGCCCCGGGTGCTATTAGACCAGCTGGCATGTCGCTCCTTTCCGCGGGGTAACTAGAAGCGACGTATAACTGATTACGACGTATCAACAACGACAAGACGGGAGATTGTTCAGAGATTATAATACTGTTTGGCCACACGAGAGAGAGCCGGCTCCGGGGAATGATTAATTCATCATTTACTCGTATAAAACTCACCTTGAAGTCGATGTACCCGTTCTTGTCCATGTCGAATGTGCGGAATACGTGGTCGCAGAATTCCTCGGCGTTACCAGACGGGAAAAACATTTTGTACATGTCGACAAACTTCGCCGGAGTCAGCCTACCGTTTGGACAGTCTTGCTGTAACAGAAAAAGCACGATATTAAAATCCAATTGAACGATAATTGCTAATCGACGAATAGAAGCGAGAGAAAGAACTCCTCTCTCTCTCCTTCGTACCGAGAAATCTAATTCAAGCTTCGGATGCTAACCAGCCCCACATCTTTGAACTTTGACTCTGAATCAGTCGGGTAAAGGCTGAAGAGCTGTTCGCCTTTCGCGAAATTCTTTCCTCTTTAATGACCGGAACGGTCTGCCTGAGGACTTTCGGTTTTGGCACGGTTCCGGGTTTTAAGGTGAGACGAGGACACGACGGAGGGAGGGATTCACACCCGTGCGATTCTCTGAGCTTTCGGGAGACCGGAATTCTCGGCTCTTCTAGCTCCTTGATGTAAACGGTCTCGTTTGGCATAGGCCACCCTTGTTCGGCTGACATTCACAAATACTGAACGGAACTACACGGTTCGTATCGCTCTTTATCGTCGAGACAAGCCCCCGTGCCCCAGTTTCACTTACGTAAGCGACTGTAAACTGGCTGTCCATTTATTAAATGGACTCTGACGTTTGTAGAAATGGAAAATCAATGGTAAGTATTTCTAGAAGATTGTCTGCGGTTCGAAGTGCCATTATCTACATCCGGATTGACCGAGGTGATTTCGCGGTGGTTGACCATTATGGCCTTTGCCCCGTTCCTTTTTCTCTTGGTGAAATTAACGAGCGATTATCGCCGATACCGAATGAATACTCAGGGTTTAGGTTCTAGTTTATTATACCGTATTGCCGTCAGACGATATCGTCAAGTTAACTGCACAGCACTCCGACGTCATTGCGGTTTTACAGCAATACCGTTACCGAGTGAGAGAGAGAGAGAGAGGAATGAGAAGCGAAAAATAATAAGAAAGAGTCGAAAATAAAACGGCAAATGATACCTACTCGACGTCGAATGTGGGGAGAAGAAAAGCTCGAGACTCAAGGGAGTCGTGGACACGCAAAAGCCCGCCCCTGATATAAAACGTAGAATAAAAGCGCGAGCCACGCTACGGCGGAATGATTTTCTTCTTTTTTTTTTTTTTGTTTTCGCAATCGCGAAAAAGGGGAATCCCATTTTCAAAGATCCTATAAATATTTTTGTCTTTACATTCGGTCACATATTCCCACGGTTGATTTCCGAGTCTTTCGATAGATACGAAGTCGCGGTTGTATACATATATATCTCTGTTCAGGGTTGATTTTATTTTCCTCCCCGAAGTTTCCTTCGATTGCTAATATATACATAGAAGAAAATATCGAACCGCAATAATCCCGCCTACGTCTTCGAGACGTTTAAGCTCTCCGTTCTGGATTTAGAAAGATGGTTTGCATAATATTACAATTCCCCTTTCCACCGGCGAATTTCCGAGCGACGAGGTAAGGGAAAGACTCCGTCTCCAAAACGACTACACATTTTTTATTTTTTATTTTTCAATTACACGTCTCTTCTCAGTTTCTTTATCTTTCTTCTTACTTTTCTCCGTCATTCCGAAGTTAGTTTCCTCTTCATCGTGCTTCTCGAGACATTTTCACTCGCTCGCATCAGATATATACCCTCGAGTACGTTACATTTCTCAAGGAAAGAGGATAATCGAACCAAACCGACTGCAGACAAGGGAGGAAAAAGGACGAGAACGAATCAGCGAGTTATTCCTAACCAAATCGATTCGATACTCTTTCTTTTCTCAAACCTCGGCGAAAAAACCAAAACTTCTCATAGTTACTCGCTGTGCAAGTATCGCGTGTCTGAGGTTTCGCAAGGTACTCGCGAAGGCACTAGTGCCAGGTATTATACTATATCGAGTGGTTGGTAGTTGGTACAGTATAAAACGTGGGGGATTAGAATTCGGGATGATGTATTATTCAACGTTCACAATGCCAGCTGAGACAGACTAAAGTAATACGGAGGAAATCGATTCAGCCGACTTATAGTACAGCCAAAACTCCCCGAATCAGTGGGGCTGTACGCCGAGAATCTATATGCATGAATAACGGACAGAGAAAAGATGCGGATTAAAGATTATCGAGTCCTCCACTCTCCCTTCTTCGATATCGTGCGCCTGTACGGATCTTACCCACAGATTTTCACGAATTCTACTCGCTTTCGCGACTCGCTTGATATAGCGGGGGCCGGGTTGAACCTCAGAATTTTAAAAGTCCCGAAAGTCTGCATGACCGATTTAAAAAACTTTCGAACGAAGTACACGGAGGGTTCAAAACTCCGAAAGTCAAATTTGCGGAAGGCAAAAGTTCTGAAACTTGAAACTCACGCCTTATTTTCTATAAACGCGTGTCGATAAATCTATCAATCAAGTTATAATTCTCATTTATTTTTCTCTCGCTTCCGACACCCCCGCACACCGTATTGAATAAAAGAAAACGTAAATCCGTGAGCAAGGTAGCGAGAGAGTAGCCGATAAGTCTACCGAAGGGAATAGGACAAAAGAGGGATCGAAAGGGCGGAGGGTGGTAAGGACGGAGAGTATATTGATCGAGAACGGTACGTATAGCATTATACGCTGTAGGTATAAGGTACGTGGGCAGATATTACGGCGACTATATACCCCAAAGAAATTTTTTGAAAGAAAAAACCAAAAAAAAAAAAAGGGCAAAAAATTGCAGACGGAATCGCGAAGAATTCACTTTTCGTTTTTCGTTTTTCGTTTTTTTTTTTGCTTTTTCTCAGAGGATATTTCCTCTTCTCGCTATAGAATTGAAAGAAAAGAAGGAAAAGTAACGCGGAGGGTGCGCTCTAAATCGGGTTCTATAGAGTTATTATAATATTTTCGAAACTTCTTTTTATTTTCCTTTTTTTGTTTGTTTTTTTTTTTTTTTTTTTATTTCTACCTATCCGCGCGTACATCTACCTTCCTAACTTCTTCTTCGTACCTGGACCACCGCGGCAGAATAGAGAAAGGGAGTGAGTATTTATACCGCGACGCGAAAGCGACTCCCTGCAGGAACAATAACAGTACCTATCCTACCGTGAGCGGACGTAGAAATGGAAGGGAAAAAGTTTTTTCGGTGAATTATGAAAAATGGCAAGGGTGTTCCTCAAAGGAAGGAAGAAGCAAAAAATATAAATTCCAGTTAGGTACCCTGTATAACCCACACTTGACACTTTTCAACCCCTGATTTATTTCGTACGCGGTTCTTTCTCTTTCTTTTTTCTTTTTTTTCTGTTTTTTACTCATTTTCCATTTTTCTTTTCTTTTTCATTTCGTTTTTAACGGATCGCTTTTTCCACACGAGATCAGAGAGGAATCATATACTTACATCGCAAGCCGGATCTGGAAAATGGAATACGAATACGGGAGAACGAAGAGAACCACGGGGCTGAGTATAAAACATAATTCGAAAAAGTAAACTCAGAGTTACGTTACGTCGAGACAATTCCAAGAAAAAATCAAAAAATTACCGACTATGACGATACTTTGACAAAATTTTATCAAAATAATGAAAATATAGTTCCCATGGATTTACAAACTGTGTTTGTAATTTTAAACGGGGAATAACGGATACACGTTTTACTGTTTGGACAGCTGATTCGTTTCCTTTGTTTCCCACCCACAAGAACCTCGATCTATTATAGTTGCGATAAATATTATCTCAGGGATCGAGAAACGGGTATTTTTCAGATGGAATGTATCGCGATATAATCAATGGAATAATTTTCTAACGCCTGATTGTTGAAACAAGAAAAGAAACTAGGTAGGCATAGTATTTTTCCTATGAAAAACACTCGTCTTATTAAGATGCGTGGCGTACAGAAGGTCGACTGGGTACATATGAGTATCATGGAAAATGACATAAGCCGTATAGAGACATTGTCGCGGATCTTGATACGGAATCCTTGAAACGTAAGAAATTTCATACGTGATTCAACCGCTCGAATGTTAATCGATATTCACGCTATTACCCCGAGGTATCGATCGAGATCGAATCATTCTTCAAATTTCATAAATTTATTGCCGACAATTTTTATCGGTATGGCAAATTGTCATTGAAGAGACGCGTCGCACGTACGGAATACATTAATTCGTTATAATATACGGGTCACGGTCAAATCTCTCCTTTTCCCTCTCTCTGCGTATGACTAACAAAACGAAGAACATCAGGCAACGGAGTTGACCGCAAAAAGAAGACGGCGATTATTCCGATACGGTAACCCTGAGGGAATTGGCACAACGTGTGGTCGCCTCTTCGCTGGAAACGAAAACCGCGCGTGACTTATGCGAAAATTTTTTGAGGGGGAGAAAAAAATATACGAGGAACGTGAAACGTGTGGATCCAAAGCCTCTGCCACGCGAACGATACAATTTCCGGAAGCTTCGCGGCGCCGGATGAAATTCTTCTCGCAAAACCGTCTTCCGCTCGGCTCTAGGCCCCTTCTGCGGTATAACCGAACGAAAAGACACGCGACGTCCTCAGAAATTGAATTCTAGTCCCGGGTCGTTCCACCCTAAGACCCGACCGCCTCTATTCCCATTTTATGTTCTTTCGCGAGTCCGCAAGCTCTTCGCGAACTCACCGTATCCAGGGGTTGTTCGGATTAGAAAAAAATTTCTAAATCGCAACGAATGAGACAGAAATTATAAATCCCGCGGTCTTTTTCGAAAGGGAATAAAGACACCCGTCATAATCGATGCGTTAAACCAAAGTCAGGATTATCATGCGCCCGATATAGAGGTTCGAGGATCCTCCTAGAACGGAAGAGAATCTTCTTCGTTGTACGCTGAGGGATGATGAAAAATTGAGCTCACCGGAGGGAGTGAGTAGAATTTCTGCAGGGGATTGTGAGGATAGATCTCGGGATTATTGAAAGAGCTACGACCCAGATGGAATAAATTTAAATCTGTAGCCATTGTACTACATAATTATACGCCGCCTACCGCAGTGGCATTTCTCTCAGGAATATAACGAGACGTATACGTATATGTATAATTAGGTATACTACAAAATTTAGGTATCTCGGAAATGAACGGGGATAAGTAAATTGAAAAGTATGCCAAGGGCTGTAGACGTATAACTGAAATGAAAAAAAAATATATATATATATATATAAGCAGATATATGCGCATATCTAGTTATTAAATTTTGTTTCATTTATTCATACGGCCCTGAATTATTCGGACGATATACCGGGATCCCTGTGTCTGTACGTTAATTAGGGGTAGGGATGTGCCACCGGAGAGTAAAACTTGATCTGTGTGCACGCGACGTACCCCATATACGAATGGGCGAGATTAATTGGGAACGGTATTTATACAGTTTGCTTTGTTAACGAGAGGTTCGGTGCGCGACGATGCTTTTGAGCCAAACGCAAACCTGACGGATGCGAAAAGTCAAAACGGACTGAAATTATGGGAGGATAAAAACGCACGCGCGTATATGTATGTATTTCGTTGCGAGGAATTAGTCGATACTAAATTATGCGAAATTAGAATCAAACTGTGAATCCTGAAGCTCTGAAAGAGGGAGAAATTTTTTTGGTTTTACGGAGATGATATTTTCCTTGAAAAAAAGCAGTTTTCGATCCCGTCGCATGCCTGATTCAATCTTCATTAACCTCGCCGGAATTTTAAGCGACTCGGAAGTTTCGCGGAGTCCAGAGGCGAGATTTTCGCAAAGTATTTCTCAATTTCGAAACAATGTCAACCCGGGTATCAAAGAGGCAGGGATCTGGGTACAAATTTCGAGGCAGTGTACCTCCTCGTCGACAAAATACGTCGGGAAAAGGCCCGTAAACTTTCGGTTGACAATCAAGAAAGTCTCGAGACAATTACGCCGCTAATGACACGGACTCTTTCCAACGCCTTATTCTCGTCTCGTCTCGTTCCTCCGTCGTGACCTATACTTTTTATCGTCCAGGAAATACAGGGCATCTATCTGACGAAAGGTAACGATCCGATCTTTCCCCCGCTTCATTTTTTACGCTGGAATTCTGATTGATCGGATGAACCCATCGCCGCGTTAACGAGCGTCTCGAAATCTTTCTCCCCTTCGTTAAATAGCCGACTAGGCGATATACTTTCTCCGCAATTTTCCTCGCCAGACGTCATTTCGCGAATCGCTTGTCCACCCTACTCGTTGAAATCCGAACACACGGTGTAAAGCTTCTTTCAAACTCACCTTAAACCCTTTGTACCATTCCTTGATGGTCGCCTCGTCGTACCGCGTATGCGACTTGAGAAAATCCATGTCCTCTTTGCTCAGCTTATCTTTGCTCCCGAAACACCCCATTTTTTAACCTGGAAACATAATAGAGAAAGATTCTCATTAATTCGGGAAAATTCGCTCCTACTTTAGGACATGAAACGTCATACATATATGTATATGTGCATATATACACATATATATATATATACACACACACGTATACGTTCGCCCACTCTACTGACACAATAAGACCCAAAAGAGTCACGGGCCATGGACGATCTTATCTGTTGCGTAAATAGAGAACAAAAGTTCGGTATACATATGTACATATAATGCAACCGTAGTACATGTAAGACCGTATTGCCGAGGTCCATGGAGAAAGTGGAGCCGAAGCTGAATTGCGTGATAGGAATTATTACGGTCGGTTGTTTTCCAGATCGCATAAATAATTGTCCGACTGGCGAAAGAAGGAAAAAAAATGGGCGTAATTATTGGCGCCGGATCGCAAATCCTGTCATAATTATACGGAGGTATATTAAAATGAGAAGGAGACCCGGTGCCTGGGATGATTTTTTATTTTTTTATTTTTTTTTTTTTTTTTTTTTTCGCTTTTGCGAATGTGATTCGCGAACAGAAAAATAGCGAATGTTTACAATGTATGTGAACTTTTCAACGGGTATGAGGGCGCGGAGCATCGATGTGTGAGCTAATTTAAACGAACACCGAATATGGTGACAGAGAAACAGGCGAATTTCACCAGGACGATGTCGAACCAGCGAGTCGTGGGACATATCGAAACGAGATTAATTAGTAAAAGCCACAACGGAGCTGGTGGCTTTTTTTGTTTCGCGAAATTGGATAGATTTTCACTTTGGCGAAAATTTACAAAAGCGTGGATATATCCGGTGGGCGGTCCTGGTATAAATATTCCTGTAAACTAGGCAGGTTCGAATAAATAATGGGACTATCTAGTACTTTGGGTGGTTCTGCGACGAACGAGGAATATAAGTGAGAGAGTATACAAGGAAGAGAATCCTAAGTAAGTCGGTGAGTAAAGATCTTTCCCTCAGATCTCTGGATATATACGTATATATATATATATATATATATACACATCTAGATAGCGTTGGAGTAAAAAGAAGACATTTGACATAGGAGTGAGTAGCTGAGAGAGAGATTCAAGAGAGAGATTCGAGAGAAAGGGAAAGAGGGAAGCGGTAGCTGGTGCAAGAAGACAAAAGACCAGAAGAGCTCAAACGAAATCGATCGCAAGGCTGATGGGCTCTTCTGTGGAAACGCCATCAAATCAACCTCCCCTAAAAAAATACAAGAGCCCAAGTCAACTAAGGGACGTGTCTCCTTCGGAGTACCGAGATATACGCCCACATATAAAACACGTCGGAGTTCTCGCGTACGTTCGGTTCAATACCTTTTGTTCGGCTTGTAAATCGATCAAGGATCTAACCCCGAAGAACGAAGAATCGGGGAAGAAGTCTATACTTGTACGTATGTACATTGAGACGGTCGTTATTTGGTCTCTGAACGAATTTTCGTCAGGCCATCCCCCGAATCGGTTTCAGATAAACGAAGGGAAACCTTGTGAATTAATTCGGATCTTTATTTTAATGTTTAACCCTCGGAGACCACAGGGGATGAACTTTCCCATTAAAAATACATGCGTTTTTGCTCACCCTCGGTAAATATTTAATCGCGGAACGATTTATTCCCGGGGAAAATCTCTAGTTCTGAAAAGTTGTCGGGCATCGATATATGCGCTGGTCAAGGGTGAAATATTGATATAAAAATCTGAATTAATCGGAGGGTTTCTCATTATTTATTCGGAGCTAATTCGGGGGGTGGGGCGATGCTGATTCGTTCGTATCCCAAACGACGAGCACCCTTGCATATACCTTTACCTACACCATGAGTAGGTTCGAGGCAAGCTTTGCACTGAGTTCGAAAAGTACGAGAATATAATTTGCGGCGAATAAAAAGCCGGAACAAACGGTCACCGCCCCAATATACGTCGTGTAAGAAAAACGTGTAAAAAGTAAGAGGGGCGAGGATAGAGGGATGGGTGTAGCACACGTACCTATATATTTTTAACCGCAGACCAGTAACGGGTGTTTGTTCAGGCCTCGGGCAAAGTTTGTCCAGGTTGTGGTAACCGGAGATATAATTCAAGCCACTTGATCGTAATTTAGCTTTACCTCACGCTAGTCAAAGGAAGGGGTAGCTCGCTCGAACGAATGAACATATCGATTTTCGCGATATTACCTTACCTCCTTGTTTCGACCGACGCGATGCAGGAATTCAGACATGTATACATATACACACATTCGTATATGTAACATACTAAAAATAACCGCAATTAATCAAGTTGCAATTAGCCTGGCTTAGCTGCCGGTGTTTCTGGCAAGTGGGAGTAACCGATAACGTCGTCCGTCATCGATCACACGCAACGGATTTCGCACGGCTTGAAAACCCTCCGCAAAGTACGACGCGACGAGGTCATAGGTTCGCCTGTTGGACGTACGGTTAGAGTGGAAAGTGCGGTCAAAGAGGGGCTTTTTATTTTCTATTTTTTTTCCATTTTTCTTCATTTTTCAGAGCTTCGTAGCGGTTGAGTAACCAAGCGCGAGTCGCGGTGATACCCGAGGCGATAATAAAGATTAGAGAAAATTATAAAAATATTTAACAAACGAGCCGTATACCCATCTCCACTTTATAGCTATATGTGTAAACCAGCAGCTCTCACAGGGTGGAAAAAGAACCTAGGGGCTAGGGCGGTCCCGATGAGCTTGCACTTGCGATAATATTCCGGGCATGGTCGATAATGTATGCGATAAGCGATTAATCCGTTAATCATAATCCTAATTACTTATATCGTCTGATCGGTAATCACATTCAACATCGATTACGATCAAAGTTCGTAAGCCTGGCTTTGGGTATCCGGAGAATATATGTATAATAATGGAAATTATTATCGGTTCTTAAAACTTGCATATACCTATACAGATGACAATGGGGATTATTATACGAGGTAATATCGAAGCTGTAACAATATGACGAGTGCGAATCGATCTGGTGTATAGATGGTGAGGAAATATTGCTGAATGCGTCAGACAGTATCCGTGTGCGTGTGGGACTGGGTGGCTGGCTTGTCCCAAATACCAAGCTGTTCGTGGTATGTAAATTCTGGCTAACATTTGCATAGTTCTAGTCTCTAGGGAGTCTCTCCTGAGTGCAGAATAACATAGAAGCAGATTTCGGCCGGTACTCTCGGGACTTTGTCAATAAAACATAAGGACAGCACATTTTTAGGAGGATGATAAAAAGAAAGCGTGTATGTATTATGCCGAGTGAAGAAGGGTAGTCAGCCCGATGAAATCCCTGTCGAGGGTGAAGGGGCCAGAGAGAATGAGATGGAAGGAAGAAGAAGAGAAATTATAGAACTCGATTTTATGCGTAACAAACTGAAGGCAACACCCGGACTTTGGGAGTAATGGAAATGCTGCAATCGCAGGCTGTCAAACAGGCTTAGAAATAAATAAAACGGAGGCGTTTCAATGCGGTACTACTTTCGTGTATTTTTAGAATACAGACAGCTTGAGAAGTAAATGTTGGTAATTCAACGCGTACAACAATACGCGAGTAGTTAGAAACGTCGTTTCGAGGTAAGCGCACAGCTGCAGAGGCAAACGCAAAAGCAGAAGCAGAAGCAGAAGCAGAAGCAAAGGCGAGAGGAGACCACTTGGATTCTAATTACCGTCTTGTCTCCAGGCTTATCAAAATTGTTGAAAGTCTCAAACAGAGGTGTGCCTGGTATATCCCCGTTGTTAACGAGACAATTGCTGATACCAAAACTGTCGTAAACTATTGTCGAAAATGTCAATTCCACTCCTACGTTCCCATGCACATAAATTTTCACATCGTTTTACCCTGCCCTGGCCGGTTCAGTTAACTTTGACCCGCCTACCGCGCACAGATCCGGACACGATGATAACAATTATACGTTTCGTGTTTCCTGAATATTTGATATCTGACCGAAATACGTGCCTAGACGAATGGCCACTCAAACCACGTAGTCGGGAACACGACTTCTGTCGAAGTCGTTTCGCAGACTCCTAGGGATACAGGGATACGGCGATCGAAGGATAACGCCGAGTGCGGGTCGCCGTGCGAATTGCGAAAGTGGATTGTGTCACACCAAGGCCTTCTCGTGGCTTGCTTCTGTCGTTTGAAATGAAAAAATAAAGAGTCTGGGAAGTCAGAGTTCAGTTTAAAATTTGCCTAGTATTTTATTCGCGTTGGATTTTTGGGTCTCTCGAAGCCTCTGGACGTTGCTGGACGTCCGACGTCAGTTTTGACGTGATATCAAGCCTCGCGGATTTGTTCCATGATATTTGTATGATCGATGAAACAGTTCGGCTTAATTTAATCAGCTCGCTCGTAAATTCGTGTTAGTTCTTTGCACCGACTAATTGGTTTGTTTTCGCGATAACTCATTTTTGAAAGCCAGAACTAAGTCGCGGAGCGTATATTTTGTCGGATTCTGAATCGCCGTACATAATTCACACTTCTGTGCGAACTGACGATGCGTCTGGATAATTTATCGCCCCGGCAACTCGCGCGGTACCAAAAAGGATAAGAAGAAAACAACGTTTCCCCGAACTCGTTCGCGAGGGGTCCTTTCAATTTTCGTTTTTTTAATCAGATACGGTTTTTGACACGGTTAAGCTTTGTCACAGACTCGTTAAAACCGGCTCAAAACTCATCCTAGTCGGTTGTCAGAGACCATTTTTTAAGGTTCATCCGCCTTGCCTGTAAACAAATTCTGCAGCTCTCAAGGTCTAGAGATATTCAGGGATAATGGGAAAATTTGGCCAGCCGATATCTAGCTGGCTAAAAGCAGTCTGGAGAGTGGAGAAAAGGAAGAAGTCAAAAGATCGGACGAGTTATTACCACTCAGAGTTTTATGGGGAAAAGAGAATACGGTATTACGTCGACCTTATGAAAGCGATAAAGACGTTCTTTCGACGGACGAGTAATTAATTTACGTAAACCGTATAGTTATAATCGACAATTTTTCTCCGGGGGATCGAAAGAAATTGGAAAAACTTGATTTACGTTAGAATTATAGAATACGGTGATCGGCGATCGTCGGATAAGTTTTCAAATTTTATTCCGAGGTACGAGGAGATAGAAAACGAAATTTCTTTATTCGAGGTAAAATATTTGACGAGGCTTCGGGGTAAAGTGTTTAAACTACTGACGAGGAACACGTTGAGGATCCTTATCGGATAACGCGAGCCAGGAAATTCAATTTCTACATCGCTTAAATTTTCTCGTTTAATTTAAAATTCAGTGGTTCTCTGTTGTTTCCTTTTTTCCTGTTTTTTTTTTTTTCACATCGATGCAACGAATCGGGTCTTTCGTTGGGTAAAATTAAAGGTGCGATACCGAAGAGCTGTAAGTTTGTTTGATGTGAATTCGTTTTATTGGCAGCTGAATGTGTTTCTGATCAAAGTGCTCTTTTATACGAAAGATTCTCTACTATTCAGCTATCGAACTAACAGCTCGTATCAATTTTTCGAAATATTCAAAGAAACGGTAAGAAGAAGAAGAAGAAGAAGAAGAAGAAGAAGAAGAACGAGAAAAAATATAAAGTAAACTTTATATAAGACGAGATGAACGGCGAGGATGCTTTCAACTTTGGTTCAAACACCAATCTGACAGATGGAATATCGTATGTATACGACGTAAAGAGGAAAAACTTCGAGAGCGTGTTTCTTAAAATATTCCAACGATAATGGTTCTTTTATAGCTTCTGTTCGCTGACAGAATATTTTTACTACCTTTTAAATGGAATTGGTTATATGCGAGAGGAATAAGAAATTTTGACACTTGTTCGAGAGCAGATTCCCAATTCTGTATACCTACCTACGCCTCCGCGCGGAGATGGAATACGAAACTTTATAATAACGGAGCTAAAGTCCGGAGCTTAAGTTTCCACTCATGCTGAATTTTCAAAATTACGAATTCGAATATAACCCACTCGCAGTTTTCATAAAGGGACGTATTTCCCCAGAAGTCTACATTAGTATGGACTAACTTTTGTCTCCGCATCCTGAGAAACGTACGAAAATTTTCTGACTTCAGGGCTTTTTTAGGGTCCGCCCTTTCGGAACTTCGATGTTCTAGATCGTTCAACGTTTCCGAAAATTCCCAATCGTCTCAAAAAAAAAAAATTCTGAACTTCGGCAATTTCCTCCAATTTTATCCCCACATTTCATAAGCGACGAGTCGTTAGCGGAAGAAGTTGAAAGAGTTTTTGAATTACTTCGTTTTCTCGAGGAAGAATTTTCACCCTTATAAAACGCAGCGTGAAAAGATATTCCATTACACCATCTCAACGTACAGTTACAATTTCTCAAAGTTCTTCAACTGGAAGTTTCCCAGACGATCGGACGTTACCGAGTTACATTAAATAAAACTGTTTATAAGATTAAACCGAGAATTCACAAACACGATACTCTCATTTGATCAGAATTAATTTCCAGACTGTGTGGGAGGATTACATCGACTAGTGACCTGTTTTTCTACATGAACTTTCCTCATTTACTTAAAGTTCGTAATTAGAGGCGCTCTGAATCCGCCCCTGGTGATCAGCGATATTCCATCGAGCCTACCGTATTGATTTTACCATTTCATTTACTTTTGGATACAAAACCGTATCGGAAGTGACTAGGAGGTTAAAAATTCTTTAATTTTTCATTTTTACCTCGAGTTTCTCTATTCCATGGCACACCGCGATTATCGTTGTAATACACGTTCCACATCGATCGATCGGTGGAACAAACCTTGCAGCGGTAACCTTCTCTACCGAGACTTAGCTCTTTGGCGGTTAACGAGTAGAGATAGGCTTTAACGGATAGATTAATTGACAGTTTGAATGACTACACAAGCTTTTCGCAAGATTATTCATGAAACTGACAGCAGACATACCGCGAGAGCAAATAATGCTCGTGAATATTCGATTCGTGACCGCAAAAGTAACGAATGAGTTCTCCTTCGTATTTTTCTTCGTCCGTTTTTTTGTCGGATAGTCTGAGCCCGTCTTTCGATCTCATGAGACTCGGGTATATGGAAGGTGCCTTTTTTTTTCGAAAAATCGAGAACCACGATAATTCACAAACAGCGAACTAGTCGAGGGATGAATCATGCCTGTGTGGTCGACATTCCTTTTCTAATTAGACTGTCGTTCGACTCCTCGGAACCCCTGCTCCAAATTACTTGATAAAATTTCATAGCTAAGGATAAGTCGAGAGAAGTAAGAGGGTGAACTAGGATTATAGAAGTTCGTGAATTTCCTAGAGACATGTTTACAGGTGTCATATTCAGTTCGAGACATCGTAGATCGTGAGACCAATTTTATTCCATGATTTCTGTCGATTTGAAAATTGTGAAAGGGATTTCAGGACAGATTTTCCAGTCGGGAAGGGTATAAAAGATGTCAGTGTCAAAAATTTATTGTAACTCTAGGGAAAAGTTGAATTTCCAGGCAAACAGTTCGCGCAATAGTTATACGTTCGGAAGAGGAAAGAAAAATAAAAAACAAATATTATACCCGAGTCCACGTTGCTAAATCGAAAAGTTTCCCTCGCTGTATACGTATATATTATATACGTATACCATATATTCCCTAGCGTAGTGGAATTCTGACCCAACCTTACGGTATCAATTTTTATCCTTTTTTCTTGTTCCCAACAAAGTTTGCGCAGTATCGTACTACACGCGACTGGGTGCTTTATTGACGAGTAACCCGACACTTTGAGTCCCAGTTTCGAAAAGGAGGGAAACAGCTCCCGCGGGTGAAATGGGAAATTGAGGTTTTACAAACTGGTTTTAATTTCGCCGGATCCTATCCACCCCGAGAGTAAAGAAAAGTGTTTTATTCATTCACAGGGGCTGCAGGTGAAAAAATCTACGATTCTATCGTACATGTATCTCTACCCAATCGTACCTATAAATATTTCCGATAAAAAATAAAAAAATAATAAAAAAATGGAGATAACAATTTTTTTTTATCTATATACAACCGCAGCGATGAGATAAACTCGGTTTAGGATCGCGGATCGAGTTTCTGTGTCATATATACTTTCGCGGCGGTATTTATCGCCGCAACTTACATCTAGTACAACGGTCTGACATCAATCCCCGTAAATTTCCACACAATTGATGCACGGACTAACCTTCACCGTCCATAATCCAACAGCACTGCTCTACTGTACCGGGCCGAACCGGTATAGGTCGGGACTAGCTCTCCGTAAGCGAAAGTCTTGCGAAATAGCATATATATATATATATACATGTCAATCGGATCGGATTCGCGATTCCGCGAATAAAAGGCATACGAGACTCGACTGATCGGATGGCGTATAAATTTCTAGAAAAGATGAAATCGAGTGAAACTTTCCCGAAACCTGTCCGCTTCATCCTGAACTTTGGAGTAACGATCTGCAGTCGCTGGGTTCTCGGGTAAACGGGACGTTACGCGCCCTTGTTTTCCGAAAAATATATAGGTATATCTCCGTTCGATTTTCTGTTTCGCGTTCATTTTTTTTTTTTTTTTTTCTTTTCTCTTCACTCGTCTTTTACAGATGCAGAGAGTCGATGGGTGTACACAACGAGGAAATTATTCAAATCGCTTCGAACGTCACGGGTGGCTTTAAGCCCAGGCACCAACGCACCAAACGTTGTTCCCGTCCAACAAGTGAAGTCAACAGGCTAATCTAAACAGCTGAATGTTCGAACCGAAATTTGCATGGAAATTTCATCGCATTTACTTTCGCAAACTTTTCTAAATACAAACTCCGATCCCACCCCTCGTCCCTCGTCTCTTTTTTTTTTCTGGGATTCAGCGTTTTCTGACGTAAACGCGTCGCTCTTCCCTTACCTGAAATAAACTTTTGGCTCACCTATCGAGTGCTGGACTCCGTATTCCTTGGGTCGATAGAGATTCCTTAATATTCACTGTCCAGTGGTTATACGAAGTGATTAAAATCACTCGAGCGTTATCTCGTCCGGCGAGTTAATCATCGAGATGAAAATAAAACCGGCGAATCTTACTCACACCGATTTTACTGTATACCCTTTCGGCCCACAACGATTTACGACTGTTTATCCAGCTCTAAACCCGAGCTTCGAAATCGATTTTTAATAATACCGATATATACGACAACTATCACTCTATTTTCGGAGTCGTAACCTCCGCGACTCTCGACCTTAAGCTCTTCCCGTGAAAAATTCAAAACCGTGGGGTTGATACGCACAAAATGAACTCCCAGCACAAATCGGTAAGGGGAAAAACACTCCGTTGGCACAACCTAGCTTCTGCGATTCGCTATCGTAATCCCATTAATCACCAGCTCTCGGTATCCACTTCGGTTTGGCGGAGGCTGTTGCTCTTGGCGATTAATCTCCGAGTTCTATACGCACTCGATTTCGCACATCCCTCAATGCAGTCCTCGTCCACGTATCCCATGTGTCATTAGTTTGATTATAACTTTTTCGTGGCTTATTGTATGATGATTTTATATCGAATTATATTATATTGTATTATATGATCTTTCCTCGTTACGGATAGCCTATATATCGATATATATGCTAAACACAAATTTGTGGCGAATATTTATTTGTGAGGTTACGATGCGGTGCGTTTCGTTCGTACGAGAGCGGGCAGCCTACTAGCATCGCAACGGTGTGGATGCCGACTCCCCGTCGAGTCCCCGCCGAGTATCTCCAGGGTCGCGCGCGCCCGGCCCAACGTCGCCGCAGCCGATCCTGCGTGCTGAACACCGGAGCACCGAGGCACGCGAAACCCTCAACGCAGGAGTCGGAACCTTAGCCGCACGGCGTTTCTACTACCCCCAGGGATGGGGATGGGGATGGAGATGGAGATGGAAATGGGGATGGGGATGGGGATGGAAACGGGGATCCGAGGGTGGCGGGAAACGGGAAAGAATTTGGGAAGAATTAACGGAAGCTGGACAAGAGAAGAGAAGAGATACGGAAGGGAGGAAGTGTCGATGCAGTCGTCGCGACGTCTTAGAATTGGCGAGCGAGTAGGTTTTTTTCCATTTCTGATAAGAGGGGAATTTTTTCTGCTCGTTTCACGACGACACGGTTGGGTTGGGGGTCAGGTCCGGTAAATTGGGTGCGTGACAGACTTTGAGTAAATCGAGGAAGAGCAAAGCCAAGACTTTCCCCAACCTAACGTTGCGAGGAAATATCAAATGATCAAACTTTCAGAAGTAACAAATTCAATTCCATTCAATGAGGGGCTGCTTCAAATAGAACCATGAACACCCCCAGGATACGCGGATGCAAGGAGAGGAGGAAGCTTCGCTAACTTTGCGGCCTGAAGGTTCAGTTGCACGTCTCTCTCCGGTAAGTGATTCCATTTATTCTTTTTTTCTTTTTTTTTTTCTTTCACTCCAGGGCAAATCACGACCCTTCACGATCATCGATTCTCTTTCTCTGCTACTGGAAGCCCGTGTCCACGGCGGCGATTCGAAAAAGAAATATTCTTTTCTGATGGTCGTACCCTCCAAGACGCCCTATACCTACCTACCCTAGCGAGCCAAGATAAATTGCCAATTTGCCATCAAAGGTACCTACCTACCCAACCCGGCGTCTGCTCGTCCACCCTGAAGAAAAAAGCGCCCGTCATTACTCAAAATATTTGTTCCTCTCGAGCCGCCCCACGGCTAGACAACTTCCAGAGTCAGAATCTGTGCCAGGGAGTCACAAAGCGAATGCCAACAGAACCAGTGGCAGACTCGGGCTTTTTTTTCGTGAATTTTCATCCTCCGTTTTATCCCTCATTCTCGTAAACCGGGGTGGCGGAGAATCGAGAGAGCTTTCTTTCGTCCACAGATTTTTTGCCCCTTCGCGTTTGTTTATAAAAACCCGAGACCGGGGGGAAAAACTCTGAGAACAGGGTAGCGTTTGGAACGGAACAAAAAACCGATCAATTTTCCAGCGTGTTCTTTGAGCAATTCTGGACGCCGTTTTTACTTCGTTGAAATAACAGAAACATGGCTTTAGCTCGGCATCTTGAGATTTGAGAATTTTTTATTCGTTTCTAAGTGAAGCCAGCGAGTCGAGATATTATTTATTCCATTTGACGCCGTATCCTGTAAGTGTACGTAGCCGATGTCGTACGTCATTTCAAATTTACCAACTTCGCTCGGCTAGTTTCTCTCTCAGAATTTTCCGCAAACTCTGGACCAAAGTTTATTTACCCGAAGCCAAATATCGATCAGGTGCAGAGTTCGACTTACTTCTCGGGGATTCGGTTTACTCGAGACTCGCCAATTTCCCTCAATTATCTTCACTATTTGGACCAAAGCCAGTCAAGAAGCTATACATACGATGTACGATAAAATTTCTGCAAAGACACTACATCGTTAGTACGTATTCATACACACGCACGTATACCTATATCTATCTACCCAGTGATTATCTGGAGTTAGAATCGATATGATTTAATCTCTCGATAAGTGACCAAGAAAACCGGGATGACGGATCTATTAATAATTGGCACGTTGTTGTTTCATCTCTTTATCGAGAAGTTTGCGGCTCAACCAACCGTTAATCCATAGATTATTGGATAGTTCGCCAATATTCGATGTGCGCTTCGAGGCGAGATATCCCGAACTAGGAAGTCGATTTCGCAGTTACAGTTGCCCTCCACGGGAATATTATTTGATTCGCACATCAACTTCGAATTGAACCTGGGTTATTTACACGAATACGTGAATTCGCAACGTTACAATATTTCACAGGTCACGCCTGCGCCACTTTATCCCCGGATGCACTTGCCAGAATTGACGGGATGAAATTTATTATTCTACACCCTGAGATACTCGGGAGTAAATATTTGCGCCAATTACACCAATGAATTCGATACTTTCGTCGCGATATCGGAAATCGGAGTCTGCATATAATTGCAGAAATTTCAGCCTCGGATCACGTCTCTTTAAAACCGTTTGAGAAAACCAGCCCTGTTTTCGGACACCTCGGAGTAAGAGATAAAACGTCGCTGAGAAACTCTCGCCTCGCTGAGATCAACTAGCGTTAAAATACCGCGACGGGATAAGAGCGACTCGAGGTTTCGCACATACCGTCGTCAACCCGTAAAACTTACGTTTCTGCAAAATTCCCCCGGGATGTCAACTCCTCGAGGTCATGGTCAGAGGTTTTACCCGCTGAGAACTAAGAGTTCGAAAACCACCTTTCGCAGTGCGGTTTCTGTATCCTATAGCCCTATATACCCTTCGGGTTTACAGCTTATAAGCCTCACGCACGAACTACTTCTGATTTATTCAGTAGAACTGTCTATAGATCTGAGTGTCTATAAATATTTCCCACGTACATATATACGTAGCCGATATCATCGCTACTGCCTCCAGGCTCCCCTTTCGCAAATATTTTCACACTAAAACTGAAACGGAAAATAAAATGAAAGAACCAACTCGCAGTTTTCTTTCTCTCTTCGAACATATCGGATGGAAAATAAATGTATAGATTCGTTTCAACAGCGATTTTATATCGACTTCTTCCGTTCGATTATTCCGAAGGGAAATCTGGAGTTTCGGTCGTTTTGGAAATGATTTACAAACTTCTAATGTCGCAGGTTTTTTATTTAGCTGTCGTCTCGGTTCAGGCGATGAACCGATAGCCGGAACCCTGGCGCAGATTTTTGCCAGTCGCAATATGACTAGGCTACTTTCAATTACATCAGAGTTATCGGCTCCTGGGCAAAAATCATTCCGAGGATTGGAAGACTCGATAAACGTCCGGGGAGATAGACTGTAGTATATTACCAAAATCGCTTCCTGGTATCCCGAGGGTTTTTTCTTTCACTGTTTGACCTTTTTTCACTGAAATCCTGCTCTTCACGGAAATAGAAATAGAAATAGATAGCGGCCACTGGCGTTACCACCGGTAACGATCGCAGACGGAGATAATTTCCGAAAATATCGTTCAGAAGCTTTCGACAGAAATCGAACGAGGCATTAGATCTCATCCGCGACTACCGATCAACCTAATTTTATACCACGGTGATGAATTCGGGTTAGAAGAGGCTTGAAAAACATCGCGAATATCGCATTCGGCTCTAAATGTCAATGAAATGTCAATTTCTTTGGTTTTCTCGGCTGGGAAAGGCGCAGTAAAAATTCTACTCGTATATAATATGCGGATAGATAAATTCAGTATAGATACGGAAAAGCCGATCCCGGAATTTCCTATTCCTTAAGACGTCACGGATTATTAGCCCGAAGATCGGTATGTTTGGATACGATATCCTCGAGATAATTACCCGATGGATATACTCCTGGTGTTTGGACAGAGGTAAAATCTATCTGCCGGAAATTCCCGCGGATTAGTTTAATAGGATACGGTTCCCGGTCAAGGGTCGAATTTTTGTCAGCGATCGATTAATCGAGGAAATCATCAATTTTTCTGCGAAGTAAGAGGCCCAGGTTTTCCCTACGCTCTAAGAGGAAAATCTATATTTGAATCCGCAGTCATTCGCGACCGCACGTATGTGTCCATACATATGCCGTAAGTTTTATTTCGAGGAAGGAGCTGCGCTAGTACGCAATCGAATTAATTTGCAGTCGAGTCGTATAGGTACGAATAAA
Organism: Tenthredo amoena; assembly: GCA_963966615.1. Classification (NCBI taxonomy): domain Eukaryota; kingdom Metazoa; phylum Arthropoda; class Insecta; order Hymenoptera; family Tenthredinidae; genus Tenthredo; species Tenthredo amoena. The sequence goes on from OZ016490.1 coordinate 602,642, forward strand.
CTTTCACTTTCGATCGACTACGAAGGAAACATATTATGTATATATGCGACCTGCAATGGTTACTGATCGTCTCATTATGCGTCCTCTGCATAAAAGGTATGAGAATGAAAAATTTTGATATGCACTGAATCGGTTCTTTGGAACGAGTTTTTCTATCGGAAATTTAATTGACGGGGTAAAATTTTATATTTGTTCAAGAAATACGAGGAATATTTTGTTCCAGGATCGCGAGAAAAATATCGAGGAGGAAAGAGGCTACATTGAAACAAGGAGCACCGTGTCCCTGGAGAGTTTCCCGCTATCCTTGTTCAGTTAGGAAAGGCAGGATTACGTATATACGCGACAAATATAAGGCCGGGGTCAGACCCCGTTGACCTTAAGGGTCGTTGGGTGGTTTCACGGAATCACCTGAAATGAAAGGGCGATTTCAGAGCCGAGTGCGTTCATTGTCTGACGGCGTCAAAATTGGGAGAGCTACCCGTTATCAGGACGGACCAAGCGCGGCCCCAACGTTCGTATATACGGAAAGTTGTTGACGGGTCAAAAAAAAAAAAGAAGAAGAAGGGAGAGGAGGGAAAAAAGGGAAAAATTTGTTACAGCATCCGAGGACTTTAATCACACGGACAATGGAATCGGTGATATTTGAACATCACTTATAACACTCAAGTGTCGGATTGAGAGACGAGATGAAGAAGGGGAAAAGGCTTCACGAGGAAGGAAACGGGAGGAAAAATAAGAAATAACAAAAAAAACAAAAACGAGAAACGAGAAACGAGGAAATGAAGTAGAGATGTTCCAAAATCGCGACTATTCGACAGGGAGATAAGAGACTCGTGTCAACGAGCGCTGAGCTATGGACGTGGTGTAAATTGGGTGGCAATAAGGACGTACGTTCTGCACGGTTGAATTTCGAGTGATATGACCCGTTCCCGCTCAGGAGAAAGGAATATATATCCAGCCCCCACGCTTATCTGTGGAGTAGAAACTACCCCTAGAAAAAAATGTCATAATCTATTGTTTACCCTGTATGGATTATTCGTCGTCTTATCTAACGTGGATTATTTCCATTCGGTTGGAAATTTAATTTCGCATCACCCTCTCGGTGTCTGAATTTATATCGTTACACGCCGTCCCGGTGGCGCAAACGTCTTCTCTCATGAATATGTAGAGCAGTCTCTTCCCTCTATAATAATGTCGTACATCAAGAACCTGCATGCAGGCGTATGGTGTCGGAGGTCGAGTACTTTGTTCTTCTTCACGTGCTATTCGCTAAGATGTTTTTTTTACAAAAACTATTTCACCACCTATATACGTTCTTCCGTTTGTTCTATACAAATACAATGTTTGTAGAGATGTTTAAGTCCGCGGATACTACGCTGAACGGGATTTGAATGAGTGGAGAAGGTGCCGTGGGATATAGCCAAATCGGAGATATATATCTGTACCGATAAATCACTGTCTCGTATAAGAGAACATGGCTTGTCACGCGAACCCATTACTTAAATGGGGTTAAGAGTCGGAGCAGCGAACTGGTATAGCTAGTAACAACTTTATTTCCTTTCGGTAGGATACAAAGTCGAGGAAAATCCCGTGAAAAATTGAGATTATAATTCCGCTGTTCCACGCGTTATCGCCGCGTGCGTTCGTCACCTCTCGTCAAGCCTACATATCATATCGAGTCTGCGATATTGAAATTTGGAATTTCGATCTTAGATTATATATTTTTATTTCAATTTTTTCGCTGTATACTATAATTTCTTTATTATTTTTTTGGGAGCGGAGCTCTTAATTAGCCAGATAACAAATTGCTGACGTCATTGTCTCGAAGAGCATTGTGTCCCTGGCGTATAGGCACGCCCTCGCAGTATTATACAGCAAACAATGTAGTCGAAACGCGTTAATGGACTCGTGCTGTAAAATTGAACGTTTTAAAGTTTTACGCCCCAAGATTTCACCGTTCACAGTTAAGCTGATTAGTTTTTAAATCCTGGCCTTTAAACATATATACATATAAACTCTACACAGCACAATATACTCATTACCACCGCTAAACATAATCCGACCGTAAAGATAAGACGCCTAAATTCGAAGAGGAATCATAAACCTGGTGAAACAATAGATCCGAGACCCATGCATAGGTACTACTTTTCGTTTCAAAAATAATCATCGTACTCCCATATATAAGTATTATACCGTACGTGGGCGTCGAGCGTGGGTGAACCTTCCCGATCGATTACGCGGAAGGAGGATAATTAATTCATGGAGCTTTTCAGCCTCGATTACACATCACGTTATTTCAATATTCGTCTAGATTTCCCTCGAATTTTTACCCCCCATAGAATTAGTGCATCGATGCAGTGAAATAAGAAAAGAAACTTTTTGGGGAACAACGATCGTTCGTGGGAAGGAATATGAGTCTGTGTTCATTATATAAATGCCGGGATATATCCCCTGGGTGGTTATTTGATCTGTTGGAAGGGAGAGTTTGCTCGTCTAATAGGTTGACTTTGATATAAATCATATTTCTGGTGGTGGGTGTGCGAAAGGGCACGATTCTACTTACCCCCTTTTTTTTATTCATCCAACCCCTCAATTACTGTCATCTGACCCGCAGAATCCCCGCATATTATTGATTCGCGATTCTGGGTCAACTTGGACGATAGTTCCGTGTCCTACCTATATGCATCGTTCCTATATACACGTTTTATTAGCGCATCAACAGTCCGCAGAATTTTTTTCTTCCATTTCTCTCATTCATTTCAACGGAAGTACATATAATCATCCTTCGGAGTTGTGAAAATAATTTCACCGACACAAACAAGGGTCTCTGTTTTTCTCTGTTTTCACGTCGATCGGGTAAAGATAATTTCCATCCCCCGTTTCATCGTATTATCCAAGTATTCCCATCGGATAGCGTACAGCAGCGGGTTGAAAAAGTTGGGATAAAATTTGGCGAGGAATGGATCTACGATCCAGTATTAAAATCGGGATAATAATTATATATGATATAACTTTGGTACGTAGGTGTAGAAATTTTGATAGGGGGTTACGGTATGGCATGGTATATATGTTAGGGTGTATCCTATAATTAGATTTACCCAAAATTTCTCGAGTTTATACTTAGAGCAAACAAAATATGATGAAAACAATTACACAAGTTCAAATCCTCAGCTGACGAAACTCAGGCGCTGCTCTACCTTTTTCGATGGTAGATATTAAAGCCTCGGGAACCACGGGTTATTAAACTGCCTATTTTCACCCCTGCGCATCTCAAGGAAAGAGGAAGAGGAAGAGGAAGAGGAAAAGGAAGAGGAAGAAGTGGAACGAAGAGCAGGATGATGGATTGAGGATATTTTCGACTGAGGACCTTCGCTAATCTGAAATCCCAGGCGGAAGAAGAAGACGAAGCTGCAGCATGCTCCAGGAATCAAGGGGGTGAAATATTCAACGGAAATTTAAACCTCTCGTGGATGACAATAGGCACTATCGCGCGACTACGTTACCGAGCAAACACGCCCCTGGATATATACTGGAAAAAATATATCAGAAAAAAATGAAAAAAACAAAAAAAAAAAACAGAAAACTTCCATGATTTCAGATTGATCTCTGGACCAGACTCGAGACTTTAATTAATGAGGATTCACAAATTAGGTAGGAGGGTAAAGGCGTCGAACGATCGAACCAAAACTATTCGAAAAGGTCAGAGGATCGCGACGATAGTATCGAGGGTGGTAAAAAGAGAGAAAGAGAAAGAGAAAGAGAAATAGAAAGGGAAAGAGAGGAAGAATTCACCCATCGTTCGAGGGGAAATTTACCGTTTCAGACTTTTTATCACCCCTTTCCAGCGCGGCGAAGAGTATACGTGACGTTTGTGTAAAAACAGGATTCCGTACGCGATGAATTTGTTATTTGAAATTCTCTCTTATTCTCCTTTTATACTCATATCCGTCTATCTATCCGTCTAAGTATATCTATACCCACCCACCGCGGACAGATGAGAATAACACCTGGCCCTGCAGGATCATAGCTGCCGATATCCTCCGTGATATATGCCGAGCCTCTGTTATTCGACAAAAATAAATGCCTTCGGAGTCTGTACCCCTATATCTGCTCGGAGGATATGGGAAAAATTTACGACCCGCGATTGTTTTTTCCTTTCTTTTTTTTTTCGTTTTTTTGTTTTTTTTCAAAAATTGTCCAAGTTGTACGAACTACAGTTCACTCGTAATACAATATGTTTCCATATTTATGACACGCATATATGTACGTACGTACACGAATCCCGTATGCTGCTCCATGACGTTTACGTGTTACGCGAAAAATTGGGGCAATTTTCGCGATTAGTCTTTATATCATGTTTTTTTCATTTTTTTTTCTATTTTCGTTTCTGTTCAACCAGATAGCAGAGGCTGTTAGCCGCGCTTACATATTCGTTCCCATTCGTTCTCGCCGGTGTTACACGTCGGGGGCTACCCGAAAATCTGGTAATATGGTGGTATAATCGATCCAGGCAACTATATACTCGCGAGGCAACGAGGCGATTTGTTTCAACCAGGAAGGGTTTTGGTTACCTCCGGTCGAGCCGGGTCTAGTACGTTTCCTAAGCTTTCATTAATACGAACCCAAAACCAAAATTAACTTCCCCACAACCGTATATAGGGGCTGATTCTATTCCGAAAATCGCTAATTTATCGAAGCGCATATCCGATCGACGATAAAATAGCGTCGATTAGCGTTTTGTAGAAAAAAAAAAAATGGAAAAGAAATTTGAAAATCGAATGGAACTTTTCTCAAAAAACAAAAAAAATAAATAAATAAAATCTCCGCGACTATAATCCCGCGGGTTTATTCGGAGGGAATATATTTTCCCGCCGCGTCGAAAAACGCGAAACCGCAGATACAGAACGTCGGCATTTCCAGGGGCGCCGTGACTCGTCGGGTACGGCTGGGTCGGCGTCGAGTTATCGATCGACGCCTACCTGCAGGAGACCTCCGCGGGTCGAGCCGCCCCCAGAGCTGAAAGAGGGATGGAGAGAACAGGGAGGATGGGACCGACGGAGACGACGGAGAACGAGGGTTGCCGTCTGACGCGGGTCAACTGAGAACGGAACACTCCTCACAAAGAGATCGGACGGATTATCTCCCTGGACCAGGTGGAGAAGTGACTGCAGCGAATATTTTTCACGAAGAGAACGGCTCCTTTTTTCATCCCGTTCAGGTAAATCGAACGGTTTCCAATTACCGCGTATGGGTTGCATTGCATCAAACCTTTCCGTCAGATACGAATTTATTTTTTTTACCAATTTAATTTAGCGAAATATTTCGCTCAACAATGGCCGCGTCGGATCGTTAATAGACGGGGTAGTTCATCGATTAGTGGGATAATTTTAACGGTAATTAAATTTCACCTCGGTATTATACACACATATAGTCGCGGTGTAGACGAAAGTTTGTAAAAAAGTTGGTATTTTTTGGGATTAAAGAGGGAGGATCTGTTCTTTCGGTAAATTTTACCAGATATTTATGGGGGAGTAAAATGAAGAGGGTCTCTATTTTGTGTAGTTATCACATAGGCGTTTTCTTGCGAAACTTTGCCTAGTGGCGAAAGAAGGCCGGTAGATATGGATTTAACGCTGAGGGAGGAAACGGGATTGAGAAAGTGGAGCAGAATCGACAATTATGACGTTCGTGATGAGACGATGGGGCTTTGGAGGTGGATGAATTGAATCTGGAAGTTGAAAACGTAGTTTGCGTAATTGATGATAATAGCTGGTGAAACTTTGAGAGAGAAGACGCGAATACGATCTCATTGTCTCAAAGATTGTCGTTTTTAATCCTCTAAATTCACCCTCGAGCAACGAGCGAACTCGAGGAGTGAAACGAAGGCGAAAGGGTGCCCTACGAATGAAAGAGAAAGAGATGAAACCGTAGAAGAAAAAAGAGGAGAAACTCATTCCGATACCTCACGAGGCGAGGAACTTAATTCTACAAGGGTGCTGCGAGGGTGGGTAAATGGCTACATATGTGTTACAGGCGTCGGGACACGTGAGGTTAAAATAAAAACCCCTGCTTCGTTACTATCGAGGAGTAAAAATTTCCCCAAGGATTTATACAGGACTTCGCGTCATATCCGCCAAGAATTTTATCTGGATTAAAACGAACGAAAAAAGTCTATCGCCTGATACGATTATCACGTTTATCGTCATCATCATCGAGATAAAATTTCTCCCGCAAAGTAAAAACGGAATAAGAAGAATTCGCATTGAACGTAAAGAGTTTTACGGGGTATATCAAAGCGGCTGATATAGTCTGAACTTGAGGCAAGGGTAGGACTGCAGTGGCACCTGGCTAGGGGTTGAATTTCACCGTATTATACGATCCGAACTGGAAGCCACTGACCGGTATATTTTCATACTGCGACGTTCACTCGGCTGGGTGGGTACACGGGGATGTATTCGCGACTTGGCCGAGCACAGATACGTGCTCGTACCATGTGCACCCTTGCCCTCGAGGGATGGCAATCTCACGGTTTGCACGTGTGGGCGTATCATCTCTCTCAGGATTTCACCACCGAGTAATAACTCGAAATTAAATTGCTTTCTGTAACAACGTCTCGCGTCTTAACTATAAGAATTGCCTCGAGACTATATCCAGTTCTATTCAACCCCGACTTTATTCGCCCTGACACTGTTTGCGAGAGGGTTTACAAAACGGCTTTTCACTATACCGACTAAAATCCCCTTTATTTTAAACTGACACAAAAAATCCTACGCTTCAAAACCCTGCCCTAATCTCCCGGGCTACGACGTCTGGCATCGGCAGTTTAGGGTCGAAGACACTTCTTCATTCTCTTCTCTCATTTTCTCCACGTCTCCTTCGCCCATGGCCTGGAATGGATCAGCTTATAAAGACGCGAAGCAATCTGCGATCCCTGGTGCAACAGTGACGCCGTCTAACCCCTGAAGATCTATTTCGAGAGGGTTCAAGCCGTGGCCTGTCATATCGTCTACTGCGTAGTTCGTGCAGAAAAATTCCGGGGTGTAAAAACCTTCGATAAAATATCTCCGCTACGATATAAGATGAAAGAACGAACTTCGAGCTTTTTTTTCGCACGAGGTTCAACAGCTGAGGTATTTACCTCGTATCAAGGATCAAAGGTAACATTTGGTACCAGAATTTGGTGGAGGTACGTAAATTTGAAGGAATAATTAACACCAGCTGGAGGCAGTGGCTTTAAAGCTCGTCGTTTCAGACCCTAGAAACACTTCGGGGTTCGCGATTGAGCCGCGATAGCCTCGCTTTTAAATCGAACGCTAAACCGTCACTGATTGAGCCATATAGAGTTAGTTCTAGCGAGTTCTAGCCGTCTTATCGCGATGTGTCAGGCCTAAGACACCCCGGAAATTTATTGGGTGGGCCAGAGCCGGGGCTTGGGAAACGATTACACCTTGATTATGACGAAATGAAAAGGTCTATCTCGAGGAGAGGCGAGGCTTATCTACTCCCCAGTTCCGCAAACATATCGTATTATACTCCGGAGTCTAGGCTGCTCGCGTAGAACGATTTTTTTCCCCGATCCGATATTTCCTACTCTCATTTCTGTACCGGAGAATTGGGAACTTTGAGGGTCGAGGTTCACGGCTCTATTGGGCTTTCGAGAGTTTCGAGCATCATAGTTTTTGGAAAGGGTATTTCCATGTAGCCGATTCGAAGAGCTTCGAAACGAATTCAAAAATTTCGAAAGCTACGACCTCGGTTTTTCGAAGAGAGATACGGAGAAGTGCGGTGCGACTGGTAACGAGCTTCGGTATCGCGCATACCTGCAATTACACTAAAGATTAAGCTATCTTGGCACAAGGATGACACGGGTTAGGGTAATAAAAAGTTATTTTCATCCTAGTATAATTACCGGCGTTTTAACGCCTTATTCAAGTTATAAAGTTCAGTTGTTAAAATAAACCGACGGGTAATTATAACCGTATATAATTTACAGAATGAACCAACGATCATTCCTCGAGTCGATTATTTGGGAATCGTATTATCTTGACCGACTGACCATTCTATACGGCCTAATTCAGGCTAATCTGAAATCGAAAGAATGAATTTCACTCGTTTCTTACCTATTTTACCTCGTTCTCAGGAATAGCGCTGGTCGTTCTTTAATTAGACTAGAAACTTACTACCTCCGGTATCTTGTTTCATAATTCATTTTACATTTTTCTATTACTACGGAAACCATGACTCGTTTAGACCATAATGAAAAGTCGCTAATTATGGTAATAAAAATAATAATGAATATTCCCCCATGTATATATATGTATATCCATATATGTAACAAATGGCCGAACGAATTCTGAACTGTTTTACAAAATTTTATCCCGTAATAATACCGTGGTTTGAAAAGGGGTTGGAAACCCGAGTACATCCGAGTGTACAATTAGCTAATCAACCCTTTTTGTATTCGACTAAATGCCGAAAAATTTTGGTCGTCATCGTCGACGACGTCGTAGTCTCTGCGGCAGCTGGTGCCCACTTTAAGCTAGTCGAATAAAAAGAGAAGTTACAAACTTGTGACAAAGAATATAAAGTTTGAACGGTACAGACAGATCCTGCCGAATACCAATGAACGAGCCTTCGATAGATCGGTGAAAGAAATCTTATTATTGTTTTCAACCCGAATAGGGTTGAAAAGATTTAAAAAGTTCGCGTACCCAATCGTTGAAATTTGTTTCCAGTGATAAACGTGTTTTAAAAATAATAAAAACTTTTCTATTTTACACCCTCCAGACGGTCTGGTCTTCTCAGGGTTCTTTGACATCGAGAATTTACGTCTAGACAAATATTAGTCTCACTCACCGAACGGATCGCTTCATCTTCGCGGCTGCAGACGGCGAGGATCAGGTCCTGAAATAGAAGAGAAAAAATAGAATTTTTAGGGGATGGTTAGGGGGTGGAAGTTTCCTCGACTTTTTACCGTCTTTTATGATCTTAAAGAGAGAAGAGACACGACGCCGGTGGATGACGGCAACCACCAGCTGCGGGAAACTCTTTTATGGTTCAAGTTAGAATTTGGAGATTCCGAAAATTTCGGTATATACCTTTCAGGACCCGAATACAAAGAATTTAAAATCGGCTATGTACACTTCGGGGGAAATACCCTTTCCAAAAACTGTTGGTCGGTAATATTCAAATTTGGAAGGTTAACCCGTGAAATGGTGTCGTTTCATCAAACAGTCCTACATCGAGCAAAGAGTAGGCACGATACGTTTCGCACAGGGAATCGATGACGACGATCATTTTCGCAAACTAGCTGGCAATTCGTGCCATTATATTCCGCCATTGCCTTGTTTATACCTGGGAAAATTCGGAATCGCAATACAGTTCTCCGAGCCAGATCGTATATAAGTGATTAATTAAATTCTATGGTGTTTCCGCCGTGCCAGATGCTACGACAATACCAAGACCTCGATTCCGCTACTGTATCAGCAGCTTTCGGGCAAATCGCCTGAAGGAGCATTGCCAAGGATAATGAGATCCTTCGTTTACTTTGATACGCAGAGTCGTACACAGAATGGAATTATCTTTGAACGGAAATTGGTAGAATTATATTTCAAAAAATCAGGAGCAAGATGTAACGATTTTAAGTCCTTCGCCTCGTCTCCGAGGCAGGATAGTGCTTAAGGATTTCGTTATTATAGTGACGTCATCTCGCGGAGTAGATAAACTGTCCCATGAAATATAGACTATGGTTATCGGCGAGGTAATTCGGCGGAGAGATACAACGGGACTAAACGAGGTCCCGTAAAAACGAAAAAGGACAAGAAAGGAGGATAAAAGGTTCGAAATGGCTCGGGCGTTATACGGAGGCCTGAAGTAGGATAAAAAATAAGCCAAAATATCCAGGGTGACTTCGGAGAGACCCTAACTTCATATTTTCCGGCTTAAAGTTCGGGGACTGTGAGCCTTCGGTCTTTCCATCGGAGCCCCACATTAATTTCGAGTTTGGGGTAGCTTCGCGGTAGGAGAAGATCCCGGAATATTTAGCAGCAAGCTTTGCTTTCAATTTAAAAATCTATTCCACGATTTTGGGGTGAAGAGATGACCATCTTTGATTACAGGTATTTTCGCAACGACCGTGCATGTGTTCCGTAGCTGATGATTAATCGCAGCTATAGGTACGCGTGCGGGTATCGGCGATGATGAAAATCGATCTCTGCAGAGTTTTTGCAACGTGGGTAATCAGGCCAGCGACACGAATGTTCCCATGTCACGAACGAGCGTTTATATAAAACGAATAAACGTGTCGTTAAATATGACAAAGCTGATGATAGGGGAGGATGAAAACCTTCGATTTCTACTCACCAGTGTTTAATTACTTGATAATGATCCTGGAAACGGATGGGGAAAAAGGGAAGAGGGATGAGGGAAGAAAAAAGATCTACGAGGACAGTGCGGGCACGCGTGACCCACTTAGAAATCTACCGGATCGCTTCTACCCGTCTAGGACTACGGACGCTGGTATTACAGCAGAACAAACCAGTGTCGATGTATACGGTACATGTTTTGTACGGTATATAAACCGTGAGCTGAAAGCTACAGAGAGTTTCGTGCTTGTAGCGTGACGAGAAACAAGACTTTTCAAGCGGAAGCTATTCACCGCGATTCAATGCGAAACCGAAAGAAAAAGTATGGCATGGCATGGGATGAAGTTCTCGCGGAGGATCGGGACAAGAGTACCGATACGTATGTGTGAGTGTATCGCAGATAGGGGCGAGTTTTATTCCTCGGTTTTTCTATTTCACATTTTGTTTTTTTCAACTTTTTTGTTTCGTCTTGGAAATATCGTCGCAGGCGCGGTTCTCGTTTAGAGACAAAAGGAAGGTCGATGAAAAATTTTAATGAGGTTCAATAAGGAGAGTCGCGAAATGAAATTTACTTATCGAGATACGGAGGGAAGACTCGCTTATACGCTGCGGTAATACATATATATATGTATATATATTATGTTACCTATACGAAGAGACGGAATTAAGTCAAGTTCAGGAAAACAAAAATCACATTACTCTTTCCTGGATCGTGGAAAGAATCGCGCGAACAAAACTGGGTCAGAACTTATGTAGTCAGCTATTCCTGGGCCACGTACATACATCCCGCTTCCAATGTCGGGCTGACTAGCATAGAGGCACCCCTCATCTCCCTATGGCGTATCGACTTCCCATTTCCACGACCATTTCGACATATACCACGCTCCTCTCATCGGCTACTAATTTAGGAACCCGGATGAAGCGAATGTCAGACCAATGTACACAAATTTCGTCGTTCACCCTTTTTCAATTTTTCTTATTTTTGTTTTTTTTCTTTTGTAAAACGCCAGTTCGAGTCGACAGCGATTATAGTTACACCCCACGTTCTTCGACGACGCGTAAGAGAGATAAATTTTCTCCAATGCTTGCGTTAACGTCATAACCACGTAAACGTACGAACGTTAACGCTAATTCTATACCGACTCATCCTCAAACCAGACAAAGAATAAGTTTCGAGCTCTGGACCGGAAACTGTGCGGAGATTGCACTGGATTCCATAAAGCTCGTTAAATTTACGCCCGAACAGTCAATTCCCGAGTCTTGATTATCCCATACTGTAGATACTCTGGCCCATTTCTTGCGGTCTTCTTGATTTAACAATTGTTCGTATAAAATTACACGGGGGTAAAATCGTTGCGGTAAAAAGTTTGTAAATGGTACCGGGATGCGGTGGTAACTTAAGAATGATTCTTTCCTATTTCAGAGGGAAACCTCCTCCTCCTCCTCCCTACTAAAGTGAGCAAATAGTTTCAACCGTCAGCCAACATTTTTACTCGTACAGCTGAGGGAACTCTTCCGCGGCGAAACGTTTTTACGAACTAATGGTATAAATTGCGAAACTCTGCACGCTCGCATTGCACACGCCCGTGCCGGTCAGCAGACCCTGCGAAAATTTTTACAGAGTTAAAGTCTACTTTGGCCGAATGGTCGCGGGACTTTAGATAGATAGTTTACTCAGGGGGGTAGATTCAGTGAAGAATTTATAGGGGAGAGAGGAGCTTGGCTGTTTTTGAACGAACTGAATCGACTTTTCTAATTTTGACGCGATTCGAGTTCGAAAGTCTTTCGAATCAGCTATGTAGACTTTGGGGGAAATTCCGTTTTTAAAAACCAGGAATCGCTGATATCGAAATTCGGAATTCTTGTACCGTTCGGGATTTTCGAAATTCGGAACTTAATTAGCCCAGCCTGATTATACACGTGTAGCTTCTCGTATCGATTCTCGAACTCCTCTTGGAAACTACGTCTGCAGTAGTCAAGGCAGTCGTTGGGTCAGACCAACCGCACCGGGGTACTACGGGCTCCACCGCGTAGCTCCGTACCCCGAAGCTAATTGGTAAATACCCGGAGGCCAGCTAGTTTAATAACTCTCTAATTAGGCATAAATGAAACGGTCATAAGCCCCGGCGTGTATCGTCGTAGTTGTAGCATCGGAGTTCGCGTGCTAGACCCGTGGCTAACGATTTTCTTCATTTTAGGTATAAGGTTGGGACATACACGTATATATATATATATATATATATATATATATATATATATTCAAAGGATGTTAGGAGAAGAGCGAATAACGATTTAGTTGCAACTATTCCAGCGCATGCATAGGGACAAGAAAATCGCAAGGACTATTATCAAATTAAAATGCAAATTACGGTGCAAGAAGAGACGGAGAGTTCCTCCAGCTCCTCCAACTCCTACCGGCGCATCCTGCAGACTCCCATTCTGCCAAACGACGACACGATTTACATACCTACTTCTACAGCATTGATGTGTATATATGTATATTATGTGTGCAAATTCGAACACTAAGTTTCAGACAACGCGCTCGTAGATTGTGCTGTTTTTTCCTTCCTATTTTTCGTCTTTGTGTAAATTTACGATTTCGTCGAGTGCCAAGAGCAGGAAGGTCCCGATTACTAATTGCCGTAATTAACGCGTTTATTAACCTTAATTACTTTGGTGAAATGATCGATGTACCCGCGGTCTTTTTTTTCTTTGCTTACTTTTGGTTTAAAATTTGACTAGCCAATAAGATACTTTTACCTCTTTGCCTTTGGCAAGTACTTAGGAACTTTAAGGGTTTTAGAGAGCCGAGAGGCAATTCACGATGCGGCTGACCAAGGAAACTGCGCCATCGACGTCCCTGACCGTGTTTCGACACGTTCGTATACATTATCGAGTATATTTCATCGATTCTTCGCGACTTTTCTTAACGATTATATCCAGACGTCATCGTCGGCGTCGTAGTGGAAAATAATAATCGTTCGATCGACTGATACCGAGTTACTTACGAGCAAAGGACTCGGGGTTAATTCTATCCGTGACGACTATATTCTCGTAGTAAAATTGAGCGTGAAATAGACGGTGATTACGGGAAATCGTAATGCATCGCCTCTGGCATCCGCGAGTCGTATAGAAAAAGCGTCATAAAATATATCGAGGGAAGAAAATTTCGGGGTAATTTACCTCTGAGAATAAATGGGGGGAGAGGAAGCGGGGCGTTTAAGAACTACGATAAAATTCAACATTGGTCAGGGCGTGTATAGAAGAAGAGAGAGAAAAAAAAAAAAAAATTGATGAATCGATCGTAAAAGAAGGGATTCGAGTTCTTCCCTAAGTTTAAAGAATTCAATTCGAGGCTGGTGCACTGCAGCTTTTTTTTCCCCTCGCTCGTTTCTACCCGGTTGAGATCAACCGCGCGTATATCATCCAGGAGGAATATCCTGTATATCTATACTCCGAAGATCCTATATAAGGACACCCGGCGCCGCATGGTAGCGGATGACGAGACGGAAGTAACCCAGATGCGCGCGATATCGAAATATCTCGAACGGAATAATCTGCCAGATCGTCAGCCCCCGCATAGCGGAATATCCACTGCAGTCGACTATGTACTATATGTACTAGAAAGTGACTTCGGGAAGTACCTACCTACTCCTTAAAACCGAGTATTATTCAAGGACCACTACGCCCCAGGAGAGTTTTACAAAAATCCAATTTTCTCACTGCAGTTCACTAGGCATTTCAAGTTATACTATCAGATAAAAGTCACAATTTGTGACCCAGTCGAGCTAAAATCAAGGAACGGGCTGAAGTTTCCAATTCGAAAATTCCGAATTCGAATATAATTGTTTTGACAGAGATTTTTGGGCTTTTAGCTGTTACCAGATAAAGAAAAAAAAAAAAAAATTCTCGCGTGGCTCGTGAAAAATCTCCATCTCAAGGTACGTTCGATTCAATTTTCGCCGACCCCTTTCCATTATTCAGCGATTGATTTCGGCGATGAATTAGTAAAGTCTAAAGATACCTGCTGAAAGCGGATTTATTTAAATCACTGCGGGCAAGAAGCGTGGATTGGATTTAGTACCTACCCCCGGGAAAGTTTTATTTTCATATTAAATTCCCTGTAGTTTGTTATCTCGTTAAATCCTCGAACAATTTTCTCCCTTGTGCAGGGAAGGGTATACCTATAAACTGCCTACCCCCATCCATCCACCTAGCCAAGCTGAACGCTAATTTCTTACTTATACACCGGTTTTCCATAAACCTGCATCCCTTAAACGCAGAAGTGTGGTAAACGAGGTACGAAGAGTAAGGGGCGAGGTGGTACGCCAAGGGCGGTCCAGTAAGCTTCATGAATAATCCATACGGCATTAAACCAAACCATAAACAATAATACAATGCAGTATAATAGTTAGCTATGGCAGTTTGCGTGTCTCTGACTAGAATTATTACACCAGACTTAGGAGAGAGATAGAGTAAGGGAGAGACTAAGACCTGCGCAATTTTCGAGTTTCGATACCTCGATAAAACCACCCCTTAACATTTTTTCGTTTCCAAAGCTTCAAATTTTCATCTCAGAGAATATCGAATGTGACGAATACGCGGATATATGAATATATATATATATATATCGCGATATATATATATGCATATATGACCGTGCGTCAACGCGGTTACATAGGATTGGCATAAACCTAATGTTATCCGATGGCCTGAATAGATTGTGAAAATCTTGTGTCGGGTTGCTACTTTAACCGTAGTAATGCGTGCTGTTCGCGATAATTATAGTCGTCTAAGAATCGTGACTCGCTTTAGCGCATGATAGGTCAAGGTGCAGTGCGCGGTTCAACCTCGCGGGTGTTTGATAGCTTGTTGTGTGAAAAATGAAAACGGAAGTAACCATCAGCTGCACACCGAAGTTACGTGGAAGGGTTGAAGGGGTATGAATCATGAAAAAAAAATTAAATTACGAAAACAAGTTTCAAATTTTTTCTTTTTTAATTATAATTTTTTTTTTTTGTTTTTTTTTAATTTTCTTTTTCAAATTTGATGAAAATTTATTTCAGACGAGTCAAGTTTTTTCGATAAATTTCGCGCACATGTAAGTATTGAAACGAACGATCTTTCGTATACCGAATGCCCGCGGGTGTTATACGCCGCGTTGAATAGATATATTTACGATTTACGTGGCCGATAAAGAAAACGGCGAGAATTATATATGTTTCGAGTAGAGAGAGGGTGAGAGAGAGAGAGAGTGAGTGATGCAGGGAAGAGGGAAACAGCTTCGGATGCAAAGTGGTTTTCTTATACAATTTACGGTTGAAGAACGCGAGTAGAGGTAGTTCGAAAGCACGGAGGCACGTGACTTTAGGCTCGTTATTTCGGAAGGGTGTATAGTACTCGATCCCCTGAAAAGTTTAACGTTCAACTGTGAATGTGACGACGGAAAACATACCCCTGGTACCCATCTACTTGAATATCTTTTATTCACGTTGGGTATATATACATAACGATAAAAAAAAATCAACCAAAAATGAAAAAAGACAAAAAAAAAAAAAAAGGAAAAGAATGTTTTTTTTTTAATAAAGTTGAACGTATATATGTTGAGGAAAAAAAAAAATGAAAAAAGAAATAAGAAGAAGGGGATTCATTTTTAGCCAAAATGATGAAAGACATACGTCTACACTCACGTTGGGACGTAATTTCCGTGGGCAAGATTTCAATTTCAGTTAGAAAATGAAATTTTTTCTTGATTTTTTTTTTTCCATTTTTTTTTTTTTTTTTTTTTCTTTTTCTTGTCATTTTTTAATCAGCTTCAGGGGGAGAGAAAGTGCCACGCGGTGATTCGGTAGCCAGAGGGACACGACATAAAAATTAAGGGATACCACCGGCGAACATATAACTCAGGTAAAACTCATCTCGTTAAAAAGAAATTAAAAGAAAAAACTCATTAGCTAAAGTAAGGGGACACAACCGGGGTCCGAAAGTCGTTTTTTGGAATGGTTTAATTAAATCAATTATCGTATACCCGACGAGACGAGAGAAATTAATCATAATAAATAATCACCACCGTGATATTTCATATTTCGTTGAAAACTGCCCGAATACAATCGTATCTAGGCATCTATGTATCATTATATCTAATATACGCGAAAAAAAAAGGAAACAAAGGAAAGAAAATAGAGGGGGGGAAAAAAAAAACAAAGGGATAAAGAAATGCAATAAATTCTCTTTCGGAAAGGCGAAAAGCGGTGAAGTAAGAAGGCAATCGGTCATGTTGGAAAAGTGTCAGCCACGTGACACCGGTCACATCTGGAACCGCAAGGATATAGTATATATAGATTCATTTTTATTTCTATCTTTTTTTTTTTTTTTTTCTAAGTCTTTTCCGAAAGAAAATCGCTTCAGTCGATGAGGAGGATAACGTCAGTCGATATTCGGAGCACGCGGGAAGCGATCACGTCAATCGTTATAGAAAAAGGTAAATTCCCTTTAACCGTATAGTTCTTCTTATGTACAGCGGTGATTTTCCTCATGAAAAACCCATCTCTCGTTTCAGCGGAGTCTTCGCTCTTACATTACTACATCCCGCTGATTCGAGAGAGAGAGAGAGAGAGAGAGAGAAAAAGAAAGAGAGAAGGAAGAAGAATAACGAATGCAGATACTTTTTCTTACATATAGTATAGGCAACGGTTCGCATGAGAACAAAATTTAAGGGGTAGGAAAATTTTTTCTTTTCTTTTTTTTTTTTCTTTTCTAGAGGCGAAATTTAATAGGGATAAAGCGACGTGGGAGGCCGCGCCGTTTCCGCAAACGTCGTACACGCGTCGCTCGTACGGATCGTGACTCGGTTACCGATCGTCGAAGAACCAAACGCGTATATCTCTGCCACATGCACAGGACTAGGACATCGAATGTGGTTTCTACTTCGAATTTGCTGAGCGCAAAATCTTAATTGAATTCGTAGTTGAGGTCCATTCGATTAGCGAACCGAATGAATGGCAAAATCGGTGAGGATTCAAGAGGTTTAAAATTCCGCTCGAATCACCGATGGCATAATTCTTAATTATATTGTGTCTCGTTTCGAAATTTTTCGTTAAAACGACGATATTTCGTTCCGCAATATCTGCAGTGGACAGATGAAATGGTGGGTGCAGGCTCTGGACAATTGGGAGGAGTAATAGGTGGATGTACGTACCTGCCAGGACGACTACGGGACTTTGGGAAATTTTGTATTCCGTTCGTAACCGCGCCGCGGTATTTTCCCCGACTGGAAACTCACGTCGTTGATATTTGGTGAAAAAAAAAGTACGAGACAAATAGTATGGGGGAAGATAGAAGAAGAAGGAATGGCTTAAATTTCGGATACTTTCAAGAGCTGGGGAAAAAAAAAGAAAGGTAATCGTGACGCGTAGCAACAGACCTTTGCATTATAACCATAAACCAAGTATCCATCCTGCATATCTGATAATACGGATTTTACGGTATATTTTATGCTCGTGCACAGATGCATTGTTACAGATTTATATAGGTACGTCCAAATCACATTTTCTCCTTTTTATATTGAGTGTAAAAACGGTGTTAAAATAATCTGGCAAAAGAGTCGGGAGGCTGAATGTAAAAGCGAAGGTACGCAGGTACACGCTCTGCTCATAGGGAACGAAATTGTTCTTATTCGCCTATCGTTTCTATACAATTTCTCGTTTAACAATTGTGAAATGTAACTATTATTGTACGGTAATCTAGACTCTGAAAGAAAGAAAGAAAGAAAAAAAGGAAAAAAAAAATGGGGCATTTACATGGTAATTCGAAAGGGATCGATTTTTACTATCACAAATCTGATTTCCTTGCTACTGCCGTTGGTGGTGATGTTAGCGGTGGTGGGTAGTGGTTATAATATTAACACGCGAGCGTACGTTCGATATCATCTTTTATTTTTATACATCCGCGCAGGACTAGATTTTCAGCGGGCGTGAAATACGTAGCCATCAGGTTACGTTTGTACGGAATATACCGAAGTATAGGGAAAAAAAAGAGAAAAAGAAAAGAAGAAAAAAAAAATAATGAAAACGAAGCCCTTTCACACCCTAGAGAGATAGGAGAAATTGGCGTCATCGCGGATTCTCCTCCCTTATATTTATATCATTATCATTGTCGGCACATTTATACGAAGCTTTGGGTGGGTACGATATTGTGTAAAATGTAGATGGCACAGAGCCAGGACATTGGGCCTTGATTTCGTTATAGCCCGGTAGCTGTATAGCTGTTCTATTCTCTACCCCCTGTACCTACCGGCAAACGGCTATCTAGCGGAGGGAAATTTTAAACGTAAACGAAACGCGCGAGCCTAGATAGATACAACACGAACAATACCACATCCCGTGTCTGAAATATATATTACGGTCGTTAACTACAAATTATTTCTTTCCTACCACACCAAAAAAAAATTTTTAAATGAAAAAAAAAAAAAAAATGGGACGATATACAGTCTCGAAATGATCCAGTGTCTCCAAAGAAGCGAAATTTCCTACAAACGTTATAGAAAGAAACTTCATAAGGTCGTGAGCGCCATTATACGATCTTCTGTCATTTTTAAAAGTGAGGGAGTGAAAATTTTTTGGAAAAAAAAAAAACTTAGAAAACGACCGATTTAGGGATTGAAAGCGCGAGAACCTAGAAGCAGAAGGTGTATCCACCCACGTACGCGACCCAACTTGTGCTTTTGGATTTTCGGAATTAAATTCGAATCACCTATATATGCGTGTTCGTAATTTTTGTAGCGAATTACGGCAACGAAAAAGAAAAAAAGAAAAAAAAACATTGCACGACCTTATGTCATAAAAATCGCTCTTTCTGGTAATTACGACCGATGCCATTAGGCACGCGATATATATTATGCACACAGAGCTTTTCGTATGACACGGCTGTGTGTTGGATAATAAATTAATACGTACGGTAGATTATTTTTATATAGATACGTTTCAAATCACAATCAGATAAAATAAAAAGCGAAAATATACATCTACGCTCGCTACCGCAATTCCGAGTGGATTGTATAGATTCAGTTTACCAAATCGATACTTTGAGTCAGATTTTTATGCGTTATTAAATCAGGAATAATTTCATAACCTGGGGTATAGAGATGCCGGTGAATGGGGTAAATTCTTCTTTTTTTTTTTTTTTTTTTTTGAAAGTGGAACAAATCCAGCTACGTTTTATTGTAGAATTTACATTCCGTATAGAGCGCGATCAACATAAATGATGGCGTATTATACGACTGAGATAAATCGAAAAAACTACTTGCAATCAGCTGTCAGTTCGAATATTGAAAGATAGGGAAAACTGACAAACGAGTATGTAATCTTATTCGTTAAATAATAAATTGGTGTAACGACATCCATAATTATACCAGGGCTGTAAATTAATGACTATGGTCGAGAATAACGACGGGGTTGCACGCGAGTCGGTGGAAAAACCTCGCCCTGACCTACCCTGAAAATATATTCATTCTTTAGAAATGAATCTCAGGGGTGGTTAAGATAAACAAATAAACAAATCAATAAATAAATAGGTGAAAGAATTCGATACGGGAAATGGCTATTGCTTTAATTTGATCGTCCATAGCTGGTTTAAATTATACTAAATTTTCCACCGATCGGTTTTTTGGAGTGTATATGGAAGGAAACAGCGTACTCGCACGAGATTCACCCCATTTCCTTAACTCATCGCCAAAGCCTGAAAACGACAGGGGCCAATAGGTCTGTTGATTTTGAACCCGTAGTGTTTCGTCGCGCGTTGTTTGCTCTCGCTCTTGTTACACCTGAGAAAATTTTCACAAAGTAGATCATTTTTTTTGATGTCAATCGGGCGTGAGGGATATTTCTAGAAGCACATCTCGTCGCGTGTTGTATAGCGTCACGTTTTTCATCTTATATGGTTATTTCGCCTCGTCGACATCGCCGTTGTATCGCACTTTGTAAAAGTTCTTCTACTTCTTCTACTTCGTAACGTTATACGTACGTACGTACATTCGACATTCTAGATCTAGAACGATAACTACCTGCGAGTTGCTATTCAACTTTCAAGAATATTATCCATCGGACGCTACAAGGAGTTCGCACTTACAGTTATCGCTTTTCCGTTGATGTACTTTACTTGCAATCGAAGTGGAAAACCGTTTCATAGATTTTCATATCACTTATATATTGAAAAATATGAAAGCAAACTTTCCTGTTAGAGACTCGATCTAGTTTCCACTATCATATATACCCACGGTAGATCTCCTTTGATTATCGCCATATTACAAATGCTATTTCGTCATATTTTCTTCCATTTCTAATAATTCTGGATTCCGAAGCTATAAAGATTCGGAACGCGAAATTTTCGGACTTTTAATATCCTAGATCTCAACGTATTTGAAAATTCTAAATTGGATAAAAGGTTACAAATTTTTGTATTTCAATAATTTTCGGCAGCTCTATCCGCGCAGAGCAGTCTCTTCTTCTTAGAGAATTGACTTATCTATATTGGACTTGTCAGCAGAGACTCGAAGAACGAGAAGAAAGGAAGAAAATAAGAGGGAAGAAAGAAAGGAGAGAAATTCTAGAGACACGTAACGACGTTTATTGAATCTTTTACTACTTCAACGACAAGACCAGCCAATCGATGCGGGGGCTAATTTCTGAGAGCCAACTTCTCAGGTTCTTTATATTCGCTCCTTTTCGCAGATATTGAGAATTTCAATATATATATATATATATAATTTCTAATCTCTCTGGCAACGAGGAAGCAAGAAAGTGAGCGGGAGAAGGACGAACAGTGACATAGCTCGATCATTTGGGATTTGGCTCTGGTATTTTCACCCCTAGCTTACGTCGCGTGTAGGTAGATATACGTCGCCCTTCGACTTCGACGCCCTTTGAGGCGCGTCATATTTCACGCTAAATTTGCCCGTTTATTTTATCCAACCCGGATAAAAAAGAAAAAACGAAAAAGACAAGAGAGATAAAATGAAGAAGAAGACACGAGAACAAAAATAAAAAATAAAAGGACACCTCGGCATACGTTACCCCTGTTATATCCCGAGTCTTGTAATAAATGGGGGGGGAGAAAAAAAATTTGATTCGCGGTTTCCTCCGTTCGCGATACGCGAAAGAAGTACGTTACGTCTTCTTCCGGATTTTTTTTCTTTTCTTTCCTCTTTTCTTTTTTCTTTTCTTCTCTCAGAAATATCACCCCGAAATTACCTTCTAGCTTCTAGATATATTCTCGCACGAAACGACGTGCGTCATTTTAACCCAGAGTGCTTTCGATCCGTCGACCCCCTTGCCGACGACGACGACGACGACGACGACGACCACAGGAGAAAAGCGCCAATTCCGGGAATGAAATGTTCTTTAGAAACTAGCCGGGTCGTTTTTACACTCAAAAATGGTATATCTCTCGTGAAAAAAAAAAAAAGGAAAAGCGACAAAATAAAAAAAAAAAAGGTACTTCCTCAAGCCGGATCTCCTCCTAAATCCTAAGGCCGTCTTCTTCTCTTCCGGCAATTATTTACACCTCGCAATAATGTGACCTGGGTGGATGAAGAAATTCAAATTAAATATATATATATCGTCTAAAAAATGATTGGAGTCGAATGTATATTTTGTAAAAAGAAAAGGAAGGAAAGAAAAAAACAAAAATATCGAACCTTCGGGATTCGCGGTATATGAATCCTCAATGGATATATGATGGAGGCCGCGAGGTTGATCCAGGTTTTATTAAACCTTGGCTAGGTAGGATTTCACTAACTGGTGTGAAAACTTGGAGATCGGTTGCCGGTGACAAGGATTTGCTCTCAGAGTATTCCCCGTTTCTAGCGAACTGAAGTACCCTGCCTATACCAATCCCATTTCTGAAGCAGCGGTGAAGGTAGGTACGTATAAGGTATGAATAAATAGCTTAGTCGAGTTTCAAACCAACCAGGCACCAGGTCGTACGTTACACACTCAACCTTATATATGGATTCCTGCACCGTGTTAAACTCACGGGTTTCAAGTCTCTTTGCGAAACGCTAGACTACGAGGACACGGCGGTAAAGGAATATATATATATATATATATATATATATATATATATACCTATACCTACGCTAAACGACGCCAGGGTATATTACAGAAGGTGACGACGAAGGTGGGAAGGTGGGAAGGTGTGCTCGGAGCCTGCGGCTGGATCTTAACGATTTTGAGAAACTAACGGAAAGAGAATATCCCCCTCCCTCCCCCCCCCCCGTAATACTCGGCAATATTCGAAACGGCAATCCGTTTGCTCTCACACCTTGAGAGCAGGTCCCCTCGGAGCCTGAGCCGACCTCATCTCCTCTCGGCTAACCTCATAAATCACATTTCGCGCCCTTATATATCTTTCCGTCCCTACTTACGCCCTTTTATTTCTCAGTTTTAGATACTAACCTTGCTGATGGAAGCTAAAGAAGAAGACGAAGTAGAAGTAGAAGTAGAAGTAGAAGTAGAAGCAGAAGAAGAAGAAGAAGCTTGAGTTATAACTTATGGAACGGATGTTTACGATTCGCAGAGAAAAAATAATCCGTGTATACGCTATTTATAAACGCTCCTCGGATTTACACCAACTTATAACAAAAAGATTTCATCGATATATATATATATATATATATATACAAGTTTAAAAACCAACTTCAATCCAATAGAAATGACGAAGTAATCTCAAAAAAAAAAAAAGAAAAAAAAAATCATCCTCTGATTCAAAGGAGAGAATAAAATTTTCTAAAAAAATTATTCAAATCCGCAAACTTATTCGCAATTTTTACACCCTTTGTTCCAAGTATGACGGTGGTAGTCTACTAACGAGCGCACAGCATCGGGTCTGGTTTGTACCTGTCCCATTCGCAGGTCGCATTAATTCGGTTAGGAACGAACGTGACAGGAGAACACGAACTGCTATATTTTATTTTTTCTTTCATATTTTCATATTTTCTTATGCGTTTCTTTTCATTCTCAGTGTAGAATGAGTTGTAAATTTATCATGAGGTAATTTCCTCCGCAGCAGTGTAGGCGATATTTTTTATTTTTTTAGTTTTATTTTTTTTTTTGCTTTACGATTTATAACTACGAGAGGAAGAATAATATCGGAGGTAACCTCGCCCGCTGACACGCCAAACCGCAATCGAAATTGAGGGACATAAGTAAGAGAGGAAAAGTTTTCAACGACCAGCTGAGGGTCGAGGAAACGTAGGGCAGAGAATAAAAAAAAAAAAGAAATCAAATTAAAATATAAGAGAAAAGGGCCAACGCGGAAAAAAAACTGCGGATACTGCGGAACAAAAATTAAAAAGTAAACTATACACGACACTCTAGGGTGCATAGCTCATTAATTGAAGAGCATTGAGGTACCGCAATTAGCTATTTTCTTTGTGCAAAAAGTGTTCGGTGGGCGTCCTCCTCGTCGTGGAACGTCTTTTTTTTATATTATTTTTTGCCGCTGTTTAAATTGCCAAAAAATGTATTTTT
Source organism: Tenthredo amoena (assembly GCA_963966615.1). Lineage (NCBI taxonomy): Eukaryota > Metazoa > Arthropoda > Insecta > Hymenoptera > Tenthredinidae > Tenthredo > Tenthredo amoena. Next base: position 626,532 of record OZ016490.1, read on the forward strand.
AGTTCAGTGAAAAGAGAGCTGGTATTTATCGCGGGTGTCGTTCGCGCGAAGTTTTACTGTACAGCATAATTCCGTTCTATTCTGATTTCAGATAGCTCGAAAATCGCGGACCTGATATCTAGACGAATCATTTGATGAATTCGTTTTGTGAAAAATTAAAGAACCGATAGAAGAAATAAGGGTCTTTTCTTTATCGTAGAGGGTAAAAATATATCCGAGGTTAGAGGGACGGAGGCGTAGTAACGAAATTCTATGGATCGATGGAAATTGAATTTGGATCGTGGCTAAAACTCGTCTTTCATTCATCCATCCATCCATCCACCTTCTCTCGCACATCATCAAATCTCAATCAAAATATCCGACTAGAAGATAATTTATTATGAAAATTTTATCGCAGGGAATTGTTTTACGTGATACTACCTCGTTGTTTCGGCAACGGTTTTTAAATACAATTATCCGCAGAGAATTGGGCGCCGTTAATTACAGGTATGAAAAAAATGTTGAATTAACAAAAAAAAAAAACTGACATTCCCTCCGGTAATTGAGATTTACGTACCCCAAGAAACCGGCTAACGAACTTATTGGAACAAAGAAACGAAAAGTTAAAAAAAAAAAAAAAAAGAACAAAAAATAATTACCATTATCGCGATATGCACATTTACCCGGAGGAGAAATTTCCACGCAGCTGTGTCTGCCGATTTCTATATTTAGGTACTGTAATCATTTTTAAGCGGCTGAATAAACAGCGGTAATATAAATTGCGGTGGTTCGATGATTAAATGCGATCTTAAAATATCGTAGTGAATTGTTAAGTTGACCATGAGAAAGCGTAGTAACCACAAGGGGCTCTTAAAGTGCACGTCAAAGCGTCAAAGCGATATTACACGCCAAGTTGACGACTCAATCTTATTACAGAAGTTCTGGCTCAACGTGTGTATAGGTATACCTCTAAGCCGGGCTGTAATTTCTATTTGGGAATTGAAGCGATTGAATTTTATTAGAGAGAGAGAGAGAAAGAGGAAGAGAGAGAAAGAGAGAGATTTTTAAAAAAGGAAGAGGAATAAAATTTGATAAAAATACGACGAAAAAAGGAGTTTTGTCCCTGGCCAATTTTTTAAATCGCTTTATCTTCGTTCGCCTGGCTTAATTTTAGGGAAGGTATTTATTGTTCGGTATGATAAATTGAAAAACAAAAATAAATGTGGGAAAAGAGAAACGTTTCCCTGCCTACCCACCTATTAGACCTGACTGCGGAGCGACACTCGTGTTTTAATTCGAACCCAGTTCCATTTTTTTTCTCTTTATCTTTCTGTTTCTCTTTCTCTCTCTCTCTCTCTCTCTCTTGACGGTTTAGTAAATGATTCACCCCCGAGTATAACGTTAATTAAAAGTACGGAAGAGAACCAGCCCCGGTTTAAAATCCAGCTCTCTTTCACAGTTTGTAGAATTAAACGCGATTATTTTTTTTTTTTTTTTTTTTTTTTTTTTTACACATCGCCTATTTCTGGACGTAGGTATAGGTAAACACGCGTCAATGGAGCGGGATAACGTAGATACGGAGATCCTGGCATAGGTTATTCGGTCCTATCCTCGTGAATTGAAAATCCATACGTACTACGTACGTGTGTTACGTCACTCGTTACGCCGATCTTTTTCATTCGATTACACGGGCGTATGGATATATTTGTAAGCGAGGTTTTAAAGATCGATAAAAACTTTGCGGATACGGTTTTTTCAATATTTTTACACTCCCAGTTGTTCGAAGGTGCCGGGTAACGATTTTAAGTAATAAAGTGATTCAGGTTGAGCTTGCCATATCTTGAGGGTAGATTCCTCGTGAAATTCTAAGACTGAATTTCCTTTACCAAAAATTCGAGAGCCCAATAGTTTCCGAACTACGAGAGATCTTAGTCGACCAATCGCAGAACTCATAGGTGGCGCTGACAAGGTCAGCCATGAGCGGAAGTTGCGCGATGCCCTGGCTATGCGACCTATACGCTCTGCGATTGGTCGACTAAGATCTTCCGTAGCTCGGAAACTATCGGTCCCTCGTATTTTCGGTAAAGGAAATTTAGTCGTATATTTTTGCGGGGAATCTAACCTCGAAATATGCTCTGCTTAATCTAAATGACCGCGTATAGATAGATAACTACATGTAAAAACAAAAGTATGAAAATGTAGGTCTACTCATGTATGTCTAATTCCGCAGAGAATCGTCGAGTATTTATAACGCGAGGGATTTAATTACGACAAAAGGTTAATCTAGTTTAAACCATATTATCACTATAATACTGGTGTGTAGATTTTAGAGCTTTGTACGATATATATAGTTCGCGGCATATGAAGTAATTAGATGGTAGCTGTTTAATGAATAGAAAATATATAACGTGGGAGTTTAATAGGTATACATGGTATAATAATTATTTAAATTTATAAACCTGAATGAACGACCGGATATCGTGGGTATGATAAAATTGTCGATAATTTTGTTGCCTTATTCCCCTAATGAATATTCAAACCTCTGCTTATACCATCAGGAAATCTTCATATACCAAAGAGGTACACGTATAGAATACAATGAAGACTTTCCATCGTAATTGATAATGCGAAACGAACGAGAAATACAGGAAACAAAATGGTCGTCCAAAGTGCTTTTACGTGACGGGCGCAGTAATCCATTTACTGGCCGAAACTCAACCGCTATACGCAGTGCCAGCTACACCTCCTAAAAGCTCTATGGTTTATTCAATCACCGGGTTGAAAAGATGGCGGATATGTTGGTACAGCCACGCATATTATATATATATATATTATATATATATATAATATATAGGGTGATTCAGGTTTACCGGGTCATATTTTGAGGGTAGATTCCTCGGAAAATTCTAAGACTAAATTTCCTTTACCAAAAATTCGAGAGCCCGGTAGTTTCCGAGCTACGGATGTTCTTAGTCGACCAATCACAGGAGTTAAGGTTGCGCAGACAGCGCTGGCCATGAGCGGTACCCTGGGTATGCAAGATATACGCTCTGCGATTGGTCAACTAAGATCTTCCGTAGCTCGTAAACTATAGGTTTCACGAATTTTCGGTAAAGGAAATTTAGCCTTAGAATTTCGTAGGGAATCTACCCCCGAAATATGGCTCGCCTGACTCGAATCACCCTGTATATATGGTATAAGTACAAGGTAAAAACTAAAACTACAATATAACGACGCAAGTTAAATTGGATGAGAAGTTTCTTCCGTGAAATATGTAAAGCAGATGCGTGTACGTGTGAGAAAAGTCCTCGAGAAGTGAAAAATAAGAAAGGAAGAAAAAAAGGTTGAAAAAAAAAAAAAAAAGAAAAGCACAAGCAAATTACGTATATGGATTTTGTTTCCGAGAGTGGGATTGGGTAAATTCATTTTTGATAAATTGCATTATAAATATTTCATGCTGTCACGCAAACTCCTCGTCGCTTTTCATACGCTACGATATATTTTTCACCCCCGCCGCATATGCGAGTAGAAAATACTGTGTCTGAATTATTGATATTTTCTAGATGACTGCAGCAGGGTACCTTGAATTTCTATTACCTCGATATCCCTCATCCCTCATCCCTTATCCCTCATTTCTCGATGTCAACGCGAACCGATACACTCTCAAAGCTACTTTATACGATTAGACGTTATATTTCTCGGAAAATTCACGCGGACGGGAATTCCCACTTCGCAGCAAACTCGCCTCTCAAACTCGAAGAGAATAAGTGCTTCACGGACTCCTCTTTTTGACATGTCGGTAATTCGATGCTACCTACAATACCGACGCGATGTTGTTACTGTAGAAATGACACACGTCGCTGTATTCTCCTTGGTAACGTATCAGCAGCTAGTTCTATTCCTGTTTGTTTCTTCCAATGCGGTCAACCGTACCTATAACGCTAGCTCCGAACTGTTTCCTCAAATCCACAAGAAAGTGCGAAAAAGGCAACAAAAAAAAAAAGACAAATTGATTTTCTATAATCGCTAAAATTTCATCTAGAATAATTTTAAGGATAAAACCTTTTTCCTTTTCTTTGTTTTTCATTTTCTCAATAATCGGGGAATACAAGTTTGACCCTTTTCTCTCTCTCCATCTCATTTGCGAGATAATGATATTTTTTTACCATGCCTCGCTCTCCTAGCTGCTATCGGTCCCGACCTTACCGACAATGTACGAAAATCATTCTACAGTCCGGTGTCTCCTCTAAGCGGAAAAATATTAAACGAGGGCTAAGAATCGATCTGCGTTCTCGGGGTAGCGGGTGAAGTTAAGAACGGGGTAGCAGGGCCGGGGGGGCGAGGCGGACAATGGGCCCGAAATACTTGAAATAAATCACACCGTTTGCGAAAAAACGTGAAAAAAGAGATTCGCAACACTTTTTCGATTTCACCCTCGTCATGCTCCCACCCAGCTTGCCCTAATTATCTATAATTATCCAAGATTCGTTTCGACGTCGATATGAAAAGGAGAAAAAAAAAATGATTCGACAGAAATTGCACGACGTGTTTCTGAATAAATTAATTCCAGATGTTCTTTCACTATTATTTGTTTTTTATTACTTTTCTATCTCGCGGATTGATTTTTAATCACGGCGCTTTGCGAATTGTATATATATACGAAATAAAATAAAGCTGTCTATAATCTGAAGAGCACAAGAAGTGATACGTAGATATATACATGTTATGACGCGATGATTGAAATGTTTAACATATATAGCAGTTGAAATAACAAGCAAAAAAGCGTAAGTAGCCCTGCGCGAAAGTTAAAAAGCTCTCGCTGCGTATCTACCATTGACTATAATCGCGATAGCTGGTTCTGCTCATGCCGGTGCAGAGCGACCGAGAAGAGGAGGTAAATATTTTATCGAACGAAGTCAGGTACCTTGTACACTTACAGAATCCCCGATTACCCCACACCAATCCACCCCCGCATATTTTCTACTCCAGTTTCTTCTGTACTTTTACAGATACGACGGTCGTACCTACGCCCAACATGTCGTGCCTTGTATACAGATCACAGATTCGCAGATATGTGTGTATACTGTATATACATATAAATATATATATATATATATATATATATATATATATATAAATAATACAGATACTCGTTCGTTTCGAGTTCACTTCCTAATAATCCAAAATACTGCAGTAATCGAATCACGTTTACAGCTGCGGCTTATATAGTTTTCGACAGAATAAAAAATGAAAAAAAATAAAACGTAAAAATCAAGACTGAAACTCCTCTCAAGTTATTTCACACTTCGAATATACAAAAAGAAGAGAAAGGAGAAAGAGAAAAAAGTATACGAATTCAGGAGGAAAATGAACATTTTTATTCCAGTAACACTTATTCCTTTTCTTCTTTTAACCGCATATATACATATAAGTATATATATATATATATATATATATATATATATATATATATATACATATACATATACGTACCCTAAGCCGTGTAGAGATCATGGGTATACCGTGCGGCAACGATTAACCCGCTTTGCACCAGCCTGTACAACACGCCGAAAGGGATGCTGGCAGGGTGCCACGATGGTTAGCCAGAAGAGCCTCCGGCCCCGCAGCATCCCCTTGGCACCCTCGACGCGGGTTAGCTATACATTGTCAATCCGCATAGTAGTCGCTCGGGGATCCATAGTTGCGATTTGTTCTCTACGTATTATTCACATCTACATATATACAGGACGATTCAGGTTTAACGGGCCATATTTTCAGGGTAGATTCCTCGTGGAATTACAAGACTAAATTTCCTTTGCCAAAAATCCGAGGGCACGATAGTTTTCGAGCTACGAAAGATCCAAGTTGACCAATCACAGAAGTTATAGGTGGCGCTGACAGGGCCGGACATGAGCGAAAGTTGAGCGGTGCCCCGGCTATGCGACCCATATACGCTCCGCGATCGGTAGACCAAGATCTTTCGTAGCTCGGAAACTATCGGTCCCTCGAATTTCCGGTAAAGGAAATTTAGTCTTAGATTTTCGCGGGGAATCTACCCTCAGAATATGGTGCGCTGAACCTGAATCACCCTGTATAAAAAATCTGAACTGTCCTACTGCTACTGCGCAGTAGGGGGTAAACTAAAACTGGACTATTTTCACTCTCGGAAGAATTATTCAATTATTTATTAACGAAAGGCGGGGATTATCCCGGTGAAATCAATCGAATTCAATTCAACCCCCGGGTAATTGGTTGATTTTGTATTTTCCCTTCCTTCTTTCATTTTCTTTTTGTCCATATAGCCGACTGTAACAGCGAGTATCGGTATAATGAGCCTGCGTCACACGGGCATCGAAGCATGGGGGTCTTTTTGCTGTTTAATCAATCAGGTAGGTTTCGTCCGTCGTCGGGGGACGTACGGTGCCAAAGAGACGCCCGGGGGAACGCAAGGGCAAATGTTTGTGTTTCGCGGATGGGCAAGCTACGGAACCTGCGAGCGAGGATCGACGAAGGGTGGAGTCACGAGCCGAGCATAAACCACGCGAGGATACCATCTATATATACCATATATACTTATGGTATACGAATACCTATATATCCACAACAACGCGAAATACGAGTTTCGCACATCTCTGTGTGTGTGTGTGTGTTCGTACGTGACAAACAACAGTCTAAAACATCGTCCCATTTCAAACCCCCAACCCTCAAGCTGCCAGGCATAAACTAATATCCTAATATCGTTAGCAAAGTTTGCCGATTCATCGATTACCTGATCCGCAGAAAGATAGCTGCCAATGATGAAAATATTTGCTGACCGCGCTAATCACACTAAAATTTTCATTCATTTCCGGTAACCTTGTATATACCTATACCTATATAATGTTCTTCTACTTTTCAATCTATCGATTTACTTACTTATTCCGCATAACTTTACTCGAACCCATTCGAACTGTCGGATTGGAGTTAGTTCTTCGCAAACTTGTTCGTTAACTGCGCTAGTCGTATGAATTTGCGATTCGTATACTCACAGGAAAGGTAGCGAAAGAAAATCGGACGGTGTGGAGTTAGGGCAAGAGAATTTGCACAATGCAGGGAGAAAGAAACTTGAGTGAGTCTTATTCTGGGTGGAAATATGAAACTTTTCTCTTCCTCCCTGCATTAGGGATTCGATATAGGACCTACATCACTTGCGAGAAAGGAAAAAAGCTCGCTAAACTAATTTTCGTGATCCACTAAAACCTTCAACGATAATGAAATACACTCGAAATTCCGCAAGTAATTCGAACGATTAATTTTCCTCCTCTAAGATGTCGAATAAGATGCTACAGGCAGCGTTTTTATAACAAAAAAAGCGACAAGCCTACTTAATTATATCAGAAGAGGAGTTAACCCTGTGCAAGGATGATCGATCGATTGACCCTTTTTTCTTTCTTTAATTATTTATCAAATTAGACCAAGATCCTTGAGCCTAGGTTATAATTAGATGGGGTATAGATCGCGCGTGGATACAAGTTCGGGGATAAAAAAGGATCTAAAATTCGATAGTACCTATCCTGTACCTTTTTATATTTTGAATAAAATTTTTCCGTCACATATATACAAATAAAGTCTAAAAAATTTCTAAATTCGTTGGACGATTTTTTCTCGTTTCTTTTTTTTTTTCCTCCTTTCTTGCGGAATAAGATACGTGCCTCGACTGAATATTGAGTATCGAGTCAACCCGAAGAAGCGAAGAAGCTATATTGAGACGTCTAGGAAGGCGAAGAGCAAGCGATGAAAGGTATCAAAGATATCGAAAGTTTTCGGTTCGCAGAGACTATAGGCGTGTGTTATGTAGTATATGAGCGAAATGGCAAAATAGTAAAACAGCAATATTATACCGAACCGCGAATATTGCTGGAAAACTTATACAACCTGTTGTAAAAATAATTCGCATGAAACACACGGAGCGTGTCAAACTTTTTCTACTTTTCCCATTTTCTCGTCGTCTAATAATACCAATCGAGCATTCGCGTGTCGAGATAATTCGCCACTATATTAGCCGTATTGCTGTAACCATTAATTACGATAAACCTATGAGACACACTCAGCGGGAGCACAATAACTCTCAAATATGTAATGAAAGTGTAACTTCTACGTTTTATTATCATCGATCGCCATACGCAGTATGTATATTCGCACTTTGGGTGGGTAGACGTACCCGACTTTCTATAGCTCTTCTTATTTAAATGCAAAATCTAACCTCACGTGCCATAATATATCTTCTACGAGAGTTATACTTTGATTACGTAATAAAACCCGGTGCGGTGCAGCACTGGGTGTAATAGGATTTAACAACCGATCGCTGGGGCTGTTATATACTATTACCTATGCACGATTGCATAAGCAGAGATTCGCTTCAGCTTCACATTTCCCTTCAAAAACTGGTGTAGAATTTTCATTGAACAATTCAAAAAGAGAAATTTTAAAAAAGAAAAATAAAAGGGAGGAGAATATTCTGCAACAGCATAGGGTCGAAACTCTGGTAGGTGTTCGTACTGGCACGCAAACCGGAAGTAACTCGGTCTCTAGTTATAAGTTAGACTTATCGATCAGGCTCTTAATTGCGACTATTATGGCTCGTTAACTCTCGAAGGACTTGTATATTTCTCTACATAAATTGATATCTGATTAGATACGTGATTATAGTTATTTTCGCGATTTTAAGTTCGGATTGATTCGATGTATACCGTGAGAAATAAATGAATGAATGAAAATGTGCGATTTCATTACTACTATTATCATTGTAACAGATGTATGATCCTTTTTATAGTTCATTCACGTTTTACCATCATATCTTTCTCCTCGTTCTGCAATATACATATTTATTAACAATATTTCATATACCCTGGTCTTATAGGCAGCTAGGGGGCTAAACCGATACACAATGGCTATGATAATGACAAGGACAATAACGACGATAATATAAATGGCAAGTACCAACCGAACCCTGAGCTATGGTTAATATTGCGTTGAGTTGCGTTGGCGGACGATATTAACGCAGATCCATCCATCCTTTCTCCATTCCGCCTCGGCAATTCTAGTGTCCTTTAACGAACCCATCCTCGACGTTCATATACCTTGCCCAAGTCTATACGTTCGCGCCTAACAATCTGCCTAATATCACGCGATGGGCTTTCACTCGGATAACGTTTATCGCAGTTGATATACAGGGTGATTCAACTTGAGCGAACCATATTCCGAGGGTAGATTTCCTGCGAAAATCTAAGACTAAATTTCCTTTACCGGAAATTCGAGGGACCGATAGTTTCCGAGCTACGAAAGATCTTGGTCTACCGATCGCGGAGCGTATGGGTCGCATAGCCGGGGCACCGCTCAACTTCCGCTCATGGCCGGCCCTGTCAGCGCCACCTATAACTCCTGTGATTGGTCAACTAAAATCTTTCGTAGCTCGGAAACTATTGGGCTCTCGAATTTTTGGTGAAGGAAATTTAGTCTTAGAATCCCACGAGGAATCTACCCTCAAAATATTACCCGCTCAACTCGAATCACCCCGTATATCCACGTAGTACTAGTTAGGCACCGAACCAACTCCTATCTCGTTAATATATGGATCGTTCTAGGTTTCATACGCATTCGTATTAACCGCTATCTCGTATACCTATCTTGATTCATTAATTGAATGGGCATGTATATTCCCCAGTCTCCCTATGTATTGTGGAATTGGTAAAACATTTTTTTGATCCTTGGACGTTTTTATACTCCCCGCAGCAGTTCGTAGGTATGAGTATAGGTAGGCACTGATAACAGTGATTATAGGCTATACGATCTCAGCTTTTTATACCTGCGTTGGGCGCGTGTCGTTAAAAAGGTAGAAGAGAAGAAAGGAGAATGAAGAATGAAGAGGAGAATAGGGGTCGTAATTCAATCGGGATTTCAATGGGATTAGACGTACTGAAGTGGCGGTTTCGACGAGGAGGGAAACTCTCGTATAGGGAACAATGAGATAACGAAGATGAAAAGAATAATAGTCGATCAAAATCGAGATTACTAATTGCGAATGCCATTTAATCTATTGTTTCTACAACATTTATGAGTAATATTCTCCATTGTTTTCAGTCTGACCGAATTCTAATCCCATTTTCCATTTTCTGTCTTTGACGTTCGCGACGAGATGCGACACAAGGATAAAGTCGTCGAAAATGGACCGCGCGATTTCTCCAGAGATATTCGATTAGAAATTTTCAAGAATTGTAGAAATTATAGTATGTAATTGTTGGAACCTGAAATCTTCCAGAAAAGAAAAAAAAAGAATCAGTAAATTTGGGATTTCGTGAATTTCGACAAAACAGTCCGGAAATAACGTCCATCCATCTTTTAATCTCGAAGATGTGGCCCGTTTTCGGTGAACGTCTGTTTCCTTGGATAAAAAGTCACCGAAAGTTGTACCAGCCCATATAATTGATTGAAAAAGTAGCATACATATATGTATTTTTTTTTCTCAAATAGGAAGTTGAAACGAAGAAGTTTCCTATTTTCTATCGGTATAAGCAAAGGCTGTATAGAATTTTTTTTTTCCCAAACCTGGTGTTAAATCTTTGTCGCGTTCTTTATATATCTCATACATAATATATGTAGAGATGGGTATATGTTTAAATAATACATGCATAGGAGATGGGGGCAAAACGGGAGCACCGAGTCTAAAATTAATAATTTTGTGTTAATTGATTTTTTATGACATTCCAACATATTTCGTATCAACGATAACACAAGGAAACGAAAAGATGAACGAAATAGGGGGAAAAAAAAAAAAAAAAAAAATTACCCGTTTTGTCCCCATCTCCCCTACGTATGTATATTCCGCGTAGGTACCAGCCTCCGTTTACAGGATATAGCCAAAGGTAACGAAAGAACGCGACACGCGATGCTAGCATTTAAATCGACTGACCTTAAGGCCTAGGAAGTTGGGGCCTTCTTCCTTGGTGAGCGGTGGCACAGTGATGCGGCGACGTGGGATTTCAAGAAAAGGAGAAAATAAAACTACTAAAAAAAAAAAAAGAAACGAGAAAAAAAGGGTTGTATAGGGTAGATAGCCCGCGGTTTATGGACGGCAATGAAGTGGCCGCACCCACCCACCTGTCACACGTCTCTCCTACAGAATAAATAAACTTTTATTTTATCGCGACGTGTTTGCGGAACACCTACACCTATATGTAGTACACGTCTGAGATGAACAGGTTCATGTATATACTACGTATATGAGAGGGACTGGGGTAATTGAGAAATTATTATTACTGCGAGAATTGATGAAATTATTTTTTATCATAAATAATTGATAGGATTTCAAAACGTTTTTTTTTCCAAAAAGCTGATCTCCAGAGGATTAATTTGCCCACTGATTGGTTTCGATACGATCGATACAGCCCGAGTTATCAAATACTGAATGAATACATGAGTGAATTTCAAGTTTCGGAGTTTTTGGCATCACGGATCTTTGGCTTTCGAAATTTTGAACCCCCCGGTACTCTTCGTTTCAAATTATTTTTTTTTTTAATCGGCTGATATAGACTCTCGGGGAAATATCATTTCTGAACACTGCGAGTCGGTGATACCTACTCGAATTCCATATATACATTATATATTCATAATCACCAGTTATATGAATAAGAAAGAAAAAAAATGGATCGCGCGTCATTTGATGCCTTTATATGTATACATATATGCTTCATCGAATCATCCAATTCAATCATATATATATATATATATATATATATATATATATTTTATGTACCTAGATACATATGCGTCGTTCGCATATATATATATATATATATATATCAGTTAATTACACCACTGATGCCGTTCGTAAGTGCGAGTGTAAGCAATTACAATATCTGTAGTATGCATAATATGTAATACTATATATATATATATATATATATGTATATATGTAGTGATATCATCATATATTCATCATATATATAGTATAGATATTCATTGGTGTGATAAGAAACCGTATAATAAGCAGCAGCGTGTACAGAGCTGAAACGAATTCTTCGTGAAGATTGTATTTCCGTTATTCCAATACAGGGTGTCTAGCTTGGCTTTAGATCAGTCAATTAAATACAATTTTTCACAATTTTTTTTTATTTTCTTTTTTAATCGAATCGGTCTAGAAAAAAAAAAAAAGAAAAAAAAAAAAAAACCCTCGATTCCGCCGATTTCGCGAACTTTTTTTTTTCTTTCTCACGTTTTGAATTCTATTATTCGACTGTGAAGAATACAATTTATTTTCGACTCGTCTACTATAGATATATATTTTTCATTATTTTTTCTTTGCTCTCCGTTTGTTATACATACACGAGAAAAACGAGGAAAATTTAATGACACTATATTTTCCGAAAGATCTCTGAGGTATAAACTTCAACGAGTTTTAAATAATGGTTTATTCCCGTCGTCGTATCTCAACTATTTATATATATATATATATATATATATATATATATATATATACATACATATATTGTGAAGAAAACTTCTATAGGATATAAATACGCATAAACCATGTGAAATTACAGACATAAAGATTTCAATCAATCCACGAATCGTATATAGTTATACATAAACAAGTATTCGTTTAAATTCAAGGCTGATATAATAAAATGCCATGGGTTATTTCTGGTTTTTATTTCATTCTTCCTGAATTCCTGAATAGTATATGAAAATCCCAAAACTCTCCGGAAACGTTTCCGCGATAGATAACAATTGGAGTAAAAATAAATAAATAAATAATTGTTCATCCTATACGCTATTAAACGCTATACACACTGCGCACCCACGTGAGATTATTTTTGAAAGATGTTCCATACGCGGATCGTTATCAATTATTCTATATCGATGATAAGTCTCGTATCCTCGTCATGTATAGGTAAATTCGTAAAAACGGTAATACGACCTGCGTGAGGTGAGCTCATAAATTTCAAGTGTGACATTAGAGCGATCCTTATCCTTCTATACCTACTGTATAGGGACAGACGACACGGATAGCACGGGGGACAAGGGAGAAGCCCTGTACGGTATATATATTCATACACGCAATGCCACTTGTTGGGCAAAGCCTAAAGAAGGCGTTCAACCTTCTAACCACCGATCAGTGAAGAGGAAGAACAAGGTACATACATATAGGTATATGGTGTATGTATGTATGTATATACCTATAGGGGAAATCCGGGTCGAAGTGAACGAGTCGGTTAAAAATTTGATCAAATTATTTCTTTTTTTTTTCTCAATCGAGATGCCCACTTTGAACTGGTCTGAGACTATAATGCGATAGGATGAGCAACAGATTGAAATTGATAGATAGTCATTCGAGTTGTGGGTGTATCTATGGATCGTCTTGCCTCGGCTATAGTTGTGCACACGATTTGAAATTCAATCACGGATATTTTTGGGAATGGAAATAAAACGAAGATATATATATATATATATGTATATATATAAGAGAAAAAAAATTAGAAAAAAAAAAAGATCGATTATGATATTATGATATGGAATAGTATCATAAGAATTCTTTGATGAAAAAAAAGAGAAAGAAATAAAATAAATGAATAGAATTTCTGCATTTTATCGCGCGATAAATATCAGGCTATATATAAGTCGTGACGTAATTACTATACGCCACTAGAGTGTCAACTGTTTATTCGAATTGGGGATCAGTATTTTTTTTTTTTTTTTTCTTTCTTTTTCTTTTTGAATTTATATCTACTCCCGATAGAAGAAAATATTCAAACTCTCTGAGAAATAATATTTTTTAATTAGTATGCCTATATGACTGTATACGCAGATAAGTTAGAAGACGAAATTTTTTTGAATAAACTGAAATCTATCATGGGTAAAAATCATGAAAAAAACTTAATTCTCGTATACGTTGAGCTTCGAAGATCCGAAGATGAATTAAAACAAAGAAACGAATAAAGGTATTCAAGGTGCGAAAATACTCTCATATGTATCGAGATTTGATTGAGTGAGACAAATCTACGGGGCCGGGTTGAAGTCAATAGTTACGAACGGTCGAAATTCCGAAGTCGTTTGAGACGATTCCAAATTTTCCGAAACACTCAAGTCTCGAACATCAAAGTTCCGAATGGTCTCTTGGCCTTTCGGATGTTCAGCATTCGGAATTTTGAACCTCCGGCCAGTATTAGTTACAAAGTTTTTCAATTCGGCTATATAGACTCTCGGGAAAATACCGTAAATAAAAAATGTGAGCCGGTAGTATCAAAATTCGGAATTTTTACCGTTCGGGACTTTTAAATTCCAGATCTTAATAGTTCGGCCCGAAATTTCGATTATCGATACAGTATAGCAGTACCTACTGCAGCAGCTAATAATGCATGTAGGTAGGTAGGTTCAGTCGTGTACGTCTACCTCTATTCGTGGCTTATTTCGATTCGCGTGAATAATGGGCTTTACGAGAACATTAATGACTTTCGAAATAACTACATCAATCTCGAAAGCAGGTGCAACCGCTCCAATTTCAAACATCAGTTTATTTCCAAACTCAGTTTACACAGAGGCCTCCTCACCGAGGCGTTAATTGAGCTGTGTCTAGTTCTATAGCACCATACCTGCTATACTATATGTTATTTCGATTTAACTTTATAACCGAAACAAATGTTCTAATCTACAGAGAATACAGAGATCTATATAATATATACATATATATATATATATATATATGTAATATTCTGTTGCACTTCTTAGATCTGTTAATACGTAGATCGCACGTATATGGTATATTTCGCCTCTTTCTCGTCGCAATTTTCATTCAAGAGCTTATCTAATATCTGTCGCATATTAGGGGAACAAATTGCTCGCCCCCCGCAGCTTGGCTCCTGGGTAAAGTCTGGCGTATACGGTATAGGTATGACGTATAGTACCTATGAGAGGCGCGATGCAAGCCGTCGTGAAAATCGAACGAAAGTAAAAGAGTAAAGTAAACTAAAGTAAAGTGAAGTAAGGTAAAGAAAAGAAGAGTAAATAAGAGTCAAGTAAAGTGAAGTAAAAGAACCGAGGAGCGTGTGTACGTAGTACCTAGAATATTACCTTTCCATGATCGTTTCGTTTCGTTTTATTTCATTTCATTTCTTTAACTTTCTCGCAATTCAATTTTCATTTACCCTATTCACCACCGAGGAATAATTGAATGAACAGAAATGATCGACCGGTGTTCATTTCCAATCAGAAATATTTCGTTCGTTAGATTATCTCCTTCTTTTCTTGTTTCGTCAATAATTCGCGGAGAAACGACGGTACAATTAGTCAGATCTGCGTTACCTTCAAAATTGAATTACATCCCATATACCATTAGTCTAGTTTTTATTAGATACATGACAAAGAGAGAAACTCAATGGCTCGAGTTTTGCTACAAGTGCTCGAGTGCGGAAACCAGGACGTAACTAACAAACCTACTAATTAAAAGCCTGAGAGGGAAAGAGGAGAAGGAAGAGGCATAGGTGGCGGAGTAGGAACAGAAGATACACTCGAGGACAAGGTTCGCTACTTTCTTAACAATCTTCTACTTCACCAGCGCTAACTAACCCGTATTTATTTTTACCGAATGAAAAACTTTTGATCATAGATTTAGTCAAACTCGGAATATGGTAACACCCGTTAGATACCTAAGTCTGGCAAAGCACTGATTTATTTCCTGCAACGAGGATATTTATCGCACACCTTATATACTTATTTACTTTTCATTTCCTCAGGCTGATTAAACGACCTTGTTCCTCGCTGTTTGCGGACGGAAGCAGCGAGCAGCAAGCAGCCACCGTGCCGTTTCGTCTATCTAGTTTTCACTAGCAAATATATTCATATATATAAACCTATTTCATACATGTTTACTTATAACGGGGGTTAAAGATAACCGCGTGGTCTTCTCTCTTGCCCGACGAAAAGAGAGAAAAAAAAAAGAAAAAGAACAAGTAATGACGCGAATAGTTGGTCAGAAATGAAGAAAATCCAATTTTCGGACACCTTTCGCGAGAATCGGTACCGGATCTTTTCGGGAATCTGGATTATTGCTGTAGCTATGAATCAACGATAACTAGAATCTCACATCTGGTTATTTTTCGCGGGCTTTCGTAGAATTTGGATTGATCGTTTTTCTGCACTGGCGCAGTGCAGCGATTTATCGATAGGCGGATACGAATCGATCTTTATATCCCCTCAGGCACTAAATGATAAGAAAAATCTGTAACGTGCGACGTACCGCAGGTTTTGGTAGCTATATTAACTTTTTGGTCAAAAACTTGCAGACGATATGGCTCGGCAGCGTATATATCTCAAGATTTAACCGATAGGTATAAACATATTGTATACACGTGTGTACCGCGCCACACTCTCGTAACATGAACACACGTTATAAATGTTAAAATATAAAATACTGTGCCGAGAGACAGAGAGAAAGAGAGAAAGAGAGAGAGAGAGAGAGACGAATCCAGAAGTAGCTGCTTGGTCGGCGTACAGCTCCGTAAAAAGTAGGTATATGTACTAGTTTGTATAAGGTTAAGAAAATATACAATTAACCAGACCGTTTTTGTTTATAACATGTGCTTATTCATTTTAATCGTTACGTCACATGCAACGAGCGACGTAGATACGTACGGTTCTCGACATTATATGCGGATTTTCCGGAAATCATCGTCCCACGTGTTCCGATACACTAATCAATTACTGTCCCTAACTACCTGTATCTATACCTATGCAGGGTGATTCGGTTTTAGCGGGCCATATTTTGAGGGCAGATTCCTTGTGAAATTCTAAGACTAAATTTCTTTTACCAAAAATTCGAGGGTACAATAGTTTCCGAGCTACGAAAGATCTAAGTTGACCGATCACAGAAGTTATAGGTTGCGCAGACAGGGGCGGAAGTTGAACGGTGCCCCGGCTATGCGATCTATACACTCCGCGATCGGTAGACTAAAATCTTTCGTAGCTCGTAAACTATCGGTCCCTCGAATTTCCGGTAAAGGAAACATAGTCTTAGATTTTTGCGGGGAATCTACCCTCAAAATATGACACGCTTAACCTGAATCACTCTGTATATTATTATACATTATCAGTGGTAATGAGTCGGTGGGCAAGACCGTGGCGATTGAATTACTCAATATTATTGAATGCCCAATCACGTAATGTGGGTATTAAATTTAGGGAACGGACATCAGCGACGTGATTCATCAATACAATTCATTCCATCACGAATCACGATGTATTATTATTCAATCGAGGACTTCCTCGTAACAGGTGATATCGTTACATATTTCACCGAAATATTCTACCCACGTCGCTATTTTTGTACCCAGCGCCTTGATTACGCAAATGTTTGTAGTGGAAGAGAAGAAGAAAAAATTAAATAAGAAAAAATAAATAAATCGGATCAAAATGTTCGAAGAGAGCTCGGAAATTAATTCCTGATCGTGTCTCGTTAATTTTTTTTTTTTTTTTTTTTTTCCTTATTCTTATTCTTTTCGTTACCCATTAGGCACGTAATGACGATGACGATGGCGATGATAGAGACGTTAAATTTCGACGTTTTAAACAGCGGGAAACAACTGCGTCCGTAGATATACAACCTATCTGATATAAAACCAGTATAGAAATAGAAAACAGAGAGAATCGACCGTGATATATAAGCCACGTGTGTTGTGTAGACACGTTTACTCCCTCAAGCTGTAGAATTCAGCGATTCTTATACCTTTTGAGAACACTGATGTCTGATTCGCGTCATTTCATTAACCGTTGTCATTTACGGTCAACTCTTTTTTACTCCTGTTCCTGTTTCCATTTTATTTTATTTTATTTCCGTATCGATTTAACCAGTTTTTCATTAAAATAAAATCGCAAAAAAAAAGAGATCAAAGAGACGAGAGAAAATTCTATACGATCGTGCCACGCAAAAGGCGATGCCCTATTTATATGTATATCTCCTGTTTCTTGTTTTTCGATTTTTCTATACAAACGTGTTTCCCTACTGACTAAATAATTAACATGTTTAATGGCTATCAAATGTAAATATATTCAATGTGCCGGATGATATTTCAAAGTAACCAGCATGGGCAGTAGGTATACCTTGAATATAATAGTTCGTCTTGCAGAATCACATTTTGTTTAAAAAAATACATGAATTAATACCATCATTTTAGCATACGTGAAGACTATTTTGAACAGATTCGGTTCTTCGATGCAGAAAATACAAAATATAATTATCATTCGTGTTACAGAATTTTTTTTTTCCTTCTCTTCTCACGATAAACTTTAATAACAATTTATATAGGCTCGCCTGAGTACTCGAAGAAAGACAACAAGAACGAAATTTAGAGAAAAAAAAAAAAAAAAACGGGCCTGATACCGTGAGATAATCTTTTTACGATACGGAATGTGGTTTACATCCTTTTGCTTACGTACCACGTACGTGCGTACAACATTCCCGGTCACAATATCTCAAAGGCGAACACTCGCTATCAGCAGCAGCCCCGAGATATAAACGTTCGTTAAAATTATACAATTTTGTTTAGAGTCGATTCACGGAGTTGAAAATATACTTTCCTTTTTTCGAAATATCTCATTTATCTCAAGAAGGAAAAAGACAGACAGGATACTCCGATCTTTGCTCGTTCGTTAGTTCAGTTTTATCTAATCTACGCTAAACTACGTCTAAGGGTCGTCGAGGATCAGAAATAGAGATAACGAATAAATGAGAAGAATTTTCGGGGCACGCACATAACCTAAAAAATATTTACCAGGAAACAAGAATGACTTAAAGTGGTAACCGAGGGATGAAAATAATTTCGAACTTAATATCGCGTTTTAAACAGTTTAGAAAAAAACTCACCAAAGTCGATGAGGTCCTTTGGAAACTCGAGGCTCGTCGTTTCGAACGCATGTTGATCGGTGCTGGTTTAGAATGACACGCACGATATTATCACCACTGATATTTTGACAGTTCTCACCACTTCACTGTATCATCGTGTATATAATCGATGACGACGGGGTTATAGATGCAGGTAACGATATGTAACTCGTTTGATGATGATCAAGCAGAGATATCGAGATGATTTTAGTAGAATTAATGCGAGACCGCTTCTTTCTTGATGCTCATACACGCCGATTGATATATATTATTATAAATATGAGAGACTAGCCAGCAACTTTCATACTTACATTCAAATATTAACCAATGACAAATCACACGCATGCATTTATAAAATCGCTCGGTAAATATACAACTAAACAAGTTATAATAAATCTAGTAATCTATAAATATAACCTTACGGATCCGTAACCGAACGGTTACACAATCCACGAGGTAACTTCGAGTCGTAAATAAATGGGGTAATATTATACGAGTGGTAAATCGTGTTAGGAATAAAGGTGAGAGTTTGATAGCGAATTTAGATAGATATACAACCCCCCCGGAAAAAAAAGAAGTAAGAAAAAGGAAAAAAAGTGGGCGAACGGTGGATCAAATAATGGTATATATTCATTGAACGAATCGTTATTTAAGGAGATATATTTATTAATCGGGTTTTAATATCGGCGAGGTATAGACCTACTAACCTATGCACGATACGTTCACCGGTTGTCACGATTACGTAAAGATATTCAAAACATTTTTCGACACACAAACTCATCCAGACATTACAACAGTTGCCATATTGAAATTTCAGTCAACCTAACCGAGTAACTCTTTGCTCCGACGTAGACTCGGTGGGCGGCGCCTCGGTCGGCGGTAAGGGGCTCGGCTCACGTCGCGCCGGAGACGCGGGAGGAATCGAACACGGCTAGAACTATACGACTACACCTTCGAACTTTAAACTCAATTTAGGAACAGAGAGACGGGAGATTTGCTCAAGCGAGGCAGGATTTCATACGTAGGATATAAAACGCGCTAGATATTGTTACACTGAATTTGAAATATTACCCTGACGTTTACTATATCCATTGTTTACGGAATAGAATTAATTGTCAAGTCACTATTTTATGATATAATCCGCGGTACTGTTTCTCCGTGAACAGAATTAGCTCCTGTTTCAATGTATATGTGTACATACCTATGTATGTATACATATGCGCAGTAAAGGCATAAACCAACTTCGTTGATATATTATAACGGCATTATTCTTAATAGTATAACTTCGCGTCTGCCCCTGGTTATACGTATATATACCCTCGGACGTAATTAGGTACACCTAATTGTAACATATAAGCAGAAGGTCAACCTGGGGAGTTATTTAAAGAGCGCGCGGGCTAAATATCGTACTCGCTATCCACGTAATTGCCAAAGTTTATGCTTCAGTGAATGAAAAGGAAAAGAAATGTCTTGTTTTCACACCGATACGAGTTAGTGTATCAGATTTCAACTACAATTCGCTATTCCGTTGCGAAGAATAATTTTTATAAAATACAATTATTATAGTTAATAGAATTTAATCGGGCCTTTGAAATCAAACACGGAACTGATCTCTCTCAATATTATTTATGTACCTAATATATTAAAATACTCATCTCGGAAGTTTGTCACGCCTCGATTTTTGTGGTGGAGATACGCGCGATCTATAAATGTACAAGTCGTATATGTATACGTATACCCTAACCGCGGTTAAATGCTTGCCTTAATATTATATACACTTGGGCTGAAATTAATTCCTTTCACACGCGACGTATGGCATCTCCGTACATACGTGGGTGTCTGCGGATGCGACTACGGGGCCTCAAGGCCCCCTCGAGGATTTTGCTGACGTAGGTAATGACGTCATTAGACCGTAAGACCACCGGGATATGATATAGTCGTTGAAATGCGCCTACGTAGATTACGGCTAAACGCGCGCGTACGCGATAGGTATTATTACCCGTTTATCTACGAATTGTTTCTTTTCGGGTATGTAACATATACGGGGACTTATGTTTTTGTAGGAAAGGCATATAATGATATAAGGTATAATAAAGGAGGATGTATAATACCGAGAGAGGAGGATAAAATGAATGAAATTCAAATATACGCAATATAGAGAGAATAACAAAACCGCGAACAATGCCTGGTGTATCTATATACATATATATACCTATATATATATATATGTATAGATAAAGCTACCAGTATATACATAGGTGCAAGTTAGTTTGTTTGGGATGAACCGCGTCGCTCCTACTTGGCCCCCCGTCATGAATAATTCATCGTCAATGTACGCCAGTACTTACGGCTTGGCTTTGTTATTCCAATAAATACGATATTTAAAAAACGTACAAAGCATAACTATACCGCAGTACTATGTGTACTATAAGATTGATGCAAATTATTCCCAGTCGCGCCTATAATATTATGAGAGACTCGCGATTTTCGAATGGTAAAATCGATGAATAGGTATGTTTAACGGGCGAATTATCAGGGCTGTTAAACTCGCCGCAGGGAACAATAAACAATGGGTAATAATAAAAGGAGTGAGAATCATATGATCCAGAGATAACAATAACCGGCTGTGCTTCGAATACTTATCTTATAATATGCCAATGTACAAAAGTTGTTTGTTTGATTTTCGATTTCCACAAGGAGAATGAGGAAAGGAGTAGTTACGTTCGCGATCGATACACGAGCAAATGTTATTAGATCGACTGTGCGGTGCAAAACACACAATAAGCCACTCACGATCGCGATATAATCTGTCGTAGGTACCGTACGCTAGTAATAAAGGTAATATCAATACAGAGTTTTCTCCCCAATGACTATACGTATATATGTATCTAGGTATATATATACATATATATACATATATGTACGTACCAGCTATAGCTTAACTTTCTCGCGATCTGTATAAATGGGTTAGTGATGATGTCGTGGCAAGGAATCGCGTGCGAAACTTCAACCAACAATAATCCCTCGTATTCGTTCATGTATGCAGTATATACATACCGAGTATAATACAAGTTGAAAAGTTCTTATACTCGCTGCTATAACGTGTACGTAGGTACGTGTTCGCTATTCTAAAGTATAAAAACAAGCACATCAATTACGACTCTAACGCTAGTGTATAAAGTCTAATTCTCCTCTATAGTTTGTCGTTTATACTTCATCATTATTACTATAGACAGTTACTTAAATCGGCTTAATCCTTATTTATGAACGACTTTGCTGTATGCAGTACATATACAGTATTATTCTGAAGGGAAACAAGCTCACCCATATTTTACATACATCATATACGATAATCATGTATATTTTTAGATTCCGTATGTAAAACTCTCAGCTAATTGAGACTATCTATGTTTCCATGTCGTCACTTTTACACGCCATTTAGAGGAAGGGCTTAATGTATGCCCCATATAACTCTTCAGGAAATACATTTAAAAAAATTCTGGATCAAAATTAACATTCTCGCCAAAATGAGATTAGCGATTATAATGTGTACAAATTTTCTCCTATCCGCAATAAACCAGTATGCATAATAATCTACGTCTCGGTGAACTAAAATGAATTGATCCTACCTCATTTTTCGAAGATTTCATATTCGAATGACCTGAAAAGAATCAATTTCTACGCAAAATGGATACGATTCGATTTCAATTTGAAAAACCAATAAAGTCGGAGCAAATACAGGATTCAAATATATCCCTCCGGGAATTTAGACGAATAACTCAGTTCCCTCAACGACCGCATTGGTGATTGTCTCTGTCCGCGTCCCGCCGAGCTCGCGCGTTAAAACTATGTTTATGGTTTGCCGGTGTTTGTGAATTCTGATGTAAAATATCCATCGGCATCATGAAATTAGTGAGGTAAAAACGTGTTGAAAATGATTGAATCGGTTAATCGTATATTGACGATGGGTTAGATCGAATTAGTTTTATCTTCAATCTTCAATCGCGATCTCAGAATTCAAAATATGAGACCTAACCTATATCAGTGTATATGACGCTGCGATTACGTTGTGAAAATTGAGTAAACAATTATCTTAATTCGGCTTATTTTGTGTTATAGATTTTTGATGAAACTCAGTCATGAGACGGTCACGATAGAACTGAAAAATGGCACTCAAGTACACGGGACGATCACAGGTTTGTAAACATAACCTAAAACTCGAAGTATCTATCCACTAGCTGTCACCTTGGTATCTCAAAATTTTCCAACTCCATTTATTCATTGCTGTGATCAAAAAGCACCGAAATTTTTCCCCCCTTTTAATTTCATTCAAACAGTTGGTCGATAATCAATTACTTCCCTAGGCGTCGATGTGGCGATGAACACCCACCTCAAGACCGTCAAGATGACGATAAAGAACCGAGACCCGGTACAACTGGAAACTCTGAGTCTGAGAGGAAACAATATCCGTTATTACATTCTGCCGGATTCACTACCCTTGGAAACTTTGTTAATCGACGACACGCCAAAGGCTAAAGCAAAGAAGAAGGAAGCTGCTAGAGGCACGATTCTTTTTTCTATAAATTTTTATTTGGGCTATTATTATTTCCGATTATATTGATTCATATTCTTTAATCTATAGGCGCTGCTCGTGGGAGAGGACGTGGCGGTAGGGGAGCCCGAGGTGGTCGCGGAGGCCGTGGTAGAGGAAGAGGCAGGCGATAATGTTTCTGTGATTCAAACGATTGAGAATTCCAGAGAAACTGACGGAGGTGTTGGCCAGTTTCTTTTACTGCGCGCCTCGGTGAATCACCAAGCAACGTTTTATACTCTTAGACCAGTCTATTATTCTAGTATGATGAATTCTAGTTTAAGTTCAAGCCAAAACGTTGATATCCTACACATTTGAATTTAGAAATAACAGATAAACTCTTAACTTAAAATGAAAATAAATAGAAAATTTTTTCATACCGAATATAATAGGTTCACAACTTCCTTCATCACTTCATCCTCTTTTCTGTTTCTCTCAATAATAAGACGTTTTTATTTTTATAGAAATAGCTGAGTTTATTTTCATTTCATAAATACATTATTGTGATCATATTGCTATACTTTACATTACGAATTAGCCTACTAAAAAAAAAAGCTGGCCGAATTAGACGTCACAGCGTCATGTATAAACGTATTGTGGATCGGTTTGTACTGATTAGTTATAAATTTGATTGTTTCCTGGGCGGCTAGACCTCCTAAGAATGCCGAGACGGAGTGTAGCTCGGATCCTCCATACCGGCAAAATTCGTGGACATAATCATCCTTCGCCAACGGTCCACAGCCCCATTCGCTCAGCAATTTTGAAATACAGGCCTGATCATACAGAAGTTGAAACGTACCTGGTTAATAACTTATCAAATACCGCCAGTCCCATGAGCCATAGAGAAATGATGTTTACCTTTAATTTCACAATATCGGGCTCAACGTGGTCGTCAAATTCACCTGGATACGAATTGTATTCCATCTGGAATTTTTCTACCCCTCTTAGAACCACGTAATACACCATCATACTCTCTGGATTCTCTAGACTCTGGGCTGCAAGCATCAGAAAAATTATTCTGTAGATTCTAAAGTCAGTTTAAAGATTAGCCAATCAATCAAACCAACTTTTTTTCGCACCTATTTTGCTGGCGTTTGCTGTCTTTGGGTCGTACTCATCCGCGATCGACGTCCCTCTCTGAACATAAATATCAGATGCATATCTGCAAAATAACTTGACGTCTTTTTCAGTTATTGCGTCCGAGGATCGACCCAGCTGTCTGAGCAAATGAAATGTTCTTCTCCAAACTGCTTCTGCATCAGCTGCTGCTTGTTTGTGATATCTGAAATATGTAGCCCAAGTTAATCGGGAATAAATCCTCACAAACTTTTCTCTCACGTTCTATTTTCAACCACTTACACCTGCTGAAGAGATATATATTTTTCTGTGTCTGCAGTCATGTCTGGGACAGCGCCTTTCAATGGTAATAAACCTGAGCCTTCGTTCTCCATAAAATCTCTTACAGCTTTCGCAATTATCCAAAAGGATTTACTCTGAAATAAAATCAATTGATTATATTAATAAAATTCGTTTTTATCGGAAGAACTTTTGATCTACCAAGGCAATTGCTAGTACCTTGGCAGTGAGATTAACGCAGCAGTCGTCATTCAAGACTTCTAAGACACTTGTGGGTACATGACTGTGAGCAACGCTAGTATTAACAGCTTTGATTGCCTCTTCAAAGTTTTCTTCATCTATCGGATTTCCGTGTTCATCTTTCCTGATACCGGTTCTAATCATTTCTCTCAGCTGTTGTTTTTCCTTATAATTTTTAGGCACATCTCCGTGATCGGATATCCACTTCTCCAAATACTTATACAAGATAACTACGTATGGTACATGAGCATGATCTTTCAGATCCATGGCCTCCAAGTTTATTGAATCCAAGTGATTTTTCAACATTTCAAAAGGCTTGTCTAATCGCAAATCTGGAGCCTCGTTATCCGGGTGGGTTTCAATCACTGTATGCTCTCTCACTTGGACTCGCATGTAAGCGGCGAAGCCCAAACTTCTGCATACGATCAACGGGATGTTTAGATCCCAAAGTATTTTCGACAATACTATCAAACTCCTGGATAAAAAATATACAGAATAATATATCGTTATCATTTTCATTGCCGTTAAATTAAAAACTTGATCAAAATGCTTCATACTTTTCCGGCAAAGCAGTGGTGATAACGACGGTAAAATTATTGAAGAAATCCGGGCTGTTGGATAGAATTTGTTCGGGTCCTTCGTCGACATAGTCCCCTCTGACGTCGGAATTCAATTCTAAAAGGACTTGGGTTGCGATTTGTGCCCTTGATTTACCGACGCTGTCCGGATCTAGAAAAAAACTGATGAAATTAAATTAGTTGAAACCCGTCTTTGAGGAGATTGAAAATCGCCTTTAATTATTGATTTCTATCGGAGTTTCATGAATCCTTTGAAATTTAGGGAGAATCATACTCACTTAGCTCCTATATCGTCGTCTGTGATCTTTTTACTGTCGACTATCGTGAATGCTCCGATACCAGGTAAAACTAGAGATTTCAAAATCTCGGTTCCTAAGCCAGTTGCGTTTATAAGACAGACGTGGGCTCCTTCTAGAGAAGCCTGGCCATGATCTCCCCATAATCTGTTATGCCAGGTAGTAATTTGAGCAGCGTTTAAATCGTAACGTTGATTTTAATGAACCTAACATAACCTAGAAGTTTTTAAAGTATATCAGTAAGCTCACCTAAGTTGTCGGTCATATTTTCTAGTTCTTTCGGATTGTTCGGGTGATTTTGGGGCCGGTGAAGCCATTGTAATTATTCTAATGATTGTATTGTTGGAAATTCTTGTCCGAAATCATATGATTAATTAACAGAGAAATGTCAAACTGGCAGACCACTTTTCTGCTATCTGATTGGACCAACTATGCTCGTGAATATGACTGAGCCAGGGCCGACGCGAAAGTACAAACCGCGCTGTGCCCGCGACAGCGCGAGTAGGACATGCGGAGTGTATGGCTAACGCCGTGATTCTCGTCGTCTATCTCTTCTGTAATCTCTGCAGAACGATTGCGAGATCAGTATGCCTTATTATAAGCTTATTTATGTTTCCGCTTATTTGATGCCTGAAATAAAAAAATTGCAGAGAGGACGAAGTGGAAAATAAAGAAGCAATTGATTGTTGGGACATTTGGGATTTTATCACTATTTTATTACTATTATATAATTATTTCCTCAAAATCACAGTATGTATTATTGCAATTGATCGTGTCTCTTCGTTTGCTTTTTGGTATACAATTTAGCAAGTTCGGAGTATTTCTATGAAGAGCTCGTCGATATAACCCCCACCCGTACTCTTTGACGCCCTGGAGGCCACTGACTTCACGATAGCAGGTGCCTCCATGCAAGGTCAAGGTCGTTACTCGTCCTTGCCAGCGTTGCCAGGAAATCCGCGCTTCGGAGTACCAAATGGTATTGCCATCTCGTGGCCGATTTGACGAACTACTCTACCGCAAATATCAGTACGTATCGCTATGTGCAGCTTTCGCTACTGGAATGGTGTGTGGGTTGCCTTCGTGGCGTCAAAGGTTTCGTATGGTGGTTGCGACCAAAGAGGATGGGGGTTGCGACAACGAGATACGATTATGACAAGCATCTTAATAGAGATACTCTGATCGCAGAGAATCGTTGGAAGATAGATAATGTACTACACAAAGATGAAAAAGATTTTCTTCTAGTTTTCCAAGTTATTTGATGAATGATAATTACATTATAACACTCGTCCTTCTGTTACAGTTGGTCAAACTTCTTCAAGAGTATAAACATCCACGCCTAGCAAGGATTCTTTGTAAAATTAGACATATTGGGTAGTATATGAGTGTACTGCAAATGTGGTTTATATTATGATGACTTATATGCCAGCAGCAAGCGAAGAGACTCTATCAATTACCATGGATACATATTTGTTTTGTAGTAATATTGTATCGATGTTACAAAAATAAATTCTCAGATAAATTACAATCAATTGCTTCGTAATTCTCCATTGTCCCATCCTTCTGACTCTTTATTTTAAGTAAGCCAGAGGTGAAAGCTTATGACACACAGAAACAGTAGGGAAAAAAAATTTCGTGTCTTCATGCACGTCTCTATATCTATATTCATTAATATTAGCATTTTCCAGAGTTAGACAAATTTTAAGTCGAAAATTTTTGCTCCTGGTATCAGGAGAACATACCCGAGGAGGTGTTCCGAAATTTTGGATATGTGTATAGATATAGGCATGCATACGTGTCTTCATGCACGTCTCTATATGTATATTTATTATTACTAGCGTTTTCCGGAGTTAGACAAATTTTATGTCGAAAATTTTAGCTCCTGGTATCAGGAGAACATCTGACCCGAGGAGGTGTTCCGAAATTTTGGATATGTGTATGGATATAGGCATGCATACGTGTCTTCATGCACGTCTCTATATGTATATTCATTAATACTAGCGTTTTTCGGAGTTAGACAAATTTTAAGTCGAAAATTTTTGCTCCTGGTATCAGGAGAACATCTGACCCGAAGAGGTGTGCTGAAATTTTTGGCGGGAAAAAAGGACACAGTATACGCATACATGTCTTCGTGCATATGTCTACACATTTATGTGTACTAGCATATTTCAGAGTGAAAATAATTTCAAATCGAAGAATCCTCCAGGTATCAGGAGAGCATACCAGAGGAAGTGGAAGCAAATTTGTAAGTAGCTTTGAAAGTGCATTCATTCTAATTTCCTACTCATTCTATGATTTGTAAGCTGTGCTCCCTAACGCTTAATTAAAATACAGAGTCGTAGGAAGGGCAAAATGAAAATAACTAAGCAATTGATTATTGAAGTATCAGAAAATTTATTGCTGCAGTATGAATACAATATGCATTTTTAAAGTCATGTACAATTTGTGATTGTTTCGCCCGGCTAGTTCAGCATACGGTATGCCAAATGGTATTGCCATCTCGCGGTGGAATTGATGAACTACTTTTGTCGTAAAGCCTAGTGCGCCTCATCATACGCAACCCGCACTCCAACTAATCCCATTTGTTAGTTAGGCGCACTCGTGTCTGCGGCAAAAGTAGTTCGTCCATTCAACTGCGAGATGGCGATACCATTTGTCGCCCCGTAGACGGAATTTGCCGGGCAAGGACGAGCAACGACCTTGACCTTAAGTAACGGCACTTGCTGTCGTGGAGTCAGTGGCCTTTGCGGCGTCGTGGGGTACGGATGGGGGTTATGCCAACGAGATTTTCATATGAATTTTCCGAACACCCTCAACTGTAGACCAGAAAGAAAATCAAAAGACTGGATCAATTTCGATACATTTAATATTTATTGTTAAGAAGCAATTGATAGTTGTATATTATCGTATCTATGCTGCAGTAATAAATTCCCATACATACCAATAGTCAATTACTTCGTTATTTTCCACTTTCCTCTCTCTGCGACTCTTCATTTCAGGTATCAAGTAAATGGAAGACGCAGCACAATGTAACATAAGCATTAGGCATATAATAAAACGTCCTTAGTCCTAAGTTTCGCGCTGCTGGAATATTTTTATGTATATTTTGATCAAGAATTACAATAAAATATATGGAATGGAAATAAACCGTAACACTGACGCTCATTTTTCACATTACATTAATTTACTGTAGCGATAGTTTCATCAATTATTTCTGCACATCCAACGATCTGGCTGCTACTTAAATGATAATAACATTATAGACATGAAGATTTCTCCGTATACAGTATAGGTACCTATATCTTTTGACTGGTAACATCTATTAGCATTTCTTGTACAGGTACTCGAGCTCGATATAATTTTACATCCTAACGCTCACGTATCGCTAAACGACATTTTATTGTACAGAGAAGGACACACACACATAATTATCAACAACAAATAAATGCCTTAATAATCAACCTAGCGTTGCCTCGAAGCCAGATTAAGATGTGGATGAAATTCTGCGTCACTTTCATTGGGGTTTTCCAGCTGCCCCATGGACTCGTCGACGTTTGGGCTTCTGTCGTCTTCCTCGCTATCCGACGAAGATTCTTGCGGTAAATCAATACCCTGGGTAAGAAGGCTCGTGATCCTTTCCACGTCTACGGTCTCGTCTTGTTCGTGAATCTTTCTCAGAGCGTTTGAAACGATGCAAAGATCGCCTCGAAGTTCGCTAACTAGGGCGGTGATCTTTTGAGCATCGGTCAAAACCTCAACCGATTGAGTATAGGGATTATAACGTAGACCAAACGGACGTTGTATCTGATTAGCGAAGGCTCTGGAAATGGGAAGAATTTCATTGATCGCGATTCTTTTATCAGACTTTTAAATCGAGCGATGAAACCCACCGCATCTTTTCCTTAGCTTCCTCGAGGCTCTCGGTGTAGTAGTACGCGTTCTGGAAGGCCGTGATGATGCACTCTTGTTTGCACGTAACGTCCGGCTCAAATCTAAATGTTTTTTCTGGGGCGCTGACCGCGTGCCTCAGTTCTGCAACGGATGACAGGAGTCCAGCTCCGTAGACACGCAGGGTACCGTCTTGTTTGCACAACCCGAACTCGACCGTGAAGAAATACAGCTGGAAATCAGAAGGAGATTTTCATTGTTGTTCGGGGCCAATTCGGGTGATTTGAATTTCGAAGCAAACAGCGTAAGCTCACGGTGGCTAATTTGTCGATGTCCTCGTCAGCGGCTCCTAGAGAAGCCAGGCCTAATTCTTGGGAAAATTGAGCAAAACTTGGGTTTGCTAGGAGAGGCATGTGTCCTAGAAGTTCGTGACAGCAATCGCTGAAGCATGTAAAAAGAAAAAGACGAATTACTCGAACTCAGTAAATCACGAGATTAATTAGACCACAACTTTCTCACGGTTCAGGAGTGTAGAAAGGATCAGAGGAATGCCTGATGTACTGAGTGCAGTGGAAAACTCTGAATGCTAAACCAGCAAGAAAATCTCTCGGTGAAAGATAGCCGGCAACTGGTCTGAGTTGGAAACCAGTCATTCCTAAAATACCATTGCGGTATGAATTAGTAATTACGGTAAACGAGCGGTAGTATGTATTCGAATCAATAGAACTCACGTTTCAGGAATACATTGATGTCCTGAAGCTGGGGGATATTGTCCTCTCTGTGAAACAAACCCCAAGAAAACTTACTCACATTTTAGACAATAATTTAAGACATCGAAAAAGTGCTTTTCACTTGTTCATATAATGGCTTGATTACCTGTAGCCGCAATATTTGACCAGTTTCGGCCAATTTTCGAGATACTCTTTGCAAGCGTGTTTCAAGTAGAGTTGATGCAGCTCGCGGAAAACCGTGCCCCTAAAAATGTCGAATTTATAAATAGACTTTAATTTTTGAATATAGCTTCGGTCCGCAACGAATCGCGAAAAAATGTTCACCGCTATAATTAACTGGATTAATAAAATTTGCAAATTGGTGTATTACTTGTTGCAAGGTGGCAAAAGGGACTACCGTTAATTTTCGCCGATTCTTGAATAGCCTAGGGAAGATAGTTAATTCGGTTAAACGAGAATCAAGCGCGTGATCCTCCTTACATGAAAAAGGCATTTGCGAAATCTCAGCCCCTCAAGTCAGCCCGTATTTTACGTCGCTTGTTGATTGAACGTGCGGATGAAATCAGGCCAATTAAGGAAGCATTCAGTGCAAACTTGAACCTCCTTTCAAAGCCCTGGTATACGGACACATATACATCGTTCAGCCCCTGACTTGTCGAGCAAACAGTTTACCTACAAAAGGCCGACCGATGCGAAGAGCTGAGTTAACTTGGAAGCGTTAACTTCCCGAGGACCCGGACGAAGATAAAGAATATCCTGATAAAAGGACGGGAAGAAAAGTGGAGAAAATTTGATTGCCCTCGTCGCGCAAGAAACACGTAGGCTATGGAAAAACTCCGAGTTTCACGGGACTAGCGAGAGTTTCTGAACTTCAGCGACAAGTGTTTCTCGTTAATTTATAGAAAAGGATTTTATACTCACCAAGTTTTTATCTCCTCGGGTGTATATTGTACCTTGGGTATCGGCTGGCCACTGTAAATGCGAATGAAGCGTAAGCTAGAGCTTTCGCACCTTTAAACATGTAGAATTGAATCCAGATAATTGAATCCTAATCCACAATACTTACTGTCTATAATTATTTGCGATGTCTGAAAACGTTTCTCGACGTCTCCGATATACCGGATCTTTGAATCCCTAAGAGTCGGGAAATAAATAAAGGTACAGTATCGGTAATTGCAAGTGACTTTTAATTTAATTCGTCGTCGCGCCTAGCCTAGACTCTCTACAACCAGAAAACGGAGAAAGTTTACCGTTGCGTAATCTGGACAGTGGGTATCGGAAATTCTACAATTATATCTAACGCTGAAAGTATACGGAAAGAATAGTTACACGAGCGTGTACCACACGTGAGATTTAAAGTAAAACGAATTTGCATAGAAATTACTTACAGGGTGATCCGCGTCTAGTTCAGAGCCGTACATCAGCACCTTCTGAGCTTGGTCAAGGTCTGCAATCTTGCGAGGAAACCATGGCATGTCAACTTCGCTGAAATCTGAAGGATTTTTTAATTGATACGAATCATTAACGACGATTGCCACGACGTAGGGTAATGAGCAAGGGATTTAGGCGTCGAACCCGTTCCAGCCTTTCAGTTGGACAAGCAATAAGCATATATATGCGAGAGAACTGGTTTTACCAGGGAAATAGTCTTAATTAATTTCCATTTCTACGCGGGTCTCATTCAAGGTAACTGGTGAAACATTGTTTCCTTTTAGTTGATAATTAACGCGTCATGAGTACCATACTCTGCATATTCCTTTCGGCGTTATGAAATCGAGTTTCTAATCCGATCTCGTTAATACAGGCAGGCGCGATAAATCATTCGCCATTTATTATGTCAATAAACGATTATGAAATAAAAATCAACGTCCACGCCCTGCCCACATTGTTATGGTAATTTCATAATCGATTACGCGTCTCACTTCGAGAACAGGTTTCGAGTCTCGCATTAGTGGACTAATTAATTCCATATAACGACTCGAAATTTATTAACAGTTGATCAACTACACTCATATACATATACAAGACTAGCGTACTTTCTGCGTCGAAATATTCCATGAAAATTTTTTCGCCAAGTTATTTTAATCATTAAATTATTCAAATAGACTAAACTGCGGACTGACCAAAGCTCGGGGCAGCCGAAAGCGTCGGTGGTTGAGGAATATTTCCCGTCTGTTCGAATTGCGCCAAGTTTATGGCAGCCACCTCGCGACTCAGCATCCTCATCAGCTGCTCCATCCTCTTGCCGTCGCACTCTACGTCGACGAGAATTTCGTACTCAGAACCGCGTTGTGCCGATTGACGGGACTCTATGTGGACCACGTTCACGCCCAGGTCCTGTACGGAGAATAATAAGCGGTAGCTTAGATGAATGGCAAATTGCGAGCCCGATATTACCCGATTCAACGTATTTGTAAATTATAATAAACGAGAATTACAGATCTTTATTTATCCTCGCCTGTCGCCGCAAAGCACCGGGACCATTTGTTATCGTGTGATAAATGATCTCTTTCACGCGTCGATTTCCGAGTGATATTGAAATAGGAATAGTAGCGAATAATTGAAGGCGAATAAAGTGCCTCGCGAGGATAGAAACTTTATTGTCTTGATCTATACGGTTGTTCAAGGAGAACGGCTCGGAACCTCGGGACTGATGATCGCGTTTTCGACGCGGTCAAGGGCAATGTGCAATTACATATATCGCCCGTCAAATAACGAGTTAGGAATAATGGCTTATTGTCGGTCAATTATACACGGATTTTTTCAGCCCTGGACCTTTACGCTGAACAGAGTATTCAAACCCGTGAAAAATTGGGGTATACAAGTTCTTCTATAATCATAATGAAATATGCGCGAAAATCAATCGAACACGTATACCACTGTGTCTAGTTCTAGCTTTTCGATGCGGTTTTTACAGACTTCGTCTACCAATGTCAGCCAATAAATTATGAATTCCGGATTACCGTCGGCGGTGCACAAGGACACCCGTGGCGAACATGATCTTATTTTTAGTCCACCGCTGCTAACAGAAGCGCATGGCGCAAAAATTGTTGTTGTTAACACTGGTGTCGTTATGTCACGAGCCACAATCACGAGTCAGGTTACACGCAGTATGAAGAACTGTTCTGTCCCAGTCCAGCCAGTCCATAGTCACCTATCGCTTCTTTGAAAGGTGGGACGGTGGTTGTCAGAGGGGGAAATTATCATAAGCGGAATCACTACACCATGTCGCTACCTCCGCTATTCTCCTTCTCGTTTCAAAATTCTAGCGTTGTTGCTTAATCGGTGCATGTTTGCTTGTTGAACAAGATTGGAGAAAATTACCCGAAGCTGTGCTTACCTGGAATACTTGCAGCGCTCGCGCCAAACCTCCGACCTGATTCTTCAGGGAGAAAACCACCGAATTTTTATTTTCCTCACTCGGATCACGCTCGGTCATTGGGACCTGGATACAACGTGAAATCAAATTTGGATTAAATCTGCTCCCGAGATCCTGTCCCGGATTTTGTACGCCTACTCACGTCATGGGACTTGTGCATGGGACTTCCCTCCTTCACAGCCCATTCTTTACCCTTCCTATAAAGCCACATGCCCAGAAGGCCCTTTCCAGAACCGCTCATAACTGACACGAGGTTTTCTTCAGTTTGTGGATTCGAAACTTAGGATTTAGAACAAATAAAAGTAGAACGGTAAATCGGGGATGATGGAATGGCCGAAGTCTCAGGGAACGAAGCTTCTCTTTCACTTGGAAGAACCGACAGTGTTCCTTCTGCGACCGATTCCGGTCTTCTTAAGCCTTTCACCCCTCCGCAGAGACATCCTCGGCGCCCTATCTTCGCCCAGCATCGTTTCCCGATTGGTCCATACCCACGGGAGTGATACCACCCGATTGGCGGAAAACGTTCAGGGGTAGTTCGTTCTTATGGGGTGGTTAGTTTCCCCGCTTTTCCTACGACTGAGACCACTGAATATTCTGTTACGTCACTGGATCCTAGCCTTCTTTCGCCTCTTGACGAGTCGAAGGATCATGGACGTTGTTCAAACGGAAAAAGTTGTAACATTGCAATTGTGGGGAAAAGTAAATATTCGCCATGGGGTTCCGATGAGCGGGAACCTATTTTCAGAAGACCTTCACCTTTATCTTTCTTACATTTACAAAATCGAGAAGTCCCTTATTTTTTTAATCAACAGAACCCTCAGACATATCCGTGCATTGTATCGGTGCAGATTTTCGGTCGATGGGGGCACCGGATTCACAGAATTCATCTTTGTGATCGTGCAAAACGAGCCGCAATCTCACGTTGCACCATTGTTTCTAATTTTGCAGACACGGGCCGTTACACAGTCGCCCTTTTGTCAGTTAAAACGTGAACTTTCATAACTACGCAGCAACAAGACGGCGATAATTAATCACCCTGCGTGATAAGCCCAGATATTAATAGCCACGACAATTACTTGTCGATTTGAACGATGGTTTAAAAGGTTCCCTACCCTCGCCTCGGCTCGATGTCAATTTTAACTCAACTATTTGAACCTACCATATTGCTCTGGAAAATCGCGAGTCTGTTCTTCTGTAAGAATCTATGTTTGTCTCGGAAAGAGCCGGGGGATCGGACCGAGATAAAAAACAGCGAGTGAAGAGGATCGGAGGAGGAAAGACAATGCTTAATAAAAGCTCGAGCTCCTTTGCCCACCAGTTCTCTCAGCTCATTCCACTTCTCGGGAAAGTAGATGCAGCACATTATCCAGCCCATCACTTACCACTATCAGCTACTACCCCGAGGTAGCGGTAAGTTATAACGGGTGTTTCGCTTCATGGAATCAAAAGGAGAAATGATTCTCGTGGTTTTACCACCTTGCAGATAAGTTCATCATTGTTATTACAGTTTCGTTTCATCCCTCTGACGTTCTGTGATATGAATCGACGCGACGGATATGGAAATTGGCAATTTTAGAACAGAAATTAAAAGTTGATTCAGCTGAATTTCGTGACGCGAGTCGGATGAGAAACAGTTTTGGTTCTGTACCGTTTATCGCGTGCATTTAGGTTGCGGACTACAATTGATCTTGAGTTGGTCTGGAATCTGGACGATAATCCTTAGCCACACTGCGTATATCTCTGGAAGTGTCTGTTTCACGTGGTTTCAATTACTTACGGCCCGCATTGGGCCGCGACTCATTCACTGAGGGAACGCCAGCGCGGTTCAGATGAATGGGGATGCTGGGAAAATCGTATAGATTGGTCGGAGAGATGTAAGAGACCAGGTTATCGCTTTTCCATACTCTACGTCGCTTCATATGTTGATGAGGCAAGGATCACTTCAAGGTGTCTGTTTCCTCATCATTGATAAAAAAAATACGTAAAACGAGACGACCAAGACCTGAGATGGAAATCAACGTCTTTGAATTTATAATTTTCTTCATCGTCTCCCTCGAACTATAATTCCGATTTGCGGAAACTTTTATTCGTAGAATAAAAGGGAGTAGAGTGATTCTGCTCGTTTTTTAGAAGAAACACAGAGTTCTTAGATTCGAACATAACTTCCACGGCAAAGCCGGTGGGAGGCAAATTGTTAGGTACGCAAGATGATGGGTATTCAGTGTCGGCAAACACCAGGATCCTTTCATAGACGGTCCTCGGCACGAAAGAAGGGTTTGAGGAACCCCGCATCACGTGTACGGAAGACACCCGAAAATTAAAAACTTTGTAACGGGGTAAAACCTGTAGATTCGGTAACGCCTCACCCCCTCGTTAAAATTGAAAGGAAATTCTCACCCTTCGATGAGGAAACGCTAATTATAATCACGTGTGTAAACTCTGCTCGACTGACAATGAGTTCCTGAAACTTAGAGAATTAATCGTGCAACGAATTTTGCCCGCTGCTTCTGCCTGGCGCATATCATCCTCATGCGTGTACCTTGATGTACAGATCTAGTAGACGAAGGGGTAGCGTTTCGCTCAGTGCGTAGAGAAATTTTTCTTTTCTTCCACCCTCTGCGCCCCGTATTTTCGTTTGTCATCTCTTTCGGTGATGCAGGCGTGCGCGCGTCGCTCTCAAAGTCCCAGAATCAATAGCGTCGCGACGCGTGCGCTGCCTTAACCCGGCCAGGTTGCCTCCGCCGTCGGCCGCCTCCACGGACCGACCATTCAAGAATGGCTGATACAGAGTTTGAAGAATTTCGGCACTACTTTGAGAGGTTGCCTCAACATCTTAAAGCACCAATATCTAATTACACGTAAGTAACAATCTCTATTATTTTCGCACCTGTTCTCCCATTCCGCGGATTAGAAAAAATACTACGTCATTCACCCGCCGACCGACGTCCTGACAAAGATGCACCGCGATATGCAATCGACTTACGATAGAGTACAGTGAAATAAAGTACCGAGTTAATGCCACTGTCATCATGAAATCGATGTTATTATTTCCAATGAAAAAAAGTTCTGTAATCGAGTCGATGATCGAAAGATTAGGAGCGATGTGAGGACAACTGTAGTCTATACAGCATGGTTTTGGAGTGAGAACTTTTTTCGACAGAAATTGAAGTTCATCGGACTCAAAGTTATGACAGCTATAATTGTTGTTTGTAAATATGGTATGACGTTAGGTTGTAGTTCTGCTGTCAGATTCCATGACTTTTATATCGTGATCCGATTATTTTAGTAAAACGGAATATTGCTAATTGAATAAAGGCGTTAAAAGGCCCGCCGTACCTACATAGGGGCCGGAGGGATGCGGTTTCACTAATGCTTCAGTAGTTTCAATCGATACCGGAAACATTGTAATTAAAACTAAATCAATCAATCCTCCATGCCTCCATGGTGGGAGTGCCACGGTGCGGTCCCAACCGTAGGATAATAGAGCGATAATTCTAAGCCGAAAAACAACAACCGATGTCAGTTCGTTGAATCATCCTGAAATCTGCGAATGGACCAATCCAGCCGCTGCCATGTGCACCTACTCACGACCTGCCAAGATCAATAAAACATCTTTCCGTGTGAAACATATTTTGGTATACTCAAAGTACACCCCGCCAAGCCCAGGGCCTAGCTTCAATAGCAGCACCCTAAATCTTGAAGTCCTCTCATGGTACCAGCGCCCCAGACATGGGGCTTCCGCATTGCCACAAGGATAGAGGGGTCAGACTCTCGATTCGCGTTGGTAAAACAAAGTATACCTTATACCAACCTACGCTCGCGTTGACGAGACTGAAAATCAATGAACGCGGTTGGGTATATGAATTATTCTTGGACCGGGTCTGTCCACCCACATACTTACCTCCCGCGTGAACTTTCGAACTAGGTCCGCCTAACGTTTTGGCAATCGATAGCATCTTCTACGCGTGAGATGATACCTACGCAACCACCGATATTCGCAACGGGGAAAGTTACCCTTCAGGTGACAATAACCGAATAGAACTCGTACTCGCTGTCGTTTTAACACTGAATGCTCTGTGCTTAACCACTTCTCCCAGCTTCTCGACGTTCAGTCACGTCGAGTGGTGTATAGGTCATGCCTGTATTCAACTCTGAACAATAAGCTCTTCTAAATCGATTGCTGATATGAGAATGCTCGTGCTGTCTGAAGAGAGTGAATTTATTCGCAATAACCAACACTCGGTTTTACTTCTATTTCACGACTCTAGACTAGTCCACGATGTTATGGTGGATGATTCGCCGACGTCCTCGCAGGGCAGCGACGGGGACGTTGGCCAGGCCGGCGCCGCTGGAGATTCGGAAGACGACGAAGTGGTCGCGTTGATTCATCGCCATGGACATCACAGCGAGCAAAGCTCCGGGGACGATGACGAGGAATTGGATCATCACTGTTCCATAGTAGCCGACAGCGACTTCAGGTATATCCAGGAAATACAAAAAACTTTACCAGGGTTGGTCGGAATTACTATTTTCAAATGTCGAGGCTAGTCCTGGGAGGCTAGAAAATTTCTATGGCATGTGAGTAGACTAGTGACAACGACACTGCGTTGGGTGACATTAGCTTGTTCGGTGGACTGGGCAGTAGGAGGCGATCGGTTTGCGGGGTTCCTGGATCCGGGGGTGGAGGAGGTCCTGGTGGTCCTGGTGGAGGCGGTGGAGGAGGAAGAGAGAGTGTCGTCAGCGATGTCGGGGACTCCTGTTCGAGTCTGAGCTCTTGGCCAACTCCGGAACATGTACCAGCTAATCGTAGTGGAAGCGGAAACACCGGAAGCGGCGAACGCAGACGGAGACGACTGCCGGAAATTCCGAAAACTAAAAAATGTGAGTGAACATCTTCTTCGCAGCTATTTCAGCTCTTTTGTAATCGACAGAAAGACATGAACGAGGGAATCAAGAGTCCTCGATTCTTTGAAAATTGTTTTTAAAGTGTTTTCCGGAAAAAGGAATTAAATTTCAATGACGCAGTCGTCGCTGCAACTCGAGTACCTGGATAATACGGGAGTGTGGGTATAGGTGGATATAAAAATCCCTGATATACATGTGCGCACTTTCCCCCCACGATTGGCACCATTAGCCGCAAAACACGCGAGTCTAGATAACCGCAAGAGAAGAGTACGCTGGACATCTTGTCAACATCTGGTACAGATCAGTTGCATCTGAGATCTGTTGATTCGCACTCTCAATCCTCATTTCATTTCCGCCGATAGTTCAGTCGGTTGTGGTCTTTCTTTTACCTGAAGATCTTTTTCCTTTGTTGACTAGCCGGTATATAGTCGAGTATGTTCGTTAACAAAATTGCTGCTTAATCAAGAATAATTATCACCAAATAATACAACAGCTCAACGAAATGGGGGATCAAAACTGTGACGTCTATGGAACGGGTGAGTTTCTGGGTCACCGTCAAAACTCGCGATCTATCATCATTATAGCCACACCGAAATCGATTCGCGAAATTTTTTTGTCCCATGGTGATAAGTGTGATGAATATAATTATAGCGATTATCTCGGATATCGTTTTTTTCTAACATAAACTCGGTTCCTTTTTTCATTTTCTTCGCAGCAATAACGATGTGCCATTCGTCGCTGCACTCGTCTCCATCGCTGGCCGATGAGCTGGGTGCCGCTACCTCGACAGCAGGAAGGCCTCACTTAGTCCTGAGGAAGTGTCATCCACGACTTCGTCACGAAGACAGTTCCCCGGACA
Source organism: Tenthredo amoena (assembly GCA_963966615.1). Lineage (NCBI taxonomy): Eukaryota > Metazoa > Arthropoda > Insecta > Hymenoptera > Tenthredinidae > Tenthredo > Tenthredo amoena. Next base: position 666,241 of record OZ016490.1, read on the forward strand.
GCGAGAGAATGACGACAGATAGCGGTCACTCGACGGCTCACTCCCCGGACAATGGCCCTAAGAGTGTGTCACCGATACCTTGCAGTACCTTGCAGAATACTAACTCGGTTTCTCCGAGTAGTACGCCAGGTGAATTGAAGATAGAAAGAAAATTGAGCCGGAAATATGATGAACGATGATTCCTAACTTTGAGATTTCCATATCATTCAGGTAGCGGTGGTGTTCCTTTCACGCAGCTAGAACTTCTCGAAGCGACACACAGAGGCTTGCACAAGTTCGTACCCCGGCATCATGACGAAATTGACTTGGAGATCGGAGATCCTATCTACGTGCAGAAAGAGGCTGATGATTTGTGGTGCGAAGGTGAGAAAAAGGCAGATAAAGTACGTTGCTTAAAGTCATTCACTCTAATTTGCATCGATTTATGATCGCGAACGATGTTCAGGTGTGAATCTGAGGACTGGGCGACAAGGTATCTTTCCTTCGGCCTACGCGGTGGACATGGACTACAGTGACTTCGACCCTTCGGCACCTAAGGTGAAACGAGAACGTTATCTCCTCGGTTATCTCGGATCAGTGGAGACCCTGGCTCATAAAGGTACAGGTGTAGTCTGCCAAGCGGTTCGCAGGATCGTTGGTAGCCCCAGCCAGGATCCACCCGTTTCTCAGAGCTGCATTCTCGAGGTGTCCGATCAGGGTCTGAGAATGGTTGATCGAAGCAAACCTCAGGTATGTTATTCATGCCTTTATGTTCTCCGATTAAAAAGAGTAACTGTATACGTAGGTATATACTATATTATCCTTTTTCGTCTTTGGTATTACAGAAGAATCGGGGCCCTTGCCACGACTACTTCTACTCGCTTAAGAATGTCTCTTTCTGCGCATTTCATCCTCGAGATCATCGTTACCTTGGTTTTATCACGAAACACCCGACACTCCAGAGGTTTGCCTGTCACGTATTTATCGGTCAAGAGTCGACGAGGCCAGTCGCCGAAGCTGTTGGGTAATTTTTATTTCAATCTCATTTAGTCATTTTTTTTTCATTTAATTCATACTAAAATATGATATGGCATTTTCTCTATTCCAGGAGAGCCTTTCACCGGTTCTACACGAAATTTATCGAGACTGCTTTCCCCATAGAAGATATTTATATAGAATAATTTGAAGAAATGTAGTTTACGCTGAACGATCTCAATATTCCCCTGTATATATAATCCCCTATAGCTGAAGATAAGATAGGTCTGAATCAAATGCCCAATAATATTATTAATAATAAATAAGAATAATGATAATTATAATACGATAATAAGAGTAACAGTTGCAGCGTGATCTGCAGCCTTTACAGAAAGCTATCGTGCGCCGGTTCGCCCACCAAAAATGATAACATAATATATGATATTCATTATGATTTCTGTTGCGGCTGCACACACTTGCAGAATAATACCAGAGCGTATTTTGCGGTATACATATATATTATCTTTGCGCGTTACATGCGACTTGATACGGACGAGTTAACGTTGTTTTTGAATAAAATTCACGCGTCGCGCGATATACTATATGTAACGTATGTATAATGTATTATGTATTATGTATTGTGACGATTGGGCGTTCGATTTTCACGATTGGGTCTACCTTGCGAATAGGAATCTCGTTGAGAGATTCTGCGAGGTGGACCGCTTAATCGATTGACCCTCACCGTTGCTGATATTAATTATAGTTGATGAAAAAAAAAGCCTTAACATGACCACGGATGTGTAAAGTACATAAGTGATAAGTTATACTTCTAACACTCCTTTACATATCGTTTTAATGGGTTCGTTTTCTAAGTAATCGATTTAACCGTTATACCTACACTCGATTTTAATACCTGCTTTTTTCTCTATGCGTTCATTTCTTAAAGACAGATTTTGTAACCACAGGTTGTTCATTAATTTCGTAATTCAATTTTTCGGAAATAGTATCATACTTAGTTTGAAGAATATGTACGAATTTGAACACCTGATATACGTGAGACTATGAAATGATCCGAATATATTAAGATGGTAACTTTATGGTTCCTTGATTGTTAGACGTAGATCCCCTGATTTGTTTATAATTTTCTATAATGCTAATGACTAAACTGCACCGAATATTTAACGGACATATTTATAATTCTTTCGACGAGAAGAAATTTTTTTCTTATTTTTGTATAACGCGTGTAATAAAAAATAATAAGATAAGAAATTGGCACTGAGATATTATGCAACGTCGTATGAACCTAATGACAGATTTTTATTCCACGATTTATTGACGAAATTCAAATATACGTATACGTCGGTACAGTGCGTGGTTCTGGTTATTCATTCTGCAGGCTCACGCGACGTTCCAATTGTTTGCCAAATCGCATAATTATAATCAAGTTTGATTGTTTTATTCACCAAGATGTGACCGAACTTATATCCATTGCTGCTAATAAGACATAAATAGTTTCAAGTAGCGATCTGATAATTGTACACAGTCAATGGAATATAATTATTACATATAAGAGTCTATATGGAATAAAATTATTTAACAAGTCTTACGATCATTAATCCACATACAACGCTATAGCATAGGATATTATCTTCAATTATAATTAAAACTGTTCGAAAAACTTGCTGATTTCATGCTTATTCGTCGTTTTAATTATCTCGAAAAGGACTGAGAGACCGAGAGCCTGATTAAAGGCAACTCGGCATACGCGGTTTCAAGATAAAGAGACACCAGCACGAGGTGTATCGACAATCTGATTCTTTTGACCTCTTTTATTAATACTGAAACTTGGAGGCAGTCTTTTCTTTTTTTATGATATTGAATAGTGAATACATTGAATGTGGAACCTCCGAATTTTTTTTACAGTCTTTATTAAAACTCAATACACATTCCATGACTCAGCTAGGAAGAATAACGAGCGGGGAAAATCATCGAAGCGCTACTTAATACTATATCGATCTTTTCAGACCAGCCGTGAAGTCAAAAAGTTGTGGATTCCTGAACTCCCCTCGCATATCGAGAAGATAATGCATCCAATCTCCTTTCACTTTTATTGGGAGATGAACTTTCGCTGCATCTCTACTCTGCTTCGAAGTCATCTGTAATTAAATGATAAATTAGATTAGATTTTCGTCGGGACTCAATTCGTACGTAATATTAATATTCTCTGAAACAATGAAGCTACTTTATTCAACGGAACAGTCCTCAGTCTGTTCTCTCCGAATGGAGTGTAGGTGACGAAGGTCAAGTCGTTTCCTCCTTTGCGGAGGACGAGATACCTCACGGACTTCAGGGTGTGGATCCAGGCGAGAGTGAACAGGCTATATCCTGAAAAAAAGGTCTTCGGTTACACGGATAGCAGAGATTATAGAAACGATAATCAGGGAATAATTATTACCGACGAAAAATGTGAAAAAAGTCAATATTGTCCGGTGTGTTTTTTCCCCGAAATTAATGCGCCTCCAAAAGGGCAAATCTTCGGTCTGCATTTCGCTGACCGGAACATCCTTGAGCCCGGTGTATACAAAGTGGGAGAGATAACTCCAGAATAGTAATTGCGAAATGGCGAAAATATTCAGTCGCTTAAAGTACTTTGGGTTTTCGTATTTGTACAGTATTACATCCTTGGTTAAATTCGTTTTTATATCGTAGGGTTTAGCGTCTGAAAATCGTCGAGTTTGAAACGGTACCGCGCGAATGTGGCAGGGCGCGTGATGCCCTGTTTGCACTGCGCATGATCTACTCCCATCTCGTCGGATGATCTTGCCGTGAATATTCGGACAATTTATACCCGTTAATTGACCTCGTATTGACAACGATATACTGCTAGGATTTTTACAGTCCCATAATTTACGAACCAGGCTTTGCCCGCCTAGCAACGAATTTTTATTCGCAAATAATCCTTCGGCAATAGCACATCCGAGCATATTATTACGTTACAACAAGCAAACCACGTGTGATCACACTTCAGCCACTACGAAATGGCGGCTTGTATTACTTGCGCAATGCGCATGCGCCGACGCTGGTAATTTGGGAAAAGCGGGGATTCCGAGCTGAACCTTATTTTACGGAAACAGTAAATGTTCGGAAAAATAGTTATCCAACAATTTTTCTTCTATGTCTTCTTCTTGTTTTTTCAATTGATTCTTTTCTCATACCGTTGCTATTGTTTACAGGTAGGTTTCGGTTTTTTCAATAATTCCTACATAGGTATGTATATATATTTTTTTTTTCTGTTCAGGCAGTATTATTTACAAAAATGTTCCACCTCTACAAAGTCTCGATATTTCAGTCTTGATACAATTACTATACGTGTACAATATATGATCCCTAATATATAATTATAATTCTTTACGCTCGTTACATATAATTATTAATTCATAATCAATCATATTTATACGATATCTTAATATTCTTTAGCATATTAGTATATGTATATATATAGTATATAAACTATCCAATTAACGATTCTGGCACAATTCTTTTCTTTCATTTGACAATTTTTCGCTAAATTAAAGCTTAATTGAATACTGATCATCGACCAATTGACAAAACGTTAGTAAATTTGAAGTTTGACTTATTTAGAAGTATTTATAATTACGTAAACTTGGGTTTCACTCCGCTCGAACCCACCTCAAGTGCCAAAGGACGGGCATTATTTAGGATATAATATAGTATGTATATTTGTATATAAAATATATTGAAAATTGGAAAGATGTAAGTCAAGAAGGGAAAATGAAAGAAAGATAAAAAAAAAAGAAGATAAATATTTTACCATTTTGGGTCATGTCTATTTTGAAAGGCAGATAAATAATTCGTCAAGTTAAAATTAATGAATTAAGATTGTGCAAGAATCGTTCTCGAATACCGCCGCAAACACGAAGCTCACTGCTAATAATTAACGTCGTATTATCGTTGCCAATAATTGATTCGTTAATTTTTAAGCGATATTAGTATAATAGCATTATACTGAATTATAAGAATTATCAATTAGGTTACATGGCAAAGTTCATTTAAGATTAGGATAATTTTTTCTAAATTTAAATAAGTATTATACCTAAGCAAGAAATCCATGCGCTCCAATCTTTTTTTTTTTCTTTTTTCTTTTTTTCTTCGTTATTGTTTAATTCAAATTTTTGGTATTTTACATTATATTCGAAATATCTTGACATATAGAAACACATATCGTCCGAAAAAATCACTCTTTCGCTGTAGACATTTTTATGAATTCCTGCATTATACGGTTAATATAATTATTATGCACGACTGTTCTTGTACAATAATTGATTTTACAGTAGTAACGAGATATTATATCGATCGGACCTATACGTACGTATAATTATTGGAATTCAAACGGTAGTCAGTGATCTCATTCATTGATGTTGGATAAATATTTATTTCCTTCGGGACCGAAAATCGTTTGCATATGCTTCTTTTTTTCATTAAATTATTCCAATTTTTTCTTTTTCCATCACACAAATTGACAATTTTATAGAACGGAATATTTACTTAAGAATGTGTACATGTGAGCTTTCAGAAGAAAATCAATAACTCATTGTTTTTTTCTTTCCTATTACAGCTATTTCAGGAGTTTGACAATCATTACACAGTTCCGTTATATGTTTCCAAAGTTAATACGACAATTATTTCATTTATAATATAACATTGAAAATAATCAATTCGTTGATGTATAAAATTTCTACAATTTTGAATCGAAGAGGCATAAGTTCATTTGATGCGTTACATGTGTGAGAGAATATTGTGGAGTCATTATTCTTTTCTTTTTTTTTCTTTTTATTATCATTTATTCATACTGGGAAATTTATTCAAGATTTTCCACAAGATTGCAATGCATCCAAATCAGTCCCATATATGCTTCTGTGCGATGATTATTAAATCGGGGTCATTGGTAGGGTAAACGTCATTATGAATAAAATCTTTGTTTTTTGTTTTTCGTTATGATGATATTTTAAATGAACTTTGTGCGAGGTACGTTAATATTTGAAACTGAAAGAATGTATATTACATTGTGACGAAAACATGTCATTAGTGCCGGACTGAAATGGCGCGTTGCCGATCTATTGCGGTTATTTAAATATAGAACTCTGCCAGAAAATTTCCCATATTTTTCCGAAGCTCGTATATCTTAGAAAAATTTTCATTACAGAAGTATAGGTGGTTTACTTATTATTTGTTTTCGTTATTTATTTATTTTTTTTTATTTTTATTTTTATTTTTTCTCCTTTTTTTGTACCACCTAGATAAAAATTAAAAACGACTTATATGCAATCAACAAAGTATAAAATATATAATAACGTATTTACAATATATTAATATTAGGTTTATTGTATTACATGATAGTGCTGCAGAGCCGACTGTCTGTGTCACGGTTTTGATCCACGTCTAAATCTTTCTTGTCAATGTCTGGATTTGTAAGAAATCTGCCAACAATTTGATATCAACACATCTGTACAGATTATAATAGATAATGGGGGAAAAAAAAAAAAAAAAATTAAAAAAAAAAAAATTATTTCTCACATTCTGTCAACGTTTTGTATGTTACATATACAATTTTCAATCGCAATTTACTTATTGAGCATTAGTATTAATTAATAAATTAATTAATCACACATAGGTAAACTATTTTTTAATTCTTGTGTGCACAATGTAAATGATTAAACATCACGTTCAGTATAGGTATACAATCGTATAGAAATTATTTGCGGGCTGTATAGTATTACTAAAATCAATGATTGTGAAAAGAAAAAGAAAATATATATACATAAGCATTATATTAAATAGAAATTTATTGAATCAAATAAAATATTTGTATATAGAAAACGGAAACTAGAAATCGTTTTATTGTTACAACTTGGTTTGCTTTTTTGAGAAAAAAAAATCATTTTCAGTTCATCATTGGCATAAAAATAGTACATTACGATCGTAAAATTTCAATGATTTCAATGATTTCAATTCGATGATAATTGAACTGTAGGATGTATATATATATATATATGTATTACAGGTACATAATATACTTTTAATGCAGTTACTCAAGTATTTTTTTTTTTTTTACTTTTTCTTATGTATTTATAGATGTATGGATGCAATTTTGTGAAATTTATGAACATTTGAATTGATATTTAAAATGAACAGATATATACGTGATGACTTAAAATTGTCACATGATTTTCACCATCTTAAATATTAAGTTTAGAGGGAGAACACTGAACACAGACAGTTTGGATTTGTATTTTGTACTTTACATTTTGGGGGAGGGCTGTGATATACTTGGTGCTGTAATATATCTCTATTTTAATATTTTACACCTTAATATTGTATATGACATTAATGCATTACCGATAGTATTCTTTTTTCTTTTTTCTTTCTATTTTCTTATCCTCATTTTTTTTTCTCTTCGTTTAATCAGACTTACGGTTTGATGAAATGATATTTCCCGAAAAGCCAAGTTCTCGCATCGAAATTTTTCATCCATTTACTGAACACCTGAGTATGTATTTACGTATGTATGTGTATTTATTTAATTATTTAAGCTGGAAATGACTTCGAATCATAAATAAATACTCAACATAAGAAATTGACTCGAATTAAATTATATTACTTCAATTTTACCAAAGTTATTTAAATAAGATGAAACTTGGCTTTGCTGGTCTGTCATACGTCAAGCAAGCTAGACGTACCTAATCGTGATTGCAATAGATCAATGTTGATTTACGGTATGTAAATATCAATTTGTATGTATGTCAGTTGGTATTAGTACACCGTGCTTACACTCTAAATTTACAAATTACATTTCTAATTATATATTACAATATAATATAGATAGGCATCCAGATAGCTTTTTCAGAACTTAAAACCAGCTAGCGCATAATAAAGGTACAATTAACCACCGCACTCAGATCTCGTTTGTTTTTCTTTTATAATCAAAAATTCATCGCTTTCTTAGACTTTAAATTTCAATTTGTTTGTTTTCTATTTTTCTTTTCCTTTTTTTTTTTGGATTTAATTCGTGGGCTAGCGATAGCAAGATTCATCGTCAGGACCAAGCATGTGATTATTCACACACTGGTGCTATCTGGGATTTACGATTTACTTATAATCATAATCATAATAATAATAATAATAATAAGATTAAGAATAAAATAATATTAATATTAATAATAATAATAATAATAATAATAATAATAATATATTATAACATTGCAGTCTTACAGTGAGCCAATAAAATCGATGGCAACGATTCATTATTTCGATTATAGATTAATCCTTGATTTGCCCTTTATTAGAACATTATTACTATTTATCTTCTTATCGCAGCATGATGGCGTTCACTTTGAACTGTTAAACAGACAAGCATGGATCGTATTTAGAAAAAGTGTTTTGGTACCTGTGTTTCAAAGTCAGAGCGTAATGCGGACGTGAAAGCTTATGAAAAATTTAGCCAATTATTTACAAATAAGATTTATCATAAAATAGTTTATACGTAAATTGCCAACTGCGAGATATATCTATGTGTATATACATACGTATAGTATGTACTGTAAAGTATATCTATTTACGGGAACGAATTTTTTTTTGTTCAATTAGGTGTTACGTTGAGATTTTCTCCGATTTTTTTTCTCGAAAAGAAATACTTTCACAAATTATACACATACCCTAGTCGACACTGTGTTGAAACAAATTACCTAGGACCTAGATGACGACAATTTATTAATAATTATTTTTCTTTTTCTTTTCTTTTTTCACCTTAGGTATATCTTACTTTCATAAAACGTATATTTTATCTGTGATTTCTGATTTATCATCTCAACGTGCATGTGTGCCAGTTTACTTTTATTATTTACTATATATTTTCGTTATCGCCTTTATGATCCACATATATCAGTATATCATTTTCTATTATAAAACTGAACGCTTTGATTATTGCTATCCAATTTGCGATTCAAATATCTAACAAGCAGCAGATGTGATATACGCTATTTTATGGGAAAGGGTCATTGGTTCTCATATATTTGAGGTATTTATCGGTCATAGTAATCCAATCGTAGTTTTGAATGAGTAGTGCGTTAGCAAGTTCACTTTTCCGTAAACGTGACAATATTCGTTCATCGTAAAACATCTCACATACATAAGATTTGAAAACTAAGCATACCCTCGAGTCGAAGAGATATACATGTAATGGCAATTTTACGCAGTCACGGATCTTTCAGCTCTGTACATTTACGGAGGGGTGTCTGAGTTCATTTCAGATATCCAAAAATAATTTCTTTCTTGGAGGGTAACGCGTTGCTGTGAGAATTAGAACCACATATTTCTCTCTATACTCCGACATTGTGCTGTGTGTTGGTTTGTAGAGTGAGATGATCTTCTTGGAGGGTCTTAAGCAATTCCTTTTCCTCATTGTGCTCAGCCTGGACGAAAAAGAACGAGAAAATAAAAGAAATTGAAGAAAACACGCTAAACGTTGATTACCTACATGCTATCCGATCAAGTTTAAAATTCACATGCTCACCTGTAGCTGAGTAAAGTCTTCCCGATAAGCCTGCATAGCAGGGAAGTCCAATTCACGTTTCAACACATTCAATCGCGATTCTGTCAATGCCATGGTTTTCGCCAGTTGAAATTGTGACCTTCGTAAACCTTCGTTGACAGCTTTCTGTAACAATGAATGAAAAGAAATGAGGCGCTAAGTTACAAAAATCATTATTTTTCATTTTCTAGCTGCGATATTGTGATGTGATGCGATACTCACATCGCTAGCTGTAAATTGGTTAACGTTTGCCTCGTCAATGGTGTCTGAAACAACAAATTTTGAAAAAATTTCTCAGTAAAATATGAGTAAAAAAATCTATTCATCTTTTTTACTTTCTGCATATTACATGCCTTCACGGACCACTTTAGGAGCGGTACGATTCTATTAGCTAACTGTCAGGCGTTCGTTTAGTTGTAGCTCTACGTCTGGACAGCATTTGTAGCTATTGTCAAATTATCGAAACAATAATTTTGTCAGCATTTCGGGACCTGGATGCAAGAGCGATCTTCTCTTGTGATCATAAATCGACGAAATGTTCAAAAAATTGCGGACAAATCAAGGTGAATTTTCTTTTTCATCTATGAAACTAAAATTCGGGACCTTTTGAATGAATTTTCTTGAAATTCTTCATCAGAAGCTTTCATCGTGGACTATTCAGGAAAAGAATCACAAATGATTGATTATATTTTGAAAAATCTGGAAAAATAAGAGAATTAAACATTTCCATTATAGGTATTATAGATTACAGAAAAAAATTGAGGAAATCAGAATTTCTCTTTTAAACCATAAAAACACATGTAAATAAAGCCTTCTTTCCAAGTTCGTCTCAGATCCAGGTCCCGATCAGACGCGTAAAGTTAAATGAGTATTATTTAACAATGAAAATATATGAAACTTACTTCCATTATACATGACAGACTGTAGGTCTTGGTAAGTCTTCAATAAATCTACAAACATGCCAGATATAATACGGGTTAGCGGTAGTCATCTCTTGAAACAACAAATCAGTATGTTTATTTTATTCTCATTTTGTTTTTTTGTTTTTAAAGAAGAAGAAATTAGAGCAGAACTGATACTGCACAAAACACATTCAGATGATTTCAGATTTGCTTCAGGTACAACGGACGATAGTATATTATTATTGAAGGTAGTTGTTGTTTTTTGGTTGGTAGGAACATTGATTGGAGATTGGTGCTACAGTGTTGTGTACGTGCGTTCATTATTATCTTTATTATTATCATTATTATTATTTTTTCGTTTTTTTTTTTTACGTGACACTACTGATGATGAAGTACCTGGGTCAGCGTCCAGGCTTCGGCTCAGCATTGCTTCCCGAAGACCCTCATCGAGTTCATCATTATCGTCTTCAATTTGTTGAACGGAATCGGATGAATTCAACAAACGGACGGTATCAAAACCTCGGTAAACGTCCATTGATTCTTCCAAACGAGAACTGCCGCTTTCCTCCTCCACTCCTTTAAAATCATCAATCGATATACCAGTAGCTTGATTCTCTTCTGTATCAACTTTAAGACGACTGCAGCTTTCTTCAACGCCTAAATCATCCGAACTTGAAATCGGACTGCTCTTAACAAAACCATCGATATCTAATGGCTCTGATGTGCTACCATAATATATTATACCATTACTAGTACCCTTCTCTTCACCATTCGATAAGAAATTATTCCCAATCTCGATAGGCTTTCTTTTCGATATCATAGTACCAGATGAAAATTCTTCGTTTATACTTCTCGATCTTTTGCGAGCGTTAAAACGAGTCCCGTTAACCGTTCCGATACCTTTAACGAAGTTATTCGCCTTCGTTGTATTGACAATTCTAGACGGCAGCACGCGATCCCGAATTCCAGCTTCTTCGCAGGTGGAAGATACCCTCGTGTCCGTTCGAGGAGATGCGGTCGCGCTTTTGTTGGACATTTGCTTTATGTACCTTCTCTCTTTATCCTGGAAATTTTGGGAGGCTCTTTTACGACCGTATCGCTTTTCCTGTAAACTGTTGTTAGACGGTTTATATACCGATGACACAACGTTGCCGAGGTTTGAACAAGCCGCTGAATTCTTTCCGTAAATTTCTTCGGTTTCAGTAGCGATCGGTTTTTCGTCTATGCTCGAATCCTCGTCTACCACGTCGTTTGTTATCTCCAGATTTTCTGTCTTTATAGGAAACCTTGCTCCCCCGCCGTTGCTCATTTCGGTATACATTTTTCTATACGATTTCGTAAACGATGGTCCGGCTATAGCGACGTTGTTATTATCTCGGAGTGTTTTCATCTGGCCTAAAGATTCGCTGTTTAATATCGAGTTCCTTCTTTCGTCACGCTCCGAATTCTTCTGATGGGAACTATTGTCCGGCGGCGATTTACAAATCGTTGATTTTATACCGACCTTATGTGCCTGGATAGAGGCAGGTGGCAAACCGTGAGAATACATCGCTGCTTTGAGGTATTGATTATCCGGTAATGGCGAAGGCGACGACCGATCATCGAGCACGGATGGCAACGACAAATCCATTACTAAATGCGTTATAGCATCTTCGAGCTGCACAGGGTCTTCTACCGTCGCTTTTGGATCTATTTGTTGATTATTTGGTGCCTGTGAATCGATGAAAGAATCATATACGTTTAGCGATTGTAAAACAGCTTAAGAAAAGGATATATTTTTGTTTTTGTTTTTTTTGTTTTTTTTTCCAATTTTGGAAAATCAAATACTAAACTTACCATTAATGGCGGCGAACTGGACGTTGTGATCATGGCTTTGGTAGGACCGGAGATAATGGCTGAAAATCTTTCTTTCATTTCTCTGACCAGCTTCGTGCCTTCTTTTTCCCTATTTTATAACCGACAAGAATGAATTTTACGAATTTAGATTGTTGTTTTTTTTTATAATTTTCAAACCCTATTCAGGGCTTCAGGGATTCTCATTATTACTATTATTATTATTATTTTACTTCAGAAACAGGCGTTTATACTTACGACACCAGGGTGTTGACGCAAACAAAGGACTCAACGGTTTGGGTATCTTTGTCGAATTCAAGGTAACCATGGGTACGAAGGTAGATGAATTGCCCAGTTTTCGATAGAAGCCTGTAACACGACGAGCCGAATCCCTCGCCCCTGTCGTACACTTCGTAAAAAGAGAGAAGAAAATAATTTAAAAAAAAAAACTCGTTTTTTTTTCTTGTTTTTTTTTGTTTTTTTTTTATGTGGATTTCAAAGCTTTCGGTAATTTATCTATCATTTTTCTATTTTTTTTATATATCGTGAGACTCACTTTGCCGCAGGGCTACTATGGTCCATCTAACATCCTCCTTGTGCATGAACTGGAAAGCGCTGAGTCCCGATACTTCCTCCGTCATGTAACCAGCTACTACGGATATCCTGTGATCGCAGAATATTATCCTTCCGTCGATTAGGTGACGAGTAACGTACTCGTCCTTTGTAGCCTCGAGCAGAGACAGTTCTGTTATAGTCCTTCTCTTAACCAGTCTTGCTACTCCAACAAATACGATGTCATTCGCAGTCGCGTTGTTTTCTGATAAAATCATTCAACATTTATTTATTAATCACAACAGCTACAAGTATCCGCAAATGAATAAATAAATAAAGAAGTATAAAGTTAGTCTCGTATGATATCGTAAAATTTCTATTGCCTCTGTGCGTCGATCGACTCGAGTTCGATTCTTGACTGGTGCAGGCGAAGGCCATCCTCAAGAGCCCAGAGATTTGCAAATGTTCGAACTGCCCGTGTTCCCTTTTGTTTAAAGCTTTTTGGGACATTCTTATGTTGAAACTTCGCCGCTGTTGGGTGAAATTCTTCTCGATTCCATGTATTCCAGGCGGCGCAGGCTCTTCCAAAGAGTTTGAATTATCCTCTGTCGTAGAGACGGAGACGGTGGTAGAGGCTGAATTTTGGAAACCATCGGGTAGCAGGTTGCGCCGTAATTCTTCATGGTCGTCTTGACATACGAAGCTGTATAAAGATTGGCCGAGCAGCTCGAGCTGTAACGTATCGAAATAATTATTGAAAAATAATTTTCAAAAATAAAGGAACAAAGTGGGAAAGGGAAGGGAAAAAACTCTCAACTTCCCACGAAACGAAATCTTTCCGTATATCCAGATACACTTGCGAATTGAAGATTTTCGCGTGAGCGGTTCGGTATATAGATATTACGGCTCGTGGTACCGCGCGTGCATGGGATGATGCCTAATTTTCTCTACGGGATCCCTCGTTCATCCACAATACTACTTGATTCTACTTAAAAACAGCACAAACAACCCTCTCTTCTCTCGACCGGGAATCGAACATTCAGAAGCTCGGCGATGCTTACGCGAATAGCCCGTGTCGCGACAACATTAATATATCGAGGTGAGAACGTGCGCGATAAAGGACGTAGAAGGATTGCAGAAAAAGATTAGCCCTTCTCCTTTGTTTCTTTTTTTTTTTTTTTTTTTTAAGATTGAACAAATTTTTTTTTAGTCTCACATTTTCTCTAGCTGAAATTATCAAAGTATTATGGCAATTTCATTTAGTAACTGTATACATGTATAGGGATCTTTGAAGGAGCGAAATTAAGCGAGATAAGAAAAGAAATCAACCCCTTTATATACTAATTGATTAATATCTCGTTTAAAAACAGGTGGTTAGCCCGGATTATAGAAATGTAGTAGTCGGTTCGTGGGCGTGGGCCATCCTTTGCCAGATTTTATTTACGTCACGCGGTGTTTTTCATTCAATTCACGTGTCAACTGCGTGACATTTGATCGCCGTGAAACAAATCGATTTCCCAAATTGGCAGCACCACCACGGTATAAGCAGTCGAAGCAGACAAGAATTAAATCCTGACAATTATGTTGAATAACTATTGCACGAAGTGAGATGTATACCCGCCCACCACTCCGGGGTGCCGCAAGATCCGAGTACCAACGCGTAACATACACATGCCCACATCTACATCCTTCGTAAGCTCAATATAGATCGTAGTTTCCAGCTTCGTAGAAAATTGACGGGGGATATACTATCTGACCGAGCTGACTAGTTACCCTCTTTTTTATCATTTTATTCACTCTTTCTTTCTTCATTTATCGTCTACTTTATTTCTTTTTCTCTACACGTTTCTATCCACACGTGTCCCTCCTCGATTCTAACATCGCGAACAAGCAGCCTGACAACACCCACTCAGGTGCAAATGGAAATATATCGAAAGATGTGCCCCAGTTTTTTATTTCTTATTTTTTATTTTTTATTTTTTATTTTATTGCAAGCGAGGTGACATTTTCAACTGTCAGACCGCTTGACTTTGTACTTCTCCCCGGCTGACTGACTGACGCGATTTCAAAATGGATTCATTCTCGGTTCAAAGTATTCGAAAATGCCTATTCAATGAAAATAATTACAGCTCCGATCGACAGGAATTCAAAGTATATACCGGTCAGGTATCAAACGTGCCGCGATTAATAGGAATATCTTTGTATAAACTGGATCGAGAGAGAACGTGTGTTGATATTCGATTATTCGCACAGCAGGTAGGACGTACGCGAGCTAACTCCCATTGCCAGACAATTCAAGAGCGAATTTGTGTCACGCGTGCGAATAATAATATATGCATAGAGTGAAGCCGAAGCTCCGCGGTGGTTCATTTCAAGCTGGTTCGAAGGTATAATTTGAAAAATAGTAACCGTAACGATGAATGGAGATGGAGAAGAACATAATTGACCGAATGTTTAATCAGAAGTCTATTAATGCGCGTAGATTCCGTGCGAATTCTTGATTCTGCATTTCGATATTTAAAAATAAAACAGAATCCGTCGAGTTGCAGTGGGAAATATGAACTTTCTACTCTACCGGAGAGAGGAATTCGTTCATTGCATTTAGATATATGCTCATATTCCCCTGAGAAGAATCTTGATGCGGTGTAGAATCTCGATAAAGAGAGTTTGTTTGTTGTCTACTCATATAAGTAAGTATATGGGAGATAAAGTACGAGGAGAACCGAGTAAATTCTGATAGAACGTTGCCATGGGAGCCAGGGTTTCAATACATCAGTGCACTTGATCGATACAACAACTATTTCTATCCTGGACCCTGTACTGCAGTCTACTGCACCTATAACGCTGTCATATATTTTCTAATCAATGAAAAAAAAAAAATGCCTGTTGATCCTATATACGAGAAATGTATGGCTAAGTATCGCAAGTTATACACGGGCCAGATATATACACACGAGGAATTTTCTATCCGCTCGGCTGAGCGTGGTTCCAGGTTGAGACCGTGACCAGTTCCGAAACGGAGAAGGTAAAAGTTATCGGGATCGTGATATGGGTTTAATAAAATTCAGAAACAAAATAATGATTCACCTGTGCGTGGCCGAGCTGATGTTCGACGGACCGACTAATGTAGACGATTTTTCCGTTCGCTGTGACCACGAAGAAGAATCCATCGTTTGCGATCACGTTCTGTCGAGTAATTTATACAGTGATATCAAGAATCTAATTATACGTATTATGGGGTTGACGATGATATTTGTTACTCTTTTGTCTGATGAATATCACAGCTCGTGTTTTACTTTTACTCGTTTGTTACTTTATCGTGAATTTTCACGGAATGGAAACTGGGCGATTAATTAATAACCAAGGCTGAGGGAAGACTTACATCCATAATGAACTGCTCGAGGTCGAAGTCGTAATGTTGAGGTAAAAAGCTTTCCAATCCTGGGCCCAGAGCTATGACGAAAAAAAAGAGATTGAGTTCATTCAAGCTTACGCAGTCGGGAGTATTTCGACTCGTTTTTTTCTCCCGTATTGAATACGTGCTAGTGGTGTAACTAGTTCCAAAAGGTTTGTCCAGTACACGAAACTTCGTTCTAGTCCGAGATTTCTCATAGCATGTTTCCTCGTTATTCCAAGCTCGGTGGAATTTCAATCGTACCGGTCAAAGTAGGTACACGATTATTATTAGGTTTTGCGATTACGTATTTCAATCTGCCCTGACGCCTAGGTTACATACATACATGTACGTTTCATCGCACAAGGTCGTATTATACGGGCAGAGTTGCTCTCCCAGAGATTATATGGAACCGTGCGCGTATGCTGCTTCATACGCGTGCGTATCGATCGACGCGATATATTTACGCCGTAGCTGCGTATATATATATAATATATATATATATATATATTTATTATCATACATATATGTATACGTGTGTTTAAGAGGGTCGAAAATCTCAGTCTCTTATTTCTTCTTAAAAACAATGAAATAACAATCATATTTCTGCACTCAAATCTTCATTGATGATGATAAGAACACGTTTTTTTGCTTTTCCATCATCTTCGGTCACATCGGGACTGTCCGATGAAATTCAAACGTCTTTTTATCACAAATATCCAAGATAGGAGTAAAAATTCTAAAGAAAATAAAAACGAGCCCCAAATCCTCCCTAATTTCCTCCATCATTTCATTTACTTCGTTAAGTGATAAGAAAAAAGAAGAAAAAAAAATGTTAATACCGCGAGCAAGGGCACGTGCCTGCAGATTGTTATCAGCCAGTTATCTTTACCTTTCCAGGGTACGAAAATATTAAAAGCCTCCAGCGTTCTTGGAGGAAAATCATCAAGAATAAATCAAGGTCTTACTGTATTCGCTTCGCAGGAATGCCGCTGCAAGTCGAAGAATCGAAGTCTTGTCCATCCGTCTCGAACTTCCTGCTACAGCTGGTATCAGAGCAGCCATCGCCGAGATGTTGGCATTCAGGTTATCTCGACGTTGTTTCTCCGCCATGTTGCGGGAGGCTCTGGGGTTGCTGAAACAAGAAAGAAGAAAAAACGAAAATAAAAAAAATTAATTTTGGTTTTATTTTTTTTTTGCTTTTCAAATCATCGTCAAAATAATTCATATACAGTCATTATTTACTAAGAGATATTTATCGTCAAGTTGCGTCACACCATGTAAAGATATACATATATGCCACATAGAGAGAGAGAGAGAGAGAGAGAGAGAGAGAGAGAGAGAGATAATATCCACTCTAAATTCTGAATCATTTAACTTGTTTACGAGATCGTAAATAATAATAATAATAATAATAATAATAATAATAATAATAATAATAATAATAACAACAACAACAACAACAACAACAATGATAATAACAATTGAAAACAGAGTCCAAGTCACGTGTTCCTCGATTCTATTCGAACCTTTGAAATGACGTCCGTTCAAATTGAGAACTAAGCTTCAAAAGGAAAAACCAGCATCGAGTAAACAACGATGTAACCAGAGCTAGGTGGAAGATTTGAATTAAGAAAAAACGGACAAGATCGCTTTTGATTATGCGATTATCCTTTCAATTCTGCTATTGTAGATGCATATAGACGCGGATGGCGTCGATCCTGCTGCATTGCGATTTGGGGATAAAGTGTAGTAATTAATTGCGTATGTGCAGCCTATTAAAAATCGCGTAGATCTCGGTACGTACCATTGCCGCGATGGTTATATACCTCTAGTGAACTCGAGTGAGTCAACAACTAACTTTACTAGCCGTGTGTGTATAAGCGGGATGTTCATGACAGAAATAAGCTCGTGGCGTAGGTCGCAAAGACGAATATATTTAAATATCATGATATATAAGCCCGGCTGTAATTGACCTAACAAATGTCAGCTACGGTCACGATTCGATTACCCCGCTTGTATGCGAAATATCGCGACCGCAACATTTGCGTCAAACGAGGATCTTCTCTTCTGGTTTTTTTTTTCTTTTTTCTTTTTTTCTCACGTTTTATAAGAAAGAAGTAATAATCGTTGTTCGAATTTATTTGATAGTCAATAAAACGCATAAGATGTGAATATGTAAACGATCAGAGGATCGCTGGAATAAAATGAGGCGGAAAATTTTTCGGGTTCTCGGACAACCCGCGGTGGTGAAATATCGAACGGTTTCGTATATTTTACCGATACCAGCTGCCGTACAAAGACGCCAATAAACAACGTTAAATCCTTAGTACGTTAGTCTAATCGCTGCGTATGCTAAAACTGTAAATAGGTCACTCGCCCGCGACGAGTCACCGCGGCGATGTATTAAATGAATAGCCAATCCATATACCGCGAGAACAATTTAATAATCGTCTGCGGTGATATCGATTTATTAATAACCAATCAGAGAAAAATAAAGAATAAAGAAAAAGGGAAAGAAATTATGACCAATATGATAATTTAATCATATATATATATATATATTATATATGAATAAGTTGAAAAAGAAAAGAGAAAGAAACTTCTCGGATTCTATTCCGATGATGTTGTCAGTCGTCGATAGAACGCGCGTTCTCTTTAAAATCCCTTGAGGATATCTGTCCGCGCTATACAGCTACGTACGCGTCACTGTCTGGCATCGACCGGCCGTATCTACTGTTTGTATTAAATAGCCGAACTGTCTGCCTTCTGACGCGCTCGGTTCTGCCTACGAAGTAGGCTCGGTAGGCATTGATCGGACCGAATTTTGCTCGACAAGGTACCGCGCCGTAAAGAATAGGTCTTTGACTACTGAGGCTGCGATACGGCCTTACGTCTGTTGCCATTTCTACTGTTTTTTCTCGCTAAGGTAGTCTCGAAGGAGCTCGTTTCTCGTCTCTGTAGGATAATGTTTGACGTTTCGCGTAGAATTTCGTATAAAAAAAGCGAAGTCGGTTTTTCTATGGATAAAAATTTCGTTAGGTTGAATAAGCCAGTGAAAATAAACCGCGTTAAACGAGACTATTCGTTAATAATAATAAAAACTCCCGACGAATCCGCGATCAGACCCGTTTTATCACTTCGGGAGACGACCTCCCGGTCATCAATTGATACACGTGTCTCAAGTGCAGCGTTAAAGAATAAGAAAAAATGAATATAATCAATGATAAACGAGCTTCGGCGATTAGTAATAAACCTATATATGCATAAACTCGCGAATACAGTTTCCAATTCGTGTATATACGTATATGATAAAGTTCTTCTGCTGGGGTAAAAATAGCCCGTTGTTTCTTACGATGATACGATAAATATTGATGATTCTTCCAATACTCTTCTTGATTTAATTAGTTGAAAAATAATTTAAGACAAAAACCTTAACGGGGAGGGGGGGGGGGGGGGGGGGGGGGGCTATATCGATGACTTGATTAAAATCGCAGTTTTTGAATTAAAAAGAAAGCTACTCCCGTCGGTTTGCGCTTTCTGATAATGAAAATATTTGATCAAAATAAAATAATCGATTTAGTTAATATTCTCCGATGTTTCGGGCGAGGATCAAACGAATCCGGCGTAGCAACCCTAAGCTCGTTTATTGAGTGCCAGACCTCGGGGTAGGGGTATGAGACGGCGTCGAGACGTCGGGTAGGTCGTGGCGCGGCTCGATCCGTTCAAACTACCCAAGTAGGTATAGATACCTATATATATATAGGTATATCGTCTCAACGTGCCCACGCCTCCGCCAAATCCCAAACCCCAAACCTCCTTTCAACCTCGACTCGCCCTTAACCAAGGACTCGCCGAGGAGCGCTCGAAGGGCAAAAGTCGTCGCGACCATATATATATATATATATATATTTAATATATATACATATATATATATGGTATATATATATATAGAGAGAGAGAGAGAGAGAGAGAGGGCGGAGTAGAAGTCAACTCGGTCGATATTTAACCGTCTACGTAGGTATATACTTATATACTGCTACACCCACTACGAGTTCAAGGTTAGGACTCTGTCGCAGACACGACGACAGAGGACGAGACGTTTTTATTTTAAACTCTATTAGCTAATCGCTTATTTTCGATTAGCTAAATTAGTCATTTAATTAATTGAACTCATTGTCAGAGATATTTTTTTCGACACCGGACTCGAAAGGTACTGTTAAAGATCTCATAGAATTTCACAGGATTTCGTACGAGTTATGTTATCAGATTTTTACGAGGAATTTATATACGATTATTACAGGACTTTCAGGACCGGAATAAACGTCGACTTTGAATATCGTGTTCACATTCTTTCTTTCTCGTTTGAATATGCTTTACATAAATGAAACGAAAGTCCGCGAATACGTGGGAAAAATTGCGTGAAATAATTCCAGGTCTTAGGACTGAGTGTGTGTAAAAAAATTTGCCAACGATCATATCGTGTCCTTGGGGAGAAAATTTTCTACCGATTTCTAACACAGCTGAATTCGCAGTTAATTGCAAACAGTTCCCCCCCCCCCCCCCCCCCCCCCCGCCCCGGCCAAAGTAAATGAACCTGGGATAGATTTAGTCACGGTAGCTTAAACCTTAAGCGACAAACTAACCAACCAACCCTGACGAGCGTTTCGTCAGTGAAAATTTCTAAGCGAAATACAGACGCGCGATTTATCGACCGTTATGAGCGTGCAGACGAAGCTGTTCCATAATGGCGGCGAGTTTTCGTCCCTCTGTCGCAGGACACGTGAAGGAAAATAGAAAACAATTTGAAAATCGGTGTGAACAATACAACGGAAGAATTGAACGAACGTCTGTTGAAATCATCGAGAAGTGCCTATAATTTAATTTCATATAATTTTCAGATAGATATTATTAATCGTCTCGAACGCAGAGAGTCTGCTTTTGCGAAAAAATATATATATATGTGTATGTGCAAAATGCATTTGATTTGGGAACCGCTGCATATTCCGGGTGGCGTCGAAGCAGGCCTGCCTCACTGCAGAGCCGAGTGAGCCTTTCGCATCCCAAACCTGAGGGTCATCGGCCTCCCTCTCCCCACCGCCGACATAACATCCGAAAGCCGTTCACTCCTCCGTCTCTGTCGCCCTCCGGCTTTACCACCTCTTGCCAAAACCCGACGCGACGCGATACCCTCGCCAAGCTCACCCTCGCTGTTGTCGGCTGAGAAATTCAAGGGTTGCCAAAGGTGACCTTCAAACCCTTCTCCTATCCCGCGTCGGTGGCCTTAACCAGCCACTACTACACCCAAACTCATCGGCTGCTCGCCTCCACCTCCGACCGTCTGGTTCGAACGGCACGTGTGTTGGTTACTCGCGTGCGTGAGAAGGATTCGAGGAGAGAGTCGAGATTGGCGTGGAGAGTTGAATTTCGTTTCTATTCATTTATTTCGCGAATTCTCGTCGTTGATATAAGAAAGAGAAGAGAAGAGAAGAGAAGAGAAGAGAAGAGTAGCGTAGAGGTGGGCGTCTGAATTATCTGATTGACTCTGCGCGGTAATAAGAGAAAATTGGAAAAGTAATTTATCTACTTGTTCTGTTTGCTTTTGCCTTTGCCTTGCTGATCCATCAAATGTCCTATTATACACGTATAGCTGCTAGCCTGTCTTATTAACCTCCGCTTAGACCCATTCTGTCTCCTTTTAAACTTTGGCAAATCGAAAAGAGATACGTATTTCTATTCTATGAAGTGCGTACGAAGATCTGAACGGCGCGGCGTCGTGTATATAGATATCATAATTCTCCGGGGAAACGAGGGTACCGCGATGCAGCATCGATAGTAACGCGTAAATCAGACAGGAAATGCACACGCATACTACAAGCTGCTACTCTATACACACGGACGAGTAGCTGCTATCCGAAGTAAGGGAGCGTTGAACCGAGCGAATAGATCTACGAATGTTTCTTCGTCGAGTATAATGAGACCCTCTATGTGACATATGTGATTGAAAAAAAGTGATTTTTTTTTCCTAAAAATTGAAAAAGATTACGATTTGATGAACGTTAACATGCGTTTGGTTCGTAGAAATAGACTCTGACCGATGTGTTTATCCGTTTGAAAACGATGAAATTTTATTTTTCTTCAACGTTGGTCCTATTTAAATGATTGGTTGAAAAACCGTGGCTCTTTAGAGCACTTGCCTTCTAGAATTGTATGTCGCAATAGTCCAATTAGCATTCCTGAAGATCGCGTCACTCCTTAATATGTCATATTTTTTTACATAAGCCTACAGCCGCAGAGTCTGCTTCTGTTAGTTGGTCGAAGAAAATATGATTTTATGATATTCGAAAGAAACAACTGTCTAGACATTTTCGCTTTTCGCATCAAAAAAAAAAAAAAAGAAGAAATTTAGGGTGGAAATGTAAAACCTCTACGAATGAAGGGGTCATTTTCGACTCTCACGATCTTGGCTATATAGTCTATAAATATAGGCACTTATCTGTAGTGTACAACGGCACGGTCGTGGTATACGTGGTACAAATCACTGCGTAAACATCTCCATTAAATGTATATTTGCATTCAGATTTATACGAGCTTAGATCGAGGAATAAGAGGAGGTGCGGAGGAGCCGCGTTTCATTCAGCGAATTTATACCGTCGCTATATAGCCTCGTAACTCGTTACGAAAACTTATCGTATTACGCACTGCGAACAACTGGGCGTATATGCGTATATAGGTACATACATACATCTATACGTATATGTATATTTAATTGTATATATTGCGACGCGGTATGTACTGTCATCGGGGGAATATGTAATCATCTTATATCTATATGATGTACGAACAATCGAATAAATCAAATCCATATAGGTATAAATCTTTCATCGATTCAGCCAATATCTATAATATATCGTAAAAGTAATTTCGCGATAAATTTTCCAAGATTTAACAGCCTCCTCCTCCTCCTCCTCCTCCTCCCAGCTATTTTTCAATAAGACGTAACCGTGTTCCTAGAATCGCGTTAAGCGCAGACTACGAAGGTCAGGTATTGAAAACTGCCCGTGCTCGTTTACTTCTGCCGTTATAACTTTTCTAGACGAAAATAGTAGATAGATTGAGGGAAAAATTTGTCTGAATACAAAAAGTTGAGGGGATAAATTAACGAGGAGTATCTCTGGCTAGCAATACTGACGCTTGAAATTCGAACTTCGACTAGTTTACGCCTAGAGATGTTTACAGGAGTTATATGATATATCAACCCCGACTCGAGTAGGTAAATTCGAGAAACCTATATATCCAAGTAATGGAGAGAAGGATTTATCTTGAATTTAACCCGCGGATCTTCTCGATCTATCTTATTACACATCCTACTGGTGAAGGGGGCCGAGTAGAGGTTTAAAAATCCCGGAGGGGTAAGAATTCCGAATTTGAATATTACCGAATCATAGTTTTTAGAAATTGACGTGAATTTTCTAGTATCACAATTAGTGTATACCTGGAATCCATGAAAGAATAATTATATTAAATACGTAAGAGGAACTTTTCCATATCATATACTGAATATGATTATACGCGTGAGACTTCGGCCAAATTGAAATTATAAAAAAAAGAGGAAAGAAACAGAATCTGTATCATCGTAGGACATAAGAAGATTAAAACTAAATATGAGTGTAACGTAGACCGGACGAAATAAAACGAGAGAGAGAGAAAAAAGACTAATTGAAAAAAAAAAAAAAGAAAAAAACTATAGAAAAATGAAGAACAAGAACAAAAAAAAAGTCCAGAAACGGACATTCCGTGGGGAATGAGTAATGAACCGGAGCGTGTATGACGCACCCTGAAGTCTGGCAACGAGGATGATCGTCGAATCTAAGAAGGTCAAACGGTGGTTATAACGGCTAGTGCTTTCTTGATGCAGTAGCATCTCAGCTCAAGTGCAATCTGTATTATAACGTTGAGGTAGGCCTTAGAGCTGAACGGCGATGAGGACTGCGGCCGTTCGTACGTTCGTTCGTTTGGCAGACGTTATAATGACAGCTTTGAAGTGGCAAATTGAATCGGCCAACAGAGAAGTATGTAGAACGAGGGAAGGGAAGGGAAGAGAAGGGTAAAACCGACGAGAGAAACGTGTCGTATGTACTTAATCGCGTACGCAAATTGGCTGCAGGGACTAATAACGGTACACACGGCTATCATATCGTCCGTTACAATTGGCGCGTATGCGACGAACGTCGGCAATGATACATACGGGGTGATTCAGATTGAGCGGGATATATTTTGTTTTCTGAGGGTAGATTCCTCGCCAAAATCTAAGACTAAATTTCCTTCACCGGAAATTCGAGGGACCGGTAGTTTACGAGCTACGGAAGATCTTAGTCGACCAATTGCGGAGCGTATAGGTCGCAAAGCCAGGGCACTGCGCAACTTCCGCTTATGCTCGGCCCTGTCAGCGTCACCTATATGTTCCGCGATTGGTCAACCAAGATCTTGCATAGCTCGGAAACTATTGGGCCCTCGAATTTTTGGTAAAGGAAATTCAGTCTTAGAATTTTACGAGGAATCTCAGAGTTTCATATGTTGACCGTAAAATTGTTGAAAAAAAAAAGTTGTGGACAATTCTGTAGTCTTTAAGAAAAACTGAGAAAACGAAATATTTCATTTCGCAGTATGATATTTGTCAAAATTTTTCTTAATGACGCTCGTATTTTAAATTAACCGAATAGCTATAGCTATAGAGAACTAGATCTATTTCTTTTTCCAGCAGCTGGCAGCTGGACTGAACTGGAATTGTTTGATGAGTCAGATCTATACTTATATGGTATCCACTATTCAATGCGAAGCTACATTCGAAGAATCGGTATACGTATATAGCAGATATGAAAGTAGCTGCGGATCTATAAAACAAAGAGAAAAAAGCATGTACTAGGTACGAAGTTTACACAAGATATATCGAACGCGTTTATAAGTATTCTCTTCATTACGCCGTTGCTTTAGGGTAGATAAATTGTACGATGTTATAACAACATATATGCACCTTGTGTCATATCCCTCTAATTCAGGGATGAATTCTTGTGTCCTATAAAGACAGAAGACCATAACTATACGATATAGCAGGTATATTTAATGCTGTAACAAAGAGCGAAGAAGAAATTCGTGACAGGAAATATAATAACGACCCGGATGACAGATGGCGATTAATTATCATCCAAGAGACCATGTATAATATCTCGTAAGTGACTCGGCTTCGTAAAACTGTATGTAATCTTAGTAAATCTGATAATATTTGTCTTCTGTATCTCTAAGACGTATCCAGGTGCGTTAAGGTACACGAGAACGACTTTCCCTGTAATCAAGGGTGAAATATTGACATAAAAATCTGACCTAATTACCTACAGGATTTATTTTTATTTATTTGGAGTTCGGGGGTGGCTGGGTAAAAATTTGTTTGTAAAATTGTAGACGTACTTATGGATTTATTTAGTTGTAGGTATACCTATAGGGAAGCTTGCGGTGTATACTTTGAAGCTTTGTGCTACATAGAGCTTGGTTAGTTATGGTATATTATGTAATATGGGAAATAGCTAATGTAATAAGGTTTACCTCAAAGGATTGCGAGATACTCCTTTATCTATATGTATAGCACATATGTATTATATATTATATGATATCACATGTGATTATAATATGGCGATACAGGCGTGAGAGATTAGTAATCGTAATCGTGACATGAGTGTATGAAAAAATGAGAATTTTCAAAAGAGTAAAGGAAGGAAGGAAAAAAAGTGAGAAGAGAACATTTTTCGCAACAGTCTCGTGGTCGCGATGTAGCAAACCTACGACAATAGAAGACTGGTTACTCAACGTCCGCGATATGGTTATATTTGACGCAGTTTCTAAACGGATAACGCCCGCGTTATCTCGGGTACTCGGCTCGCTGTTTGATAAACTGGGGAATCGAGGGGAAATTTTTTAGACGAGGTCGTGTAGGCGAGGACTCGTATGGAAAAGAGGGAAAGAGGGCGCTGAGCGATACGCGAAAGCGACCTCCATTCATTTCGGAACTCTGTGATTTCTGAATGGCGGTGGTAGAACGTACGCGAGTCGAGTCACGCCTCGCTCAATATATAAGAGAACCGCGAATCTTGTAAAAAGATATTAATTTAGAGAAAATAAATATATATATATTTCGTTCAATCTCAGATAATGATATTTTTTCTTCATGTTTTAATATCACGCATTAAATAAGAAAAATATTTCGAATTCGATCTGATGAAATTTTGAATACATTCGATTAGGAGAGACGTCGTTGTTGATCACCACTGCAGATTCTGTCTACGGTAATTAGGAGAGGAAAATTATTTCTCATTGATTGATCGTAAATATCGAAAGACCATCTCGTATATATACAGTTTCGAATGTCGTATCAATATATGCCGATATCAGTTGCGATAATTACGGTTTTCTCTTCACATATATGCAATTCAATGTATACGAGCTGATACCAAGGCCACGTATGTCATCGGAATTGGATGAACAGCTGCGGATCAAGGATATGAGAAATGATTAGTGAAATATAATTACACGTGCAGACGCACTAATAACTATACGGAGATATTTAATCAGATGCTTATATAAAAATTTTTATAAATTAAATCCAATTGATAATTAACGGTATAAAATTTTTTAACGGAGAAGTTCATCTCTTGTGGTCAATGGTCAAACATCGATATAAAAATCTGAGTTAATTAGAGAATTTTTTGAATTTTATTTCGAGCAGATTTTGGGGAATGTGCCGATTAAAATTAGTTCAGATCCCAAATCACGAACACCTCAACGTGTATATCGCATACGTTGGCTGATCGATCGATTTCAACTGGCGGCGAAGAATCTGGAATCAATTTTCGAATCGTGCGTGTACTACGTACATCCTATACGTAATATCTGGTGCATCGTAGCACAGATTACGTCATATTTATAATATATCGTTAGCGACCTTGATAACAGCTGACATTTTAATCCTGTTAAGGAGAACTGATCAGTTTAGTTACTCCAAGGACACACCCGGGATTTAGACCGGTGGCCGAGACTCTGAAAACTGGTTGATCAACGGTTTTGAAATTTCGTCTCTCACGAATGAGACACGACTAAAAATCTCCATAGCCGCAACTGTGTGTGGATATAGGAGGTGAAAGACAGGCAAAGTATACAGCCGCTGCATAATTATACTGTAACTACTTACATAAGTCATTTAGTGGTCAGTATATCAATAAAGAGATCCTCGTAGAGACAAGGAGGAAATAAGAAGAAGAGAAAAGAATAGAAAAATCCCAATAATTACTAAACCAACTGAAACTGAATCTCGCATTTCAAACGCTGTTTGACTGTGGTCCGCGAAAACTTATAGACGTAGATATTCGCGGTATAAGAAGTAATCCGATCGTGTGCCCCGCAAGTAAGTGAGTGCAGAGTAGGTAAATGAGTAGCTAAGTAACCACCTGAATACGAATAATTTATAATCTCCATAATTGGAAGCGAACGACTCTTCTCTCGACTTCTCTTCTCTTTTCTTCTCTTCTCTGGTCTTCTTGTCTAGCTGGACTGGACCGGCAGCTCAAGTCGTGACGTAATCTCACCTTCGGCCAGACCCAAACGTTAAACGATATCCTGCTGTCTGGTGGCTGGCATATCCTACGCGGTCTCACACGTGCAGCAGCAGAATTTGAACCAGGAGCAAAATCCACTAGATCGCGAGTTGATATGCACGAGGCGATACATCGACGCGACTTTAGACGATATAGGTATACCTATACCATACGTATACCTTACTCAATGTATTATGCATACCTAAGAACACTTTTTAAATCGCAGCCTTTGCTCGAAGACAAATATTACCTGACAGCTATATAACATTTTTTTTTTTCTTCTTGTTTTTTTTTTTTCTTTTTTTTTTTTTTTTTTTGTTAAAGGAAAGATTCAGCGTTACAAGATGGCTGCAAGGATAAAAGAAGATTTGAAAATTGTCGACTTTTCAAAATTTTATAGTTGATGTTTTCAGATTCTACTATCAACCCCGCGGTGATAAAAATATAAATAGTATTGGGTGAATTTTTTTGTTCGATTTATTCAGCGACAGGTGAATTTTGATCTTCTGCTTTTAAACGATAACAAGTTCTTGATATATGTATATTAAACTATGAGGTCGAACGCCTACGTATAGAAAACCGCCGACGATCACGAGACGCAATTAACAAGTTCTTCTCCGAGTTCCTCTTATTTTTTTTTTTCTTTTTTTCTTTTTTTATATGTATGTTATACGTGGCCAAGGTCAGGGGTTGGCCACACCACGATCAAATGATATTGCGAAATCAAGATGACACATTAATGTGGGTGGATATATAAATGTAAAATAAAAAATAGAATTCAAATCACCCGTACGCGTATAATACCTATACGTATTATATAGAAGATAAAATTCGACACATTTCCGATCAAGTATATCAATACCTGATCTAATTAACATAATTATTTTGAAATTAGATTCCCCGCGAAAATCTGAGACTAAATTTCCTTTACCGGAAATTCGAGGGATCGATAGTTTCCGAGCTACGGAAGATCTTAGTCGACCAATCGCGGAGCGTATAGGTCGCGAAGCTAGGGCACTGCGCAACTTCCGCTCATGGTCAGCCCGGTCAGCGCCACCTATAAGCTCCGCGATCGGTGAACTAAGAACTTCCGTAGCTCGGAAACTATCGGTGCCCTCGAATTTTTGGCGATGGAAATTTAGTCTTTAGAATACCACAAGGAATCTGCCTTGAATAAGACGAAGGAAAGCGATAACGCACACGTATACATACATATTTGCGTCTCTATGTGTGTATATTCGCCAAGAATTTTAGCCAAGGTCAGATAGTTAATTGCTGTTGTTTTCCCGGATTCTTAAACCGTCGTCGGCGCCTATATATACATATATATATATATATATATATTACTGCTGCTGCTTTTCGCGGTGTTGGTGTCTTAGGCCGGCTCAGGCGATATTATGATGCGTATGATCGCCTTGGCGACCGACAACGCGACAACAAGGTCCACGGAAACATCTTATCTAATCGATATACCTATATGTAGGAGGTAGGTATAGGTAGGTCGACTTTTGTTCACCGGGTCTTTTCGCAGGTTGAATACAAGAATGTACCTGATATGTCGCATTATTCGATACCAGGGATGAAGATTTCACGCAAATATATATATATATATATATATATATATGTATGTGACAAAAATGATTCAATTATTAATTTATTTATTCATTTTTATAAGTGTAGGTAATGATATTTTTTATAAAGCCAATTTTTAATTTACTCATTAATTATTTAGGAAACTAGCTCAGCAGGGGCCGTTTATAAACATACGCAACAAATAATAAAGCAGGTATAATACGGAGAGTTAAAAAAAGCTCCATGACTTGGTCACGCAGCCTTGATCCGCGTATATAATAAGAGCGAGTTTAAATTTATTGAACTCTATATATAAAATGGGAAAATATTTTGTTGCTTGATTGTTTGAGTATAGGAAAAAAGTTTTCCGAGGACAAAATGAAAACATATTTTATCAATTTTCAGTTGAGGCTAGCTTCGTGCGTAAAGATCAATGATTCACTTATATACTATATAGGTATGAAGTAATTTAATCATCACATACTGGACTATTTAAGGGTAATAAATTAAATCTAATAAGCCGCAGGTAATACGTCGAGTGATATGGTGCACGTATATGTATAATGTATGTATGGATGATACTCCGAAAAAATTAAACACGTCGGGTCATACGTGTATATAATATATATGTGTGCGTGTGTGTATACATGCGAGGCGTGTGATAAAATACCTTCTCTAAAAATAATGATCAGTCGTGAAGAACAAATGAAGAAGTATTACATTCGCGACGTAGAAAGCGCGAAATCTTTTCATGTATGTATGTACCGCGTGTGTAAGTGTATGTATGTATACATGATAAGAAATGAACACCCGGAGGTTAGATTATTATTCAGCATATTTTTCATGACCACGTACTACTTACGTGAAGGTATATATTCAATTATGTACCACTCATTCATTTATGCCCATAATATGTCAAATCACTTCCCCATACGAGCAGCTACTATACGTATTACCTACGTTTCAAGAAAATATCCGAATCGTCTAATCGAATGAAACCTCACATGCCAGCCGGAGAGAAACGAATTGCAAAATCATTGTGGATATCAATTTGCGTATATACCTATATTTATTTTCTTTTCCTTCTCTTTTTGATAAGCGACGATAATACGATCGTCAAATACGCGAGTATAGGAATTGTCCAACATAGGTAATGCAGAAGCGATCGCGAAATATTTGAAAGTATAGATGCTCACTGCCGAAAGCATGAGCCAAGCAATCAGCCAGTCACCTAGGTTAGCGAACTTTTCGTATCTGGGCGCTGGCCGGTTTACAATGCGTTAGAAATTCGCCATACTTACCGCTATAGCGAATTGCACGGGCGGGCACGCGCAAAAACACACAATTGAGTCCAGAGCGAATAGCGCTTGATACTGACGACGCGGCTAATAGATTTCCTTGGTTTCATTTTGGCTCGGGGCTATAATCTCCGCTATAGGTATGTATATCTAGATGATATTAGTTCTATAATCCAGGTACTCCTATGTATGAGTATATGTATACACATCGTACAATGTAGGTACGACGCGTGGGTACTAGATACCTGCGGCATCATTGTCGTGTGAAAGAAAAAGAAAGAAAACCAAAGAAGAGTAATAGGAATGAGGAAATTTTTTTTTTTTTAATTTTTACTCCGCTTGTACAGAAATAAAAAATATAAGTGGAACGAAATTGTATACAGAGTGATTCAGATTAAGCGGGTCATATTTCCAAGGTAGATTCCTTGTGGAATTCTGAGACTAAATTTCCTTTACCAAAAATTCGAGGGCCCAATAGTTTCCGAGCTACGGAAGATCTTAGTTCACCAATCACAGGAGTTATAGGCTGCGCAGACAGGGCCGGCCATGAGCGGAAGTTGAGCGGTGCCCCGGCTATGAGACCTATGCGCTCCGCGATTGGTCGACTAAGATCTTCGGTAGCTCGGAAACTACCGGTCCCTCGAATTTCGGGTAAAGGAAATTTAGTCTTAGATTTTCGCTGGGAATCTACCCTCAAAATATGGCACACTCAAGTTGAATCACCCTGTCTATGCGTGTAGGTGTATGTATGCAAAAGCGGTTTATAACAATAATATACATGAGGAAAAAAGAAAAAAGAAAAAGAAGAGAGAAAAATCTTTATAAACATTTAAGACCGTGGGAATATATATTTACGATGGGGCAGCTGCGCACCTCTCTGACTGTGGTATAGATGACATACTACTGAATCGAATATATAGCAACGATTTTCGCTTACCTATGGATATCTGCCTACCTACCGATGCGATAGTTCGCGTATAAATTCGCGTTCATCGTGATATTGAAGACTTGTATAAGTTAGTAGGCGATATAGGAAAGCAACAAAAATATTTTTAACTTTTCTTTCTATAACGTGGTGCAGATTTAGCTATTGTATATATCTAGGTGTGAGATAAGAAGATATTCGCAAGGCCGACTTATTTTCAGAAAAGTTAAGCTATTGTTAGGTACACTACGCATTGTATATCTTCGGTCAAATCGCAAACTATATAAATGTGAATGGATTTAACCTGAAGCAGGTACTCGTTGCATTTTTTCGTTTCTTCAAGTTCTTTTTTCTTTTTCTTTCTTTTTCTCACAACTACGTGGTGAACAGCCTGAACTAAAAAACGTAATTGGAAAGACAACTGTTAGAGATATCCACCGAGCGTTTGATTGATAAATCCTCTTAATAGAAATTCGACTCTCGCTTTAGAATTCCTACTATATATGTATAGGTAGTTCCTCTCTACGCTAATTCAACAATATTAAACACTTATCGTGACGACGATCACGTGCGCGTACATACTATAGGTATAGGAATTAGGATCACTAATTCTCACAGAATGCCAATTACAATAATTATTGTGTGACGTTCGAGCACGCCGCGGCTTATACCCATGTAGAATGACAATGATAATCGGGTATAGTCACTGTACATATAATTATACATACGGTATGTATAACAAATAACCCGAATAAATTTGAAAAAAAGACAACCCTGTAAGTAACTCATATTTTTTATCTCGAGGTTTGACCATTGACCAATTATAGCAAAAACGTATGTATATTTAATTGCAAAGTTCATCCGCCTGTGGTCAAGCGTTAAATAATAAAGTAAAAATCTGAATTAATTACAGGTTTTTTTTTTTTCTCATTTATGTGGATCCGATTTAGAGGGTGGCCCGTTAAAAATTGGTACAGACCCAAAATACCGACCACCTTAACGTATATTTATACAAGCTGCAGGTCAGGATAGATCTGTTACCCGAAAAAGAACGTGTAGAGTGTAGATACCTAACCGCAGGCTCAATGTCCAAAAGAAAAGAAAAAAAAAAAAAATGACAATGATGATAATACCTTCATCGACCTTGAATCAAAAATCGATTAATTTTTTTCTTTTTCTCTCTATTATAAACATTATTATTCATAGTTTCGCGGTTCACTTAAAATTGTATATAATTAATTTTTCATAAAGCGATTACGTGTTAGGTATAGGTTACATATAAGTATATAAAATTTGATTTCATCAACATGTTGTATATAGATATATGTACTATTATACCTGCATATAGATATATATAGATATACTATGTATACACGTATGCCGGTGTCCTAACAGCGTTACTGCCCTATCTCAACCGTCGCCGTGGTGTCGACCGTCGTTTAATCTGCCCTCGCCTAACCCAACCCAACTGAACTGAACTGAAATGAACTGAATTCAACTTCAACCCGTTTCCCTACCTCTTCCTACCCGTTCCTGTTGCAACACAGTCTACTGCAGTCGGGAACCAACACTCGGATTTATATTCGCTGACGCGGTAAGCTACGAGCTAGATATATATTATATACACATACATATATACATGCATACATATATTATAAATATATATATAAGTATATGCGGCGGTACCGCGACGCCAACTAAATAATCATTGTTGCTAGAATTTTTCCACGAACGTGAGACGACGACGTGCAAGAGGTTTATAAATATATGACACGCAATATCACACTGCACCCACCTATATGTAGATTAAGATCAGATGAACATTTATACTTATCTTTTTTTCTTTTTTTTTTTTTTTTTTTTTTCTTTAAATTAATGAAATTTGTTTTTGTCTTTTTTCCTTTCATTTCGAAAAAGATTTTTAATGAAAAAAAAAAAGAAAAAAGAGAAAGAAAATTGTTTATCAATTTTCATAACCCGCGGCGTATTCGTTGTAGGTACATCAATAATAGAGCTCAAGTCCAAGGGGATAATTTATAGTCGCGGAAGAAGACATTACGCGACGTAATAAGCGTATGACTAATGGCAGAAATGTACTCACAGTGTCCTAGGCAGAGGACACGCCGCTCCGCACCGCACCGCGCACCGCGCACCGACCAGAACCTATTCGGACTTTGCTGCAACACTGGTACTCGGCTAGTTGCCACGAATGCACGGAATCATCGCGTCAATATTGTTACATAAATATTCTTTGCGAGCGTCGCGGTTGCGTGACGGTGCAAATACACGATATACGCTAGAGCGCGCCTCGTTGGCTATTGTTCAATTGATTGTGAAAAAAAAAAAAAAAAAAAAAAAAACGAGATCTAGACAATTTAGAAATAACAAAATTTAGATGGAAATTCGAATCCCTTTTTTTTACCAGGATTTACCCTTTATATATTACCCTATTTTTATAAAAAAAAAAAAAAAAAAAAGTGAAGAAATTATTGTCGACGAGATTTTCGTCCGATTATGATAATTTATAAAACTTATAGACACAGTGAATCACAATTTTGTATATATGTATATGCGGCTGACAATCGTAGAATTAATTGAAATATGTATTTCGTTTTCCTAATCTCGAGTCGCGGAGTCACGGATCTTAGTTTATCGGCTTTTAAGCTGTCGGGCTGAAGATTAGTGAATTATTTAATTAAGCTGTAACAGTAATACCGACTGATTCACAGATTCCTCACGAGTAATCGAATATGTCTCGTATTTAGGATAATAATTTAACATGCATACATCTTTTTACATATGTATATTTATACTGTATAAAAAAAAAAAGGAATTGAATCCGCAAATAAACGGAATTGAATTGACTGTATATTTTTTCAGAATTTGACGAAACGGATCTGCGGAAACGTGTAATAATTATTGTTTAAACAATGAAACGACTTGAGTGACAGTGGCGATTCTTAGTAGTAGCGGAATTTGTGGTTTGAAGGAAATTCAATACGAGTTATAGCTGTAGTAAGTTAACGAGCTGTAAAAAGATCTCAGTGAATACATATATAACGTACGTCGTATCGGTATAATAAATCGGTATTATTGCAAAACCGAGGCGGGTGAGATCGCGCGCGAAGTGCATCGGTATAGATTCTCGATGCCTAAAATATCGAGTGACGTCACCGGGCAAATATTTACGCCAGACTCTCTACTGGGAGGAATGGGACTTATCCAAGGTCTCAGAGTTATAGCGGCGACTCGAGACGTGACCATAGAATAATCAAGCGACGAAGAAGAAGAAGAATAAGAAGCTGGCCTATGATATACCAGCCATAAATCTCATCTCAGCCTGCAATACGTTGCAGTGTAAAATCTTTCGATTAAATTCAATTTTTAATTTATTCTATTAAGAAATTGAAAATAAATAAATAATTTATTCATTATTTTGTCCTTTTACCCAAAAAGCAATAAAAAAAAAAAAAAAAGACTTTGCAATTCGGTTAAATTGAAAATAGCATTAGGTACGACTAATCACAGTGAAAAAATGTTTATATAATCGAGTATGTGTCCACCACTTGCAGTCCGGTTGATAATAATTAAGTCAGGTGTAATTAGACAAACTTTTTCAACGTTAATTTTGCCCGTGACCTTCCTAGACTCCGCGAATAAGACAGTCGTGTATGATAATTATCATCGAATTAGTATAACAGGTTGTGTGAAATCGTTTCGCGATGATAAAATTTGACAACTTGTTGAGAATAAGAATTTATAAATGTTTTTTTTTTTTTTTTTTTTTTTTTTTTCCCTCTACTTTTTTCTTTTCGGTGAATTGTTTGAAACAAAGAATCGAAGATGTTTTCAGTTAGGTAGTACCTACCTACATACCTACTTATTTATTTATTCATTTATTTATTTCATTCCTTTTGACTGCAGACGATGAGATCACGTCTTGTATATTCAATTAAGTGAAAATATCGCGGCATGGTCAGCCATTCATCTGTCTGCAGTTTGAATAAATTTGTTTCCGGGTTATCAGTGGGTGTATATATATTTTTATTAATACGAGAATCAAGTGAATCAAGTATATTGTTATATATTCTCAATACTCGGTGCAAGTTCCTTTCTTTCTTGTCTCAAAAAGTATAAATTCTATTTTTAAACTCCCTCGCTGTTTATTCGCGTCCCTGATCTATACGCCTTTCATTAATCTGACTGCAGATAGTGCACCAGCTCGTATATACCTACCTCCTTTTAAAAGCTGATCAATTAATTGAGTATATAAAATATAATGAATAAAATTAACGCCGTCGATATTTATTTCTCAGAATCGAGTACGGCGCAAATTTATAAAAAAAAAAACAAAAAAAAAAAACCATCATCATTTCTTATTTCACAAATATCGCGAGTCACCAACGATTCGGGGAATCGGATAAACATACCATATATATATATATATTTATATGCATATAAATGATGATGAATAACGCGCACTATATTCTGAAATACGAAATGGGAAAATATTTGTTACGATACGCGTATCAATTATGGGAGTAATTATTATATCGAATATAAAAGATAATAATAATTATATAAATAATCTTATTAAATTCATTCATTTTGTGAACTTCACGATGTGAAGTAATCCCCGCAAACGGTATGAATTGCAAAATATAAGTCCTCAGATATTTTTTATCCGAAAATATATGAGGGGAGAAAATTGTTTCAAACTTTTCATTGTGTGTCTTGTAGGTATGTACTACCTACTGAGTTGATAAGTAATTCAAAAACTTTTTTATACACCGCGCTACAGTTTCGCGTTACACAGAGAAAAGGTAATGAATAAATTGAACGTATATATAGGCGAACTTGTTGTTCGGTAGGGTATAGAGTCTGTTGTAGAAACTCGAAACTTGGTTTGTGTAACACGAAGTGAAATTTCTTACGTCTGTTTCTCCGACTATAGGGACTATACGTGTATATGTATCATGTATATGAACTGAAACAGTCTTAACGAGATTTTTATCCCAAAACCCAATTAGGAGTGCCAATTACCATCCGTACGAACACCGGGTTGTTGTCAGACTATACCTCCAAATAGGTACATATGTATTATGTATATTTACGTATATGTATACGAGAGATGAAAATTTTCTATTATATACCTATACGCGGCTATGTGTTTTACAATAACAATTTAAGGATTTCGATAAGGAGGGAAAATTGATTCCGGGAATTCCGAGAAACAATTTTCGTCGTCAAGGTATGTAGTATATATTATCATAATACAATATAGCATAATATAAGAAAAACGAAGCCTCATTTTCTCTTTTTATTCAATTTTTTTTCCCTAACCCAAGAAAAGCAAAGGATATGTAAATCATCAATGAAATAATAGCTGATGCTAGAATATACGGCCTTGAATTCGGATCTTGGCTAATTAAAATGCTTTTAAATTGGTTTAGATTTTGTACACAGGGTGATTCAAGTTTAGAGGACCATATTTTGAGGGTAGATTCCCCAGGAAAATCTAGGACTAAATTTCCTTTACCGAAAATTCGAGGGACCGATAGTTTCCGAGCTACGAAAGATCTTAGTCGACCGATCGCGGAGCGTACAGATCGCATAGCTAGGGCACAGCTCAACTTCCGGTAATGGCCGGCCCTGTCAGCGCCACCTATAAGTTCTGCGATTGGTCGACTAAGATCTTTCGTAACTCGGAAACTATCGGGCTCTCGAATTTTTACTAAAGGAAATTTAGTATTAGAATTCCGCGAGGAATCCACCCTCGAAATTTATCTCGCCTAATTTGAATCGCTCTGTATATGCATGGATCCCACAGCATTTCCAATTACCGCATCTCTATGTCTATAAAATACACGCTGCAGCGAACGAACTAGAAATTTCAAAGCAGTTTGCCGCGGCGAGTTAATTATTCCGCTCTCGTGTA
The DNA here is from genome assembly GCA_963966615.1 of Tenthredo amoena. Lineage (NCBI taxonomy): Eukaryota > Metazoa > Arthropoda > Insecta > Hymenoptera > Tenthredinidae > Tenthredo > Tenthredo amoena. The sequence goes on from OZ016490.1 coordinate 703,859, forward strand.
CAACAATTTCCAATTCACTATCGAGTTTTCGATTAAATTTCAAAACTCGGTGAAGCGCATGCACAGGTATGGCTACATACGTTTCACGTACGCTATAAGGTCAAAACGGAAAATAAAGGAGGGACAAAAAAAAATGTATTTTCGTAACGCGGTATAGCGTATACATTATATGATCGCAGGCACTTTTATTCCGAATGAAAAATAAGTCCCACGTTTACAAATTGGCATTAACTAAAAATCTCTATATATAGGTATACATTACTATATGACACGCGTGGGTATGCGTAGTCAATGACGCGTTAGGCGTGCGTATTCACAGCTATATACTTATGTACTCGCCATCCAGCATTGTCCATTCATATTTCATTCGGTTATTCACAGAGAAGAATTATAAGATGGACTTAGGTGTGTCTCGAAAATAAGAGACGATTTTTTTCGCACTTGCGGTCAAAGCTATTGGCACTGATCATTTGACTCGATTCGCAAATGATTTCACACTTATTTTATTTTATAGCTAATCGGTGAAATACGGTTGCAGGACAATAAGATTTGAGTATCTAAAAATGGAATAGAAAAAAAAGCAAATAGAAGTATAGTTCGAGAGGAAACAAACATTACCTATATTTCTTTCCCTCGTATTCTTCGTAGTTTTAATGTAACAATACGAGTGAACCTCGCGGTAGAGATAAGATAGAAACAAAAATGTTATTTTATCAGTTGATATTAGCTGTTTTTAACCGCAGAACTTTATATGCGATTTCTGATTACATGCATTAAGTTTATATAGGTATACGTATGTTTGTTTAACACGTATGGTTTCGGTGATTATATCGCGACGTCATCGTGGTCACAACGTTAGCGATATCGGAATTAATTAGGGGAACTCAGATTTCGAGTGAAACTCAAAAGCGCGATAAATTGGTGCAGTCGTCAAGATTAAATTTATATACGTGAAGACAGACACAGCTGTATATACAATATAACGCGAGCATGCATTGTAAACATACTTCTCTGTACACTTTAATGTGTCTGTATAATCATCGTCATATACATATAATACAGTATACCAATGGCTGGGTAAAAATGAGATACAAATATATTTCGGCAAGTCTTACATTTATTCAAACATTATTTTTCATTTTTATTTATTTCTTCTTCTTTCCTTTCATTTTCGGCTGCGTTTTTATCATACTTTATTACACCTTAGATATATACATATATATAATTATATATATATGATGACAATTTTTATCTTTAATGTCGACATTAAAGTTTGAACAACTGCTGCACTCGCCGCTTCTTGTCAGCGTTTAGATACCCGCGTATCATACCTATATATATATATGAATATATCTTAGGGTGACATTTTTCTGACCTCAAATTCCCAGTTTTCGGTCTCACCCCTAAATCCCGTAGTTTTTAATATTTTAGATCGAACGATTTTTAAAGGTCGCTCAAGAATTTCAAAAATACTTCAATTTATCGAAAATCAATTTTTTTGTTTTTTCTACATCCCGACTCTCACCCTCTATATTTCTTTATCGTCAATATTCATGAAAGTGTTCAAAATTTTCGGGAAAAATATTAATATTCTGGGGTCGCTCGAGAACTTTTAACATTTAAATAATAACTTTCTCGAACACTTCGTAATATAGAAATATTTATTTTTTCAATGGTTAAAATATATTCATTTTTTCCAATAAGTTTGATTTTTTAATTATTATTATTATCGCACCTCTCACCCTCTGTATTTGTTCATCAGGCACCCCTATGCGAGCACAACAAGATCAACCCTTAATACTGATACGCAGGGGTCGCTCGAAGGCTTCGAAAAGATTATTACTCGAACGTTAAAAATTCTTGAGCGACCATTCGAAATTGTTCGATAGCGCCGAAATTTTTGGAGGCTTACTCTGTACTCAAACGCTGAAAAACTAGGAAATTTCGAGGGGAGACTGAAAATTGGGAATTTGAGATGAAAAAAAAAAAAATTGTCGCCCCTAATACATCTGTATGTAACCGTTTTTGACAACTTTTTTTTTCTTCTTCTTCTTTCTGTTTGTTCCCCCCTTTTGCAAATACCTACAAGTCACATTTCCCGCCCAAAATTAGATACCAAAAAAAGAGTCTTACGTCGACCATGTATACTATAGATAAGAGTATAGTAATACGCGGCTATCAAGATAAGGACACATTACTGCGGATAATTATACCATATATATATATATACATATATATGACAATGTTTACGACAAACACGCAAGTTAACCGTAAAGTAACAGCTTTATAACGAGAAATGGTATTTTCAACATATAAGTATATCTGTATTATGTATATATATACCATGTGAAAATTATCCGAATTCAGATAAAACGGCATTTTTTTTAATTGCAGTATTGATAAAAGGAAAAAAAAAAACCTGATAAAACGAGGAAAAAAAAAATAATATATCAATGAAGAATTATTTTCAACATTTGGACAAATTTTTGTACTCACTGGTGCTAGAGTTTGGGATTTTTTGATAAAAGATTAACATCGATACGCATGCTGTTAAACTCCTGTTGCTATATTGGTATATACCTATACCGGTATGTCCCAAGTTTCGGAACTTCGAATTGTCTATTCTAGTAGCGGCTGTCCAACCCGTCCAGAATAAATGGCTAAGACTTACAAATTGGGATGAACTCGAAGCGCGATCAGATATTTTAGAAAGTCAAAAACTTAGGTCAGAGATTCAGATTTTCAAACTAACAACTATAATACGGATCATAATACGCTTCGCTTATTTCCTTATAAGTTTTAAACAATATTTTGTTATTTCGTTTCACGAAAACGTTTATTCCATCGTAATCGTAACGCAATGAAAACAAAACAAAACAAAAAAAAAAAACAAAAATTGAAATATGAATGAAGTAGAATACTGTCGTATAGATATAGTAGAGCGTAGCGTTTAGCTCAGTTTTATATTATCAAATCGAAGCTAACCCTGACCCTAGGCGCGGTGTCTTAGGCGCGACGACCTCTCGAGGGTCGCGCATAGTCGTCGTGACTCGTGTTACAGATCCAAGTACACCGTGACGTCAGTGAATACGCTTTAGAGCTTGATCGTCGTTCGGGGATTGACCGTACAGCAAAGTTCGCTGCGATAATTAGGACGCGAGTGAAACCTATTCCCAACGATTTAGTAATAATCAGATTTTTACGTATACATATATATATATATATATATATATATATATATATATATTTATGAGTTTAGTACCTACACCTTAGCGAAAGGATTATTTGATCGTATTTTAATGACGATAATTAAAGAGAACTCTTGGAGGTGAGATTTTGCCGCAGTCTTATGATATTATATGCCTCGTATGTGTGTGTGTGTGCGTGTGTGCGTGTGTGTGGGAGTGTATACGTGTATCTCTCTCGTACACAGATTTATCTACACATACACATATATATATATATATATATATGAAATAAAGTCATATGATGATGTGCGCTTGTAAATTAGCTTTTATCTTTCGCAGAGGTTTAAAGAGATCGCGACAATGTACCACTGTGAAATTATCAGATATATATATATTTATGTATATGCGTATGGATATTTACCCGAGGATTAGTTATACACACATATGAACAGGTATAATGACTTTTCGTTCGGAATATACAATAGAAATGCAGCAGGGCTTTTTTTTTTTTTTTTGAAGCGGGGCCCGGGTTCAAGTTCTCTTTACGAAAACCCGTTCGATCTACTTCAATCGATATAATTTCAAGATGTGATATAAATAATTGATAGAATTTCGAAACTTTTTTTCCAATGAGTAAATATCGAGACGCGATTAATTCGATCACTTATTTGCTTCGTCTACCTGGCCTCTATTATTTGCATATTAAAATTGAATGATAAAAAAAATATTCTTAGATCTTATAACAATTGAAATTATTATTCTATTCCATATTCTATTATATTCTATTTCTTGTTATAGCATAAATATATACACACACATACATATTTCTACTAAGTGAAAGGATTTCTCATTCGAACGACCATGGCGGCAATTATATTGCCCCGCAACGGTCATATTCGTGTTAAAATTATAAGGACTTTTTTTATTGATGACAATAAAATATATTTCTCGATGATTTATTTCGTCTTTTTTATAGAAAGTTATAAATTTTATTCATACGACATTAACATCCAGTCTGTCGCTTAAATGCCGTTGCAGTTTATTTCGTATAGGTATATAACTTCACAAGCTAATTTATAGATACGTGTAAAATTGATTCGTTTTTTTTTTTTTTTTCTTCTCTTTTTTTTCTTGTTTTATATCCAATTCTTGGAAAATAATTATATATACATGTGTATAAACGAGAAAAATATTAAAATATACCGCGATCAAAATATGTGTATACTATAGTGTAAATAAAAAATTGAAACTCAATTCCCCGATTTGACTCAATTTATTTATTTATACACCTGGTAAAAATAATTACTTACGAGATCGATCATTAATTCGTCACGATAGACCTGTAGTAGTGGTAATTGTATTAGTAGTAGTAGTAGTAGTAGATGTGAAAAAGATTAACCAACGAAACTAGAAGAAGTTAAAAAAAAAAAAAAAGAGAGAAAAATAAAAATTAAAAATAATAAAACACGGACTGCAATGGATATACAAGTATGTATATGGTTTATGAACCATCGCAAGGACTCTTCGCAGCCCGTCGAGAACAGAAAAGAAGCGGAGATGCAGAGAGAGAGCTGCGTGTGTCCCGCAGCTGGCAAAAGCAGACGGTATATAATCTGGCGATGTATAGTAGCTGAGAGCCTTGAAACTCTGTTACCCCACTACATATATATATATATATATACATATACATATACATATACATATATATCGTGTAAATATCTATACACGCTGATGTTGCGTAAGGCTAAATTGAACTTGCGAATTTTGTACCCCGAGGCGGGTATACGCGAGTCTCTCTCGAGTCTAACGAGTCTATAAGCATACGTACGTGAACGCGTTCGTTCGGGTTCAGTTCAGTTTAGTGTTTAGTCAGTCGCCAACTTGTCTGCCGAGTTAACTGTATTTTGGAACAAGGATACGATCATACCGTCGTTATAACGCTTAGAATTATTAGAAAATCTATATACATGTAGCCCGAAGATATCTGCTTTCAGAGAGAAGGATGGGAGGGACTCCGTACCTTCCCAACTTGGTCTTTTTTTTTTTTCTTTTCTTTTCTTTTCTTTTTTTCTTCTTCAAAGAACAATGAAACAACCGAAAGTGAAGAAATTTTGTTCCAGACAAACAAACGAATAGAAAGAGATAAATTGAAAGGGCCGGTTCGAAGTTCCGAATTTTCAGAAACGTTGGGGTTCAGAGCATTGGGATTCCGAAAGGTCGGAATGCAGACAAAGAATAGTTCACTCACTTTATGTTTATTATCTGTTCTTCGATTCGAAGTTCTTTGAATCGGCTATGTGTGGACTTTCGAGGGAATACCATTTCTTCAGAATACTAATCCAAAGATCGATCTTTCACGAATATACAAAAACCCCGATGGTGAGAAATAAATAACATAATCGACGAATCAGTGTTCCTGATGAGAAAGGGAAATAGAATCAGTTTTGAATTAGGACACGCGATACTTCCCCCATGATGGATTGACGATAGAATCGATCGAACGAACGATCGATCGATCGATTGATTGATTAGCTAATGAAATATCATCTTTGTCTATTTCACATCGCGTTGTAAGATGTTGGTAAGATGTTAGAAGATTGCTCGCGGACTGACCTTGGCACGGGTAGTTCCATGACCCCGTGATGATGATGGGAGTGTTGTTGTTGCTGTTGTTGTTTTTGTTGTTGATGTTGATGTTGATGTTGATGTTGATGTTGATGTTGGGGCGCCACGTGATTATCCAAACGTTGATTTGCGTGGGCGTCGAATTGGTGCAAAGAGGATGAGGCGGATGATGACGAGGAGGGCGACGGAGATTGGAGTGAAATATGGTGGTGGGAGGAAATCGGCACCATAAATTGTTGTTGATGTTGTTGAGGCCACATGTTATTATTATTTATCCCATAAAACATTTACACGGAAATAATTAACTCGCTGAACCACGGCACAGCATACATATATCACACAAAACTAGGGCAACGTAAACGTAAACGTAATCGTCACCGTTCTCGTTTTCGTTCTCGTTCTCGTTCTCGTTCGCGTTCGCGTTCGCGTTCCGATCGTAATTGTAATTTTGATTTTGATTCTCCTTCTCGTCGTAACCGGTACAACTGATACCACATCTACTACCACTCACGGTAGGAAAAGTAACAACCATATTGAATTATAGTCACTTATCGCTTTTCATTATATCACCGGGATTTGCTTCCTCGCGTCAAATTCTCTCCTCGAAATGTTTCAAGTTAAGATTCCTCTCTTTCCGCAGGGCTTCCCCTTCACGAGACTTCGTTATAATCCTACAAATGCAGATCCTCGTCTCTCGTGATTTCTCCTCTTTCCCTTTGTAATTACATAAGTTTCAAGACGATCTGAAGATCAGGGCTAATCTTCATCCTTAATCGTTTGATTTCGCTTCGTGATCGTTCGACACACAATTCGAAGAGAAACTTTTTCCAGCTAATGCTGCGTTTTCGATGTATCTAATTCAAGTGCAACTGATACATCGCTCGTACATACAACATATACGTCGTATTTGTTTTCTTCGACTTGTTTTTTGTTCAAATATTATTTACTAACGTTTCATGTGAAAAATAGAAAAAAAATAAAATAAAAAATGATAATAAAATATTATATTTATATTTACACAACTCGCGATATCGTATATGCATATATATATATATCGTATATAATATACGATGATGACGCGGTGTCTTCTCTGTCTTTTATTTTTTATTACAATCGATGAGTTTGTGTAATAATATATAATATGTATGTGTGTACCGGAAAACAGAACCAACAATAATAATAATAATGAAACATATTGATAAAATACGTATCTCGTCTTTTTTTATTATTATTAATTTCTTTTTTTTTTTAATTGATTTTTTTTTTTTTTGATTTTAATTAATTATTATATCAAAACCGTCTACTTTACTGTAAACTGTATAGATTCTAACAGATTTTCGATACATGTAAGTCTAAAATATTTCCTCTTATCAGTATAGAACAATATTGAAACTTGTTGAGTTAACGTGGCCTTGACATCGTGTCCTAGATGAAATACACCGGAATCTCTCTACGCTATATAGACGGCGGGAAAATCTCAATTGTTTTTATAGAAAAATCTAAATTGAATTCAAGTTCAATTATTCATTTTCTTTATAGTCATAGATGTTCTCAATTTCCTTTTTTCACACATTACACATATAACAAACGAAGAAACAAACACGATTACTATTATTATTATTATTATTATTATTATTATTATTATTATATAATATTATATTATCTTTCCCACTATAATCTCGCACAATATTTATTCATTTATTCGTTTATTTATTACCAAACAAAGTCACTGATTTGTCGGTTTGTCTAACACAACGAATTAATTTCATTTCAACGAACTTATGTGTTTATATATATATATAAGTTACACGACGAATAATCAGACACGTATATAATAATAAAGCGACCCCAAGTTACTTGGACTCGGATGATAACGTAATAATAAAAGTCTTCGGTCCCGTCGCGGTCTAGACCCACGCCGCGTTTGAAATCCCGATATGAAAATAATTAACAGCTCTGAAAAAAAAACAAAAAAAAAAAAAAAACGAAAAAACCTCGCGTGTATATACACAGGTATCACGGACCCTTTTGATGTATATCTTCAGGATTTTAGGCGAGGGTTACAGGTAGGTGTATACGGGGGAGAATAAACTCACTCTCTCTCTCTCTCTCTCTCGATAAACCCTTACATTAGAACTCGCGCGATCGCCGGGACACGCGAACTCTCACCGCGACTGCTGACTGTCGACTGCCAGCCGATCTGTCCCCGCGCCAGACGGCCCCTCCCTCGGCCCCTGTCCCGCGGACCTGGGTCTGCGATTCCACATTCTCCCTCCATTCCCCGCTAACCCACTACCCGGCGTCTCTTGATACTGATGTTAGCAATATGTAGGTATATTATAGAGTATAATATATAATATATAATATATATATATATATACATATATACATGTATGCGTGTGTACGTATAACTACGTACGATACGCCGAGCGGCTTACTACTGATAACAAGTATATATGCGTACGTATTAGATTTTCGTTTTACGGTAGGTAGGTATCAGAGATTGCAGCAGCTGGAGTCGGGAAAACGTACGTAAGTTAAATAGCGTGCGGGATAGGCGCAGAGATAATATCAACGTATGGCTGTATATATGTAGCTGTAAGCGTATAAGCTAGGCGTTTAATGTTTGTTGTGACGCCTCTCGACGGTCTATAGAAGGCTAATTATCATCGCTGATTGATCTTTCACGCGTATATGTTAGGCATAGATCTTTATACGAGGTATAAAATATATTGTTTTTTTTTTTTTTTTTTTTTTTTTCACCTTCTTTTTTATCATAGACTACGCGTAACTATATGTATCGTGATTGTTTAGATAATTACGAATATAATAAGTAATAAGTGAAAAGAGCTTTTTCTTCGGAAACTAATTACAGTAAAGGAAAATTAGTCACTTATATACAGTTCATAAAGGTTCGAAGGTCCGTTTTCTCGATAATTGAAAATGTCAAATCTATAAGCGTGTATATAATATTGATCGTGGTTCAGAGACTAACGACCTTTAGTCAGTACATGGACAAAAATAATAATAATAATAAGAATGAAAAGAATAAAAGAAAAAAAAAAGAAACGTTTATCTGTGAATAAATCGATACGATATAATTATATTCAAAAAATTTGTTAATTTAAATTGTATTTCAATGCAACAGTAGAGATTAATGTGTACATACATACACATACGCGGTATATAGTTACTTGTTGTGTGTGAGATTTGTTTTTTAACAAAGACGAATGGGTATACAGGGTAGACAATTCATACGGACTATACTATATAAATATATACGTATATTACATATAGACGCGGTTGATATTAATAGAATCACTTGGGTATGTGTTGCAATTATTTGAAGGTCGTATGGCGGTTGAACATCCTCGTTCCAGTGTCACATACATATATATATATATATATATATATATATATATATGTACTCACGTATGAGTATATACGTATATGTAATATTTAGCGATGGTTAAAGTCTGTATACCTATAGTTTGGAGATATATATTTTGACTATACAGATACGCTGCAATTCAGGTTAAAAAAAAAAGAATTCTTTTTTTTTTTTTTTTTCTTTCTTTCTTGCAACATGAAAAAGAACGAGTTGCAACCGCAATGTATATATATATATATATATATATATATATATATATATATAAATATATATATATGTACTACGATGAATTGACAAAAACGAAGAAAAAAAAAACAAAAACTATAATATAAGCGAAATGGCGGTTGAATAAATAGCAGATTTATATTCTATACAGTTGCAGAAATGGACGGAGAGAAATAACTCGCGTATTTATTCACACGTATCCATATATACCTTGCGATAGGTTACGGGCAGGACGTGTCTAGTCCAGACATGTCTACACAGCAATGAGGATTTCCTGCGTACCTCTACTCTTCACCTCCACCAATGACAAACCTGTAGAATTACGAGGTGGAGGAGGAAGAGGAAGAGGTGGGGAACCGACAGTAGACATAATACATATGTTTACCTCGCTAGATGAATGATTCTAGGTATAGTAGGTAACATCTAATATAGCAAAGTCCGTTGGTGTAGGAAATACGTTGTACAGGATGATTCGGAATTGAAAAGGGTCATATTTTGATGGTAGATTCTTCGTCAAATTCTAAGACTAAATTTCCTTTACCAAAAATTCGAGAGCCCAATAGTTTCCGAGCTACGAAGGATCTTAGTCGACCGATCACAGAACTTATAGGTGGCGCTGACAGGGCCGGCCATGAGCGGAAGTTGAGCGGTGCCCCGGCTATGCGACCCATACGCTCCGCGATTGGTCGACTAAGATCTTCCGTAGCTTGGAAACTATCGGTCCCTCGAATTTCCGATAAAGGAAATTTAGTCTTAGATTTTCGCCGGGAATCTACCCTTAAAATATACCACGCTCAACTTGAATCACCTTGAACATAGGTTCTATGAATCAAGATACCCAAGATCGTAGTAGGTATATATTATAGGTACCGATTAATCGGTTAAAAACGGCGTCGATTAACCACGGTCTGTAAGTACCTATAATCACAGCATTTTTGAATTATCACGTTTTTTAGACCTTCATTATTCGGTTTTATATACATATATATATATATATATATGAAATTCGGGGCCGCTACAGGATATGACCCGACAATAAAACGGATTTGTAGTTCGGTCAGAGTTACGTCGACGATATAATAATCGATTACCATTCTTTCTTATATAAACCAATATACCCGGTTGCAGTAAAAGAGCTATAAAAACTAAGAACTTGGTTTAAAATAGAAAACAAATATCGTGTCACGGCTCGTTATCGATATACGCGATTACCATCTTCGTGAGCGGTATGCATATATATAGTTATATGTTTATATCGAGGATCTCAACTTATCGATAATCGCAAGGACTTTGATCGTATCTGCGAACCCAGACGCATAAATAAAACTTTTCTGTTTTGTTTTGTTAATATACGACGAGGAACAACCGTCCGATTATTATTATTTTTTTATTTTTTTACCGTTTCATTTTGATTATTTTTTTATTTTTTTACATAATAAACCCGATATACATATGCCTAATTATATCAATGTTTTTAAGACCCGGTTAACTCCGGGTTATATGAGAAAATAATAAATCCACTTTTTGGACGATTAGAGCTCTTGAGATTTTCGTTATCGATGCGGTACCAAAAACGTTTATTTTAGCGTATACGATCGTTAGCCCCGAAGGCAAAGGTTGTAAGTTATAATGAAACACTCTAAGCTATCAGAATTTGTTTTCCTATATTGAATTTTTCCGTCCTTTCGGTTACGCGTCGAAGGCCATAGATTCTATAAAGAACGTTTTTGAAATTTGTACAACAGATCCTATAGTCCGCGGCTGCAACAGTTTTTGAACTATTCGGAAATTCTATTTCGATTTAATGACCAGCTAGATATATTTTTACCGCTTTCAGGTTCCACGAGAAACCAGAATAATCACTCGACTTAAAATCCATACCTTTCTGATTTTTTCTCAAAATTTATTCATACGTAAATCTATAAAATCAATCATTACCTGTAAGAGGAGGTTGTGCTCTCTGGAATACTTCCGGAGGAAGTAGCTCCCGTCTCGTCGTCCTCCTGCAGTTCGTCCTTCATATCTCTCTATAGTCTCGACACTTTTCTGTATAAATAGACAAAAGAAAATAAGAAATTATTGATTAAAATTTCGAAGAGAGGAAGAAAATGAAAGGAAGAGATTTTTTTTTTCTTATTGTTTTTTTTTTTCTTTTTTTTTTTTTATCATAAATTATCTAAGATTACGTGAGTTCTTCGACCGGACATCCGTTCGGTTCTACAAATAACCGTTAATATTCTCGCGAATGTGTTTAGTTGTTGATTTGCGCCGACGGCTGGCCTTACTGATAAAAATTCTACGAGTTTGCGGTACCTATAACGAAGGCCGCGTCTTATCTAGAGGAATAAAATGAACGCAATCTGGTTAATGCAGAAAACCATACACGTATGTAATATAATTTAATACCAGGGGGCTCCTAGTGGGCGCATACGTAACGAGAAAAAACAAAATTACTTTGTTTACTAGTTTTTTGTCATTTTCAAAGAAACAATTTTACTCGATTACATTTATTTGCATCCCGGCGAGAGCGGCTATACTCTACCATTAAGTGCAGTCGTTGCCCTTTCACCGCACGCGAATTAAACGTACATATATACATACATACATGTATATTCACATACACACACGTGACACATGTATTACTTTATTTTCTCAAATTTACAAAAAAAAAAATAGAAAAAAAAAAAAAGAAAAAAGAGAGGTATGAATTTTTGTTTTCTTCTATTTACGGACACTCGAATATATCCGCTGCAGTTCCCATGGTACGTAATAGATCATATCCATATGAAAGTTTGGGAGAAAAAAACGTTATCGGTTATAATGAAAAAAAAAAAAAAAAAGGTGTCAGATCCGGTGAGGTGAGACTGAGATCGGTTAACGTTTGTTCAGGTTTGTTTATACGCGTCGGGCCGTTGACACTGCAGAGTTTGCACCACCATGATAGTATAATGTACTTACTGCTGTATACTAGTGATGCACGGTAGCTAGTAGGTACAACGTAACAACGTAACAACGTATACCACATGGCCGTTGCCCTCGGTAAGTATATCATCGCACGATTATGATATACCCGAGAAAACTGATATAGATAAAGCGCAAGAGGTATTAGAATCGACAGTCAAAAGTCGACGAAGATCTCCTTCCAGGTAGAAATTTATATACTAGAACGAATTTTTACGAATTCTTGGGGAATTTATGGGATATCGCATTGTTTGAGAAACGAAAAAGAAACGAGAAATCTGAAGAAAAAAAAGTTTCAATTTTCATAATAATAAATCGTGGAATTATTTTCACCAGGGGAATCCGGAGTTCCGAAAATTCGATTTATCGAAACGCATAATTTAATGAAAGATCCTGAAATTCATGGTTCTGGATTTTGGAGCTTATAGCTGACAAATCAGTAAAAAAATAGACGTTCTTCGTTCGAAAGTTTTTCGAATAAACATAACGCTTCAATTAGCCCTCGAAAAAGTATCCGCGGTATATAAAACGACGTCCTCACTCCAAGAAAACAAGCTTGGATTAAGGAATTATTATCAATTTAATATCACTTCTCTGAGATACATGGACGATCGCTTCTTCTGCGCCCACGTAAGCTGCAGGCACCCAGGAGTGATTTTTTACCTCCAAGTTGTCATACGGTAGGCGAGTAGAAGTCCAGCAATCAAGACTGTCTAGACTCATATTGCGCGGTTAGATCAAGAAAGTGTAATTTTTAGCTAGTTCAGTTTTCTTCGTTCGCCATAAAGATAGCGGATATCGTAAGGGTGGGTATCTACGCCTTGCGATACACGACGATATTCCAAGAGTAGTGGAAAGTCAAATTCGTGTATCATGGATACAGGGTGATCGACATCATATGTCCTGGTGCACGTGCGACCGCCCGACTCCCCATGCCTGCCTTTAATATAATTTAACTATACTTATATATATATATATGAATTCAGTGAGACAGACGCGTAGGTATATGAATATCATCGGCGAGATTTTCTTTATCTGTTTTCTTATAGTTGAGAAATTATTTCACAATGTAAGTTAGTTAGGTTTTAGATTGGACCGTTCGGTGAATCGAGCTGCGGAGATATACGATGGAGTATCACCCGAGAACGTACATTTTCGAAACAACAAGGTCGTGAGATAAGAAATTCGGTACATTATATATGATACTTCGATTTATTATCTTCGAGTCGATATATGTGAAACGACGTTCGTTATAACTTCGTCATAAAGGAGCCGGTTCAAAGTTTTAAACTCGTTTTAGACGTTCTCGAATTTTTTAGAAACGTTCGAGTTTAGAGCATTAAAACTCCGAAAGTCCATAGAGCCCAAAAATTTCGGTCTATCTCTCGGGATATGAAGACAAAAAATAGTTCACTCCGATCTAGACCCTCTTTACGAAATTCCATTTCATCTACTTCAATTATCGATAGCTTTACGATGTCATACAAATAATTGATAGGATTTTGAAACTTTTTTTTTCAAAAAAGTTGATCTCAAGAGGATTAATTTAACCACTCGAATGCTTCGATACGATCGATACAGCCCGAGTTATCGACCACTGAATGAATACGCGCGTGAATTTCAAGTTTCGGAATTTCGAATCCTCGTTGTTCTTCGTTTGAAATTTTTTGAAACCGACTATGTAGACTATGAGAGAAATACCCTTTTCAAAAAGTGTGGGTCGACGATATCCAAATTCGGAACATCGATTAGCGATTAATTTTTCTTCCTGATAATTTCGTCTTTGAATCGAAAAGCGAGTAAACGTTGACAATATTATTTATGCCCGAAATAATAATTAGTTGGCACAGTTCAGTCCGGATTTATAATACGTATGAAAATAATTTTGAGTGACGAAGATGTACGAGCTAGTTGACCGTTTCTCGTTGAACATGGCTTTGAAACGAATGCCGTAAGGCCTCGCGCGGCGTTTGAAATTACTTGGAACAATTTTCTAGGTGATATCTCTGGCGAATTTTGACGCTCAGCCAAATACAAAAGACCCGCAAACAAATTTGAAAAAACAAAAAAAAAAAAACAAAAAACAGAAGAAAATAAAATCACAAAAATAAGAAAAGAAGCCATTGCATCTACGTTTGCGGGGCTAATCGATAAACTCAAGTATATCCAATCAGATGCATATCGTTCAAGTGTAACGTGGGATAAACTGCATTACATCGTGACCTCGTATGATGATAACCTCGTATTCCTCAGCATCTCTGGTTCAGACAACAAAGTCGTGTGAGCTGTCGGTACAGCGTTTACTCCACAGTCCCTCGATTACGTAATCTTAATTATCTGTGCGATTCTAAACGCAGTTGGCATTGCGCCTCTGGTGCAGTGGTAGAATTTAGAATCCAGAAAATTTTCCGTTTTGCTAAAACGACGACTCTCGCCGTTTCATATATATATATACATATATTATCTTAGCTGTGATTATTTCGACTTGCGATATGCGATTTAATTTACGTGTATATCATATACATATGCATACGTTATAAATATATGTGTGTATATTTCTTTGCGTGAAAAACAGCGAATATGGGCGAAAAATTGACCAGCGAAACATTCTAAGATCCTAGATGTCTAGATGCTGAAAAAATGATCCTGCGATACTTAGTTACGTGTAATTATAGCTCCCAGACAAACATATATGATTCTCGTTTCTCTTATCAATAGTAACTACCATTCTGATAAATTGTAGAGCGTAAAGATTCGCACGAAATAGAATCTTATCGGTACGGTATAGGCACGTACTTAATCATTTACACATTGAACGTCGATCAAAATTTGAACAGATTAAATTTCCACTGACCTTCGCATTTGGTGATAATCATGTTATATTATATTATATTTTACAGACGTATGTATACGACGATATGTGAAAAACAAAAAGATTGTCGATTCGTTGATAGACATATCTATCTATAGATCTTTTTAGATTTCAAACCGCAGTTATCGCGATCAATCATATATATATATATATATATATATATAGTACATTAAATAATTTATACACCGGATTCTCTTTCTCTCTCCGTACTGCAGAGCGATGAATGAATTCCAACCAGACATCCAATGTGAGCCTATCTAGAATCTAGCCGCAGTCTTTGTTTCAATTGATCTTGATTATTATTGATCAGTTAATACCTACCATAGACTGCACCAGCGCTAACCAGAGTTAGGAATGACGTACTTTCGGTTTGTACAGCGAGAGTTGTTCGCGCTGCAGGTAGATGGATTTATACAGATACGTGAATAAAATTCTTTGATTGTTATTTCGGTTGTTTTTGTTGTTGATTTTGGAATTTTTATCTTACATCGTGACCAAGCCGAAACACCCGCATCTTTATAAGAATTTTTTCAGTATAAACATATAACTACTCGAAATTCGAAGGATATACGGGCAGAATGTACAACATATTCGTATGGAGATTTACACATCTACCATATGTATATACCTGTACAGAGGTATAAATTGGATCTTTAATCGGGTCGGGTTGAAGTTCCGAATTTCTAAAGTTCTGAGCGGTTCAAATTCCGAAAAGTCGGAAGACAAAAAATGATTTCCAAAAAGCGAATGGTTCGGTCCTTGGGATCTTTGACTTTCGGAATATTGAACCTTTTTTTTTTTTATATATGATATGATGGAATATCGGAAACGTTATTTTAGAAAATTTTTATCCTATTTTAAAGGAGATCGGTTTATGCACCGATATATCACAGCGATTAATCAGCTCTCGTATATCCTAGGGGTTAATTCTCTTCTGTTTGCTGCTCGATATTTTCAAGCTAGTTTCACACGTGTATGTACTACCTACCCATATACATGTTATAAATCGAATTTTAATTACTTCTGCAGTAAATAATGATTGATGAATAATAACCGCTTCATGACTCAAACCGAAAAAAAAAGAAAAGAAAAAAAAAAAATATGAGAGAACAGAGAAAAATGAGCTTGTGCCACGCGCTTGTACGGTTATGTATACCTGGACGATATACGAAATTCTGGATTATACGCGTTTCAATAAATCCCTCATTTATTAGCCGCTTAGGCAAACGGCGATAAAATTGGATTCTGCGTATATACCGGGGATTGAATGCACGCCGAGAGTCGGTGATTATTTTCTTTGTCGCTTTTCGAATTGCCTTTTTTTACTACAATTTTTCAACCAAACTTATACCTATCGGTGTATATCGTACGTGTAACCTAGGCGCGCGTTTTCTACCCGTAAAACTCTTTCGTAGAGAAAATAGAAACGTTTATAATCATGTCGAATTGTTCGCAAATCTTTCCCCTGCCAACGAGCGATTCGGGTAAAAGTATATCCGCGAGTTGAGTCGATATTCCCTCTTTTCCTAGATAGAGCGAAAAATACTTACGCTGTATGTTGTACTGTATGTACGGATAACTATACCGAGTAACATTTTACGAGCTTACCTGACTTTTTATCATAGAATTCATAGATATTCGATAGCAATGGTTATTTATTTATTTCTTTCTTTCTTTCTTTCATTTTACGTTCACTTTCTCGTTTTAGAATTCACGCGACAGTTACATACAGGTATGTATATATACGAAGAGCATAAAAATTCGCAGTAAAAAAGTATAACGGACGAGGAATAAAAATAAGAAGAAAAATGATAATGAGAAAACGGGAAGAACAAAGACAGAGAAAGATGATCCGTGCAGGAGGTATTATACCTGTATCAGCAGATTACATCAACTTGATCGCAATCTCCGCGGAGTAGAGTCTCGCGGATTTTTATCTCGATAGTTCAAAGTTGACTCATTTTCTTCGATAATAAATTAGAATACACAATTACGTACACACGTACACATGAGATAAACCGTAGAGAATTATCGATGTGTATGACATTCTGTAATTACAGAAATCATACGAATACAAGAATTATATACGAAGGCGATGCCGTACCTGCTCGCATGCTTTTCCATCGAATTTGACAATCATATTTTTGAGAATGAATTTTATTCGATGGAAAATTACGGGCACGTAATACGGTTCTGTTATAATTACGTTGTGTCGATGTAAATAAATGATTCGCTGCATCGCGGACAGATTTCTATCATCTATAACGATGATCAGTGTACTAATTTAAAACTTATACATGCACGTACCCTGGGGGATGTACTAATTGCGTTTCATTTATATAACCGAAATAGTCCAGTCAACAACTATTTTAAAAAACTGATAACTGCAGTTTAACCTAAAGTTTTGCTGTACTTTTTCTGTTTTTTATTCGATAATTATAATGAATTTATTATACGTATCAGTCTAGCTGTACAAATGTATCGCAAATAGAGATTCGTACGACTCGGCAATTTATGATCATTATTTATTCATTGGGTATAAGCTTTGCAGTTAACGTAATAAAAAAAGTTGAAAACTATTATACGTGAGTTTGTTGTACAGTTGGCCTGTAAAACCGCGATAGGCAATGAGATCGTTACCCACGTGCTTTATTGTATAAATTAAACAACTAAAACCGTGTATAAGTATATCCACAATCGGAAAGAATGATATTGCAGTTCTCTAAATTTTCAGAAAATAATATGAGTCTAAATATTATCATTCCTTTTTCCACTTTTTCTTAAGTCCCAATATCTTCGTCAGACATTATGTAGTACATATACAGTGAATTTAGGGGATGATTAAAGAAAGAAAGCAAAGATAGAAAAATTAGTCATAATTTTCAAATCTGTAATAAAATGAGATATACAAGTTCTCATCCAAACCTGCGAATAATTATTTACGGAACGAATAAACAATACTCCGAATAGTCTCAGTAGGTATATTTCTACGACTAGGATGTACCTAGGGGCTGAATAATTCTCGTTGCGTAATTAGCATCATCTCAGAGCCAGTCTTCTGGCGGCTGTCTGTCGACGACGTCTGCACCTGGCGCAGGTGCATATTGTAAACATCTAAAAAGCTATGGAGAGATTTTTTCCGTCTTTCCTTTTGTTCGTTTTTTATATATATAGAGTACGAAAAATATCCAAGGACACAAGAAAGAAAAAGAAGGAAATGAAAGCAGCACGGGGTCCTTTTCTTTCTTTTTCCGTTTCGAACAGTTCACAGAATTTAAGATTGCAATTTTTTTTTTTTTGCTGTAAATGTCAATTCCAAGGCAATTATTTGCAACGGGACGTGATAATTTCTGTCATATATAGTCATTGGTATTATGCACGGTTACGTCGTCGATCGCCTGACCTAGGCAATTCCTTCGAGTTTATATATAGAAGAAGTCTTCAAAGAATAATTTCCCTTCTCACCAGCTATAGATATATACATAAGTATATAATAAATAATAAATATATCATTTACACGGTTTCCATGAATCGTTCGATAAATTAAAATTAATAATAATCATAATATGACTCATTGTTTTTATTCATCGTCGATGTTACGATATACAAGAACATTTTTCAACTAGGTATATACCTACGTACGAACGCCTATATACATATTTGTAAATGTGTATTTGTAAATCGTTGGACGTTGGCCAGTTCTTAGCCAATATATATAAATAAAATTAAAAAAAAAAAATAGAGAAAAAAAAAAAAAGAAACATAACCTTCGATACAGAGTACTTTGTTTCTAAATTGTTTATTTATTAAGCTTTGCTCATTGTTATCTATCCAGATATACCGCGAGCAGCTGGGAATATGATGTGATCAATTCTATATATA
Organism: Tenthredo amoena; assembly: GCA_963966615.1. Classification (NCBI taxonomy): domain Eukaryota; kingdom Metazoa; phylum Arthropoda; class Insecta; order Hymenoptera; family Tenthredinidae; genus Tenthredo; species Tenthredo amoena. The sequence continues at coordinate 723,003 of OZ016490.1, forward strand.
CGTATATATCTATTATTATAGTCATAGCTGCGGTTCATAATCGGAGCGTAAAAATAATCACCAGATTACTGCTGCAGCAACAGCAACAACAGCAACAACAGCATTATATCTGCGCAGCAGTAACAGAACAGCAAAGCTCGCTAGTCGCAGATATACTATACATAATGCAAAAGTGGAATGCGATTTAAATAAATCGCGCACGTATTATAGACGACGACGTGCACCGTAATATACATACATCGTCGATATACCAAATACATTAAAACAGCTACTGGATAAAAATACCTATATTCATGATTTAACCGCATCGTATGAAAAAATATAACGCGAATGGAAAAAAAGGAAAAAAAAAAAAAAAAAAAACGACCAGAAAATGGAAAATAAAAGATCGCAAATTTTCTCTCTCTCTCTCTCTCTCTCGGTTTTTTTAATTAACCGCAGCAGAAGATGTTCGAGTATGAAATTATGGTAATTATTATTATTATTGGCATTATTATCGCAAAAATCGCGAAATATGTTTAATATAGAAAAATTGAGGAGAAAAGTGGTGTTTTTTTTTTTTTTTTCGCTTCTAACTATACTATATATCGACGGATAAATTGTACTATTATAGTAGCTAGGTATACCGAGCGACCCCTGGGCTCAGATTTTCGATTTAGAAGTCATACGACCGCCGAAAGACGCCTGACACGCGCCTTCCACCTAAGGAATCTATTAGGAAAATTTGGAATTGCTAATATATAAACTCGCAGCGACAGTTTGCAGACGTATATACCGCATATACATATGTACTCTACCTACGTCAAACAAATTTTTATGACATTATAATACATAGGTGCGGAGAGAAAGGAAAATCGGCGATAACGCGAGTTCTGCATTACGTGAAAACTGCACCGCCAGCAGTATAAATAGATAAATGAATATTCCTATATCAATGTTGATACTATATGATAGTAAAAATGAATAATTGTTTTAATTTATACCCAGTTTGCAAATTTCCAATAAAATAGTTAAAAGGCTAACGGGAGTTTAGCTCAGTGCTGATAATTTAACCTCGATCTGCTACGATCATGCATTATGATCGTTAGAGATCGCATGCATAATTTTTTAGTTACGGGATTAACAAATCGGTCATCCGATGTACATGTATAGGGTTATATACGACGATGCGGTTTTTTATTTATAATTTATAAGTACGCGGAGTAAGATAACTTCATCAAATAATAATATCATTCATTAATTATATTCATGAATTTTTCAAATACGCGTGCAGACGAATTCCATTCATTATTTTATACTGAAATAAATAAATAAATAAATAAGTAGAGGAATGATTAAAATATTGTTCAGATCGTCGATCATCGAGTCGTAGTCGTCGACACACCCTGTGTTTGTAGTGGTAATACGTAAAGCCGAATTAATAATACCGAAAGACAGGAAGTTAGTTCTGGCTTATTAATTAATATCTGGGATCCGCCCACTCATTGTGACGTGTCTGTACACAGTAATACCTATATACAAAATATATTACTCAACAGTATTAAATATACCTATACCTATTTACTATACCTATACAAAATCCGATATATACGGGGTGATTCGAGTTGAACGAATCATATTTTGCGGGTAGATTCCTCGTGCAATTCTAAGACTAAATTTCCTTTACCAAAAATTTGAGAGCCCAATAGTTTCCGAGCTACGAAAGATCTTAATCGACCAATCACAGAACTCATAGGTGGCGCTGACAGAGCCGGCCATGAGCGGAAGTTGAGCTATGCGACCTGTACGCTCGGCGATTGGTCGGCTAAGATCTTCCGTAGCTCGGAAACTATCGGTCCCTCGAATTTCCGGTAAAGGAAATTTAGTCTTAGATTTTCGCGGGCAATCTACCATCAAAATATGGTACGCTCAACTCGAATTACCCTGTAATAGACTTTAAGCTGTAAATGAGAAAAGAAGGAGGTTCGCTGTAGCAGCGAGAAAACTAGCGAGGCAATAATAAGCTCTACGGATCTAAACAATGAGTTATTTTTCAGCGGTAACTCAGGTGTGCTCACATGCCTAAATTCCTATAAATAAACCGGAAGAAGAAGGAGAAGAAGAAATTATCTAGGACGGTCGGGCTCCTTTAGTCGTCAGCTGCCCGCACGCGCGCTAGAGAGTAACAATAATAAGATAATATGTACGCCAACACCTGCTAGGTGGTATATAGAATTGTCGAAAAGCTGTTGAATCTGTAGATATATATTGTTATCGTCGGATCAGAAATAAGAAGAAAAAAGAAGCTTTTGAAAACTAAAATAAATGAAGAGGATGGATATAATTTATTTCATAAATTTAACAATTCGGTAAATGGACCAACCAGCGAGGTTTTACTTCTTATTTTTTAAACTTTTATTTTTTCTTATTTTTTTGAACTTTCTGAGACCACGACTGAAACCGAACCGACATTCTTACAAGCTGAATCATTGCTACAGGAACCTGAACGTTGCGAGAATTAAGGCTTTCGAAATTCTGATCGCAATTTAGTTTATTCGATTATTGATGCAATTATATAGTCTTTTATATTTCACAATTAATCGATGAGATCATTTGAAAAATATCGAGGGTATAATACAGGCAGTTCTCGACGATTTATGATCAAAAGCTAAAATGAAACTTTGAAGTAGCGCTTTCACAGATTTGAATTAAAAAAAAAAAAAACGATAACAATAATTGCTGGAAAAATTTTCACTGTACAGAATTACGGCAATGAAGCTACGTACATACAATAATTCCCTCTCTCGCTCTATCTGTATATTAGACGAAGGTCAATGTCTACTATCTACTCTACACGCTTGCGCGTAGCTGCTACTGCGTTATATACCACCTGGTTATTGGACATATGGAGGAGAGGAGAGAAACGTTCAAAGATATAACGCGCCTATGCTGTATGTTGTAAGAAAATGGTCCTTAATTTGATCAGTTTCGAATTTCAATGCTCCCATGGGTCAGGACGTTTCGAAACATGTACAAGAAAACGTAGCCAAAGCCCCAGGTTCCTATCTCGATTCTAAGTACCGCCCCAAAGCCTTCGAATTTTCCCATTTGAATAAAACAAGATCTGTGACATTTCGCGGTTATTTTTTTTTTCTCCCTTTTGCAGTATAACTCAGAAAAGTCTCAAACTTGGTACACTCCTTACCCGTAGTAGTAGGTATCTCATGAAAATTCGACAGACTTTCAACGATATCATTCTCGAAGCTACAGCGCACCAAAAAAAAAAAAAAAAATTCTCATCTCGAAATTGTGATGAATAAAATTTTGTCGTTAAAAATCTGTAAATTTTTCACGGATACCTACTACCGTAGGTAAGAAGTGTGCGGAGTTTCAGATCATTCGAAGCGACGATGCGATAGGAAGTAAAAAATAACCCCGAAGTACTGAAAATCGTGTGTTATTCAGATGGGAAAGTTCAAAGGCTTTGGGGCAGTACTCAGAATCGAGATAGGAACCTGGGGTTTTGACTACATTTTTTTCTATATATTTGGAGACGTCCTGGTCCATGGGAGTATCGAAATTCGAATACGACCGAATTAAGGACCACCCTAATATATGTATAGTATATATATTTATAATATTTATTATTTGTCGTATGCGTGTAATGATATGCCGTTGCGTATGATACAAATGAGGCTAGTGAACCCGCTAGTGAGAGCAGCTGGTAAATATATCATCGAGTTAGCTAACCCTGACTATACCTACCGCCTCGAACTTATATTTAAACCAAGAATAAGAAGAGTGAGTACTAACTGAAATGGGAAACGAGCTACCGCCACCACCACTACCGCCACTACCACTACCACCGCAACCTTGAACCTTCAAGCGGTTTATTTTGCGACTTAATTCGCACGCGAACTTATACTCGCGCTACTCTATCAAATTCTTTAAATAAAAGTTCTCATCATACCTTTCACACAGTTCTAAGTGTCTATAGCGAAAAGATATTTCGACTTCCTTTTAAACTCCGGTCTTATAAGAATAATTATCGTCTACTGTGTATAAATCGCGGGTAAGAATTTGGGAGAGAACAAAAGTAAGGAGTTATTTCTTCAGATTCCTCCTCCCTCCTTTCTCGATGTATACAAATCGTGTCCTTTCGTCTCTCCGTATAATATACACCGTATACTATACACTATACATGTAGTGTCATCTAGTGATAGAACAGGTGTCGGTAACGAGATAAATTCGTTCAGCTCCGAACAGCCTGGAAACCCTGTACTATCGACTGAGGGGACTGGGACAATGACCCGAATGTTGAGGAGTGCCTGACCTATATTTTACCACTCGATTTTTCTAACGCGCCGGCGTGGTGGGCGCCTGCATGAGTGAGTGCGTGCGTGCGTCGTGCGTGCGTGCGTCCGTGCGTCCGTGCGTTCGTGCAGGCCGGGGTAGGGCGACCGCCGTTGCCCGAAGAATAACATTTACGCATCCGAGACAACGTGTGTGTATGCGTATGGTATACGTACGTGTATAAAACCGTAGGCGTCGGCGCGAATCTTTTTTCTGTTTTTTTTTTTTTTTTTATGAATGCCGAATAAAAATTTTAGCCTTTGAAGTGGAGATGTATATTTATACCTATTATACCATGCGCGGGAGATTAAACCTGCGTCTGTAGGCTTGAGAATTACAACAGGTTCCATAAATTTCAAAAATGTCTCAATTCTTTTGTTTTTCAGTACAGAAATGACGATTTTAACAAACGCCGTAGGGTTCGACGAGGCTAGCTATATCTATATCTATATCTATATCTATATCTATATCTATATCTATATCTATGTATATTCCACCTCGATACTATCAAACCATTTCTACGTGACGCAGGTCAGGTCTGAGGTACGCGACGCGCAATAAGCCAGAGAATGTTCCTCGCCGACTGACGGACTGACCATATACAATAATATCCACATCCGATGGCTTATGGTCTATATTATGCGGTGTAAGTCCGCCATCCAACATCCTACCGCGATATATTTATATCACGATATTACGAGGTTGAAAATAATGGAGAGAATCATTAGAGTAGTTGGTCGAGGTCGTGGTTTTCAATAAGACGACGTAAAAAGAGACGAAAACACGGAAGAAAGAAATTATAATGAAATATATACGGACATATACACGATGCGTCGCCGTAATACGTGAGCGCTGCGGATGTACTCATGCCATGTATATAAATAATGGATTAATCCAAACAGTAGTATTCGCCTGGTGGTGTTATAACGCAGCATTGATAGAGTGTTTATACCAAGTGTCAATAACGCGAGTGTTTACGTATAGGTGTGTAAAAATACCTGAGTTTAAAAAGCGATGGAACTAGTTTCTTCGTGTAGTTCAATTCTAAGGCGCGGAGAAAATAATAGCCGTTAAAAATATCGGGACTAAAATAGTGATAAAAGTGTCCGGATAGATTGGGAAAGAAATAAATGAGGGTAAACCTAGTGAATGACTCCCTATACACATGCGTATGCGTATTCGTATATCGATACGCCGAAGGGGCGAGAGAACGAGCGAACGGAGGGTGAGAGAACGAGTAGCGGGTTTTAGGGAGGGGGAAAGGGAAGGGAGAGTGGGGGTACGCTAGGAGTCAATGCCCTGTAGATGACAACACAGAACACACCCGCGACCTTCCATACGTTCGATTTGGGCGAAAAAATAACTCTGATATTTCAACACGAATCGATGATACGAAATCGGGACCTTGGCATATCGTTGAGAATAATTTTCACGGAATCTGAACACCGCATGTCCCATACGCACGGTCTACTACGTATCTGCATAGTTTATATCGTACAGTTATAGGATATATGCTTATACGAGAAAAATATACGCACCAAATAAATTGATGGGCACTGCGAGAGGGGGCAGACCGTTTTTTTACAATATACCTTATTGAAAACGGATTTATTCCAGCCGCGTAGGGCAATCCTTTTCGTCATATGATACACAACATGATGAAAAATACACTTTGTTATATTAATAGTTCACATTTCTTAATAAACTCGATTAATACACCCGGTTATAACACCTCTTTTAACAGACCTCCGCACTTGACGTTGCGGCGCAATGCCGCCATGTTCCCTGTTGTTTCCCTCAGTTTCCGGATCAACATACCAACACCATCTGGCGGATCAAGTTTCACTCGTTAATTCGACCAGGTTACGGACGAGGAGTACAGATGGCAGTGAGACCTGGAATTACCGATGATATATTACGTCTTATTAATTTTCATTACAATTCATTCTAGGGTGCATATTTACAGATATAATGATTACGCGCGTCATATCTTAGGGTTTTCTTTTTATTTCAATCTAGTTCGTTGTTTTTATTACCGTTCTCCTCGAGGAATGTTTGCTTCTAATAGAGACATAATTTTTCCATCATATATTGCCCTGCTGTTGGGAATTAACTACATTATACTCATTATTGTTTCATTTTCTAGTCAAGGCTCTTCCGCGTTTGGTATTATACATACGTAGATATTATAACTCTACTGCGCAGTTCTGTTTGTAAGAAGAAAAATCCAACTTTATTATTATACAGATTATGAAATGTTAATTATTTATCTTGATTTTTATACCCCAAGGGGGAATATTAAGTAATAAAGAAATATACTATGTTTTATGTGCTTCCTTTTTCTTCTCTTTTATCTCATTCCGTGTTTTGTCTGCAACATTAATCATACCAAACGCCTGAATATAGACAATTGGTCTTCCACAAACGACATCGAATTGCCTGTTCAATGGAACAAGGAGTTTTTGGCGTATCTATTCGAACATCATTGAGACAGATAGGATAAGATAGTAATATTAATTTCACGTATATTAAAATTGAAACGTGAGCGATTTATCCTTTGTTCTTTAAGCTTTCGGGTAATGATATTCTAGGGGCTGTTTACGACCTCTTTATTATAATAAAAGTGTTTCAGCGGATCGAGGAAAGTTAATTAAGAAGGATAAAGAAGTAAATTCGATCTGTAAGGGAATCCGCTTAGATCTCCACCCCTCGATTCCTTACTCGCCAGTCGGTACGATCTACCCTGCCCTCGGTTCTCCTTAGGGAGGTAAATGCAGCTGTTCGAGGATTAGTCTTCTTCCTTTTTATTAGAACAAGAAAATGGACCATTCACGTTCAGACACGGGTATATACGAATGAAATGTAGGAATTTCTATAGCTCGGTAAATTTCTTGATTTTTATTCACTCAACATATTAATCACACGGATCACGACGGCCTTCATAAATCGATGATTACCATTATAAGATTTACATTGATTTTTTTTTTTTATGAGGAATGATTTCTGATTGGTTATCCCTAAGGCAGGCCTCCCGAGGTGCAGATATCGGCCTGTTGTTATGCGAATGTTTAATTCCGGTTTTTAATTTGCATTGTTAATTTCTTTAACAGAGACAATCTAAATCGCATTACTCATTTTAAATGTATCGATAATCTTATAAGCTACAATAACCGGCTGTCTGACATGTACAGCTCACTTATGTAACACGTAATGTGACGTATGCCAGAACTTGATGGTAAGAAAGAAAGAAAGAAAGAAAGAAAGAAAGGAAGGAAGAAAAAATATAAACGAGGTGGGATAAGGGATAATAATAACTCGAGTACATTTAGAACGTATACGCGAGTCCGTGGGGGTTGAAATTCTTCAATGAAAAGCACAAAGGTACGAGGATTTGAAAGAAAAAATAAAAGGAACAAATCTCACAGCGCATGATTTTCATTGTGTTAAAGCGAGCCCATTATAATCGCAATAAACCAAGTACTTCGCAAAGGGGCGAAGACGGATGTCGACGAAGAAACAATAGGCGAACTTCTACGTTCATGGAGCCAGAATACGAGACTAAATTACAAAGCTACGTATTAAGGGCTCGCCCCTTGCTTCATCCCCGTTAACGTCGCAGGTCTCGATTAGCTGCCAGTCGCACTAGATTAACAGGGGTTCTTTTTTTACTTTTACTCACCTACAGCTTCGGACTAATTGCGTATAGAGTCGATTTTAATTGAAAAAGTATACAAGGTGATAGGGCAAATTTTTTGCCATTTTGGTATCGATAATAAATGAAAATAAGAATAACGACGTATAAATCATGAGCAGAAAAAAAAATTCTGCGTTATTATATCTCTGCCGTAAATTCTACGGCTAAGAGTTTCGGGTGTGGATGGATAAACTAAGAGTCACGTGACCAGCAAGTTGACCAGCTAAAAGTCCGAAGATCCCCAATAAGAAAGTGGAAGCTAGTGTTCGAGTCTGGATAGCGAAGAGGGGAGTTATTGCCGGAGTGCCAAGGGGAGTCTGAGTGTCAGGTAATTCGCACGAGTTGAGGATTTAGAAGAATAAAATAGCGACGATAAAATAAAGAGGTAAAAAAATCACCGCTCTTGACAGAGAAAAAGGAGATCGAGAACTCGAATTATATATATATATGGCTTTGGAAGGGATCTTTGATAGTTTGAAGGATTAATCCGTACATCGCGTTAGTCGTGACCGTAAAAATTTTCTCATCGAAGTTTTCAAAAACTAAAAACGAACTCACGATCGTCTAAAAATATCCATAACGCAGCGGTATAGTCAGCGATCGCAAATAGGGCTGACCAAGTAGCAATAAATTATCGCCCCGCACTCAAGCCGTTACATCTACATCTAGGAAACCGCGTCACAATGATGGATGCCTTTAAAACCATATTCTTGTTCCACCACCCACGTAACAAAAAAGAAAAAAAATAATAAAAGAATAGAAGAAAGAGGAAACGAGAAGTAAAGAATCGCTTCATTATTAATCAACGATCAGAAGGATGTGCGAATATTTGCGAATATTTATACCGCGTTGCCGAGGTCGGTTCACCGACTTTTTATACAGTTGTTAATAATCGTTAATTGGGGTAGTACAAATCTTGTAATCAAAAGTAGCCAGGTATATTGTTTCATGGGATTGAATACGGTTCGAGCTGTCGTTTATGATAATCTCTGATATTAGAATAATATGTAATATGCAGATATCGAGTTGTCATCTTATAGTAAAGGGTGTGGTGCATACGTATAGATATGTGAGGTGTAGATAAATATATTCGATATTTTCCATAAGTCGGAATATTAAACGATCCCGGGAGATTAAAACCTTTGGCCTTGCATCGGAGGTGTGGCAGGCAGCCTGCTGTATCTCTGTCCGTTATTATTATATTTTAACCTGCGGTAAACAGAGGAGTAGGTAGATATACATTATACATAATATACACGTACATACGTATATAGGTATATATCTACACAGGAAACTTAATGATATGATAGCTCTCGATTACATGTCCTGTTAATTACACTTGTTATCGAATTATCCTGTCGCGTAACGCGTTACATTCTTGTGTCGTGTATATACTTGGAAATATACCTACCTGCTAACGGACCAATTAAACTTGACATATATTTCGAGATTTTAATAGCTGCATGATGTTTACCTAAAATAAAGAAATAAATAAAAAATAATGAAACGTTCGAAAGATCGGAGTAAAGAAAAATGACTTGTCACGCAACCGCGTATGCATATACGTATAGGTATATATGTATACGACCTTCGCTAAATATTAAGTGATGACCGTCACGTTTATCACGTTAATTCGAGCACTCAATCTTTCATTTATTTATTTATTTATTTATTTTTTCATATCTGATTTTTTTCTCTCTTCTATCTAGAATTTTACAGGTGAAATATCGTGGCGCAACACCGATGCCCTTGTTCTATTTTATTGCCGCTTACTCCGGTCACGCGCAGACAAAGCTGTGCCGGTATAAACGACCGTATGCCGATTTAGGCTGAGAACACATACCTACATATATTTACTCGGATAGATAAAACTATTTATCCGATGAGCTTTGATCGCGGATTGATTTACATCGATCAAAGCTACTCCAATTTTTCCGCAATCAGACCGCGTCGCAATTGCAAAACGACGTTCTTCCATCAAGGTACGGTATACGTATACGATAGAGAGAGCGATCACGGGTATCTTGATTTGATAATAATTATTGATAACGCGATTACCATTGGGATTAAGATTCTTGTATAAAACCATATCGCCACCTGTGTCCGATGTGCAAATATAGTAAAGACCGTGAGATATAGTCGTATAGTCTGCGAGACGACCGGCTGGAGAACAGTTTCAAAGCTGATCATGGAAGCAAGGTCAGAAACGCGGGACACGCACGTCGACAGCGATATCGCGACAATCCACTAATCAACGAATCGTGTTAACGTTCGTGTCGCGGTATCCTATAATATGCACTTAATAAATCTGCATATTAATTAAGTAAGAAGCGATACACAGGTGCTGAAAGTGGAAAGAATAAATATGGCTAATGAATGATAATGTATTTCTTTTATTTTAGGAATTATTTATATGCTTGAACGATGTTTTAATTCAGATTCAAATATCAGTGGTAATAATTAACGCGAATACCGATAGCGTACGTCAATATCGAGGTATTATAGTTGCATGGTTGACGATGACCTGACTCTGTCTGTCACAGCCTAGTTCTCTCCGTCGCCTTAATTCCCCTTCGATTAATTACCGTAGCCTTCGACACATCGCGGGTGTTGATTCTCGCATCTGGTACTGTCCCACATACATATTGTTCGCAAGTGCAATCACGCGTGTGCCTATGCCTATGCCTATCCTATATCCATTAAACGCGTGCAGAGCTCGTTGATGGTAGGTTGCGAGCCAATTGCCAGGTTGAATGTCTCTTTCTCGACGCAAGTGCAGTACTGACAACTACCAATCTACGCTGGATCGGCTTGAGTTACATGATCTAATTGGAAAATTTTACTTAAACTTATGCATCATATCTACCTACATTCGCGACACGTATACCTATATAGATATGTCGTAGATATAGAGGTATACGGTATAAAGTTACACGGCTATTAAATGCCGAGCAAGAAACGAAAGGAAAAAGTTATCCGACCTTGCACCGACTGAACGATCGTGATTACGCATATCCTCGATTCCAATCGAAATGCACTTGTAACAATATTTCAGATGCAAAATTTGCGTAAAAATTATACATTATTTATTTAAATATAATCGGTATCATAACGATTATGACCATCATCTCATTGATTCATCTCCGATCCATTCAAGATGATATTATCATCCGCTGTATAAGGAGATACCTACACACACCTACGATTGCAACGGGGACAGAAATCATTGTTCGCGAGGCGAAACGACCTGGCAAAATCAGAGCGTGAAAGGAAACGTGAGGTGAGGTGAGCCGCCTCGTTTGTATTATGTGTGCAGTTGGTATGTATACACGAGTAGCTATATGAACGTTCCGTCGTCCACTTTACCGGAGTCAACGAAAAATCAAAGTTAATCGTTTTGTTTTCGTTTGGTTTGATTTTTTTTTTTTTTTTTCACATCTCGTCTATCTCCAAAACGTCAAGGCACTGGTATACACGGTTACATCTAGGTACATGGCCCTCAAATCGATGTACACAAAAATAGAAAAAGAGAGAGAGAGAGAGAGAGAGAGTAAGTGACATTGACTGAATCGACTGAATTACCTTGAAGATACAGGTCCTCGATAAAGTTATGGTCAAACAAATTAAATCTGGCCCTACTTGTAAGTTTTATAAATATTTTATCACCTCAGCGATTTTTCTCACCTCAGTGATAACTATACGATTTTTAAAACACTGATGGAACTACAGAGATGACATTAAACTCCAGGCAATGTTCGGTAAGATTTTCTATGCTACCGTTGTACCTTGAAGAGATTTACGGAAGGTGAGATTTTCGAGTGTGATCGAAGATCTCTTCGGTAGTATACATACGTGAACGAACGATCGTAGGTTTACAATTAACACGCAGCTGGAAGGTATAGCCAGTAAGTCTTGTTGATAGAAAGCTAAAAGTTATACCGTTTTAATAATATATACCATTTCTCTGATGATGAATAGCATTGAGCTTAATTACTTCGAGTCCGTAGTCCCCTACAAGCATCACGACGACTTACCGATACATAAATTATGCGAAATTAAATCTCCTCGCGAAATGTCAGCGAATATATATATATATATATACGTATATACATATATATTTTATTGAATGATCGTTCTATCGCGTAGCTATACGTAAGCGAGCTATACACGTAAATAATTATGTCAATGTCTTCTAAAAGGTTCTTCACGTTGAACTTTGATATGTATGTTTATTTATTTATATTTTTTCTTTAATTTTTTTTCGTTTTTTCTTCTTGTTTTTTTTTTTACTCTTGCCTGTAATACCAGATTCCCTCGGACTACTTTATTATACTTTTCACTATTAAAATATCCCGTTTTCAAAACCTCTATTATCAAATATCGCGAGGGTGTTCTAACAATAAATGTACAGGATACACATTCTCGGTCGCCCGGGTGTACGGATGTGGGCGTGGAGGTGAGCCAAGGCCACGTGCTCTAGAAAGCCACTGTAACTCTTTTTTTTTTTTTTCATTCAGTTTTTTTCTTCCCTTTTTTCTCCCCTTTTTTTCTGTTTTTTTCTTTTTTTTTTTTCTCCTTTTCTCATTATCCACGGAGGTATAGGTAGCTGACAGCTTATACAAACCTATTTGTGTATAGCATATACATATATCTATCGTATCCAATTGAGATTTATAATATATGTATATATATATTGATACAACTATTATCAGCGATTACAAATTGGATAATGATACACCGAATGTCATTCTGTAATATGGTATATGGTATAGAATAACTCGTTGAAATGATCGATTCGACGGATCGAGATAGAAGTATAGCTGCCACGATCACAAAAGCCGTATACCTGATATCAGAAGTGTATCGCGATATACGCGGATCTCCAACGCCTTGACGACGCCCGCCCGGGTTAAACCCGAGATAAATATAACGTAAATCGATCAAACTGATACGTTTACATCCGGATTTGGAAAAACCGCGTTTCTCTCGCGTGTCAATCCCCTCGACGATCGTAGTCACGCTTTTTTTCGTTTTCCTTTTTTTCTTTCCCGGACTAGAAATTTCTGAAATATCATTATACTCTCGATCCTCGATTCGCGTACCATTACGTGGATATCGTTCGACGATATGTACAGGTGGCATACCAACGGGAAACGGAATGCAGACAAAAAGTTACACAGCTTATATTCAAGGTTCCTACCGACACCAGTCGACTGATCTGAGTACACGCCGGAGACGTCGTTTCTGTAGATCTGATACTCACACGTTATATGCTTCAGGTATTCTCGATCATTTTTTTCCCCATCCATTTCCTCCGACGTCGTCTATTCGACGAGAATTAAAAATTGATTAGAAAATTATTATCATTTATTTATTCGTCATATATATATCATTATTACAGAACAGTTCGTCCAGATTGACTCCGAGAGGCGTCACCGGTCGTCTTACAATTAGTCAAACGGCGTAGGTATAGCCCACGGGTCTTCTCTCGACCTCGACCCTGATCTTGTCCGCGAAGAAGAAGCTGCTGTATTGTCTTCCCCGCGTATACTTCAGCCGATTACAATTCGATATAAGTATTAATTCGGGAAAATTGATTAATTTATTAGAGTTATAAATAAGATCGTGATCGTATCATTATACCTATTAACGTCGATGATTCGGAATCCTGATTCAAATTCTTTCATCTCGTTCCGCAGCTACTGCAAGCAGTAGTAAGCGTGCTAATTTAATATTCTCTCGATGCAAGACTGCGTGCGAACGATATACCTATACCAACACGAGTATTCCTTCGAGAAGTGGATAATTAATAACCCGACGTTCAGCAACCGAGTAAATAGATGTAAAAGTAATTTTATGTCTGTATATCTGTATAAATTGATCTCTGGTACAACTAAGAATAAAACAATAAGCTGCCTCCGCACTTAAACTCGGAATAGAGTAATTGAGGAAAGTCTATAGCACGCTGCGAAATATAATACGTAAATTAGACGCGAGAGATAAGAGCTATTGCCATGAGCCTAATCGAGTATCCTGCATCGCGTAGATTCATTCTAAATTCTAATCATTCCCTGCTGTTTCTATTTCGCGAATTTTATATATACCTATATACATGTATAAATAATGTATATAGATATGTATGTACAACATTTCAATCCGTGTATTCATTATGCCAAGGACTGTTACGGTGTAACTAATAATAATATATGTATCTTGTTAAACGCTGGTTGGCACGAGGCGGACTTCTCTATATACATAGGTATATACAAGATCACACTACTTATGAGTTTGCAACGCCCTCGGGATACGATTATATAGACACGTGATTGCCGCGTGTTATTTTAGGGGTAATGCTCTATATACAGCGGTTACGTGGATATAAATGTCTTCCAGAAGTGAGGAAATCGGTATTATTTGATTTTTTGTTTTTTTTTTTTGTTTTTTTCTTTTCTGGCGAAAAAAGGGAGACCGACCGACACGATTCGACATCCGGCAGATAGTCGCACGGCTAAGTCACGTGATGTAATTGGCGAGAATTGCGGTGGCGGGAAAACCAAGGATCCCGCGGCCTTCCTGGACCGAAAATCATAAGAAATAAACCAGAATCATTCGTCAGGTATAGCCAATGGAAAAACTCCGATCGTATAATCAATCGCAAGCGAAGCGTGACAAAGTAAATAAACAATTCCTCGTCATTTACAAAGATATTCAAAATTCGATCGCTGCTTAACACCATCCTCTTTGTTACACGCTGCAGAACGCGATAACTTTGCCATTCATTTTAATCCTTTTATCCCTCGATCGATAAGGAACCAACATTATTTGCCAATCTTATTTAAAAGAATCGGAAATCATCTATTATCCCCGTCTTTTGATCATTCAAGGGATAAACTAGACGGAGGATGCGTGGAACACGTTGAACCTGACTGAAAGAGGTCGAGGTCGTCTAGCCTGGTGCAGTTTCTCTTCGCTACTGCATAATGCACGTTTCTACCTACGCCTTTTAACACAGCTATTATAGACAGCTACTGCTTTGTACTGTCCTGTTTACTTTATGTACCTTTCAAACTGTGTCTTGGCCAAGGGCCATCCGCTGTAACAAACACGTGTGTCATTTACGAGGGCGAAAGTTTCAGCGGACTAACGCCAGCAGGTATCCGAATAAAACTGCATTTCAAGGGTACAGCTGGCCAGTTTGTGTTCAGAAGCGTGTTTAAGCAGCGATAGAATGAGCTCACTTATTCCAATCCTTAATTAAGGATTTAGCATTGCACGACTGTAATATATGAACTCGCGAAGTCTCGGGGGAGTTATGGCGATACCGCCCGAGCAGGTATTCAATTAACTGTTTTCTGCACGCGGACGTGAACGAGCGCGGTCGTCAATGTTGCCTAGATTACTTGTAAATCACAATTAATGTCTAACGAGGCGATATACTCACCTCGAGAGAAAATGAGAGCTGATATTAATCCGAGTCTCCGATTACCCCATACCGTTGCGCTGGAAAACAGATGTGCGAATATTCGAAGAGAGTCGTTCTCGCGATTGCGAGTAGACGCGAGTTCGGAGCTTCTATCGTTACTTATCCGTCAAAAAGACGCAATTTTTTTAAGAGATTAGCTCCGGTCTTTTGGTTAAGTTGGTTACAGGGAAATACGCGAAAAATTGAAAATGTTGATCGAAAGAAGAGATTTACCGAATTTCGGACCGCGTAGATCTTGCCAAATCGATCGTTTATCTAACCGCGGAAGAGAGCTGGTTCGGATGTTTTCAAAAGCGTTATTCAACCATCGATACCTCGGATCGGAATAATGAATACTCAATTAGGCGGCTGTAATGATTACGTCAAGATTCCTTTTTTTTTTTGCTCGTAATAATTTATTTCAAACTAGTTTATTCACACTTCCCTATTTAGATTCTGTACGAAATAATATCCGCGATATTTATTTACATCTTTTTTTAGTAAAACTCGATTCCCAATCGATCGCATCGAGTCCAGAATCGAGTATTTCTTGTAAGACTCTAGTCTCGTTAAAACCATATCGTTGCATCCGCGTCGCTGTTATCAATTGAGAAAAACTACCGATCTTGCGTAATCTATCCATGAATAACTACCGTTTGCGGTCTACACCCGCTCCTGTAACGATGTCCTGATTTTTTGTTCACTCATTGTCACATTTTTTCATTTTTTCGTTTTTTTTCTTATTTCTATTCAATGTAAAACTGACTCTAGGCCAAGGTCCGGCGAGCAATCTAGCAGCCGTACGGCCTGAATCATTAGACAATTTTTTATATTACCAACTGACATTACTTAACGACCCTCGATTCGGACAAGACGATAAATCATACTTTGCCTCACCATATCTTCTCAAAGTTACGGTATAAATACACCGAAGAAATAGAAACTCATTCGAGTGAAATTTATTGATTTTGTTTTTTCCTCCTTACTTTTTTCCTCATACTTGATGACATTGACTTTTTATAATCTTTCATAGCCGAGTCAACGCTAAACTTGTACCAGTTTAGTTGAATAAAATAACTTGAAGGGAATCTTATTCACCTGCATCCACGGATCTTCTATAGTGGTCGAATTCTCATCTATCGTTTCATTGAAATTATACATACATATATGTGTGCATAGACAGAGTGTGATATTGTTCGATCGTACTTATATGAATACAAACACGAGGTCATGGGAGTATACATCGATTTGCTGTCAAGTAAAAGGATTTATTGACACCGAAGGCCTCTCCGTTTCTATGGAGTCTCGTGTTTACGGTCTCGATCAAAACCACTTCACATAAGCCTCTATTATTGTTCAGTCTACAATCTCATCTTCAGTCTTGCCGAGTTCGCGGTTTCAGCCACTTACGAATTTCACCCGGTCTAACGAATCGCGAATTTCGAAAACTACCCGGATTATTTACGGCCATGGTTACCCTCGTCGCCGGGGCGGTTGCCGTAGGGATAGTTTCGGTCTGTGCGATTCCCTTCGGCTGTTTCATATCCAGGAAAATGAAGAAGAAAAAAGGTCAGTAAATTTCGACACTCGTCAATCAAAAACTTTCTCCGGATAATCGCGTCACACTTATTTTCACCGTTGAAACACCGCCGATCTTTATCCTCCAGTTTTAATCCCACCGGAAGTTGGGGACCGGACGGTATTCGAGGACGAAGAAAGAGCACCGGATCCTGCTTTGATAACGAACTCGGTGGAAGTGGTAGACGAGGAAATATGGGCCAGGCATAACAGCGGGCGAGGGCCAAGGTTCGAAATTAGGGTTTTGGTGTCGAATGGTTCGAAGAGATCCACCGATGTCCGAAGTCAAGGATATATCACGGCGTCAGGAATCTCGCAGGAGTCGTCGTCCTCGCAGCGCGAAGTTCCCGGCCCGGCGATAGAAGCTAGAAGACTTTCGTTGCAGCATTTGACGTCTGGACCAGCGGCAGAGCGTCAAAATCATGCTGGAAGTTCTTCTCTCCCGATAGCACCGAGGATTACAGAATCCGGTAATCAGAGATTGCGAGACAGCGACACAACAAGATTCGAAATCACGATATCCGGACCGTTTTCCGACAGTGGGGCACAGTTCGGTGAGTTTAAAAACGATTTGCCCGAATCTTCGACCCCAAAAGCGAGATCGGGTTGTACCGAAATACGGGAGAATCGAGGAACCGATGTACAGAGGTCACGATTCTGGAGACGAGCCTCGTTGAACCGGAACGGACCTCGGAAAATCTTCGAAACGACTCGAGACATCGAAGTTATACCTGATGGTGATGAATCGGCCCAAAGTAGCGATTTCGAACCACATTTGGCCACGGAGGCGAAAGAAGTGCGGAATTCTGCGGGGAACGAAAGCCGTAAGTCGCGGCTTCGGAAAGCTACAGGATCTTCGGAAGAGAAAGGGAGAAGTTGCGATACCGGAAGATGGGGATTGCCCGGTCGATTTTTCGAGACTTTTAGAGATACCACGAGTTTCGCAACTCTGTGAATTCGTCGGATTGACGAATTCCGTTTATAGACAGGTACTCGGGTTTGACGGGTAACATCTTTCGAAGAGAACGCGACAAGTTCTGCTATAGGAAGATGGGAATTACTCGGTCAGTAATTTGGAAAAAAACGCTTTTATAGCTTGTATTTATTATTAGGTATTCAAGTTTGGTTGGTCAATGGAACGAACGGGTAACGGCCGAATTAATATTACTCGTTTATCCAATTAACTAACCAGCAGTTGAACTTTTAGCTTTAATCAAAATCTCGGACATTAAATTTATAGCTAGACTCACATTTGAGAAGAGAACTTTTACTCGCGCTGGCCAGTGACGCAAATTATTTTTATTTTAGATTTAAGTCCATTCGATTTTTATCTCATTTTTATTTCATCTTAACCGTAACCACTGAATTATTACCGATTAACGATCGTTCCGAATTATTTTTCGTACCTTGACGGAATTCCAGTTATCCTGTAACGATCTTAATTCAATTATAAATTGTTTATTCTAGTGCCTAAGAATTCCAGCTCCTCTTGTATAATCAAATTGTTTATAAAAAATATCTGCTCCTCATCTTGTTCGCTAAAAGAAAAATTTAATCATTGTGCGTTGTATAAACGACTGAATTACACGACTCGTTGAGCTGAGGTTCAAAATTAACTTGTACAATGACACAGAGCAATAAATTATTGAAATTCTAATCCGGAATGCTTTCCGAAAAGGTCTCATTCCTTCTTTGCGTAAGATCGAACCTCAGATTGCATATAAAATAGCTCGTTTTTATAATGGAGTAAAAGCATCTGAAAATATTTTGATAGAAATAACTAGTCCTGGTTTACCTTCAAACTCTTTCGTTATGGAGTACAGTGAAACCATTGACCATACGTGTAAAAAGAAGGAAAAAAAAAAAAGTAAAAAACGTTCATCACAACGCTGAATAAATTTATCGCTTACTCCTTTCGGATCTGTATACCAATCTCTGACCTGGACAGAAGGTGTTTATAGTTTTGTAGTTGTCATTCGTCTCGCTCGTTAAATTTTTCCATATTTTCCTTATTTTACTTGCAAAGTTGAAATCTCGATAAAAATTCAGGATAACAACATAATTTCACCGAACGTGCTTCTGATTCATTAAATTCGCTCCGCATTCATTCATGCAAAACTCACACTGTCATCCGCGTTTTAATATCTGAAATAAAATGATTTCTGTATACATATAGTAATGAAAGAAGCGATACGATCTGAATAACAAATCGCAAAGGTTCGTCAGAACTGATAGAAAAAAAAAAAAAAAAAAAAAAAAAAAAAAAATGAACCAGTTATACTAGACAAGCGGATATCCCGGTCTATAAACAGATCTGTCCCCCACGTCATCGCGAGGAAACGGTTTTGCGGGTATGGCAAATTTTCTATAGACATACAGATACGTATCGGATACCGATTTACATCGGCTAATTACTTTTTGCTAATTTTATTCGCCGTATAACAGATTGAAAAATCTTTCAGCAGACGGATCGGTATGTACAAACGTTCCTCGGTCAATAACCAGCCCAGAACTTATAGCCATATGCCCGCGATTAATCATGGCGATTGAAATTATACGATGTTCGTTCGGCAAATTCCGATCGGCGAAAGGGAAAAACCGTAAGACGTATATAAATCGTAATCGCGACACAGATGAAAACACCGATTTCACGCCTCAAGTTCACCTTGCATGTACGTCCCCGCACGGAAATATCGTAGCTGCGGTTGGTTTATTAATGTAATACGTATTTCATCGATTCACTCCTTCCTAGTATCGCAGAAAACCGGACGGGGATCCACCGATTCTTTTTATTTCAACACGAGAAACTGCCCTCGTTGTAATGCCATGTGCCAAAACCATCTCGCACCGGGCGAACTCTTCGTTTCCAATCTCGCAGATTCTAGGACGATACGCCATGCGATTTTCACGCAATTCTCGAAGGGAGGAAAATTCGCTACGTCAGAATTTCGAGACCCTTTTTTTTTTTTTTTAAACCAGAGTTTATTGTTCTGCACGAAGGTTCTTCGAGTGCAGAGTAGATAGCCGTGTTACTCGAGAGCCGTATAATTAACCTCGCGATTTGAATATCAAGAAGAAAAATCTTTCCATATGTAAGAAGCGACCTTCGTTTACGCGGTCTGTTTAACCGAGCCGCATTTATCAACACGCTTTCGATAACTATTCTCAATATAAAATCGGTTTTTAGTCAATAGTCGATTCGAGCATCGAGTGCACGCGGTACTACGTTCATTTCCTCGTCATTATTTTTTCACGTTGATATCAAAACCCGCAGCTGTAACGAAATTGACAGTCAATTACCGCACGTACATACCTTCCGGCGAGAGAAAACTTTCGCTTTAATTAACCGCAGGCTAAAAAATCCGGCTGAAATTTCCGTCGAGAAGTTTATATTCAGCCGATCGTTTAGGGGCTCAGAAGATGACCAAATTATTCATCGGAAGATGACAGGCGCTTTTTACTTTCTGCGGCTATGCAAAGCCGCCTGATTATTCGACGATTCTCATACCCATTACCCATGCGTGAGTCGGGTCATTGGCTGCAAACCACTTCACCGAGGAATTCACGACTCTCTAACTACGCGGGGAAGACCGGGTCGTTTTATAATTCATACTTTCAAATTGGCTCTGGACTCTTAGCTCCCGCAGCCTTAAGCAGGGACAAAGACGCCACTGCTATTAGAGGGTATTCCTGTGCAGGACTTAAGATCAAGGCAAGATTGCGAGTAATATCGGTTGCCAAGGTCGGTATTCCAGTATGTAACGAGGCATAGACGTGCATGTCGCCGTACATACCTGCATACACACTATTGCTCTAAGAAAGGTGTATCGCGCGAACGCGTACGTGTAACGTAGACATATGTAGGTACGCCTATATAATTTCATGCGATTGCAGCGAGCACAATTTTTTATAAATCGGGTATTCCTGCGTTTAAGAGGAATAACTTTTGTCGCCAAATTCATTACCATAGAGCCTTTACCCGGTGGTTATTTTTACAAGATAATTTCAGCGGATCATCATTGACGTATGTGAGAGATTGATCCTATTAATTACAAATTTCCGGGTATTCCTTACGTCGCGCCAGTGCCATTACACCTGCGATCTAATCGCTTCTAATTACCAAACCTGCGTCGTAATTGAGCTTAATTGTTACCGTGTTAATTGTCGCCGATTAATTTCCCACCATTCAGTAAATTTAATTGCTTCTTATAATACTTTGCTCGGTTATTACAACTCTTGTTAGGAATTTATGTAATTATAGATTTACTGATCGCTGATCGATCAACAGGCAACTTATTAACTCAACCTTTACATACGTTATACATATTATATCGATTTTATACATATAGGTATGTGTTTGAGGATCGTTTACCACTGAAAATAATAATATAATTAAATAAGATTGACATTTTAAATCATATCTGTTCAACATATAGCTTCTGTCCTTAAGGTGTCAGAACCGGGACTCATAATACAACTTATTGATTCATTACCCAGGCACCCACGCTCCGGTTTTGCCGTTTAATATGCACAAATAGGTTTGACAAACAAGATCTGTTCAGGTATGATACCAGCGAAGAGATATTCATCTCGCTGAATAAAGTGTATAGCTGCATTTATAAACGAGCTACGATGTGTGACCACTTTACTGCATTATCAATTTCCAGGTGTCATTTATCGCGTCCCAGATACTATTAGAGCGAGAAAATTCTCGTCTACTGTTAAACAACTATTGAGCAGATCGGATCTTGCCAGATCTAAGATACGAACTAATCGTTTTTAGATAGCAATCCTCACGATTTTAATACTCCGGAGTATTTGTGAAATTCCATGCACACGTATATATGCATCAGTCGACTTGCGTTAACGAGAAACTTGAATGAGAGAAGAAAAAGAAGAAGAATGAGAAGAATAAGAAAAATAGGAAGGAAAAAATTAATCACCAAGTCGATACTTTGCGTCAATTTTCATGGAATCTTGGAATTGCGCCGTAATAATGACGTGGAATTAAGTTCAGGCTCGCTGAGATTAATCAACAGAATTGATATAATTTATACAATTTTTATTCGAGCGGAATCTGCGGCATGTTCACGTCTATCTAGAGCATGGTCGAAACCTACTTAATATTATTATACACCTGTGCGATTTTAGCTCTGAGATGTATTGTGCGAACGAAGCCCTTTTTCGCGTGGGCGATTCGGGTTTAAATTGTCCTTGGACCCTGCGGAGGCCGTTGGAACCGACAAAGTATAAATTGCCAACGACAGGGTTATGGCGATCGAGATTTATCGGGCAGCCTTGATCCACAGACGCTAGAAATTTTTTAGATCTCAATAATCTCCTCGGTATTTAAATTTGGATTTTTTAAAGGACCTCTAACGCCTGGTACGCATAGTTTTTAATTTTTGATTATTTACGCGTGGTCGATATTTGACTTCGGTTTTTTAAAATCGCTTCTAATTATCTGTGGAACTTATCCTCGTTAGACAACATCCGGTTTTGTATAGGCCGTCTTAAGCGGTTAACATTTTTTCCCCCTGACGTTTAATCACACAAAATTATTCCCAATCGATCCGTGGTCGAAGCCGTTCAGCCGATCGAATGGTTTAGTCATCTACTGCAGATACGCATATAGCTAGGAAATTGTTCGACTGATCGTGTTCGACGATTTTTTTTTATAAGAAACAAATCGGTTGGGTCAATTATCGGGATATCTAAAAACCGCAGAATCGAGAGAGTAAGAATCTACTCGATGAATAAGCAGAGCTAATTGTGGGTTTGGTCAGCTCCCCGTCTTTGAACCTGGGAATTTATTGCCTACATGATTTTATTCCTTCGAATCGCTCGCTTTGTTCGCACATATCGGTTCGAGGAATTATTTGAAATTTACTCCGTTATTGTAAAAATCCTTTGACTTTGCAAGAGTGCGGAAACTCCTCCTTTACAAAGATTCGACAATCGATTAGACGGATCGTTTTCACCTTGCAAATTATTACTAATCCTTTCACTATCAAGGAGACAACGAAATGGAGCACTAATAATACCGCGAAGGATTTTCGTTCCGAGATTTCGTTGAGCTTGGTATATTTTAACAAATTATATGAATAATGATTACCCGGATAAAAATAAGAGGAAAAAATCTTCGATCCACGTTGCGATATGAAATTAAGTCGAATACATGCCTACGTGCAAATCGTCAAAGCGTACTTTTTCCTTGACATGAACTGTTACAGTAAAGAAGAGGAACGAGGAAGATCGCCTTCGAAGAAATCTTCTCACTCGTCGAAAATAGATATCTCAGAATTCTCCTTAGAGGCGTTAGTAGTAGGATTCGTTTTTTTTTTTTTCTTTTTTTTTTTTATCGAGAGAAAATATCATTTCACACTTTCCACGTAAGAATCAATAAAACGCACGAAATTTAATCAATAAAGATAATACTATGCATAGATGAATTATTCATGCTAATCTTCGACGATTTCTTGAGAAATCAATTCGTGCAACGTATGTATACAACATCAAGGAAGATTTCCGAACGACTCGTTCCTGAAATGAAAAGTGATACATGATCTTCGCCACTGAACAAAAATAGATATGGTTCAATGATACCGATCTTAAAAGATCATTAATTTAGATGAGGTCTGATGACATAAAGATATCATCTCTGCCGTGTGTTGAATAGAATCGGCTGTCATGCACTCGTCATATTCCAAAAAGAGTAAAGAAAGACATCCTTGTGCGAATGGTAGAAGAGGTGTGGCTCATTGACCCAACGAAAACCAATTTGAACCGCGAGAATGGGATGAAATTTTTTTTCTTCATTTCATAGCTCATCTGGATTCTCGCGGATGTTAAGTATCAGATGATGACTGATCGGTTTTACAATGGTGAATGATTTTGATCTCCTTCGTTTTGACTATATTTTCTTATAAATGGCAAAGGAAGAAGAATCGCAACTGGTGTAGACTTATATATATATATATTCTGAAATTAAAATCTATCCGCATTTCCGATTTGGATACGATGAATTTTGATCGGCTGACTCGTCTTCATTAATATCTCGTAAACGTTCGTTGCTCGCTGTGGGTGTGGACCGGTCCTGGCTAAGCCGAAAGGCTCGCGATAAAATCGGCGACGAGTTCATCACGGGAGCCTTGAAGATCGGAGATCGAGATAAGCGAAGTACTAGACAGAAACAACCAGCGATATAAGAGATAGGAAAAGATTAATCGCTCACCTTGATATAAACGGAGCATTCCGAATTTTGGCACCTAAATTCACTGTTTAGAAAACCAAAAATAAAAATTTAAATAAAAGAAAAAAACCGCTGTATAAATCGTCGCTGCGCGAAGGGAAATAATTAGTCTGCAAAATGTTATTGAATATACCCGCCTGGCTTTTTTTCTTTATGGTCGGTCATTATATCTATCTGCAAAATAAACCTGGTGTATACTTATGGTCAGTCTGCGATTAATCGGAATCGAAATAAATAGTCGGCTCTGTTGTTATGTCTATTAAAAATTTGTTGTCTTACCTGGAACGAGACGATCGTTAAAGTTTTAGAACCGAAGTATCGCACGTTGTTTTCCAATTAATTAGAATATCTAATCGGCTCGTAATTTGCATTTCTTTGTCCCTTTGTCTTTACCTGATCTATACAAGGTCGCCCAGCACATGTCCGTCGCGTGTTATTATATCATACCTATCCGATGTGATTTCTGAGTTACTCCGGTCTCCGAGCCCTGACTGATCTCACTACACCGCAATTATCCAAACGTCGCGTCGTCACTCATCCGAGGTACATTAAATTTTTTCTCTTCATATTTTTCTCAGACAAACGGAGAAAAAGTAACCGAGTAAGTATTCATATATAACGTAAAGAGAAAGGAATTAGGGAGGTACACGTATAGAGATTGCATTTGAACGAAATTTTCTCAAGGTAACGATGCTAATTATTTTTTATCGATTTATAGAAAATTGCCTATGGCATATGATCGACGATGAATTACATCGACGACAATCTAAGCAGAGATTTTTTTTTTTCTATTCGCATACATTTATCAAGCCGAAGCATATTACAAAGATATAAATCAAATCCCATGGGATATAATAAAAGTATGATACTCATCGTCGTTAGATCTCTGATCTTTCAATCTATGATATCTCCCGCTACTTCTATAACCGTGTTACGAGCTACTGTTGATCCATTATTCATCGATAAAATGATTATTATTAAATTATTACAGGTGGGAGACACGCACACCCCCGGCTCGTAGTTTTCGCCCTTGAATAGGTGGCTTTTTATGCTTCCGCCTCCACGAAAGTGGGAGTAACCGTCTGAGAGCCATTAAACGATTTAATCGTAATCGCGATTTGCAATAGTATTAAACCGTGACGCGTGCAGCCGATTCTATTACGCGCGTGAAATACAACACACGTCGATATGCGCGTTTCGTTATATTCTTACAACGAAACGTGGCCACATTTCATGCGGGATTGATACAATTCCAAAGGAATATCCGTGAGGCTGAAAGACTCCGTTTCGTATCCGCGAAAAGTCCCAGGGAGCACGCAACGAAGATCTTCGCGAATGCCGGTATCGATAAGCTCCCATTGCGAGGAAATAACTGAAGCCAATATTCCGAGGATCAAATACCAGTATCTCGAAGCCAGTTATAAAATTGGTTAAAAATCGTTGTAAAAATTGATGCACATCTACCGTAGAAAGGTCAGAAGCCAGAATCGTCGCAACACGACACGAAGGCAACCGGCATACCAACATTTATTTTTTCCAATCGCTTTTTACGCACATTTTTTTATCACTAATCCTTTCGATCTAAGGAATAGTTTAAACGTTATTCGAGTGGCTACTTGGTTTTTACAGAAAGTCCATCCGTCCATCCGTGGGAATTGAATTCCCGTGTACATATCGGTCAAAGTGTGCGTACGTGTATGTCTTTTATTTATTCATTTATTTTTATATTCAAAAGATACGTGAAAAAATAATTATTCGACAATCTTCGGCTTTTTCCAAATCGGATTCACGTACTAGGAAGTTGTCGGACATAGTTTCTAATATTTTTATGGATGAAAGGCCTGATCTGTTAACGCTTGAAGCAAAACCACATCAAATGTTCCCAAGCTGTTGATTATCGCTTATGATTAGCAGGTTGCGTAACGCATATTAATCACACATATATATTATATATATATGTATAAATATATATAGATTTTTTTTTTGTCTCGATGCTTTTTTACACATAATCAAATACATCGGATGCAAATTTATGTCAATCCGCGAGCTCTCTATGGATCTGCACGTTAGCTGTTGTGGAATCCGAGCAAAACGTCGCCCAGTTATCACATCGATTATTTATTTTTTATTTTTTTCTCTCTTTTTTCACACGTCAATACTCGTATTTCTAATCGGCGTGGGTGTGGCATATACGGAAAGAGAAGAAGAAGAAGAAGAAAAAAAAAAAGGCAACTTCTCACGCAGGTGCGTTGAATAAAAAGGAGAAAAAAATAAAAAAAATTAAAACAGCCTGGGTAAAGTCGAATCATATCTACACACATGTACTATACATATGATGAAAAAACTTGAATTTCTGTCTCTTTGACGAATTGGCAGCAATCGTTTATCATTCGCACCATTCGATACGGAATATTTGATTAACGTATATAAAACGATCGACTATAGAATTCTCGTTTTTCTCCGATAAATTCTCTGCTAATTCTCTGATAACGAGAACTGCGAATTCCTTAAACTACGCGAAGTGTGACGAGAAACACGTGCTCTACACCGCAGCTAGAGGGATTTTATTTAATTTTTTTCTTTTTCTTCATTCTTTCTTTATTAGTAATTACTTTAATAGCTCTGACTAATTATCATTGCATCCTATACCGGTCGTTCGTATTTCTTTTCTCATTTTTTTTTTCTTTTTCTCTCTTTGCAAATGCTCGTTCGAATCGATCGATCAGCATTAAAGATATTATATTTCATCCTGCCGCGGTCGTTACATATATGTTCAACGAAACTAGGTATCATAATTATGGAACGGTGTCAATGAACAGAAGTCAAATGAAATATAATTATTTGCCAGGTTTGCACCGGATCATTACCCCGACGATATGAATCACCTCAAACAATCTTGATCAAGGATTGAAATATAAATTACATCGCGGATAGAAATAGTTCGCGAATTGTTCGAGCGATTTTATTTTCGCCTCTATATATTAGTCGAAGGCCGGAATATCAAAGTTCGTTAGAAGAGAAGGACTTCTCGGTTGATTGAACAATTCTATCCATACATCTTAGAATTAGTTGTCTAAATTTATTCCTAGAAATAAAATTTGTCTCACGGTCGCGTTAACCCTTTTCCATCCATACCGTAGTAGAATTCGTTCGTCCATTTCGCAGCTATCAAGTTATGTGAAAATAATAGATTTTCGGTATAGTTTTTGCGGCAAATTTAAAACCTCTCGCGATACACGTATCGCAAATTCGAAACCGATTCATCGACGACTACGTTCTTTTTCGCGAGGCTATAATGGCCGACCGCACACGTCAGGAAGGACCCGAATTACCGATGGATGGATGGACGTTCACCTGTCCGATTTGGCTTTGGAATCGCGAGTCGTCGAGCAGAAGCATTTTGCTAAATTATTACCAAATGAGGTTGACCCTAGCATAGTTCTTGGAATTAACAAGATCTCCTGTCCAAATTTATCCTCTCGTAAGGATCATATCCATATCGACGACCCTGACGTTACATATTAATATACACGTCTATTTTTTGCGACTTTTTCACCCATTCGCATCATTAGCTTCCCGTTATTACATGTCATTATAATATTAGACACCCCAAGGAATGGCTGTAATGACAAAGAAACTATTATTAGACTTAGCCAAGTCATTGCAGCAGCAAATACCATAAATATTCGCAAACATCATTCGTACAATTTCCTTCTACGGAGTTTTTATTGTCTCAACAATATTTTTCGTGTACCTATATATACCTACGTCACGGAGAATTCGCGTTTATAGATATTTGTGTACGCCGGAAATTCCCGTTTATTCTAAAATTGTATTTTGCGTTTATTCCGTTATACCTAGTCGGCTAATTATCGCAGCTAATAAATCACGATTGCGTAATACGGTCGGTAATTAGTTAAGACATAAGATATCCGTATCCAGTTTTCGACACATCCGACACGGGTCTTAGCACCATCAGCTTTGTGCACAAAAGTAAATACGAACCTATATCCATGAATATACATTTATTACTCAGTTTCACTAGGCCAGGGTCCGGTAAAACAGAGCATGACTTCGATATTGCAATAATTACGAAACGCGGATGCAGTGCCATTATTAATTACCGATAAATAATCATTTCTACTCATCGAATTTCAACCACATTCGTTCGATTATACATTTTTTTTTCTTCTCCAATATATACTCGTATACATCAGTTGCGTAACGATTATGCGTTATGAGAAAGTTTGCGATTTGATAACGATTGCTGATGTAATTTACCCTGATTTTGTCCACCTAACTAACCTGCGATTAAACAAGTTGATAATCGGTTAAAAATATAAGCAAACCTACACCGATCGTTCTTTTCGTTCTAATTTAATCTATAGAATCTGAAAATTAACGCTAAGTCTTGCCGTGACGATGATAAAAAGTTTCATTAATTAATCATGAGCTTGATACTAATCATGGTAATCGTGTATCGAGGTTTTAGCAACCGGGAATCCCATACGTCATATTTTGTACTTAGATTTTATTTATTTTTTATTCTTGTCCTAAAAACCTAATTCATTTTCGGTGTCGATGTTTGCCCGGAAATCTTTCGACCAGCTGAATTACCGGCTGATTACATATCTGTAATGATTGCCATGTAGCGCTCGAAGAAATTTCCCCGCAAGGAGTTCGACAGGCCTGAGGTCGAAGACGCGATCGGAATGGGAATGTATATACCGCGTTTTTTTCCGTCGCAGAATACACCGCGAAATTTTCAGGATTTATGTGCTCAACGACATCGGTTGGTATATTCCGTTAATTCTATTTATAATCCGAATATGGAGATATCCTAATAAAACCGCGGTACGTCGTGATGGAAAAAAAGTGGAGTATCAAGATATTCCATCTCGTAAATCGGAGATTCGCAGACCGGACTATTATGCAATGAACATAAGGGAATTCCTAGCGTCTTCCTTCTTTCTCCACGTGCGTCAGACTCCGATGAACGGTTCATTAACGAGAGTTTTTTTTATCCGGTTTTGCCCGGAGCCGTGTAGATCTGCTACACCTGCCTACACGCATACCTGAGGCAGTAGTCCATTTTTGGTGTCTCGGAGAAAACAACAATCTCGTCGAAAGTCTGAACAAAGCTCGTGCGTGTATACCGCATACACATCTCGGTTTAAACTTCGAAGAATTGGAAAATGGGAAGAAATAAATGATATTTTAACGTCCGTTTGATAATTCGCGATAATATTTACCCAGAAAAATGAAAAAACGAGGCGGTCACGGTCCGGGGACAAAACAGTGCTAAATCGAATTCATTCGAGTGCGAAAATGGACCGATAGTCGAGGCCGGTGCAGCGCTACTTGGTTTTTCTTTTTTTCTTTTTTTTTTTTATAACGTTCCGGAACAACTAGGCGGTAACGCACCCGGATATGCCCAGAGTCGGGTATAAAAGTCTATATAAAGGTAATACCTGAGATTTAACGAGAATACAGTGTTAACTACAACGGTCAGCCTTACCGGCGTACCTACGCAACACGATATCAGATTTTCCAAGATTTTTCGCTCCGCAGGACTCGCGGACTCGGGGTCGTTGGCGGGGCGTAACTGCAGTGTCTTAACAAAGTTCATTAATTAGTATTATATTTACCTGTATCAGGTATCATTGTACAATGTACAAAGAGTCGATCGCCGGTTTCGCTACGAGTGTTCGACCGTGGGTCGCAATTAATTACGAGCCTGGGATTTTACTGTAATTACCGATCCGAGCTACGATTGCAATTTAATTATGCCACACGTCTGTATAGTCGATTTTACTCTACACCTGCAGCATCGGAAATTTCAAAGGATATTATCGAATAAACATATGAAAACACTTCTCGCTTCTGAATGATTTTTACTTCGATCAACCCTCAGAGATTTGTGTCCATGATACCCGAATAAAAATCACAGGTTTCCTCGGAAAGGTGTGATATCGATTAATTTTCTCCTTTTCATTCTTTTCATTCGTCATTTTATACAATGGAATCGCAGGTTTCGAAAGAAAGGTCTTTTTACTCTGGTACAATTATAGTCTGACGATTTAACATCCATAATTTTCACCATTTTTAAAGTAGAAGCATCTCTCCGCCACTTTGTCTTCTCCTGGATTGGTTCCATTAGCAAATTGAACGGAAATATATAGCTCTTCGTTACCGAAGTAGCAGGTAATGCCGAAAGAGGAAAATTCGCACGTGACGTCAATGAAGACAATCTCCTTAACAGTTGTTGCAGTACAAGTCGAGTGGAAGACGAGTGGGAAAATCCCCCAAGTATTGCTTCATACTAGTTCTTTTTCCTTCGAGACGCGATACGACCTTTCAGCGTTCCAATTAACCAAGTAAGTTTTCGACAACGCATAATTAAAGTATGAATCAAACCGAACGGTGCAAAACAAAGAAATGAGAAAAAAGAAAAAAAATTAATTCGCTGTGGGAATGCAAAAATTTATATTCGCAGAGTCTGATTTCTAGAAATCTGAATGATTCATTTCGTCCTTCGTCTAAATCCCCGGTTTTCATAGCTTTTTTCAGTTTCATATTATCATATTAGCCACGAGAGGCTCGGCTATCTCGCGGAATGATCCCAGCTACAGTTGGGTATAGCTAATTGATATCTAACCGTGTATGAAAGCCAACGTTCGTGTACACGCTTGTAAAAACTATAAACATAAAATCATTGACCTCAATCGACCAGCGTGAAGTAATATTAACAACAACAAGTAACAACAACGATAATCAAAATCGTAAAAAGAAAGAGAAATTATTCTTCATACAATTCGCACTGATTCTTCCTCTAGAATTTTTTTGGAAACCAGATTCGCCCCTCGCGAGTCAAACCTCATAATTTTTTGGCGTAGATTTTATATTATCAAGGTGTAAACTTTCCAAAAAAATTCCACAGTTGATAATGAGTCAAATATTACTTCCAAGATCGTCTAGGTATAATTCTTCATGGAAAAATGGAACGGGTCAGTCTCGACACGGTCGAATACTCTTTCGTGGTTTTTTCCATCCATCGATATCGTATCTCTGTGATTCTAACGCCTTCGATTCCCGGAACTGTGCCTTCAAAAAAACAAATCGCGTTAGCTCCTCAGACAATTTTGAAAATGGTCATAAAACCGAATTTATTTCGCCTCAGCGACGAATCGATGCTCGCTAATTCTATCGCGGGTAATTTAGGATCGGGAAAGGGGTCTTCCCAGGACATGGTAATTATTAAAAATCCTTCCCGCTGATTGACCGAGTGTTCTTCCCGTCATCGACACGCTTATCCGAAAGCTCGTCACCGGCATAAACCCCGCGGCAGAATCCTGGGCGAACAATAGAATTTAGCATCCAGGTAGGTGGCTGGGTACCTAAAATTTTAACACCGGAAGACTGGAGCCCACATTGCTTCCGGATACAGGGTCGTCATCTTCGTAAAATTGCAACAAGAACGGAGCCCCGTCTTTCGCGGTTTTCCTGATCGCCACGAAATGCAAATTTTTCGCAGCAATTTCCATCAGAATGACCCATTGTCTCGAATCTTTGAAGTTTCGCACGCGGTGCAATCGCCTGCGGACTTCTATCTTGATTCAATACTAACCGTTTAAGCCCGCAATGACTCGTGACCTTTAATTAGGACCAGAAATCGTTTTGTCACACGAACAAAGCCCGGTGATCTGATATAAAGTGAAGCGGATATATGTTACGTGGACTTGCGGGTATCAGGAGTGCGAGGAAACTTTCAAGGGCTACTTATCGATGTTTAGAAATCCGATTTTAGTCAGGGTGAAACTGATGACTAACGTTCCATACCTTGATAAATAAAGTTGTTACTTTTATGCAATTCGAAAGTCCCGTCGAGCTGCTACATCCTCTTAATATTTAAGCTCTTGAGGTCACAACGATAAATTTTCAACAATTTCAAAGTCCTGGAAGGCGGAAGCGGGTGCTTTTGTACAAAAGACAATTCCAACGAGATGAGAAAGGTCAGTGGTAGTACGCGTTACAATTGCCATAAAGAAAAATCAATTTTTCAGTCTACGCTGTCCTCTCACACGTGTAAACGAATAATTTATAGCTTGATCAAAGCCGCGATAAAGTTACTCTCGGTTTGTCACTAATTAACGACATGAATCATGCCAACGGTTTCAATCGATCACAGTTCGTACTGTACAAATATTGGTATTGAAAAAGGCTGTGTATCGCGATCGTACAGAGATCTCGACAGGATCTCACCTCTGCGTGTATATATCTGCTCCATCAATTCCAGATGTGAACGGAGTCTGACTTAATGATCTCATATTATAATGAAACGGAACTGGCATATCAGAGATTAGTCAGACGATTCAACGGATTTTAAATTCTATTAATAAAACTGCCTTAGATATAATTACCCGGGTATAAAGAATATAAGAAATCGGCAGTCCTTATTTTATTTTTATAGCGAATGTTTATTGTTCGATGATTTATTTAATTGCGATTTAATTACACAAGGCGGTATAAGTCTGCGGCGGTTTTTCCTTCTTTTTTGTTGTCGTGAATTGTTATTATTTTACCGGTAACGATGTAGTACGTTACCTAATTCCACATTATGAGAACAATAGTTTGTTCTATTAACCGATACGTATGAGTACGACTAAATTGAACCAATATGAATAAGGTAATCGCTAATTAGAATAGTCTTTATATCGCTATCCGCTAGTCGGTGATTTCTGCGTGTTTAACCGGTAATCATAAAGGCATTCTCTGTTGCTTGAACTAATTATTACGGGATAATTAACGTTTCCGAGTCTGTACATGTACGCCAATACCATTCAGATCCGCTCATTCAAGGTCCAATTAATCGATCGATTTACATCGAGGAGATAATCGCTCCGGTATATTGTATTCCTTCAAAAAAGTATTGAAATCTGACATTACCGCCAAGTACGTACAGCGTCATTTTTGGTTTTCTTCGAGCACGGAATAAGGCTTTAATATTTGATGTATGCATATGTCCCATGATCCCATGTCCCATAATTGAAAAAGAAAAATTGGAGGTAGTGGTACTTGGCGGGCCTTCTGTAGACAAGTCGGCGTCCTGTAGACAAGTCGGCCCGCCAAGTACCACTACCTCCAATTTTTCTTTTTCAATTATGGGACATGGGATCATGGGACATATGCATACATCAAATATTAAAGCCTTATTCCGTGCTCGAAGAAAACCAAAAATGACGCTGTACGTACTTGGCGGTAATGTCAGATTTCAATACTTTTTTGAAGGAAGTCGTTTTTTTCAGGTGATGACCACATCGATATACTTGGCGCAAGGTTTTTGCACGTGAGGTGCTTTTTGGGGGATTTCACTACTTTTTGTACGGTGCCGTTTTGATATTTATTTTTGTTTTTAATCAATCGTATCTAGACACGTAGAAGTTAGAGTTTTTCGAGGTGATGACGATACAACGTACTTGGCGCAAGGTTTTTGCATGTGGGATGCTTTTGGGGGGATTAACCCATCGTAACTATTGGTGATACGAATTCACGAGACACACACAGTACTTCAATTAAAGTTGACGTGTTTTGAATTTACCTACAAATGATAGTGCAAGGCAAAACTCAATCCACTTCGAATCAAAGAAAGCAATTAATCCCGTTTGCAGTCCAACAGACGGAACATGGTAATGAGCCATGGAATAGGGTATGAATTCTAATAAATTTTCCGCATAACTGGAAGTACGAAACGGATGTATCTAGTCAGCATCAGATTGTCTATCTATTTCAGTTCTTCTGGCTAACTCCAGTGGCCGACTAGAGAAGCTCCCGGACTCGAATAGTGGGGGGTTCATGATAAATCTACGAGACCGACGGGGACTCCCCTGATTACAGTTGAATTTTTGCCCATAACTGTAGTTTTACTTTGCAGCGATAAGCTAGTCGAGGAGATATTTGCGCTGACAGACTGCTGTGTTCCAAAATATATTGTTCCCTCACAACCGCCAGAAGTGAGAGGAAGCAAAAGATAACATTTTTTCATCCCATCGCAGTGCATCACTTTATCCTGTATTCTATGTAATTCTATATAATTATCTCGAGGGTTAACAATGTTTGAATTATATCTTATATTTTAAAATGGTTACAATACAAAGCTTTATTGCAAGTCACATTATTTAAGATACGGTTTATTCCTATTACAAATATATAGGAACTATACACATGTCTTGTCGTGTTTGTATTATTACTTATGTATGCTTATTTTCTTTCATAATAATTTGAGGGTTGAATATCATATAGTTATGGACAGTATGGTCATATTGATAATTAGTTCTGAGCTGTATATAAAATCATAATGAAAGATAATAAGTATATATCAGTAATATTACAAACATGGCGAAACATGTGTATAGTTCCTATATATTTGTAATAGGAATAAACCATATCTTCAATATTGTTACCTGCAATAAAGCATTGTACTGAAACCAATTTAACATTTAAGATACCACTCAAACATTGTTGTGTCCCTTGAGATAATTATACATATAGAAATATATAGAAAATAGGATAAAGTGATGCGTGGCTTTCTTTCACTTCTGGTACTTGTGAGGAAACAATATACTGTGAAACTTAATAGTCTGTGAGCGTAAATACCCTCTTGACTAGCCCTCTGCAAAGTGAAATAGAACTAGCTACTACTGTAACACGAAGAACGTTTTCAAATTAGCGTTGCTTTGATTGATAGAATATATGATTTAGAAACTTGCCCATGTAAAGTCAGTATCAACTATCTTGTTACTTGCCTACACAAAATACACGACATGAATAATAAACTTTCCAGTAACTGAAGGATTCTATGGTACACGTCTGGTGAAAACTAAACAATCATCCAAATACATCTGACGATTGAAGTTTGGTAGCAAAATACATCCGCTACCTGTATAGCTACTCTGCAGAGAGCTTTGGTAAATAGGCGTATATCTTATCAATATATCATCAGAACCGTTATATGCCGGAAATTCAGAAAAGGATCTCAGAATAGGTGTCATTTCACCCAACTCGAAAGATCCACCTAGAACTATAATGTAGTGACAAACATTTTTAAACTGGCGTCACACAAATTGAAGAAATATAATATATTTTCAAATAAATTCATTCGAAAGTTCGATGTGTAACATCTTAGATCATAGTTTTGTGCATCCTGCCATTATATGTACTTTTTTTATGTAATTTATGGGAATTAATTGATGAAAGCTATTTATCCTAACCTCAAAGTCTTATGCATGACAGATATTCATATTGCTTGCGTGCGCACCACTGTGCGCACGTTGGACTGCACGGTTGGACTGTATTCCTTGAGCCATAGACTAAAGGCATTATATTAATGTCGTATAGACTACCATACCCCATTTGAGTTTACTCCCATGTAACTTTCGTCTCATACAGCGACTCTCTATGTCATTTATATGCGCATGGAACTGAGAGCGGAGCGAAAAATCTGGGCCGGAGATGACTTTTATTCGTGATGAAACTGACTACTTTAAATAATAGAAAAGAACATATCTCAGCGCTCCGAGCACCGATCGCATTGATCTTTGACTCAAATGAAGGGGATTTTGACCCTCAATCTTGACCTAAATCGTCGATCTTAGGATACTACTAAATATGCTAGGATTCGCTAGAATATATGAAACATTATACCCCCACTCCGTCAAAGTCTGGTCGGTGCGGTATATATACTCGGTCGAGCGCGCTACGTCTTTATATTTTCTGTCTTTTAATATACTTGGCGCGAGACTCTACCGAGTCTCTTGATAACGTTATTGCCGATTTTCAACCGATTATTCAATGTTGATAATGTTATGCTAATCGAACGATTCTGTTTTCCATATAGGCGGGAGATGAAGGGAAAAATGAAATATCTCTCTCTGAGAAAATGTCGCCTGCTTTGCCTCGAAGATCACCGATTCCCTCCGGTGTTCACGATGTCGACCTTTGTTCGCGACACTTCCGTGATCGTTCTACCAGCAATTAATGTCATGAAATCACGGGAGCACGTCATCGCCTCGCTTTGACGGTTAATAAAGTTCTGCGATATTTGAAAAGTCAGAAAGTAAGGTCAGCCGTTCCGTGTGCTTACCGAGCCGGACTGGACTGTCCGAGCTGAGCAGCCCGCAAATCGACAAACTCGCGAAACCTCCGATCGCCCTGCTCGAATCTCGGGACAGAAATCAAACTCGTCGGCTAATTAATTAATTAATCAAATGCAAATTCCGAAGAAAGGAAACCAGGATATGGGTCAGAATGTAAAGATCGGTAGTTCGTTCTCTGGAACAAAGCCGAACGGCAATAGGCGAGAGCCGGAAGTGTGATTTTTGATACCTTGCCCCGACGTGCGTCGTTGGGGGGTAAAAAAAAAAAAAAAAAAAAAAAAACTAAAGTAGTCGCTGATTGAGATAAGGCAATGAATCGTGGCGGCGGAATTTCATTCGTATTGTCCCGGTGACGTGAAGCAAGTGTCGGTCAGTCTCGACTCTTGCTGGACTGGAAGTGGCTCGACTGAAAGACCTTGATACTTGAAAGGATACAGATCTGTTCTCCAGACCCCCAGCCAACGTCCTTAAGTCTCTTTTGCCACGATTTGGCTAACAAGCTTCCATAGTCCATTACATCTCGGTATACCGGAAGAAACTGACAATTATACAAATTAAACGCGATAATCGTCACCGCATCGTATGAATTATCAAGGACTTTATATTCCAGGCTATTTATTATCATAAATTGAAAAAAAAAAAAAAAACGAGACGATCCGAAAGGATATACCTTTCCCTGCAGCCAATAGGAAAGAGCTGCCTTATAGGTGGTTTAATTTATTGCTAATATCGGGCAGGTCAAGATCATCGATACCGATATTTATTATGATAATTATATCATCGTAGATTTAAGAAAAATGATAAAAACTAAGTAAAAAACTGTCCAGCCTTGCTGCATCCTGTATTAACAGTCTGTGCAATTCATATTACGAGATTTGCATATCCTAGATAATTTTTTGAGAGTGACTTTTGAGAGAGTCGAGATCGTGCAATGAACAATGGTTCGGTGGATTAATTATTCTCTATTATAGGTAGATATATCCACAAGGGAAAAGTATAATGATATTGTTTTGCCCCTGAAATAATATTTTATTTGTTCGATTGTTCTCACAGGCGTAAAAACAATCTGTGTCACGGTGACCTCAACGTTAGTCATATTATGTATGGAAAAAGTCGGTAATTGAATTAAGGAGCAGTAATCAACGTCGGAATCCATACGTCTTGTATCGAACGATCGTTTCTATCCAAATACGAAACCGAGAGATCTCGGAATTCGACCGACGCTAATTCCGTGTTAACAAGCCGAGAGTGAATCCCATGGATTCGGTGCAACCAAGAAATTATTCGAAATCTTGGAATCGAAGACGAGGAAGGCCGGAGGCATATATGCAATGTTTGTTCATACTTAGATCAACGAAGCACGGGTTTGGTAATTTGTTGAAATTCATCGAATTTCACTGACAGCTAAGGAAGTATTTACGTCGGCAACTGTAATATGAGAATTACGAACGATATGCCAGAAATTTTAGCTGTCAATTCAAAACCGATGTTATCTGATCGATTAAAATAAACAGTCGTATAAATAATATTGAGAAACCCCAAGGTTGTGGGTGTCGGTTTTTAGCACTTTGTTGATAGTATTTGATCTGGGAATTGATGATTACGGAAATTGATTCCTCTCATTTATTCTTGATTATTCTCGCTAATTAATACACCGTCGTACAGTTTCGCAATCCGTCATTTCGGGTCTAACTGAGTTAATATTTGACTAGCGACAAGTGTCGGACTCTCGCATGGATACGAAAAAAGAAATCGTTATTTTTCGACACATTGAGGAAACGAATCGCTGACTGACGATAAAGATTCATCTCATCCAAGATCTTAGTCATACGAAGTAAACCTCGAGACGGTATGCTCTTTCCCCGAAATGAAACTGCAACTGGAAAAATACAGATCTATCAAGAGCCATGAAAGCCCCGAAGGCGTGCCGTGACGCGAGAAGAATTCGAATCCAATATCGGTGGTGACATTAGAGTCAGGAAGAAGTTTACGATACACGTGACGTGTGCGAGACACGTCTATGAGAATAGGAAAAAAAATAGTTTCGGCCATGAAACGAGATGAAATGCGCCACCTAAATTTCTTCGAAGCTTGCGTAGGACTCGGTAATAGTTTCCCGGTGTTTCTTCGAAGAGTAAATTACTGGAAGATAATTCAAGCGATTTATTAAAAGACCTGTATATCCATAAGTTGCGATAATTAATAACTCGTTGTATTCGAGTAAGAATAAGATTCGCCGAAACACCTGCGGCGGTGTCCCCGGCGCGGCGTCGCAATCCTGAGTCACGCCGCACCGCGGGTGTCCATACCTCGCGGGATCTCCCAGGTCTTGACCAATGGGTATCGTTCTTCGCAAAACGCGCCGTCGCGAGTCAGGTTACGAAATGCGGGAGCACCGCATGTCGACGTCGCGGCGCCGCGGGGCCGTCGGGTACGGACACCCGAAACCCTGGTGGGGGGCACCCCTGACCCCAGGAGTCGCGGTGAAGGGAGGCAACGTTTATATGCTGCGGCGAACCGCCCCAACCGCACATTCGCTCGTTCGCTTCATTCGAAGGCAAGCTCGTAACGCTCGAGATTTCTAAACCCGTGCGGAGTATTTTGAACTTGGTATAAACCTGCGACAGACAAGCACCAGTCACTGTTTGTGGTCGTAACATAAGTTCTTAGACAACCGGGAAATTAAATAACAGATTTGAAGAAATCTCTCGAGCGATTTTACAACATCGGCAGTGAATCTTCAAGCTAGGAATCAGGCCGGTAAAAGAAAAAAAACAAAAAAAAAAAAAAACCAACAACAAAACAAGTTGCCGAAGTTTGCATCGAAGTTATTATTTTATCAAACGACGATAAAGTCTCAGTTGATTTACTTTGCTGTGGGAACATCTTACTTTCAATTTTCTAACACAAGACATGATGGCCGTCGCCGCAGCGCAAAAAAACCGTGAAATGTTCGCCATCAAGAAGTCCTACAGCATCGAGGTATGTACCACACTGAATCTATAAGCCCTTGGCATTGATAATTCGAACAACGTCAGACCTTCCAGTCTGGCTAATCAAGCCGTAGATTAATTAACGGAGATTTCGATTCGACGCAATTTATAAAACCCCAACGATACCGACTTATTATTTTGCGAAGGTGAAAAGCTCCGAAATACTAGAACACGCATAGTCTCACGCTTTTCGTAACGCCGAGTTGGCTAGGTCAGGATCAAACTATTAGGATTGAGAAATATGGGATACTGTTGAGAGACGGGAAGGACGATAATGAACGATTAAAAAAGGCTGAAAAAACTGAAGAAGAACGCATTTGAACCCGAGTCTTTGAAAAAATCTTTATTCATTGGTTCATATATCTTGTCGATATGTTAAACATGTTGCCGGTTACGAGTCCAATGCGACTTACGCGGGATAGGACAAGGTTGATTAAATATTTGAATAAATGGTTAATTTTATGACCAACGATGAATGTTTATTTGCCAATCGAGTAGCAGCCAGGTTGTTCAGAATCGGCTGATTGGTTTGTGTGTAATTATTTGCATCTGACCGACTCTATATACCGTTGATCATATTTTTGGCACATTGTTAAAAATCTCCTTGGTCTAAAATTTTTTATTCATTGTTGTTGCCGTTCGACCACGCGAGCAAAATATTTTTGCCGATCTCCCGTACTTGCGAAAATATTGCGTCATCCGTGATGAAACGATTTAAATATCACATCCTGCAGATTCCCCTTCTCGAAATATTCGGTAGCCGCGGAATCAAGTTCAAAATATTCAAGGCAAGGTGACAACAATCGTATCTTCGTCTATCTCCTACATATCTATATCGTTCTCGCGTCCTCGCGTGTCCTTGCGAAAGGTTCCAATGCTGGATACGACATAAAGGTGAAGGTGATTTCAGATTATTGTAATACCGCGGATAACTGGCTTATAGGATCTAATTATCGATTGAGAAATCGATCGGCCTTGTCGGCATGATAATTATGAATGTGTTATAATTATTACCGCGAAGTGATTGTAACGGAGAGTCAATCTTGAGACCCTGAACATTTGAACACCGTTATCCTCTCGGAGGCTCGCCATTTATACCTTTAGTTCTTCCATTATGTACCGTCTTACTTATTGCTTATATAATTACACGACGTGCAAACCTATCATCAAATCGATTTATCTGCGTCAATGGTTCGCCTTCTTCGTCTCTGTGATCGAGCATATACATGAAATCGTTACCTACGCAACCGATCGACCGATTTAGACGAGTGACTAAACTCGGATTTCGATTCGCACGACGTTACTTATTCGTCGTTTAAGGATAACAGGGTAAAGGTGGTTGGCTCGCGGAGAGGCTTGAGTAAAAATGCGAGAAACGAGATATGCAAACGAACATCGTGGTTTGGTCTCGGCGGCTCAAAAAATAAATGAGACAAAAAAAGGATTGTGATAACAAAAATGAAACCAAACCGGACTCTTCTCGACCTGGGGGCCGATCTACGCAGGCAAGATTACCGAGGGGTTGCTCAAGGTCTTAGACGGCATTCCTGTGGTCAACGATCGACGCGTTTCCTCGTATTACTTTTTAGTTTTCTATTTTTTCTCATTTTCTTCTCTCATTTCGAGACCGAGACCGCGATTTTTCAGCTCGATATAATTGAAACGCGTATAACTGCAGCCACCGCCAGGCAGGTGCAGCTAGATAATGAAAAAGGGATTTGGTTCACGGTTAGAGATAACCTGAGCGTTACGCAATTGCGGAGTATAGTGAGCCACTCATCGGACAACCATTCGACCGCGAAGTACTTGGCCCAGTTTACATACGCGTTAAAGAATTGCTAAACGTTACCTCGACGAATCCGTGCCAACCGCTTCTCTGGAAAGACAACGGACGTGTTTTGAGTCGAACGAGAGCGTCACGGCTATCTTCCTTTTTTCTCTGTTTATCAAAAAACACGAAAAAGCCGCGTCTTGTATTCGCGGATTTTGGCGAACCATAATAAACTCGGAACAGTGTTCTTCGATCTTTTCAGCCTCCCAACATCACTGCAGCATTAGCCCTGCAGCGGTCTTTCCAAGTTTATCCTCCGCTCCAGTTTTCTCTTATAGTCTTCAACCGCTGTACCGCTTTGATTCGCTTTGTACTTCTTCAGAGCATATTAGTTCATTTCCGATCCTTCAACGCCAGACTATGTCATCAAAGAACAAAGTTTACCACCTACCTTTGGACCTTCGTACCAACTCCCTTGAGCAGAAGCTCTTTCACCTAATGATCTGCTCAACCAACTCCCGAGGAATCGGAAGTCCCACGCTTCAACAGTATCCGTTTTCGACCCCTAATTGTTCCGAGTCAATGATAATCCGGATTTGGCCTAACTATCTTATTCGTCAAATCGCACGCGATTAGAAACTTTGATTGAAAGTCGGAGAAGTCTTTACCGAATGCGTTAGTCGCTTTTCCACACTTTATTAACCCCCAGTTTTTTTTCTCGAATTTCAGAATGGTTATCCAGCACGTCGTCGTTCCCTTGTCGACGATGCGAGATTTGAGACTTTGGTCGTTAAGCAAACGAAGCAGTGTGTGCTCGAAGAGGCCCGTCAACGAGCCAATGGTAAGTGATCATTCTTCGATTTCTGATTGATCCCAGCATGAAATAAAAACGTTCTTTTTATTTGTCGTAGTTTGATCAGTTTCTATCATTATTCTCCCGTAGCAAAAAAATAAAAAAATATATATTTTATAATTTTGCACGTTCGTTATCGCATGATTGTACTTGATCGTTGAATAGATTCGAGCGCAGATCAGGCGATCGTTTGCTCTCAGGAGCAACAGCCACAGGACGAGCAATACAACGATGCTTCGTCCAGCGACGATGAACAGGTGGAGACATTGACCTGTGCCGCCCAGGAAGAAGGTACATCAATTATTTCCTCGTGCATCTATGTCTTGATTACAAATTTATTTCTCTGAATGAGTCACGTAGAATTTGATATATCCTTTCATTGGCATGAGACGCATGTGTGTTTAAACGTATCCCCACGTTTCTATGACTTACAGAAGCCAAGGCTGAAGCTTCCTCGTCGGATAGCGAAGGAAAACCCGATGACGACGGTAAGTGGACCTAATTCTTATAATACGGGTACCTACCTTAGGTTGCACTCAATTCCGAGCTACCGCACCCCTCTCTTTGAGATTATTACTCTAAAAAATTCCATTCAACTGAAAAAAGTTGAGGTTGAGGAGGTGGCGGCAGCTAGGAAAGGAGAAAGGAAATGGAGGGTGAAACAACCCCATTGTCGCCATACCGGCGAGTGCCCGTCACTTCGCTGAATTACTGCCGCCTTAGAACCCGTCATGCATTTAGATTCCCGCCTCGGCAAAGAGACCCGATATTTTTATATCTATATCTCCTCGCTACGTACATTTATATATATATATATATATATAAATGTGTGAACCCACCTCCGGACCTAAAGTCGACCGAGTAATGGTCAAATCATTCTTTTTCCTGAGCGGTAGTAGCTTTGGAGCTTAAGCGGTCGACATGGCTTTCGACTCGAGGAAATGGATTCGAAATAGCGAGTTTATTCGTCCGGAGGCTTGAACGTACTAGAATACCGGGGATCTAGATCCTCTTTAACTTATCCCGATTATTTATTCATACAGACTCTGGGCTGACGGAGGAGGAGGTCGTCCTTGCTAAGACAATCGCTGAGACCCCAGAAGGAGAGAATGCGGTGCAGAAGGCAGTGCTGGTGCTTCGTATGAGAGATGGGATAAGTTCTTTGGCTCGGATCTTGAAGACGATCGAAAACTTCAAGGGGGTTGTTGAGCACCTCGAGTCTCGCCCGTCTAAGAAAGAGGGAATGCAGTTCGACGTACTGGTCAAGGTAGACATGACCAGACAGAGCCTTTTGCAGCTGATCAGAAACCTAAGGCAGAGCTCGTCACTCGGTGGAGTTTCTCTACTGGCTGATAACTCCGTCAGTATAAAAGACCCGTGGTTCCCACGACACGCTTCTGAACTCGATAACTGCAACCATCTCATGACCAAGTACGAGCCAGACCTCGACATGAGCCATCCAGGATTCGCCGACAAGGAGTATCGCGCCCGTAGAAAGATAATCGCCGAGATCGCATTCGCTTACAAGTACGGTGACGAGATCCCAAAGATTCCTTACACCGAGACCGAGAACACGACCTGGACCAGAGTTTTCAACACCGTTTTGGACCTCGTGCCGAAACACGCCTGCATGGAGTACCGACGAGCCTTCAAACAGCTCCAAGAAGAACGCATCTTCGAGGCACAC
The DNA here is from genome assembly GCA_963966615.1 of Tenthredo amoena. Classification (NCBI taxonomy): domain Eukaryota; kingdom Metazoa; phylum Arthropoda; class Insecta; order Hymenoptera; family Tenthredinidae; genus Tenthredo; species Tenthredo amoena. The sequence continues at coordinate 766,777 of OZ016490.1, forward strand.
CGTATCCCACAGCTTCAGGAAGTCAGTGACTTCCTTGGAAGGAATACCGGCTTCAGTCTTCGTCCTGCTGCAGGTCTCCTAACAGCCAGAGACTTCCTCGCGAGTCTTGCCTTCAGGATATTCCAGAGCACTCAATACGTTCGTCATATCAACAGCCCTTACCACACGCCAGAGCCGTAAGTAAATTTCCTCGCTTTACGGAGTCCCGTTCATCTCCGCGTTCGGAATTGTCTCTCCTTTGATGAACTATATCAGCTTTACCTCGCTTCCGCGTACCTCTACTCCGTGCCAAAGCAATCGATATACATATTGTGACACAGCGTCACCTCGGTATGCCTGTATCTACGCGGAGGCAGGTAACGCAATTATCAGGCTACTCTGAGCCTGAAATGGAACTCTAATTGGCTTTTAACGACGGAATAGCGTCGGTAATTCGTCCCATTATTGCCTAACTTCTATCGCGTTGAAATAATCGGATGAAACGATACATCCACTATACGGTTACGTTCCGATATGCGACAACCGGTTCCTCACACAAATTTCTCTTCGATTACAGCGACTGCATCCACGAGCTTCTCGGCCACATGCCGCTTCTCGCCGATCCAAGCTTCGCCCAATTCTCTCAAGAGATAGGGCTCGCATCATTGGGCGCATCCGACGCCGAGATCGAAAAGCTTTCAACGATTTACTGGTTCACGGTAGAATTCGGTCTCTGCAAGGAGGGCCAAGAGGTGAAGGCGTACGGTGCTGGTCTATTGTCAGCGTACGGTGAACTCCTTCATTCTCTGAGTGACAAATGCGAGCACCGTGCATTCGAGCCATCGACAACAGCCGTGCAGCCTTACCAGGACCAAGAATACCAGCCGATCTATTACGTGGCCGAAAGTTTCGAGGATGCCAAAGAGAAGTTCCGTCGTTGGGTCTCGACCATGAGTCGACCATTCGAGGTCAGATTTAACCCTCACACCCAACGGGTCGAGGTTCTAGACAGCGTAGACAGGCTCGAGGGTCTGGTTGCCCAAATGAACACCGAAATGGTCCACCTTACGAACGCATTGAACAAACTAAAGGCGTCGTCCTCGTAAATAATCGACGGAATAACCACCGCGCGACCCAAAGTCAACTCACCCCTCGCCCCCTTCATAATCACTCTCACAATACTATTGTCACGGTTGAACGAAAAGAAAAAAAAAAAGAAAAGTAAAAAGAAACCTTTAATATTTTTCATTTTTCGTTTTTTTTCTTTTTTCTTTTTTCTTTTTTCTTTGTCGACGTAATCGGATAAACGTCTAGGATATATCAATACAACAAACACCCTCGTAGGCTCCGTCGCTAGTGTGACTGCAGGCGACGGGTCTTGACATCGTCAAACTGACTGATGCCGTCGTCAAGACTTTGCCTTCGTCGTGGGATAAAAAACGAAGAAAACGGTACATATGGTATCCGATTATGTACTCGCCGTCATTTATTATCGTTCATTGTCTCCACCCTGTGTATAAAGTCGCCATTTATTATTATTATTATTATTATTATTATTATTATTATTATTATTATTATTATTAATATTATTAATATTATTATTATTTTATTTCTTCAACAATAATCCGCGCGCCTGATCTGATCAATCTCGTGTTTCTTCGGTCCCCAATGATCGTATAGATGGAATTTTGGCGCAGCGCGATTAGGTAGTTTGTTGCATATGATGTGTTATATTACATGATTTGAAATGTTCTTATTTTTTTTAGTTTCAAAGAAACAAAAAAATCGTGAATTATTATTTCAAGTAGATCTCTTCTTTTTGTTTGTAGGATATGATAATATATTGCGCGTAGCACCGAATGATTCCATATACATAATATACGTATTTGTTTTTATTTAAAATCCATATATATATATAATGTGTGATACACGTACATATCTAGTGATTTTTGAATTTTGAATTTTGAATTTTGGGAACAAAAAAAAAGAAAAAACAAAACACCGTTTATAGAGTCTGATTTGATCTTCGATGGATATATATATACGATTTAATTTAAGTAATTATTCTACGTGTATATCAATGTTCCAATTGTTGTGACAAAGTTGAAAATCGCGAGTGGAAATCTTACGTGAATTACGTGTTAAATCGATGTTCATATTGTATGTAGATTATCGGAAAAATGAATCTAGAAATAGTGTAGGTCCACGCTTGATATTGCACCCTGCACAACAACCTATAGTAAAAGAAAAAACAAAAAAAAATACGTAAGAAATAATTAGTTATTGTTATTTGCTGCATGATACACAAACTTTACCATATCTCTCTATATAAATATATATTATTATATCAAACTGTAACTACAACTTTATGAATCATTTGGTTTGTATTATATTGTAAAGAACGAGCATAATAAAAACTTAAGATATGAATCTTAAACTTTCATCCGTTTACTACGTCCCTATCAAATATCGTATCCCATTTACCTTATCACACGTTATTTATCGATACTCGAAACAAAAGAGAATATTCGTCGATGTTCAATCGACCTTTGAAATTTGTTTTCAATAAAATACAGTAATCCCAAATTGAAGATGAAGCATCGGTAGTAGTATAACATCGTCAATATGAAATTTTTAGTCCTGTTGTGTACAACGTTCATTGTACAATGCATGGCCGTCAAGTCTTCGGACCCTGAAAGTCAGTTTTCGTTTTCAGGACTTTCGCGATTCGGGGGAAAGTAACTCAACTCATTTCTGACTTCCAGGCCACTTGGCAGGAGTCACTTCCGCATCTGGCTGGGCAGGATGCATCAAGCGCTTCTATATACTCATTTTACTTGTTCCTGGTGTCGTTCTTTACTACATCCCTGAATCTCGTTACTGTAAGTTCATCGATAAGCTGTTCGAGTGGACTTTCCTTCTCTTAGAATCATAAATTCTCGAAACGCTGAATAGCCACTCCGTTCTGATCAGCCAAGAATTTTCCAGACGCTCGAAAGGCATGCCATATAATTATCGACGTCGTAGCCAACGGTCTAAAGGCTGCATTGAGCGGGTCCTTCGTCAATCAAACCTGCGTCGACGCCGGACGTACCTCATACCATTCAGAAGGATTCAGAAACGCTTCTGAAATTCAGGATTCTATCGTTGTGGCTAACGCTCAGAGAGATCATCTCAATCCCTCGCACCTTCGCAGAAGGCATCGTGTCAAGCAGGACTCTAAGACCGATGAAGACAAAACTAAGTTCGTTGGACAATATGACATAATAATCGACTTATGATTCGTGTGGCTCCATGTATCCCCGAACTTTTTTATTCTTCGTCATTTTCTGCAGAGGACATGACAAGAGGAGACATCGCCATAAAGAGCGATCCAGGAACGGTAGAGATGAGAAAAACCGAACTGTACAGCACCGACAATCAGTACCGAAAACAACGTCGAAGGATCCGTCACATTTTAGTCCTGGCATAATAACCGAAGGATTTTATTACCCTGAAACACGGAATGACGATGGCGGTCCAAACTATTCCACATCCTTCGTGATGAGGTTGAGTACAGCATTGATTTTTCACACATCTGTTCCGAAATTCGAAATTACCATGATTAGTAGAATTTCATGACCGCCTTGTTCTTTCAGCGGTGTAAAAACGTCCCCGAATTTTTTGGCTACTGGCTCATATCCTAAGGAAGGGAACGCTGCCAATCTGGAAGAAGAGAAACACCGGAGAATGGTTTCTAACCGCCGAAGTAGACCCAGCAAAAGAACGAGACTCGAGGATGCGATTTTTCCGGAGAACGAAGGGCCTACCAGAGACTGCGGGAGTTTCATATTGACAGATTTGGTAACTTGGCCTAATTAGGCGAAAGTCTTGGTATTTTATTCTTCAGGTGTAATTCTTCTTGCTTTTTCCCTACTCACGGAAGGAATGTGAAAGAAGCTACGACATTGAGTCAAAGATCGGATTCAGTACTGAGACTTTGGATTATCCTGAACGGGAGTGTGACGTTCTGAGTCATACGGACCAGCCACGTCACGAAGAGTCAGCTACGACTGTTCAGGAACGTGAGGATGAAGCCGAAGACTGGGAAAGAGGCGGGGATGAAAGGTTGAATATATTTGGTGCTTAAAAATTGATTCGAGTATCCAAAAAACTATAAATCTTTAATGGCTATTTTGTACATTGCAGAGATTCGGATCAAAACGAAGATAGCGAAAGTTACTTGAAAAGTACAGCACTCGATGCGAGCTCAGAAATCGCGATGGAGTTTCCGGCTGCGGAAGAGAATCGAACATTTCCCGTGCGGAGAGTTAATTTTCAGAAAAAAGAGAAAGAAAGAGAGCGAAAGAAAATTGCAGAGGGTGAATTAGTCCACGAATTAAACCATGCGCGCGGAAAATTATTGGACAAGTTCTTTCAGATGAGGATAATCGCGCGCCTGTCACCAACAGCGAAAAAGTATTAGGCCAACTCGGAGACCAGATAGCAGAACTCGAGAAAACTATACGGATGATGAAGCCAGAGATGAACAGAAAGGAGCGTGGGCACAGGAGCAGAGAAGCTTACGCGGTTCAGAACATCGAGACCGTTCTGAGGGACATGAAACGCAGTTTTAGCAAGGTATGAAAAAACTGTCCAAGGAAATCTACACAGCGTCGAGATTCCTTCTTCTGCAAATTCCTCAGGTAGACGAGCAGATGAAACACCGTCAACGTCCTAATCCCAGCAGAGAAAAAGCTAAAGAACGAAACAAGCCCTCGGGTCAATCTCGCGAAGATGGTCAAACGATAATGCAGGAGGACACCGAGTCCTCGACGTCCTTTTTTGACGAATACACGTTCAAAGGTATGAGCTCGACGTCCAGTGTTCAGCAAAGTCAAGAACAAACTGCGAACGAAGTTCCCGAAGAAGACAGTTTGACGAGTCAGCAGGATCTGACGATTTTTCGAAGCGAAACGTTGCTCGAAGACGAGGAGGAGATGGGGCCGATCATGACCAGTAAGTTTATGATCGATTCCTTTGAGAATTGTGAAAAATGACTTTCGGCTGTGGTTTTAGATCGAGTAAAGCCGTACCTGATCCGAACGTTCGACTGGCTCTTTACCGGCTGTCCAGGAGTCTCCGCAGAGAATAAATACATCGTCGGCAAAGACGGGGCCTCGGAAACTGCTGCGGAATAAATTCCGCGGTTGAAAACAGGTCGAAAATAACCACGCGTCTCGCTCCCTCCACATGTGGTAAGACAGGTTGTTACAGTAAAATAATCGTGCGATTAAATTAACCGATAGAATCTATAACGCAGATCGATAGCGAGAAGAACTATTCGATGATTGATAAACTATAAGCGAATCATCGGAGAAGAAAGGTTTACGCGAATCTTTTAATTCGACAAATAAATTCTCAGCCGTTTTTAATCACCGGCACATTCGCTGTTTGCTGGCATGCTTAACTGTATTTTTACCGTTCGAAACGCCCAATTGTTCATTCTGGCGTGATTGCTGTAATTAAACGTGACTGTGTTGATATACTATGCGGAATGATAACGCTCCTGGTTCAGTTCGGTTCAGCTTTCGACATAGCGTTACGCTTTGTTTGTATGTACAAGTGCATATATGCGGACTGGCCGTTTGGACGGAGTTTACAGACGCAGGTACTCGTGTGTAAGCGTGAAGTAGAACGGCGTTACTTGGGCCTGTAATTTTCTCGGGTTATTCTGTATCGCCTATGTACTACGTATGTACTACGTTACCGGAATACGGTATCGTGTGTAGTAGGCTTAAGGGTAAAAAAAGATTTCACTCCCAGCCCGCGGAAGAAGAATGAGGAGAGTTAGTCGAGCGTTGACCAAGAACCGTGTCGGACGGAAGCCTGCAGGCTGCTCATTCCGCCTTCCTGACAGAAGCCACGTGACGAAGAAGAGCCTGGACTTAGTTAGATTTTCGATTGACTTGCGCGAAAATATTTCCACGGATTATGGAATGCCCTGTGTGAATTTTTGTACCATTCTTTCAACCCCTCGTATCGTAATAAAGAATTTTGTCAACCACGTGCAACGGACAATCGTTAACTCTCTCAGACAAGTTTCGGACTAAATAATGCGACGATTTTCAAACGGTGAAAAACTACCCTGCACGTGTGATTCCATAGACAAAGTGAAGAGCTGTAAAATTTGAGGAAGATCTCTGCCGATCGGAGAGAATAGATTCTTGAACCTGATCAAAAGGTAAGCAAGAGACTTTGATATTCTGGCAAACGTTAGCGTCATTCGCAGACAATGTCAATGTCGGTTATTGCCTCGAATTAATGACTCGAACTATATCTGTGCGTAGGTGTATCATACACCTGGTGCAAATAGTTACTCGTATAAATAATAAAAGAAAATAAAATAAGAAAAATTTCCTAGCGACTTCCTCGTCGATGGAATTAGAGTAGAGCGAAAAAAACGAGCAGGTAGAGAGTTGTGGTTGGACTATTTCAGCCAGAGATTGGCAACTTTTGATGCGATCCAAATGTTGAGTGAGAAACAGGAGCTAATGGTTCAAATCTGACAGATTTATCGCTCTTGTCGTATGTAGGTGAACGATATAGAAGAGATTTTCAAAATTCCGTCACACATGTGTCTCTCGTTCTATTATTGCGTCTTCAACCCTTTCTCCCCGCAGCTTAACTCTTCTTCTTCTCCTTGATCGAGTCGCTTTATCGCGCTCTAGAGAAACGGAGATTTATTTTTCTCTCGAATTAAGGAACCTCGCTCTTTCCGCTACAGCTGCCGTCGCGGGTTAAATGCCGACTCGAAAAAGGAAGCGTTCTTTCAAAAGACAGGAAGCGTTATACTCAGATGTTCGACAAAACATACCCAGCTCTTATCACAGGAATAAAAAAAATCAATCTTATGACTCCACTCTACTCGCAAAGTCTGCAGCATGTTTCAATTCCCCTGTAGCACACGTGAGTGCAGTAATTTTAGTGACAGCCTAGGTCAGAATTTTTAATTCTTGGCAGTTTGGTCCAGTTGTTTTACATCGAAGTGATATGCTGGAAATAGAACATCTCATCGTGTGTAGTCGAGACGCGATGTCTCATTCATGCGAGAAACTATAAACGTGCGATCGAGAGGTATGCATATATGTATAGGTATATGCGATTTCTATAAAGAGAGCTCAATCATCCGTCATCTCGTAATCATGTACTCGTTAGAAGTAGGTGCTTGAGGTTTTTTTGCGAAACGTCTATTTTTCGCAGATTTAGTTCGCACGTCGTAACGTCTCTCCTCCTTTCGCATACATCAGATATTTCATTGCAATTTTCCCGAGACAGATATTACTTATTGGATAGAGAGCATCTGCTCCTCATCACTTTACGCCGTTCTAACAATACGTATATCTTTGGGCCAAACCCTGCATTGACCAGAGTCAAGATCGAAAAACAGCAAATAGCTGCCAAATTGAACCTCGGCCCAAAACAGAACGCAAATATCGTCGACTCTGACTTCTCGCTGAAGAAATCCAAGGGCAGAGTAAAATAGAAACCAACGATCGCGGGGCTCGTAGCCGACCGGACACAACAAATCAATAAGAAATATCATCATTTCTTCCCACATTCTTATAATTATTCTTGAAAAACTTCTGTTTCAGAATCAAATGCTCTTACTATGACGTCTAATGCAATCCGCGGGATTCGAAGGAAGAAAAGCTCGTTGTGCGAAGTGAAGGTTGCCGTGATCGGTGCTCCAGGAGTTGGCAAGAGCGGTGAGTGGCGAGAATTAAGAGTTTAGAGTGAAAATAGAATTCATATAACATCTGTGTGTCTGCGTGTATGTCGATGTGTATACAGCGGCTCTAGTTTGAGAGGCGGACGTGTTTCGGAGGGTGAAGAGAAAATCGGCAAGCGCCCAGTCATTTAGCGATTTGGCAGTTACACGTCTGAGTTCTATACATATACGTCTATGTCCGAGCCTTTCTATACCCGCGTGGATACATATGTATTACACGTATCTACCTATTCGTAGGAACACATCTTCCTACGTATTTGCCTAATTGTAGATAGAGATTCGAGCCAAGCATCAAGTCAGATTACCGTCTCCTCGATTACACGAGAAATTTCTGCGCGGACACGACCTCTGCAAATTTATGTATTTTTTTTATTCAACCCAAGGGCTGGATCGCAAAAACTATAATCGAAGCTCAAGGGTCGATCGCAGATCGATGACCGAAGATTTTTGTCTATAGTTGAGAAAAGGGATGAGATTCTGGACCAAAATGATAAGAAAAAAATTGGTCAATTCGAGGGCAATGACTCGCCTGTAAAGTGGACAAAATACGGTAGAGACCATCACCCTGGAAAATTTGGCAAGTCGATTTTACGTTGGCCGTTACAAGGTGGTGCGGTGACTCATTTGAAGAAGTAGTCGTTAAATTTCAGTCCACAAGGTTAACAGGGAATATTATTAGGTTACTTTGACGGCTATAACCCGATTCCCTTGGATCTTTAGATCCATGGGAAAACGGTTGGATCAGATCCGCTGGCTTTGATTCGTAGGTAGGCATACATAGACGATTCAACAGCTGTGAACGATCGTGTCAAATGTCGGAATATTTTCCATCCAGAAAAACATTGTGAGAATTTCAATACGAGACGGAGGCGGAAGATAGATAAAAATTCTTAATGGAGACGTTTTCGAGATAAATCTTCGCCTGTTATATCCACGATCATAATATTGTATAACCGGTCATTTATTTCGTTGATTAATTCCACCGAAAAGAAATCGTATTTCAATTATGCGCCTATTTCATGTTCCATTTACCTGACGATATATCTCACTCCGTTGTTAAATCTTCAACACATAATAAACAGAAAAGGTGAAAACCACCAGCCAACAAACTATACGTCGTACGATTTTGCGATAAACACGATAAATCTATAAATCCGGTCTTATCTATTTTACGTTCGCGTTCACATATCTGATCCTCCTTATACCGTACCACTTGCAGCTACAAATAGACAGAGTCGACAGAGAGATTCGCACATTTGTAATACAGAAATTTTTATACTCGTTTGATTTTTATTTTATTTTCGGTATTTTTCATATTTTGTCGCCACGATTTGTAAATATAGAAAATGAAAAGTGTGAAAAATCTTAGACCTCGATTATGTCACTTTATCGTCATGACGCGACGACGTTCGGCCTGCAGTCGTTAACCTTTTATAACGTGGATTAACAGCCATATATAACAATTTATGGAGACAACGATTACTGGTCAGTTTTCAGCACTGTGACACATATCGCGAATCGAAAATAGTCGCAGTGAGTAAGCCTAGAGGTATAGGAGTCTGTGTTTCTAAACGTCACCGAAGAACGGTTTTTCTTCTTCTTCTTTTTCTTGAAAAAAAAGATTTCTCTTCTCATTGCCAGGTGTGTGTCAGCCAAAATAATTAAATTTTACTTCCTTGTGATTAAGTAACCTCTAGAGACTGGTTTCAGCATCGTTCAAAGATTATTCAGGCGCCAGCATTAATGTGTCTGACGGAATGCTTTTACTCCATATTTAACGACGATTTCGCGGCCCTAGATAAACAATTTATACAAGTATACGTAAGGTGGCCCCTAACTAATGCGTGATAACTATTTATACCTTTTATTAGAAATACTATATCGAATTCTGATTTTCTTTGGAGATTTGAGGGCACTGCGGACGTAACCACTTCGCGACTGACGTAGGATGATATTTTTTTTGAAAAATCTTTGTGCGAGAATAAGCCGCGGAACTCTTGAGAAATGATCGACGAGTAGGTACTTTGGTTTTGCCCATCTGCTACTCCGACCAATAATCATAAATTTTGATCGTGTATATCGAGCGAAGTAAACAAATTGTTCAAGTATTTTGGTTCAGGCGTGGCTCGATAACTGCAGACTATTAATAGTGGTATACCTATCTGCTCGTGTACGCGACTGACAAACTAATACAGGGTTTTATACATAGGATTACTGACTCGGGGCTGGGTTTTCGAATTCGTTTGAGACGATTTAGAATTTTTTAGAAACGTTGAAGCTCAGAACATTAAAATTCCGAATGGTCAGAAATATGCGGACAGCTCGAATCTCCGGAAGTCCAAACTCCCCCGAGCCCAAAGATTCGAAGATCTCGGTTTATTTCTCATCAGGATGTGAAGACGAGACATAGTTCATTCCAATTGAGACCCTCTTTACGGAAAACCGTTTCATCTACTTCAATCGATAGCTTCATGAAATTTTCCAAAAAGTTGATCTCGAGACGATTAATCTGACCACTTATTTCAAGTTTCGGAGCTTTGGCTTTTCGGATCTTGAGCTTTCGGAATTTTGTACCTCTGGTGTTCTTCGTTTCGAAGTTTTTCAAATCGGCTATCGAGAGTTTCCGGGAAATACCCTGCTTTCTAAAATCGTTAATATTCAAATTCGGAACTTCAGCCCGGCCCCACTGTTTCCTTAGATATTCAGTTTATCGTGTATACGTTATGTTTCTACGAACATGAGAGAACAAATATAAGAGGATATATTATGCTCTATACAATCTCCATATGGACCATATGGTTATCGTGTGTCGAAATGCACGGGATAGTAAAAGAGAGGAATATACATACACATCTATGTACGAGTATATAGAAGGAATTCGAAAATATTACCAAGACAACAAACACGGTTAAGGAACTGCGTAACTGGGGCTAAGATGTAAACGGATTTCTCATACAAGGTTTTGTGGCGGTGTGGACAGGTTTGAGGTAAAAATAGTGCGGTTTATACAGAAGCGGGTCACCAGGCTGCATGGCTTTCGACTGATCGTGAGTCTCGGTACTTATACTCATCGGACACACGGTGCAGTGCTTCAACTTTCAATTTAATTTACGTAGAGGCACGTGCGGAGCTATATGCATTTATGACTCTGATCTACATCAACGTTTATAAACTTAAACTTGAGAAAACCTGCGCGGAAGGTCGACACGATTGCGAAGCTTGTTTTTGGCCCATAAGAACTTTATCTGTGAAATCGGTAGTTTGCTTCAATTTATACAAACAAACTGCTGCAACCATCTGAGACAACAAGATATCCTACGCAGTTTTATGAAAAAAATAATTCTGTCAATTTTTCATTTCTCTTCAAGTCGTAAATTACAATTTATTTAACCGATTCTAAGGACCACCGTGGGACGTTATTGATTATTAATTATTCTTACTCTACGGCATATTTATATTTTACCGTAGTTTGATTCGTTAGCGCTAGGCGTGTCAAAAAGTCATCAAAATTCTCCAGACGATGATGAAAGCGAGATTGAAAACATGTTATCTTAGCCAATGTACGATTTTTTGTATATTTATTTTCGTTCATTCACGCAGGGGTACGGATATTACAAAAATAATTCGGATTCAGGGATTCTCGACGTATAAATAATAATTTGGAATACTATTTTCACGGTAATGATTGATCGGCAGCTAAACCGTCGTCGACAAATCGATTCGTCGACATTTCTCGTCCAGCTGCTGATTTGCGATCGTCGAATCAACATCTAACATCCTCTTCACTCGCAGATCTTAGGATTCCTAGTTCAAGGCTTATCGTAAATCACTAAAGACTCATTAATCCGTACCTAAAGCTTTTCCCAGTGCTTCAAAATTCAAATATAAGTCAGTCGCTAGTTCATCGCCGAGGTATGTTACCTACTGTAAAATCGCGAAAACATCCGTCGCGGTTTGTTTTCTTCGGCGGAAATTTAACGATACCCTAAAATCCTGTCCGCGGATTTCGGTACGAAAAATAAATTCCGTATCACAAATCGAATTACGTTTCGATCCGTAGTTCCGGTTCGACGTTTTATCGCCGCCTAGTCGGAATTGGGTCTTGCCCGGATTGGATTATGACTGCAAATCGCTGAAAACGCACGAACTACGATTTCCTAAGTAGTAAATTGTAAATTGTGAACTGTGAAGCTAATACATGCGGTCAGCTAGCTCAATTTATACGCTTTCATATACCAATCTTCAATTTGCCACAGACTTCACTAGCTAGCATTTGCCCATGCGATAAAACTAAAACGGTGCGGCTGAAAGCGATCCAGTTATGAACCTAGGTACGATCTAACAGTGGCGATTTATATCAGTCGAAGAATCCAGATGCAGGAAATCAGTTCAATTCCACACGCTGCACTGTATAAACCAACAAATTCTAATACATTGTTTCGCTATACCAAGTTACGTGTTATTATTCCAGCTAACGATATCCTTTCACGTGCCAAGTTATTTCTACTATGTTAAGTTCTTAGATTCGTTCATAGATATCTATCAACAATCTGACCATAGAACCAACAACAAATCATTCGTCCGTTTATAAATAAATAAATAAATAAATAAATATAATTGCTTCAGGTTTTATTTATTTATTTTATCTTTTCTCAAGATTCTTACAAGATTTCTGTCGGTGTATATATGTTCTTGCGGATCTTCAAATTTTGGCAATATTGTTGATGGCGGGTTAACAGCTTGTGTTTTATGTTTCAGCACTGACTGTCAGATTCCTGACAAGAAGATACATCGGTGAATACGATCATCAGTCAGGTAAGAGTCCGAATGATTAGCTCTCGAAATCAGTCAAGCCTGCAGCGCCGTTACTACGGGTACTGCTACAGCCGAAAAGCCTAGTTTGTTGAAAAATGGCCAACAACTGCGTGGCCTCTGCCTCAGCTACTCTCTACACCACATTCCTCGGTCTCCGTCTGAGCTATATTTATCATAGACGAATTTGACACTGGACTCTAACGCGACTTGTTCTTCTTACGAGACTCGTTAATTATTCCGCGCACCTTCCCAGTTTTTTTTTTCGAAATCTTGAGCTCGTCATTCTCCTTTCAGAAAACCGATACAAACATGAGGTGCTGGTCGATGGCGAGCCCATACTCTTCGAGATTTTGGACTCTTGTCCAAAGGTACGAATCGACGAGACTTTTTTTTTTTTTTTTTATATAAAACAAACGTCTTCCAAGGTGTAAATCATTTCTCTAAATTTATTTACAGACCGAAAACGAGCTGCCTACCATGGAGACGCTGCAATGGGCAGACGGCCTCCTTTTGGTCTACTCGATAACGGACAGAGGGTCGTTCAACTTTGTGAGAAAGGCAAAAGAAGCTCTCGCGGTTGTGGACCCGGAGGCAGCTATGCCTGTAGCTATGGTTGGGAATAAGGCTGACATGGTTCATCTGCGACAGGTCAGCGCCGAAGAGGGTGAAATTTTGGCTAAAGACTTTGAGTGTTGGTTCAGCGAAGTTACAGCCGCTGAACAGGTGAATATTATCGTTATCGTGATATACTGTAAAAAAAAATTCGAAAAAATTCTTATATCCATTATTTTTGTCTTTCCGCTTGATCCCACAGGTTGCTCAAGTGGCCGAATCGTTTCACGAACTTTGCCGGGAAGTTTTGGCAGCCAGAAGACGAAACAAACAGTCTTTGCTGGACCGGATGCTCGGAAGTAAAGCAACGCGAGCTTATTCCAGAGGAAAGAGCGACTCCGCGTTACCGAAGGACTAGCTGAATCGCGTATCGATTGGGAATTGAAATATAATTATATGAACGACCCTGATGCAAGTTTTTTTATCTGAATCTAGATGGCAAAAGGCTCTGATAAATTCTGAAGAATAAATAGAGACGTCAGAAATTTTCAGAGAAAGATTTCTACCGGGGCAGGGCAGGGCATGATGGTGAGCTGGGTGCATCAGCGTTGAATTTGCGCTTAATATGTGGTCAGGAATTAAGAGAATAAAATTGATATGTAAATTAAATTAATTAAGTAGTGGAGCAGAGACGTTAATATTATTCATATCGCGGTGTAAAAATAATACGATAAGGATGTGCAATTTTTATATATATATATGTATACGTATACCACGATATTCAAGTCGAAGCCAAAAGTGCCAAAGATTCAAGCAAGTGCCTTCGAAATTCAATGATTGGTGTATTTGATCGTGTATTCACGTTAATTTTAATCTATAGATTGCGTATCACAGAGGTTTTTCTCCTCGAGACTATAATTACAATTTTATAAATAATTGATAACCGGAGTCGTGAGAATTTAATGAAACGCTGCAGTTTCCTGTACAAAGTTTCAAGAAACGGAGTTTATTGTCTAATGGTTCTTCTTTCGGATTGAGAAACGGCGATTAAATAAAATAAGAAACTGATCTTTTCATCTCCAATATTATATAGATCTGTATTTATTTTTTACTTACAAACTATAGATGATAACAATAAATCACATATTTATTTATTACAATTGAAATAATGAGCTAATTTAATTCTGTTCTAAAAACCCAGTCTTCATTTATAAATTAATTAATTACTGTATTTCTTTATTTATTGTCGTCGTAAGTTTCCAAAACGTCTGCTAAATGCTCATTGTCCCTTGGCTTCTTAAACTGCTTCTTTCTCGCGTTTGGTTTCTTCCTCTTAATTGGCGCAGGTTTCTTCGGTCCGTGATCCTGCATCGATCTAATTCCCTGTTTCTCTAAATACTCGTCTATCTTCTGATCATCCATCGCGTCCACTGCAACGGCTCTCCACAGTTTCTGGAACTCATCGTCGACTATGAAAGACGCCGTTTTATCGTTGTAGAAAACTATCTTCTTCTTATCCATCGGTCGCGTTATGAACAATATCTCATTTTGCAGACTCTGTAACAATAATTATTTTTAGTTCAAGAATTTCATTCGTCTAGTCCGCCTATTTCGTCCATTAGAACCTCAGATTCCAGGGAGAATCTACCTTCAAGGCTTTATCACAGTGCGGCAAACTTTCTTGAATATCTTCCAACAGAATTCCTCCGAGCCCTTTGAGATCCTGCTGTTTTAACAGCCTTAGCAAAGATTTCTTGTCTTTGATCCTGTACATAGCTTTGAAAGAGAATCTTCCATCTGGTGAAACCTCGATTTTTGGATTATTGACCAGGGATTCCGATAACAGCCATTGTTTCACCTAGAAAAATAAGCATGACGATAAAAACACCTTCTGGCAGTCATATATCAATAAAAACACATTTCAGGCATCTAGTTTGTTTTGAAATTGAGAAATCTTTGATAATTATGATCCCTGGTCACCTTAGAGCCAACGTCAAGCTGATTAGTCTCATCTAAGATCTCTTCCAGAGTTAACGGATGGTCGTCTCCGTCCTGATGTCTAGATTTCATATGTTTTACAATTTTCGCCAGAACGCCGAATCTGTACTGCGAACTACCTGACATAGTTTTGTAGTTAACCATGTCGATTTTTGGCGCAGATGACGAAGAGGGAGGTTTGCTTTTCTTCTTCGGCGGTTCATCGCGGCTTGGTTCTTTCTCTGGTTCTCGTTTCTTCTTTTCTACGCTGTAAGGTTGTTTGCAAGTATCGTTACAAGAACTAAAATCACTCTAAAACGACATTATAAGATCCAAAGTAGTTCGTATAACGAGAACTATGAATAAATTAATTATTTTAAAGGTTATTCTTCGGTTTTATAGGTTAGAAATATACACGAAGGTTAAATACTCACGCCGGGGTTGTCAAAGCTCGTTTTTTAAAGAGCTCTCGCTCTCTGAGCAAGGCTGGATCCATAATGTTCTTGAAAATTATTCGGATGTATTTAAATCAAACGTTGACAGCGGTAAATTCAGGTCTTGATTATTGTCAGGTTAGTTATAGCATCATAAATATGCAGGTGATCTTCGAACTGTCACTCTCTCTAGTCTTTAGTCCTCATACCAGACGGCGCTACGAATCATTGCAAAGACAGTGCTCTTCCTTACCCGACTATCGCCGTCAACGGGTCGCAAACGGTATCGCTTCGATGCCCCGCCCCTCGCAGCAAGTACTCCAATGATTCATAGAGAGCGCTGGCCGCGTATGAATGAACGAAAGGAAAAGTAGTGGTGCTGTACAAATATGCGGACAAAAAATACTACACTTTCGCTTTCGTTCCTGGGGGCGTGGCAAGAGCCACAAATATGCGGACAAAAAATTAATACCTTTTCTGAGAAGCGCTCGTCCTTGAATGAAACCAGAGTGGTGCTGCACAAATATGCGGACAAAAAATACTACGATTCTCTCGCTCTCCTTCGTGGGGGCGTGGCGAACAATGCATTATAAGAATTTTAAAAAGCAGTTTAAAAAACTACTTACTGTTTACTACATTTATTATCACAATGAAAGACAGTGCACGCGCCATTATATTGCAGGGAAGCTAAAAAATATTACTGATCTCTTACTGCATTCATGTTGCATGATAGCTAAACGAATGGAAATGAAGCTGTTGGTAGAAATTTCGTTGAAACACAAAATGGATGAAGATATAAATTCACTGGACTTAGAGCAGCTGACAAACAACTATATTATCTGTATATTGTTTAATTATTCACGGTTTTTTCTTCTATTTAGAATACCACAATCAAAATCATGTATTTTTACTTGTATCGATACTGCAGCAATAAATTCTTTGATACACCAATAATCAATTGCTTCGTTATTTTCACTTTCCTCTTCCTACGACCCTTTATTTTAATTATCAAAGAATGAGTAGGAAATGAGAATTAATGCACCGTCAGCTACTTAAAAATTTACCTCCTCGGGTATGCTCTCCTGATACCTGGAGGATTCCGCGACCTAAAATCATTCTCACTCTGAAATATGCCAGTATACAAAAATGTATAGAGATATGCACGGAGACATGTATGCGTATACGGTATCCCTTTTTCCCGCCAAAAATTTCAGCATACCTCCTCGGGTCAGATGTTCTCCTGATACCAGGAGCAAGAATTTTTCGACTTAAAATTGTTCTAACTCCGAAAAACGCTAGTATAAATTAATATACATATAGAGACGTGCATGAAGACACGTATAAATGCCTATATCTATACATATACCCAAAATTTCGGAACACCTCCTCGGGTCCGATGTTCTTCTGATACCAGGAGGAATTTTTAACGAGAAATTTAGATAACTACGGTTTTTCAGTATTAGACAAATTTCACGTTAAAAATCCTCCTGGAATCATACTTAAAATAAAGAGTCGCAGGGATGGGAGAGTGAAAAATCACAATGCTATTGATTGTGGTTTATCTGAGAATTTATTGTTGTAACATTGATACAATATTACTAAAAAACAAATATGTATTCATGGCAATTGACGGAGTCTCTTCACTTGCTTCCTGGCATACAAGTCATCATGATATGAATCACTCGAGCTAATCCTTGCTGGACGGAGATGTTTGCACTCTGAAAAGAGTTCGGCCAACTGTAACAGAAAGACGAGTGTTATGTCATTGTCATTCACGATATAACTCAAAAAACTATAAAATCATCTATTCCGTCTATGTAAAGTACATCATCTATCTTCCAACTACTATGTGCGTTCAGAGTATATCTATGGAGATGCCTGTCATAGTCGTATCTCGTTAACACAGTCCTTATGCAAACCCAATTGCCGCTACGAGGGCCACCAACTCCAGTCAGCAAGTTCCGCTATCTAAGGTCAAGCTCGGTGGTCGTCCATGCCCGACAAGTCTGATCCACGGGGCGACAAATGGTATCGCCATCTCGCGGTCAAGCTGACGAACTACTCGTGCCGCAAACACCGATGCGCCTTACTGTAGGCAACCCGCATACCATTACTGTAAACAAAGTTGCATAATAAATCGTACTGATATTTGTGGCAAAAGTAGTTCGTCAATTTGACCGCGAGATGGCGATACCATTTTGCACCCCGTGTAGAGAGAAGTGGTGTTTACTGCTATCCGCAACTCTATTGCTTGCCGCAAATAAAGGGCGGTGTCGTTGAATTTATTATTCATTGATGAGAGAAAGCTAATTACTGTTTCGCACGGACGTTGAACAATTTTTAATTCACTACAGTACCGGAAAATCATTTTTAAAACGATTCCGCGGATGATTTGATGGAGTTTCATCCCCTGGAACTGATTAACTATAGATAGCAAATATTCTACGAGGCTTGGAATTAAACGACAAACCATATGTTCGGATAGTTTAGTAATGGATTTTATTTTTATTTAAAGAAGAATACAGGTAGATTCGTCATTCATTATACCTTCGTATATCTACTAATCCCTGAATAATTATACAGAACTTTTTATCAAGACATTTCGTTAGGTCTCAAATGTCCCGGAGTGTATCGTTGTAAATATATTTCCATCTCTTTACCTCAACTCCAAACCGATATAAACGACGATGCAGTTTAACTCGGTTCGTATTTGATTCTAAATCGCATATACTACCTCTTCCCGCTCTTTTTCTCTACATTTCACACATTCTTCCTTATTACTGCACTCCGGGGATCTCCACCGACTGTTGCAGTCTGCAGGGTGGTGCGGATTACCGTTATAAGAAAATCGTATCTGTATCCCTGTTATATCTATGCGTCCCTCTTCGACATTCTTGTAGGAAATTTCCCACTATCATTCATGCAGATATGATTTTAAAAAAGTTTTCATGGATCGTTATATTCTACGAGAAGTTAAATCTTGACGCTGTTGAGTGTCGATGAAAGTTACGAGGTTCAAATGTGTGTCCCACGCGACTCGCGCTAGTGTATCGTTACCTACCCCATTTACGCGGCCTCTGAGGTACGATTTGTTATATTATTCTTTCACTCGACCCATAGAACGTCGTGAAATTTTTACAGGGTAACATTTTTCGTTCAAGGATCGCGAGGGCTCGCTGGGATTTAGTTTATGACTCATTAAACTCTTACAATGGACCGAGGAGCGCTATTTTTCGTTAATTTTACTCTCCTCAGGCTTTTTTTGTGCACCGAGTTAAAATACGAATACAAATTTATTTTCTTCTTTCACATCGAGCCGGAAAATATGGTATGCATCACACCGCCCCACTACGAATGTATAAACTTTTACTTCGTCAGTGAATCAACCCCGAAGGCAACAAGAACAACAATAAAAACGACTATAGAGCCACGCAATTCTCTCAAGTAAAATCTGATCCCAGATTTCAGTTTTTCCCGCAGGTATTGGCCTGCAAATTTTACCGACTGGGGTGCAAATTTTCATCGTGGCATTCGCAGTTTGTCTGACATTCGTCTCGTACGATAAAAACACTAAAGTCGAGGATAAATTGTTCACACAACAAGAAATCGGGGATTTATTTTTTTCTAGGGTAGTTTATACGAGCTATTTTCTTCTTATCCGCAACATTCATAATACTCATCCAGAATATTTACCATACCAGTCGACGGTCGCGATAACTCCATCGAAAATATTATTCATAAACTCAAAGTCTCTTTTCATATTTAAATTATTCAGACCTTACTTTGAATATAAATCCTAGGCTCTCTCCTAACGATCTAATCACCTCGGATCGCAACTATTTTCCGCGTTCTTCTAACAGTATGCAGAACATCGGTTTTTATTCGATGCTAGAGTATGTCTTCGATGTGATCCAACCGGGGAAATAATTTCCGTTGAACTGATCAAAAGTTGTAATTATTTATTCCCAACCACTCCGGAATGACCAAGGCTGTTGTTTCCCTGTAACGTATAGCCAGGAATCGATGATACACAGTCACGTGGAAATAATATGAACAGTCTGGCTATCAAAGGATCGAACGAGCCAAATCAAAAATAACGTTGTTGGGGATAACGGAGCCACGTAGTGGGGTGAAAGTAATTTAAAAGATGAAAAAGTTTTCAGTGGAAAAAAATAATCGATTATATATGTCAGGGTTAGTTTCCTAACAAAAATTTCAAATTTATTGAATAGCTATACGCTTCTTCGTGAAAACGATCAAAAATATAATAACGACCTATGTCACCTGATGACTTTCAGGTAGCGCTGTGAAATTTTTTCTTTCGTAAAACACGTGTTTTTCCTACGAAAATATGACAGGACATATTTTACCTCTAAAAAAAACCGTGTGTGAGAAAATAACTCGATACAGACTGACGCTGGGATAGGTTCCTACTCTATTCGGAAACATTGAAGTTTTAATATACGATAGAGCGAAGTTGGGGTGTTATCAGTCTGAAATTCAGTAAATGTCACACAATATTTGACTCGTAGAATTCGTCGGCTCGAAGTTATAGAAATGTTTTAATCAGAAATCCTCATCTCGTCCTCATCAACGTTATGGAATAGATGAATAACACGTCGCAGGAATGTTCCGTAGGAAAATTATATCTGCTCGATAAACGCGGCGTAGTTTCTTTGCGAATCAGTAAACTGATCAGTTTATTCATTTGGATCGTTCTCGTAGATCCATAGACGCGTAACATTTAGTTTGCGATATCCAGTTGATCGAAATGAGCCATGAAATTTTTTTATATTTTGTTTTACGACACGTTCCTCTTCCAGGGATCGAGAAATCGTGTTCTGTGTTTGGACTGCGTAACTCGATTGAACGATAAACGACGTTAGGGGGTGAGCGATGTCGGATTAACAGATCCAGAGAGGGAGAAAGTGGGACCAAAAATCGCTCGGATATTCAAAGTATCCAACTATCCACCGTAAAACAGTTTTCAGGACATTTACCAAGTTTTATGGCGAACTCATGTATACGCGTCGACTGATTTGGGGTGAAATAAAAAATTTTACAATCATAACTGGCTCAGTATAAAAAACCAGGGGTTGCCTGCTTTTTCACGTATACGGTATCACGAGTAACGGGTGGTTACATGCTTCACTGATCGCCGATATAACGGGTCGTTCGTTTCAATTTTGCTCAAAAAAATATTCATCGTATTTACTCAAAAATGGCAAAAACGAATTCTGGAATTCAGTTTCAAGAGAGACACGAGATAAGAAAGGCCCGAGTACTTCCGCACACTCGTTTCGTATAATGCTCGGTGAATTATTCGCGGTTCCAAATCCCCGGTACAGATGCATGCATAAAGCGTGGAAGGAGATATCTTCTCTTTCGTTTTTTCCCCGTAATCGTATAATGCAGTTTTATATGGGTATCTGGTTTTTATTTACACGCTTCGCGGAACATATCGTTCGACTTTAACGACTTGTGTTTTTCGTTGATATTTAGATCACAGAAATATAGGAAAACGCTGCAGTTTTCACAACCGATGTCTATAATAGAAATTATTGCAAGCCAAGCTAAGCTGAGCTGGAACGGTTCAAGTTTCGATTTTGATTTTGATAGAAAATTGATTGAAAGTACTTTTCCTGTATTACAAAAAAAAAAAAAAAAATCGTGATTCTATGGAGGCGTCTCTTATTGGTTTTGCCATGTAATTATGAACCATATGGTCCGATCGATCAGTATTCGTCGTCGCGAGTCTGTTGCACCTCGAGATTTCCGATAATTCTATATAGAACGCGATAGATTGCTCTCCGACTAGTATAACATCGGAAATACGTGCTCGAAAAGGTGGATGCTACTACGTTATTAGAGTGAAAAATTTCAGCCCAGACCTAAAATTGGAATTTCAAATGAACCCAGCTTATGGAGAGAGTTGGGTTAACAAATCTCTCCACCCTCACGTTTCACGTGTTATAGAACCAGTACGCCAATAAGAGTTGGCTGTATCGTTTCTATCGATAAATATACACATTGAAAAACAAAACGTGAATTTCTACCAGAATAAATAACGCCGTTGAGGTATATCAGTACCTGTTCGTTTCTCCTTCTCTTGAAATATGTCAGATTCTGGAGTAATCGATGCAGTCTTCCATCTGCTCGTAGAAATTCAAACGGTTCGAATCTTTGTCTCTGAAAAATTGATCAAAATGTGTGAAAAAAAAAAAAAAAAATACTTGGAGGCATCAGAGGTCGGTAAACGGTTAGTGCGACGTCGAATCGAGTCTGAATCAACGAGAAAGTAAGTCAGGCTTGTGGATTGTGGTTTATACAAGTTTAGCACTAAGGAGATACATCGGTTCGTATCGTAGAAATTCCTGGCTTTACGACGCTACATCAATCACCGGAAACAATGCCGTGGGAAACTATAGTGCTATTGTGTCGCCGATGGCTGGATCCAAATTTTCGCGTGAACGACCAATAGAGTCGGCGTAGTGAATTACTTCAGCGAAAATTATTCGCCGACCGACCTTAAACCTTTCGCCTCTGGCCTCTGGCGTTGCTCACTTTGGTAGGAACGGTAGAATTCCTGAGTGAAAAATTGCGGTAGGACAGAACTCGACGAAGACTTGTCTGTCAGCCAATTTCGGAATCCATTCCATCCCGTTTGAGAAATCCGAGTTCATTTTGTCGTTACAGATCATTACGTAACTCAGAGGATGTTTACTGCCCAATAAGATCTGACGAAGGTCTAATTCAGAGAAGCAGAAGGGAAAGTAGGAAATTAATGAAGTGAATCCGGAGGGATAAATGTTTGGCAGTAAAATACTTACAGCACTAAAATCGGCGGTAAGAAAAGCTTGAGAAACGTTCCGCAGTCACATTCTGATGGGTAGAAAAAGAGGAGGAAAAAGTTGCTCCGCATCTTTCAGAAGCTTAGCGACGATCATGAGAAGCCTGAACCCTCCTGCGACGTCGCTGGGTTTCTTCTGACCTTTATCATACCTGGATAAGGTGTTGCAATTTATAGCATTTAGACACGTAGACCCACATACGCCGGGATGACAGATAACTGAGCGCTTGTAAAGAATCGCGATTCGCGGCTTAGTCTGCTATGTCGGAAATAGCCTTGGCTCAGGGGAGACAAAGCGAGGATCGATGAACAAGTAGATTTAGGAAAATCGCGACTATGGAAACGGCGCGAACTATGCATCGCGGGTATCTCTACCCGCGATGATTGAAATCTTATCGTGGCCTGGAGGCGAAGACATTTCGTCGCTCGCATCACTGAAGCACAATTCAGTTTCGCAAGTGTTTTTGATAAAGTTCAACGACGAGTTTGCCGGCTTTGCATATATAGGAAAGGTATGAAATTGTTGAAACGTTTCCACGTATGATATGAATTTTATTTTCCCTAACCCGCAACGTGTGCTGATCCACATTCACTGAACTGAAATAATGGGACGAAACGCCGTTTTCACGTAAACTTCTCTCGCGATATCAAAGCGCAAATGGCTGTGTAGGACATGCAGACCATAAAGGAAACGGCTACTCTCCACTTGCATCGAAATTACCAATATCCTGGTGCAAGAGTAGAATGATACAGATAAATCTGTTAATTATCACACCCTCGCCTTCCCGCCCGTCGTTCATCCCCTAATTCCCTGTTTTCATTATTCTCCATCTTCCGTCTATACGTAGCGGTAGCTACTTAGCCGTGTTTCTATGCCCTCGTCTGCTTCTCGAGTATGATAAGCAAATGTCAGACTAACGAGGCGTCGAAGAACCTGTAAGACTTAATCACAAGGATCCTGCCGTTCTCATAGACTCGAGTTTTATCCATCCACTGGGTAGCCGAAGGGTAGGAGTAACGACCCTTCATCCTTCTACAATAATCTGATTCATGAGTACGAGTCCGGAGTCGTTGGCTCTCTATAGTTTCCGTAGTGAACTTGATCTGCGCGTAGTTTTGAACAGAGATGCAAAACCAGGGTGGAATGGATCGTGAAATTTTTATTCCTCCAGGGAGGAAGCTGGTAACTGGCCGTGAAAGAGGCGACAAAGTAGTCGGGTAATATCTCAGTGGATAAACCAGCTAGTTTCTCAGTTGCTTTTTACTTTTCACCTTTTTAACTTTTTTTCGTCCATCCCTTAACCGCGCAAAGTGGTTCCCAGACACGGTGGATAAAACCGGGGAGAAGCTTGGATGATTTACCGAGCTCGATGGACGCCTCACGTTTACACCGAAACGTAGATGTGCAGTTTCCTTGTTCGACGTGGACCAAAATCCCATTCAAAGATACGGGCGCCCGGCTACTACTACCGGGGATGATGTCAATCTAGCTTCAATCCAGCCCCGCCTTACGTTAGAGATAAGTCGTTCTAGCTAAACCTAAACCTAAACTGATTTACTCACCGAAGTCACGACCCTAGTTTTTTTCCCTCGTTATTTTTCCAAGACCTGGATCACAGCGTTTAGAAGGAAGGAAACTTTCTCAAACAAAGAAAAACTTTTTCAACCAAACCTCCAGCCCCTTTTCACCGTCACTCTAATCCTTATGTCACTATGTCAAGTCACGAACCACCCGGAGAAAGGCAAGCACCGAGTATACCGGGAAGGAGTTTTATCGCAATAAATCGTTCTTCGGTAACCTATACGTATAAATTCATGTAACTGCATTGGAAATCGAAAAGGGAATTGAGAGAGTAAGAAAGCAAAGACCAAAGAGTCTGTCGTATATCCGGCTGAACCGAGTAAACTAAGGGCGACACACTCTGATAACCTTTTACGCCATTCGTATGGTATTTTAGCAAAAGGTCACATTTAGCAAAAGCAGGCGTCCCTCGTTGGGTTTAGTTATTTTATTAATTATAAAATTATTTTTATTTCCTCGTTGGTGTTGATCTGATATTTTTCAAAAGTGATGGAGGCTTCGTCGTAGCCTGGTGGGTTGTTTCATTAAAAATCTATACCTTGTCTGGATCAATGGGAGCGAATGGGGACGGAGCTCGTATCTCCGAAGCTTTGCGTTTATATGGAGCTATCGAAGTTGCTGGGTTCCATATAATACCGTGAAGTGAACCATAAAAGTAGGACTCAGTGCCGAGACGCGATGTTGCGAATTATCCTCAATCTTTTACCGGGCTTTGGTCCTTCGTAGACAATCGAATCGGCCGATTTTGATTTCACACTTTCTGCTCGCGCCGTATACTCCAATAGGGATAAAGTTTTGCACATCAAAAGAGAAAATTTTTATCAACTTAGAAGCGTACAATGGCTATTCAAGCGAGCTTTCAATTTCTTCAATAATTCTCGAGACCATGCGTCGAATGAATTGATTTTCGAATCTCGTTACCAGGCCTCATATATCTATGATTCATACGAAAATTATAATCCCTCGTATTTCCCTTCAATTTTTCAATGAAACTCAACGAAATCGTGTCGAGGGATGAACGCGACCTTCCAGCTTTATAAAAGTATGGATAGAACAGAGTGGAACGAAAATATGCAATAGCATTCTACGTAGCGTAGAAATTCATATTTCCAGGCAAAAATTACGCGAATGTGAGAAATTACTAGCGCTCAGTTACCAACCAATAATAGTTGACAAATGAATGAAATCAATCTGACACCGTATGTTTGTACACAGGACCAATTTGTTTTGACACAGTTCTGAAGGAAAAAAAAAGCGACGTATTCGACGATGAAATGCAGAATGAAATCCTGGAGGGGTCGGACCGGGATTTCGTTCGCCTCATGCTTTCAAAGATCTTTTTGATTTTTTTTGGCAATTAATTTTTCACCGATATGAGTTCATGAAATTATTTCACGTATTTCTGTATACGAATTGGTTTGGCTGGAGTGGAATTATCTTCGTTAACAAGAAAGACATACCGTCAGGATTTTTTTTCGTCCCGGGGAAAATTCCAATCTCGACAAACTGCGGTGATAAGATTTACCAGACCTGCTGTACTACACTGGCTGCACGAATAGCAATAAAACCGCTCACGTTAGCCACTTTGTCTAGGCAGAAAGAGCGATGATACAATTTGCGAATTTCCCCTTCTATGTCGCCGGGAAATTATTACCCTGGGTCACAGCAATTGATTTGATTAAAGCAAACGTGACAGCGATTGGTGTGTGACACCAGCGCTGAAGGGCTTTCAAAGTGTCAAAGGAGTTTCGGGGAGCTCAAAATCTCTGAAAAATCAAGAATTTCTTTCTTTTTTTGTTAAAACTGTTCGAGAACTATGGATCCGGTATCTCCATACGCCTAGATCCTGCGACTATGATATGATATTCACGGTAATTCTGAACCATGTATCTTCGTTTCGATTCCATTCTATTCGAGAATGGGACGTGATGGGTTTCGCGATCAGTATCTAGGACAATTGGAATAATACTCCCTTGGATCTATATGCCAGGAGAGGGATGGGAGTCTAATCTTGCCAGATGCGAGCTGATGCACTCGAGCCAACTCCGAGGTAGATACCCATCATCGAATTATACGCGACGTCACACCAGCTGGGTTTCGGAATAACGAAGTAAGGTTCTCTCCTCGTTCTGTAAGGGTTGAAAAGACCGGGCAGAGCTCTTGAGAAATAAAAACGTACAGATTAGGTTAGCGAATTATTCTACACCTTGCCGTATCTCAATCCGATTTCCATGGTACAAATTTTCAGGTCACGTTTAAGGGATTCCGGTACAAGAGGGCTGAGATGTAGCCGGTGTAGTTCTCACCTCGCTAGAAAGCCTTAAGGAGAAAATTAAGCTCTAGGTTGAATGTCTCAGGGACTCCCGCGACTCCGGTGTCTAATTTTTGACTAATTAAAAATTTATCATCGATCGCACGTCTGCTCTTTAATCAAGACCTTCTAAAAAGTATAAAAAGTTCGAAGTTTATTATTAACGCGACTATTTCAACACTGCAAAGACAATTTTCACAACATTATGCAAGTTTTTAGATATTTTTCTGTTTTTTTTACCTCGAGAATACTTCATTAATTATACACTCGACAAATAATTTGAGGGATCTCAAACACAGGAAAGTGACGATGTAAAAACGCCGTTGAAAAGCTGAGGCAAAAGAAAAAAAAGAAAAAATATTTGGGGGTGTTCAGACTCGGGAATAATTTCACGCCATCCCTGTACGTATAGGTAGAGATAGAAATAAATTTCCTGTCACCACATTTCATCTCATTTTATCTCCGGGTTGTCTTTTTATCTAATTCTATTCTTCTCCTCGTATACATACGATATCTAAATATACATATATACCGAAAAAGATTTATTTACGCCTGGTTTTCGAAGCTTTTAACAAAATTTTCGAGTTTATTTCAGTTATTACCTCATCTCCATAATCTCAGACCACTAACGTGGCTTCTCCATTAGACTGTATCCTCCGCTGCGTTTACGTTACCGCGTCAACTTTGCTCCAATTTACTCGTACTCGTATAGTCGAACCCTGCAAGTACTCGGGACTCGCGAGTCAAAGTTTTCTTCCACCGAGTATCACAGCCCTTCAGTTTTCGAGATCCTAGGTAAATTAGATCAGCGTGGTTGCACGCAGGTCGCAAGAACAAAGGCTTTTCTAATCACTAGACGGACGCTAAGGGCAAAACGAAAAATTAATTGCAATAAGCGAAAGTATCAACGAAATACTTTTTTTCTTATTAAATTTATATGGAAAGCCAAAGCTGCTTAATATCTTGTCTAATCGTTAGAGGGATACTTTTTTGACGTGAATATGATAACAGTTGCCCAGAACTTCTCGACTTCCGATGGAATTAGACCTAGTTCGATTATTTTGTCGTATAGTACGGATGTAGATCGGTAGATATCCGGCTAATTTAGGAAACCCAGAGTTTTCGATGAAAAAGTTTTGTATCCTTCGTCGAAATAGCTTGTTTTGATCGAAAGTTGTTTTCGAATCATTTTGAAGTAGAATTGTTCGGAATCCTCGGAGTTAATTGTCAGAAATTATTTTCCTGAATTAATGACACGGAGGTTACAGGGGTTCGAAGTCCTTTCTGAATCGGGATGAAAATTGTGATTTCTAATTAACGTAGGGATGAAATCAGCGAGTGTCGCTAATTGAGATTACCTGGAGATTTCCGAGGAGACAATCGTCGGCGGAACTAGACTCTCCGTTATCATTAAAATCCCAAACTACCCTCCACAGGTCCGACGCTCGTCTCTTTCATTCGAGACGAGAATGCGCGTGGTACAGGGATGCTGCGAGGGGGTGAACAGCTGAAAGCTTCCACCCTGGCGCCTGGCGTCCCGACGCTACAAGTCAGTTCAGTATTCGCGCGCAGCCACTGTGGGACGGTACGTACTTCAAATTACGGAATTTGGAGATTCGGAGTTATTCCTCTTTTCAAAATATGTCAAAAAATTTTTCAGTTCATCGGATCAAAAGCATCTGATCTTTTTTTTTTCGAATTTATAAGACTCTTTTATCCCGAGGTCTTCCAAGAGTCTGTAAAAATTTATCTTCACTTTTTTCAGACCGAGTTATGCAGAGATTTGATTTTTTTCTGTTTTAGATAAATTGTGCAGTTCTATCGTTAAGAGTAGGTGATTTTTTAAACGGCATCCGCACCCTCGCGCGATATAAATATACTGTGTCGTTAATAAAGTCGAATTTATTGGCCGAGAGATTGATTAACTTTTTAAACCATGGATACGGAATCCTCCGAGAAGATGAAGTGAAGGTAATGAATCATTCTCCAAATTTTACCACCCAAAGTTCGCATTTCAAACGAGCACACCTCATCTGTATAAGTAGATTCGCACTTTGAAGGCATAGAAACTTTCCATAAGCCGCGAAATGTTATTGTTAAAATGTTTCGCAACTTTACGCTGACTCTGACAAAGAACCTGCGTGCGTTATACCAGTATTCATACTTTCATCCAACCCACTCGTTCTTTTAGTCCCACTTTTGAAACTGAAAGTCTGAAGAGTTGAAATCCTCAGGGGATTTTCGGCGAGAAGTTTTTCAAAGTCTTTGACTGGCAGTTGGGAAAAAAATATATATTTTTTTGCTTTGCTTTTTGCTTACCGCACATAATATAAAGACAACCTCTGCATAATATATGAATGGCAAATTATGATTTATGAGTGTCTCTTTCGCTGTCACAACCTACAGTCAAAGTTAGAAATTGATGAATGCGGGCCAGGAGAGAAACGTGTGAAATTTTACAATTCTCAACGTTTTTTTGGCAACGTAGAAGGCGTCTAAATTGGATAATCAAGTATATACACTTTTGCGAAATGAATCGAAACGTGCAGATTCCAAATTCCATAAATTTTTACCCTCATTTTACGTCTGTATTAGAAAGCGATGAAAAAGCTCGTGAACCTATTTGATTATAAGTGATTTGAATCCATACTAGAAGCCTGTATTTAATATTGTAACGAATCAATTTACGAACGATTGGAAAATTCCTGAAATTTCTAATTCGACAAAACGTTATCGGGCTTTTCTTTGCCTCAGTATTTGCGATATCGATAAGTTCTGAGGAATCCAGAAATATCAGCTACCTATCGTATTACCGATAATACTTCCCTAGTTTGGTTGTTCATCATCCAAACTTCAGCCACACTCGATCACTATTATATATTTAATAAATCGTATACGGCAGTTAATCAATCAGCTTCCGACATTGGGTATAAGGCAAGGAGCAAGAATCCTTCTTCCAGAAAATATATGGAATGAAATTTCCCAGGGTAAAAGTAAAGAGGAATATGTATTGTTAAATTGGGACAAATTGTGAAGTAGAATTACCCGGAGGCTGCTCCTTCGTCTCGCAGTAACTTTTAATATATTCGCTCTATCCGCATACGTGACTCAAGATATCTTATGTAATTAGATAGTATACGTCCAACGGTATTAAATAATTGTGTTGACCTTAGGTCAGTGTGTGAAACCATTTTGGTCGCGACCCGTAGCTAACTCCGAAATTTATATTCATTGTAATGTAATGCCTTTATAATTACCAGTCGGCTTCCGGGACGAAATTTCTGATTCTAGTTTGTACGGGTACTACCTAGAAGGGAAAATGGATTAAGCCTACAGATATAATTTACTCAATTTCCAAACTTTACACTGAAAATATAATTATTTTAAACAAAGTTTAAAATAGGATCGCGAGACCCGAATTAATGGAATAGAAAGTTGATTGCCCGCGGAGGAGCTTGCTAAATAAACAATTAATACAAAATTAATTCGGGACGAAAAGCTTTTACCTTAGTTACAGACAGTTCATTTTTAAACTTTTGTCATCCAAAATAATTATACCCGCGCGCATTCGGTATCAAGCCAGACACAGATAAAGTACGCCGCGATATATCTTTCGGCTAATTTTTTCCCTCTTTCCTCATCATTCGCAAATTCCATTCAGGGTAGATATACGCTATACAGCTTGGGTTATAAAAATGTAAAGAAAAGGGAAGAAAAAAAAACGAAAGGAAATAAAAAAAAATCTCTAACGTTTGACGACGACCCTCAGGGCTTGATAAATTTTACCAAAGAGATTTATCGCCCGTCGCACTTGGTACTCAGGGTGTCTTACGTACCTCGAAGTTAATGACCTGTTTTTACAATTTTTATTCCGGTGGTTTGGTTCTGTGTGGAAATGACTTAAATCGTCCGAGGACTGGTGGAATAAAATAATAATGAATAAACCAAGAAGCGAATCGCCAAAGTGGGGGAGAAATGGTTCGTAAATTTTCTTCGTTTTGGTCATTGGTCGTCGTTTTTGTTTACCAGGGCAGAATTTTGGGCACATATCCACAACCGCTGGTACAGTTGGTTCGAATTTATGACGGAAACTAACCGTTGTAGACATCGGGTCCAACCCGACCCCTGGAATCAAACTAAAATTAGGTTTTAAAAATTCCGAAGGAAAAATATTGCCCCAGGATCCAGGCGACCCATCAAACTTCGATTTTTACCGCGATTTGGAGCAGAGGGTGGAGGTCCCGCGCCCTTTCCATCTTCTCTAAACTCTTATCTCTCCTCCTCGGGGTTAACTTGGGGGAAAAAGTTATTCTGTAAACGGCAAGAAAGAGAGCGACGTAAGAGAACAGAGTCAAACTGCTCAGCCTGAACATTTGGGAATCGTGTCAATGGGTGATCTTTTCAGTTTCAGGTACGCCCATCGTTTCTCCTTTTTCGACTAAAGAAATAAACCCCTATGTCTTCCTAACGTGTTCAGACATGGTCGTTTGTCAGTGACATGAGAACAGAAAAAAGAGGTTGCATTAAGGCAGCTGTTTACCATACGATTCCACCGCTATTAAACCGTCTAGTATTTTTTTCTTGTGAGATAACAGCCTTTTCTACAGATAATACGTGAACTCGGAGATAACAGATGCGTGTGACGTTAGAGAAAATTTCAGAGAAAATTAGAACTAGGTTTTGATTTATTATTTTTACGTATTTAGCGATCGTTTCGCTCGTTACGTCAGAATAAAATGAGTATAGGCTTAGGATACGATTCGCGAAAACGATGTAAAAATCCTGTCGAGATGTGAGATTCCGGAAATTATATGGACTCGTAGAAGTTTGAAGTACATCGGCCTACCTACGTGAGAGCACAACTCTAACTATTAGTTCCTGAGAATCTCGCGATATTAAACTGGCTGGAAGTTTAATAATAACGTGGTATAACGTCCTGCCGTATGTATAATAATGTGTACCGTATATATATATATATACGATTAAGGTTACCCGGTCCCTGCAAAGTACTGCGAACTCTGCAGGACGTTATCAGCATCAGTCGTTTGCGCGGTTATCACACGGCTCAATTTCCCGGGGATTAATAGTGCTAAATAAAATCATCCCCCTAAGCTGGGAAATGAACCGCATATATCCTATAAAAACTTATATCCGTGAGATATAAATACCTTTAATGAAAGGGGAGAAGCCGGGGTTGAGTTCAGAATTTTCAAAGTCCCGAACGGTGGATATTCCCAATTTCAATATTACGGATTCACACTTGTTAAAAAGCGTATTTTCCCCAAAGGCTACATGGCCAATTTGAAAAACTTCCAACGAAGAACACCGAGGGTTCGAAATTTCGAAACTGGAAATTCACGAGTCTATTTATTCAGTGTTCGATAACTAGGGGTGTATCGATGGTATCGAAACCGATAAGTGGTGAAATTAATCGTTTTGAGATCGACTTTTTGAAAAGTGAAGTTACAAAATCCTATCAATCATTTACGACATCGTGAAGTTATCGATTGAAGTCTCGATCGGAATGAACTATTTTTGTCTTCCCGTCCTGAGAAACAGACCGAAATTTTCGGATCTTTGGTCTTCCGGGGTTCTGGACTTTCGGAGTTTTGAGCTGTCCGCATTCCTACCTTTCGGAATTTTAATGTTCCGAACTTGAACGTTCCTGAAAATTCTAAATCGTCCGAAACGAGTTTGTAACTTCAACCTGGACCCCACCAAAGGGACAAAGATCGCGATAAACGGGATGAGGAGCAGAGAAATACACGAAACGAATGATAATTCTTACTCCGTGCTGATTAATGCGGTGAGAATCTTTCCCAGATAAGGATTCCCACTTTTTAACAGGTAGGTATGTATAGCTATTACGCAGTTGATGAGGAAGCCTCAGAAGCCCTCCAGAATGCAATTACTCTCGTGTTCTCTGGAGCCGAAGAATGAAAAGACGGAGCTAAAAGCCTCCCTCGACACTTAGCTACCCATTGGCAAAGCCATTTCGAAAAGGGCCTTGCAACCTCGCCCAATCTTTCGCCGGTGTATAAGATAACGAGATACGCAGAACATCGTATGGGCTCTGCCACATTTTTCGCGAAATTCTATGTTACGTTTCCCAAATTTCTACCTCTGGTTCTGCCATAACTGGGGCCATGTTTACGTAGCTCTGGGTCAAAGAAGGTACATAGCGTGAAGTTTAGCTATCCACGTCCGAATCGACGTTTGAACTCGATGGTCGAAAATGATTAATTCCAGAACAGAATTATTTATTTTTCAATTTTTTTTTTTTTCTTTTTTACATTTCGAGTAACATACGCGTTCCCAAAAGGCAGTAATTGAAAGAAAACACTCCACGTTTTAAAAATGATTTACTTTTCAATTTCATTATCAAGGATATGGATATATTTATCAATAAATTTCACGCTTCGCCTCTAGCCAGTGATTGAAACGAAAGTAAACAATTTTCTTTACCTTTTTTTCTTCAAATTAAAAGACGAAATATGCATCGGTAATTCTCAGATTTGACGAGAGATCGGAATCGGTTAGTGCTACCGACTCTCTAGACTTGGAAGACAGGCTGTTTACTCGGAAATTACAAAAGCCCCGATGAAATGATGCAGAAATTGCCTGTCACCGGCATCTGAGCGAAGAGGAATTTTATCCTTCGCTTTTACTGTTTTCCACTCCTAGGAGATCTCGTTTTTGTTATATATCGTCTTGATGGCTGGATTTCTCGAGCTAACAGGCCTTAAGAGTCAAGAAAGGCTGTGAGTCCGGGTCACAGATGTAGGTGACTTTCATTTTCAATAAATCAAATTATAATCCAAGAACTAATCAAGCGATGACGTTGGCTCAGAATTTTTCCGACTCAGATTTTGTCCGAAATTTATTTTCCCCTGATCTGAAATAGATTAGAGAAAGATGTCATATTCTTGTTTCAATAAAAACGTCGTACTACGATCGTAGCCAGGATCTAATGAGAAGTTTTTGTAGGTATACCTGCATAAAATATCGTCGAGGAAACAGTGAGCTCGGTACCGGGGTTTTTTTTTTTTCTGTTTTTTTTTTTTCTTTCATTTTTTGTTTTATTTTATTAACTCTGAATTTAATTAAAAAGTAATCACGCCGAGGTATAATTAAGGATGAAAACTGTTGTTCTCCATGCACAATTATCAACGAGATTAACCTCCGCTCTATAGCTTTATAAAACAGGGGTAGGCATTTCAGCTCTTTGAAAAGTCCATCGGACATGTTTTGCCTGTGAAATTAGTTTCAGTTTCTCTTTATAGTTAGAGTATCGCTAATTACCATTCATGCAACGATAGTGCTCGTAACCTACCTCGGAAACCCGATATATTTCTCGAGTCTAAATTCGTAATTAGCGCAGTGAAACCGATGGGGGTTCATGGTGAGAAAGGGGAAAGTGAAACATCGAAATCACGTAGAATGGAATAATAATAATTAACTGATTAGGGTCTGAGAATTTGTTGTTGTTAATGTTTCAGAGTAGGCCATTTCACAACCTCCGTATGATTTGCGGGGTGGTGAAATGTAATTTCAGGGATATCGGGAAATTATCACGGAACTCATGCCGTGTGATTATTTCTGTTTCCAATATTTCTAAGCTTTGATAATAATTCATCAAGTCGTTTGAGACGATTTAGAATTTTCGGAAACCTTGAAGTTTGGAAGATTGAAATTCCGAGTTTTTGAAACCAGCTGAAATATCCTTTCCGAAAACGATTTACGTGAGTTTCATCGATAGGAAAGCGAAAAGATCTCGAAATCTCGCACCGAGCTCGAGGTGTAAAAATAATTCGCAAAAAGCCACAAGCTTGCATCCTCACAGGAGATAAATCTGAAGAAAAAGTCGAACTCCTGGTAGTAGTGTACTCTTCTTCTTCTCAACAAAAAAGATTCCGTAACAGCAGTAAACGACTTCTTCGCGGGTAGGAGGTACGGTCAATCTCATCGGCGGAGATGTCGAAGCATTTATTGTCAGATCCGGATACGAAAAACTTTCGTAACAAATTTTTATCCCTTGTGGATTTAACGATATGTATTAAAGCTGATGATACAAAAGAAAAATATTTTTGTAGTCAAAGATACTGAGAAGCTGGAGAGAAAATTTTTGTTTAGTTATCAAATAAATGCTACATTCGTTTCTCGGTGTTCATTTTTGATCGTTACTCTCATTTTTGAGTACCTACTGCTCTCAGAAATCCGTTCATACATGCATTTCGCTAACATTAAGAGCACTCAAGACCACCTTCTGCTCCGGTAAGATATTATTCATGCTGAGCAAACACGAGAACGCACTCCTTGACTTTTGTTACGTGGGTTTACACGATCCTCGTAAATGTTTGTAGTTTTCTTTAACGACACGCAAGAATAACAACGAACTCTTTTCCGACGTTGCAAGTGACGTGAAATAATGGGTTGGATTACGCGAAACCGTGAGTTCGGAAACAATTTGGGACATTTGTATAAATTTCAGGATCGTTTCGACGTTTCATACGACCGCATCGATTCGATATACTAAATTGATAGCTTATACCTTGAATAATTTTTCTGGAAAACCAAAATCCCTGTACGTTATACCGTTCGTCTACAACCGTGGGAAAATATTATTACTGTAATAAATAATTCTCGGAGGCGGAAAAAAACAGCTTCTTTTATTTATACACACCGAAGTGGACCCTTTGTCCTCGCAGCTTATAGCCGCATACATAAAGAAGATGAACGTGGTGTATGATATGCATACACGGGTTTCATGAGTAGAACCATCGTATCTTACCAGATAGATACTGTTTTCCCTCCTGACCCCAATTAACATGAATAATTAGAAACGTGACGAAGTAAGGGTAGCTCCGCTCCTCTCTTCTTCGCCTAGCTATCGTGTTTCGCGCCTCGTTTTCCATACATTAAATTGCAAAACGTTGAGCACGTATGTAATACCCGTTGCGATATATCAGCGTTTGAAGGGTGGATCGATTTCGCGATGTAAAACGAGTCTAGGAGTGTTTTTGGCGACTGGTCCTGCGGGGTATTGCTATCGCTATTTTATTTCGCTTGTTTTTGGCATCGGGGGATAAGGAGAAGCGTATTATAAAATGTCGTGGTATAAGCTGAGAGGCGGAAATCGAAAAGTGTAGCTTTTGGTTAACCGCGGGAAAGGCGAAGCAAAGGGGATTTTATTCCTGGCCAAAGCTCGCCGGGGAAGGAAAGAAACCTGTGTGAAGATTTCCAGATCTGGAAATTTATTCCTTCGAGATTCCTCCGATCGATTTTTTCCTTGTTTACTTCTACCCGAAAAATTGAAAGCTTCGAACTTCTACACGGTTCTTTACTATACAGGACAAATCTTTGAGTCGCAAGCTACGGAGCTTTTATCTGGGTATAAAAATAAGCTGCGAAACGAAGAACTCGCCAAAGCTATTTTGTCTTCCAGGACTTTGGACGTTTCTTCGCAATTAAATAACTCCTTCGTCCTCGAGTAGCTCGGTGATTGTCAGTATTTTTCGAGAATATAATCCTTCATGCCTCGCCCTGTTCTTCCCTGACTTTCCTCGGTTACTACCACGTCCCTGAAAATGACACTTTCACGAGGCAATCCCAGGAGCATAAAAGGAAGAACATGAAAAGTTTACTCCAAGAAATCGCGTTTCACTCAGGTATAAAATAGAAAATACTGAACTGCTCCAACCCGAGTTTTCAGTCGCGTGATTAAAGGGTGGAAAAGTTTACCGCTCACCCTCGATTAATTAAATTGGCATCGATCCTTTCTTCCTACCGTTTAGCATCGCGATTCATACTTACAAAGACATAAATTCATTTTTTTCGGAGCTCTAAGGTGATAAATGGCTTCATTTGTGTTCACCCTTATCGTCCCACGGGAAATGAAATTTGAGACCGTAACTTACACCCTAGGAAAAAAAATTATTCACCGATTAATTATCATTTTTAGCGGTAAGATTCTGCACTAGGTAACAATTGTTGTAGGTGAGTTTAGAAATAGGAACTAAAAGTTGAAAATGAACTGTGGATCTGCTATAACTACCCCATAATCAAAATTAGTTGCCAGAAGAAGAATAGGGTGTAAAGTATTATGATATAACCACCGATCCGCGTACTCGCATTTCTAGCATTAAAACCGGAAATGACTCGACTACACTAATTAGCAAACAACCCCGAACTTTTTTGAAAAGAGAAATAAATTCAGGGCAATTAACAAAATGCACTTTGAATTAAATGGCGTATGATATACCGTGCGGTATATTCCCAGCACGATTATAGCGCCCGTAATCCTCAATTATTGCCGCATTTAACATCCCTGTTATTAACTTAATCTAGCTCTGCAATTCCTGTTTTCGTTTTAACAAGAATTTCGGGAACCCTGAAAGGGAATATGTTCATCGACCCGTACACCCTATGCTCTTGCAATTACCAAATTGTCTCGGTGGTCTCAGTACGAAAACATTTTTGAGACGATCTGCATATTTAGAGGAGGCACTTTGGCCTTTTTCTTCGTACTCGATTTTCACTGTATCAGTTCCACGCAGTCATTGATGTCTCGCACCCCTTTCGGGTCTCATTCTTCCTTATTTATTCCCAAAGGCACTCCTAGCGGTACACGAGGATCCGAAGACCGGGGATGTTAGTTTTATGATTTAGAATAGAGAGACGTATTTCAAGAATCACGACTTCTGTGGTTTACGACGCTTTGAATATCCGGTGATAAAATCGATCCCGATCTCTTGTTTGCACCCCGTACCCTATCGTCGTCATCTCGTGGCGCGGTCTTCACCGTCGCATTTTGAAGTATTCAGTAGTTCTCGTTAGCGGATTGAAAAACTTTCCGGATTTCATTTATTTCTGGAAAATATTTCTCCTCTCAGAGATTCTGCGGGATGAATACAACTCCCGATATTCCGCTGAGCCGGGTACGAATTCTACCCGTATATCTTTTACATGTTATACGTATAATAGAAGTGCGGCGGACGTGACGTCACACTTTTGCAGACGTTGGTTTTGCCTTCCGGTTAATTTCACTCGAAACTCCGAGAAGTTTCCTTCACAATATCTGCGAGAACCGGAAACTGCATTGATTCGGTTACTATTAAAGCACCAGATGGTGTAGAGCGTCTATTCCATCGAGTTCGTACTTAAATTATCCTACCGTCTTCATTAATCTTGAAAACTGTATCTACAGCGATCTAGAAGTGGGAAAGTTACATCCAACCTCATTCAACCTGACGTATAGCGCTTTGATCATTTATAGATTAAAACTTCGTCGATAACGCCGGATCTCGTTATCAAATTCCAAACTGTTCAAGGCTCTTTACTTATATCGATTAAATTAGGATCTCTCGGAGCTGGGCTGAGCTTCCGAATTTCAAAGGTCCCACACGGAAGACTAGAAATATCGATAGAATTTTTGTGAAGAGAGTCTCGATTAAAATGAACTATTCTTTGTCTTCAAATCCCGATAAATAGACCGGAACGCGTTCCAACCTTTCGGAATTTCAATTTGCTTTTAATTTTCAAAATTCGGAACTTGAACCCAGCCCCGGCTTCGATTAATCTTATTTACAGAAATGAAAAATTTCTGTTACAGTTGAGACGGTGGATCGATGTCCGACCCCAGACGGAAGTGAGCTAACTTGAACTGTGAGTAAACGCGTTAATAACGAGCGTATTTTCCCCATTAGTTTATTATTTATATTTATATTTTCTGTCGAGAACAGATCCTATACCCCTGCTTGCTTAACATTTCAAGAGCCTCCGTTCCAACAGTTGTCTGTTTTAATTAAGAGCTAACCAAAGTTACCGGATCGTTAAGAGGCGATCAAACAACCGGTATTAGACACCTTGGGCCGCTGCGCGTGCCTGAGCAGTGATCCAATGTAAGAACAGAGTGGACGAAGGTTAAACATGACGTGAGTGCAAAGGCGAAAGGAAAAAAGAAGAAGAAAAAGATAAAAAGATAGGAAAAAAAAAAAAAATTGGGACAAGAACGAGGAACGAGAGAGAAATTTATACAGTATTTTATTCTCTTTTTTATTTATCGCATTTTCCTTACGCTTTATACATTTTCTTAGTAAGAGTCACGTATTTCGGGAAACCCACGTCGTCGGTACCCTATCCCATCGCGTGACGAAGGGAGACAAGATGAAAGAAATCGTTTAACTCAAACGAAACCCATTCGCTATTCTATGGTGAGATGAGACAGGTCCTTTTCGTAAGACCAAGGACCCAGGATCGTCCGTCTTTTGTCTTTCGAATTACATCAAATAGGAATTTCGCACGCGATTGCCAATTTTATACATTCAATTTTTAGTTTTCTCGATCTTATTTCGAAACAATTTTTTCCCGGCTTGAAAATTAGAACCCTGGAAAAAGAAAATCGATTTTTATTGATCCGATTAAACATACCGAAAACTAATTAACGATGTTTTACATAAAACTTTGTAAAATTGACAGAATCAACGTTTTGCTAATTTGAAATCAGTCTTAACCACGGTGTGGATAATTATTGTTCAAGCTTTACCACGCCGAGCGGGCACTCTGTTTTCCGAGGGTTACTTCCAGTCGGGTAAATGTGTTTTGGAAACGGTTAAGTCCGCAGAGTCGGAGTGGATTATTACGCTCCTATAATCCGTTCGTGTTTAAAGGTACTTGTAAAAGCTGTAGCATTTAGGCGGGATACAGGTATCGGGAGGTGGGTATCGCGAGGCAAATCGTAGTTGGGAAAAAAAAAACAAACAGGAAAAACAAAAAAAGGAGAAAAAAATTAGGAAAAACGAGAGTGTAAGCGCGAGATCTTATTTTGGGAAATACGATCTCGCGAAAGCTGTTGATCTTTCGACTTAGGAATTTCAATTTCACGAGATAAAATATTCAAGCTGTTGTGGGAAAAATTTCAGAAAAATTTAAATAACTTTCAACCTAAGAGTGAAAAGATAAACGTTGTGTGGAGGCTGGGGCTTACTCACTCGATTTTATGTTAGCTGCTACCACTACACTCGACCTTTAAGACAAGCTTTTAAGCTCAAACACTCTCTGCGTTTCTTATCTCCCGTATCAAATCTGGCCAATAAATTTCCCCTCTTTCGTAATAAAGAAATGAAAGAAAAAAAAAAAAAAAGAAGAAATTCTAAATCAGTTATAACGGGGTTAATACTTCCCTAAGATCTAATCAGACCGCAGTTATGACCTGTAGATATTGAATCTACGATATGTCAATCAATCATCATTCGTTCGAGCGATAGATTCCTTTGATAAAAATATGGAGCAGGAATTCCAATATCCCGCATGTTAGATCCGTAATATATATCCCGATCTTGCGAGAAGAGTCAGAGCGGTGAAGCAGGTGCCCCTGGTTTTTGAATTGCGAAATTATTGGTATCCCGTGTATTCCGGGTTCCACAGATTCCCCATCTCTCGTATCTATAGAAAAATTTACAGTCCGAGCCTCGAACGAAAAGCAGAGGATATAATCTTTCGAGAGTATGCCTATAATCCCCTACTCGATATCTCTTATATTCGGAAAGTATAATTTTGTCGAATGCTAGGCAGGTCGGAGATAAATCTTCGGCTTGAATGTCATTAAATTTTGATATAAGATTATCGTCGTGCATAATTTTTTACTCGGAATTCACATTCGGTTTAATAACTTTTCTCGGACGGACGGAGAGAGGGATGCGTGAGGGCGAAGACTAGACTGATTTAATTTATGCCTTTCGCAAATTTCCAATAATAATCGAGTCACTTTCGATATGGGATCTTATCCTAATTTATGGACTGGCGTAAAGAGGCTGTTTCATCTCGTGGGATGAATAGCGAAGAGGGGATGAACAATTATGATCTCTAAGGAAGAGAAATCCGGGTCAAATGACCGAGGAAAATTGTAGGAATTCGGTTCACAGCCAACCCTCGAATTCTAACGGCACTTGAACGGTGGAAAAGTGACGTGTAAAATTGAAATTCAATCGAACAAAAAATTGGAAGCCCAAGCGAACTCGTTGAACCACGCCTCTCCACCCCTTTGATACTCTTGATACAAGCCTAAGGGTAGAAAAGAGGCTGTTAATTTTGGCGTCGAATGAACGAGAAAAATAAATACCTACCCTTCCTCGACGCATCGATGAAAATTTAATACAAATTTTGTAAATACCAAACGAATAGATTGTTCCGAATTTTAATAGCCGAGGTAAGGAGAGGCGGAGTACTTTGAAAAATGTCTAACGACCTGGGAGAGAGGAATAAGACGTGAGCCTGTTTCTCAAAGCCCGGGCGAGGGTTAAAAGACTTCCTCGAAGGGTCCTAAAATTAATGAAATAATTTATTGCGCAAGTTTTTCTCGTAAATAAAACCCCGCTTGCACATCTTTTACGGGGTAGTAATACTCTCGCCGTTTTCACCGGGATAAAAAATGGTCAAATATCTCATCAGCTAGCCAGGGAAAGACATGAACAAGACCGCGAAGCTAGGTTACGATATTACGAACCAATGCTGACCAGTGATTCGTGTCACGTGTTAGAAGGTTTATCCACTATACGAGAGGGTGCGTCTGCTTCCTGCCTCGCCAATTGCCACCCTAAGAAGCGGGGCTGTGTTCCAACGTGCCCGAGATAATCTACCCTTCCTTTTACCATCAGCGAGGTATAGCTCCTCGATTGATTGCAGAGATATATAAAATGGGTACAGAACGTAAACCGGGACTTAAACGAGGGTGATACTTAGGAAAAACCTTAGCGCTTGGATAATTTAAGCCTTTTGCTACGCGATAGGGATTAGGTATACCGCAAAGGCTGAAAAATGGTCAGGGCGATTTATCCTCTAGGTTGACGTGGGACTTTGGTCTTCGTGGATGACTTCCGAAAAGCTCGTATTCCTTCTTAATAATTTTTACTTCTTTTTGCAAGCAGCTATGTATCCAGTCTCTTCTTTTTGGCAAAATGCCCGGATTTGAATGGCGCTGATTCTCTTCGTGCTGATGAGGATGAAATAGTGGATTATCATCCGTGTTATATAATATTTGCGATGGAATAGAGAATTGATGGAATTCTTGGGTGAAACATGAAGTCACGGATGAGGATGTCGCGCGAATTTATATGCGGCAATTCAGTAGCACTTTGGAATTTTAACCTAGGAGAAAACTCTTACTGAGATGTACTCACGGACCTACAATGAAAGTCGAAAAAGATTTGAATACGAAATCGCTCACTGACTCCGCACGTCTCTACTGAATATCTGAGAGATACAGCTCACAATCAGTCGTGAAAGTAATTCAGTTTCTAACTGAACCGGGCCGAGTTGTATCTCTTTGTATTAAACTTCGTGGATTTACATTTACAGATATTTAGCCGCTTTCAATACGAATTCAATCGAATTTATCTAGCTGGTACAGCAATATTCCCAAACAATTCTAAAGTGATAAAATAGAGGATGGAAACCACCCAATTAAACAATCTGAAACTTTCAACTCGCGACCGGATCCAATTTCCGAAAATTCTAATAGACATATCGAACTCGCTTTTGACGAACGGTTCGGGGAAGATTTATATCCACAATTTCGTGCTGTCATCGGGGCTGGGTTGAAGTTCCAAATTTAAAAACTTCCGAACGGTCAGAATTCCAAATTCGTTTGAGAGGATTCAGAATCTTCAGAACATTAAATCCTGGAAGGCTGGAATGCGGGCAGCTCAAGATTCCAAAAGTCCAAGAAGAGATCTGGCCTTTCGGATCTCGAGCTTCCGGGACTTTCTGAGATCAGCTATGTAGACTTTTGGGAAAATACCCTTTCTAAGAACTGTGTGAGACTGTAATATTCAAATTGGGAATTTTTGCTATTTGAGACTTTCGAAATCTGCTTCCCTAAGAAATTGAATTTTTCGAGTCAGAGGCGAATTCGGGAATCTGTTCGTCTCTAATTGCTATGTTTTTTGACCTGAGCGGGTATTTAGTATCTCCAGATCGTTCGCTTCATTTATCAATCTTAAAATGCTTGTTTACGACGTGGTGTCGGATGAAGTAAAGAGCGATGCACGGATCGACTTTATCTCCTGTATAAATACGTCTTCGTGAAGATGATCGATGTTCGCGAGTCTTAGCTCTGTGTGCCAACATTACTGAATATTGCAAACGGTTAGAATTCAATTTCAAATTACTTCAATGACTAGACTATCGATAATATGGGTTTCCGAATGACTTAGACTCAGACTTCGACTAGTCAGTTTCTTCTACAGTCGCCATGTAAAAAATTAATGAATAGTTTCGCGGGGTCTCAACATGGCGGTAATTTACTGCCACGTGAAACCTTGCCGCGATACATCGTCACGTAGAAAAACAGGGTTGTAAAATTCGGGAGAATTTTTTTGAGCCCGAAACTTTGGGTCGTAGGTGTCGAGCTTCTCATTTCTTACGACCCACCTGGGGATAGTGTGATAATTTACTCCTTCCGAAAAAAGCTGCCGCTCAAGTTCTGCCATGTAGTAATTCTCCTTTCCGTTTCTCCATTCGATAGAAAAGTTAATTCCACGGGGGAGTAAAATGTCATCCATTCGATATCGAATTGCTTATTGTATTTAAGCTCGAATCCATAAACGAGTAGCTTTTTCCCGAAAATTTATGGCCTTCTTAAAATAGGAATGAAAAGGAGAGGAACAGAATGGACCAAGAAGAGAAGCAAGATAAAAAAAACACAGACAAGTTTCGCGAGTTGAATCAGCAACATTGTCACACGGTACAGAGATCCTCGACGAAAAGTAGAGATTTTATAAATTCAAGACGTGGATCCGAGGGACAGTAGTCATAGTAGAGAAGATAACGCAGCATCTGGTTTCGTCGGTTTTTCATTTTATTTTTCTTTTTTCTTTCGTTCCTCTAAGAATAAATGGGTGAAAAATATTCTATGGAAAGGAAATACCGCGAGTTGCCGGATATATAAACCGTAATAATCGACGAGATAAAAAATAGTAGGAACCATCTGATCCTTGTATAAGAAGAGAGGAAAAGTTTGAACAGACACTGACAAATTACACTTTTGTTTTCATCGAGATTGAAACCGTTTTCAACCCACCTTTGCATACTTGTGATTAATGCTATAAAGCTTGACGACTTCAGAACCGGCAGAATAGGGCGAAAAAAATAACCATTATTCTGTGTCCCAAAGTGCGAAACTCCGTGATACTCCGCTCCGTGTCGAAAAAAAAAAAAGTAAAAAATAAACAAAAAGTGAAAGGAGAGTAAAAAGAGAAACTAATGTATGGGAAATAGCTCTGAGATAAGGATGACGTACGATCTACTAAGTGGACGTCATTTATCTGACCGAGAATTGTGAGCGATGATGGTTCCTCCTATTCTTGGATTTCAAAATCG
This sequence comes from Tenthredo amoena, assembly GCA_963966615.1. Lineage (NCBI taxonomy): Eukaryota > Metazoa > Arthropoda > Insecta > Hymenoptera > Tenthredinidae > Tenthredo > Tenthredo amoena. Next base: position 810,424 of record OZ016490.1, read on the forward strand.
CAAATTCCGCGTTCTGGCGGAATAATTAACGCGGTCATTTGGGTGAGATATCTGCATGACCGTAACGACGTCGGAGGAGAGTAAACCCGTCCAATTAATTTCCTAAGCGTTACGACGGCGTCAGCATCCGATTCCAGATCATTCATCATAACGAATGAAGTCTACGTCGTTTCTATCAAAGGATTGAAAAAGTCGTGTCTCATCATCCGCCTGAATGATTCACGGAAGCGAACTAACCACCGAGTATAATATACCTGGATATATTTTAACTGAATACTGATTTTACGAAGCTACGAAGTCTCGACGCGTGAAATCGAGGTGGAATCGAGGTGATGAGATGAAAAATTGAGTTGGAAGAGTTCGAAAAGCTGATTAGACAATGGTGCAGATGATGAGAGGCGCCGGAATGAATTGCGAGGCTGGTTCAAAGCCGTCTGACGATCATCTGGTGTAAAGTCAATTGGGAAATTCGAGAAAACCGCCAACTCGCATCCCACGAGATGCCTCTGTCTCGTACCGTCTCTTTAAATACTCTTCGGCTGTAGGCTTTTTCCTTGAGCCGCTTGCGGAATAGCAGAAAGCATTTCCGTGTCAAGTTTCTTCTAATTCGTGAGCAAGCTTGAACCTCAGGGTTTCCAGATATCGAGTGGTTTCTTCGCTAATGCCTTCGGCTCTCAGAATCCCCAGTGCGTTACGAAATGGCGGGTCTTTGTTTTATCGGCTTTCGATGTAGGTACTACATACATACACAGCGTGATGGGAGTATCGCGGACGAGGAATACGTTCCCATAATCGAAACTTATCAACGCAGACGCGATGCAGAATCTCGATTCCGTCAAGCTACCATAGCACGATATCCAGAAGCCATGGGGATGACAGAAAGGCACGTATATACTTGTCCCTTGGCACCGCGAAATGGAAAGAGCTTTTTCGAGCTTTCAGTCGCCCCATGTGCTCTAAAGGACTGAAGCTCACCCCTTTCTCGCGGTCCTCCGAGTTTCTTATCTCCATTATTCATCAACGAGTGAAATCCCGATATTTTTGTATTTCTCAAAACCGAACCCGAGCCTCAGCAACCTTCTGCCGACATCTTTTTCCATAAACTTCAACCCCTTCCGTCTCTTTCAAATGACGCCATTCGCTTTCCAGCTTTCGATACGATAAACGTCGAGCTTTTCCATTCTACAAATCAGATTTGATTGATAATACTCACAGCGTTTAACAAACGATGAACTGATCGAGTGATCGATGGATCCTCGTCGATCGTTTAAACGTACCAGATGCCGCAATTTCGGTATTAATAAAAAAATCGAAACTCTGCAGAAAACTGTGAACTGCGTCGGTTCCCAGATGATTTCAGGAAGCGTGAACAACGAATCTGAATTTACTCAGCAAGACTTACTCTGTGTTCCCAGAGAGTCTTAATTAGTCAGTGCTTATACCTACCTATGTTTGTGGGACCGGCGAGGCGCGGTGCGGCAGTGTTACACTTTACTTGAACCCTTTCAGGGATGTTTGTTAAAGTGCCACACCATCACCCGAATACTGAGAAGACTAGGGTTGTCAGTAGTGTCTGGGGGGTGGTAAAAATTTGCATGTAAACTAAGTCTGATTGCAACTATTGAACTCAAAGTAACGTTTCTAACGAGTATGACGAGTGGTAGATTCAACGAAACTTAGTTCGACTCGTCATTCGATGGATTTGAAAATCGAATGCTAATCAAGGCTGTTCCATTCGGTTTGAAAAACTGTAAAATCTGAGCCATCTACGTGGCAGAAGATTTGAAGAGTGGAGAAACAAGGGAAAAGGAAGAAGAAAAAGACAGGATTTAGGGTAGCGAAACAAGGGAGAGAAAACGTATTTGCTTACCTCGCATAGAGTTTCCTGCGGTGTGATGTTATCCACCAGAATTGGAACGTGGAGGCTTTCTTGTTTGTCGTACGTGTGGAAAAGGGAGATGAGAAATAGAGGGAGAGAGAGAAAGAGGAAGATACTAGTCGCGAATATGCAACTGTGCGAGTACCTAATGCCAAATTCTGCCCACGCGTACAATGACCCTCCTCCTTTCCCAGCTATAATTTATCGCCAGTTTTACGATAATTTCATTGGTATTTGGAGCTGTGGAATACCGCGGTAGCGTCAGCACGCCATATTTCAAGATGAAATATCGCGAAGGTCAATTTTGGGAATAGAGCCGTCGTTCAAAGCGGGTTTCAGAATGGGAGAAAGATGGGCAAACCAAAAGCGCAAAATCACTGCCGATGATGTTCTTTAAAAAAAAAAAAAACATCGTTTTTTTTTTTTTTGTTTAGTTCTGTTTTTCTTTTTCTCCCATCGACTTAACGATGCGAGACGAATGGCCACCCTGACCTGTGCCATGAGAAAACATGAGCAATTGTAGAATGGCGATATTTCATCTCGTCAATCTTATACCAGGGCTCGATTTTGTTTCGAGGTTGGTCGTTCCGACGAAACATATTCTCCATCAATCTTGATAAATCGCTAACCCGTCAGTCCCGACCTTATTTTCTAGGCGACGACCGCGGCGTCTACTATACGTCTAAGTATGGCCAACAGACTTTTCAAACTCTCGATCCTGCCGGAGGCTTTATACGATCGTAAATCCTGACCAACGCTCACCACCGACGAGAACCACCACCACGGTTTTGACCACCGTACGGAGACTTCCCTGGGTTTCTCTTCCTCTTTCCAAACTCCGATTACCCGAAATCACCGATGGAAGTAGTTTCATTGAATCGAATAATTCTTCTCATCGTCATTTTTTCCAAATCGTGGAAAACCCCGTTTCGGAGCATTTCGTACAATTGACTACTACATCGCGTCTTAACGAACCCAATTCTGCTACTCGAGTCATAGAAGGAGTAAACGGTGCCTTTCAAATCCCCGACCTCGTTTACCTGGCTTTCTTTCTAACCACCTGGTATTTTTCCACCTTTTCACAAAACTGCGTTCCGCAGTCTCCAGGGTATTTAATCTCTCAGTATATCTGCTTTTACTCGGCCAGTTTACTCGCTTTGCAATTCACCCTACGCTCTACTTCCCTACGTTTTCTCCTCACAATAAATTATTTCACTCTTTCGTTTTCCACCCCGTGCACCATGATTGTTTTCAAAGCTCTCCTTTGATGCTAAACACATCATTTTCTCAGACGAGTAAGTAAATCCTTAAATCGTACCGGCAGCACTGAAACGCAATTATAAACTTCACCTACCGCACTAGGAAACCGCTTCTAATTGACATGATATAATTAGGAAATTAAGGAGTACAGTTTCCGCCATATAGATACGTATACACCTACATGGACCGAAATCAAAGATCCCATCGTCTACTGGCCGACTCATCGATTCATGATCTGGTAGTTTGATCTCCGATTTATGTTCGATAAGATTTGTTTTATCGTCGAAAGGCCATAGAGCGCGAATGGCTATAATAAATCCAATCAGATCTCGGCTCTTCGTCTTCGTCCGATTTATTTCGACGTTTAACATCCTGGATTTTGGTTGTCGCCTAAAATACACAGTCGGGTTTCAGCTCGACTGGACACAGTGGCCAGAGTACTGTCCCCGAATATATCCAAGGGATCGAAATGTAAACACTACACTTTGACCCAGAGGGATTGAGTTGCGAGCTATCCGAATTTTGTTGTTTCAGTCCACCTACTCTAGGGAATAAACACGTTGACGGCATTGTAACGGACCAGCCGCAGGCAACGGTGACGTTATCCTTGTCCATTTCACTCAGTTTTAAAAAGTCCAACGAAGTAAAGTTCAAGGAAATTAAATTAAGGAACCAAGCTAGACATAGGGTAATTATTTCCGAAAATTTCACACGGAATCAGCGAGTCCTTTGTAACATGTAAATCCAAACTATTGGTATTTCCTATGCTGATTCAGCTTCTACAAAGAATATGGTGAAACGTGACGAGATTACGACTCTAAAGATGTATGTAGTACGTATCTATTCCGCGAATATAAAATTCCGCGGAGAAAGTTCGGGGAATTTGGCTGATATCCGGGAGCTGGTCCACACATACGTTGTGTAACACGCTGTTTCATCGAACCGAAACTTTTTCCGGGGTCGAGAGTCGTCGAGATATACCTACCTACTACCCCAATACGATTTTTCGGATAACCACACGATATTCGAGCTTACGTTTAGAAATGATTCCACCGATGCGATGCGGTGTCTTCGAAACCGATCGGCAGAGATTTCGTCAGCTTAGGAATTCCCGGAGAAAGAGATATCCCTGGCCTTTCAAATTTTATACTCCGGATCGTTCGATGTGCGAACAGGCTTTTTCCTCCCTTTAAAACTTCTTCGAACAATTCGGAACTCGCCTTGTTCATCCGTCAATACGTGTCGAGCAGCGAGTCCTTACGCGATTGATGGATCTAAAGATAATCGATTCCATATTCCGAAGAAAATAAACGGTAATCACTTTCTTCCTGTCAGTTTTATCGATCGGATTCAAAGTGTGCTTCGGCATACGTTATAGTCGTGGAATTAGTGCAACCCTCACGACTAATGCAATAAAGCTTTGGTTTAACGATGGATAAGGGCCGCCGCCTTCATCCCCTAGTCCTAGTCGGAAGATCCTTCGACATATGATGTCGCAGTATTTGTGTCAGGGATATTTACTCGACGGTAGAGATAGGTGGTCTGTCGGGGATTTTGGTAGCTTTGACATGTTTGCTTCAGGCGATGTTTAACTGTCTTTCGATTTACGTATCCAACGAGCAATGGCTATACATACTAACGCTCCGCAAGTTCTCGTTGTTCTAGTTTACTCAGCAATCAGTCTTAGGTTACAACGTATTGCGAAACGTCTTGATAACTCATCCGAGGCCAAACAATTCACGAGAATCTGTTATCATTAAGAGACTACAGATTTCGGGTTTGATTTCGTCGAATTTATAGTCACTCCACGGAATGGAGCATTTCTTGAAACAGCGACTATAGAGATGAGACTGAAAAAAAAAATTAGATACGAATTCTAGGCGAGTTCCCTTCGCGAAAAGCGTTGTAGATATTCGCCATCTCTTTCGTGATATTATTCGAGCTTCATATTGCATGGAATTTAATATCAGTTGTCTGAAGTAAGCTTATACCGTACCGCGGAACTGTTTTGTCATTAGGTTTGGCCTAATTTCATCAAACTTGTGTAATGTATTGTGCATACCTTCCCACCGATATGTTTATATCTCACTCGCTTGCTCAGAATATTTAACTACTTCGCGTAAAACCGTAAAACCACTTCTGCTCATTCTCCAGGCCCCGTCATAAACAGTCCCAAAACTCCTATTTCCAAACTCCTTAGCTACGAAATCCTGAAAGTCCCATTAACGCTTCATATTTCATTAACTATTTCCACGCGCTTAAACTGCAGCTACGAGTCGTAAGAACACACACATCTCTTGAACAATTCCAATCGAAAATCCAGCCTCCTAAGTCAAAATCTCCTCTTCATCAACCCTCTTACCATAGAAAAGTTTTAAAAAAATCAGATACTACTCAACCTCCGTCGAGGAACAGACATATGTAACATTATTCCTCTTAAAATAAGGATTTTGGTGTATTGAAAACCTCCTTCACGACTTTTATTCTTCTATATATCGTATCGGCCTCATAGTCCATGGCACTTGATTCTTATTCCGTACTTTAGGGACCCGGAAGCAGCATCATTGTGCCTGCAATATGTCTCACTGAAAGTTTCTCCGAAGTCTTTTTTACCGAAAAGTTCATTCGAAGTGAAATACGTCGACAAGTTACTGTGGATTTAGGCTCTTTTATGATATTGTCAAGAGCGAAGTACAAACAGTCGATGTACATACACATAAGGAAGAAGTCCATTTATCTTCCGTTCGATACACTACAAACGATGATAACGCAATTATTGAATGAATACAAATAGAAAAAATCTAGTCCCCCAGATTTTGCCTCCATGTTTTACCATGCTACGATTCAAGATGAAATACTTGCCTAGATTGCTGTGCAAATCGTTGAAGAAGCTAAGTGCACCGACTACATCTACTTCGTTTGTATCAACAGGTTCTTCCATCGTGCAATAATCTTACATTAGTCTGCACGTTCAGAAAATCGGCAATTCTCAATTCGCTACTTTGAACGCTGGGTCTTCTCGGAAAATTGACTAATCGACACATCGACAATAAAGATTCAATCACGACTGAATTTCCCATTGGGAAATCACTGATCTATACACCGTATGGTGACAATTCAGCGATTTGAACGGTCGACCTATCAACTGATATGTACTTGATAACTATTATTCGTCAGATACTTGAGAGAACACTTGTTTTTCTCGCTTTTCATGTATACCTACTGTATATAGGAGGGCTTACAGATAAGATTCAGAAATGAATACACGAAGATGGATGCGATCTATTATCTCTGCTTGTAATCGTTATTCACATAATTAAGTATGGGATGAGACTGCACTGTGTGCATTTCTATTAACATAGGGCGAACTGTGAACCTCTATGTCATTGTACAACGAGTACTCGTCAAGTGCGGTAATACTGTCTAAAATCTCTGACTCTGGTAAAAATTTTTTGAAATCATACAAAAGGAAAAAAAAATACATCAAGATGAGCAAGACATCGTTCGCTTTTCTTTTCGTCGTGGGACTAGTGGCTGTCGCTAACATCCCGGCGGTGACAAACGCGGCTCTAACCGATACCTCTCATAATCTCATCGTTGGAGCCAGAGTAGCCGGTGATTACCTTCTCAGACAGCAGGTAAGCAATCACTTAGATCAATATTGACACGTTTGAACTATGCTTGTTTGATGAGAAATTGTAATTTCCTTCCAGATCGTCTCAAAATCCAGTAAATGGCTCAGGACCGTGACAAAGGATATCACTTTCGAAACTCCTAACCATCAGACCATCACTCAGGTGAAAGCTTTGGATCAGAAGACCAACGGCAACGGAGCGTACGCCTCTATCACATACGGTGGTCCAGGAAACCATAATGTCACGGTTCACTTCAAGAGCACCCGTGGACACAGTATCCATTTCTTACTCGAAATATACGGACATTGATCACCTTTATAGAAATTCTTGAAATGACATCCTTGTAACTTTTGTATTTGATGTCAATACCATGTAATGAGTTGTTCAATTGAATCGATGATTGAATAAACACTTTGGAAATGAGTTTCTTCTGGTCATTCTCTGACAACTTTTACTGTATTCGCTTTGTTTGATACAATTTCAGTGAATGCAGTAAGACTGCACTTTCGGAACATCGGATAACATGTCTGGGACAAAAGCTATATGCTCGTCGATTTACATGTAGCCTCTTTCCACACCGAGTCTTCTCGGTAAACTGACTCACCGGTAGATTGATGATAGATAGATGAATTAAAAATAAATTTTCCATCACAAAATCACAGAACTATACACGATACGGTGACAATTCGGCGAAAACATCAGGCAATCTTCACACAATCTTCATAAGATCTATAAAGTGATATTTGATAAAAATCAACTTATGAAATCACTGGTTTTCCCATCTTTTTATCCACCTACTACAAAATGACTTCCAGATAACGTTTCGAAATAAATACTCCGATTTCTTATCTCCACTTACATGCGTTATTCGCAGAATCACACCTATGCGATAAGACTGCACGGCTGAGCACATTGGTATAAATATCGAGTAGATTGCCTATCTTTATATCACTCTACAACGAGTATCCCTAAAGTACGGTAATATTCTCTAAAATCTTAATTTCCCGTTGAACTTTCTGAAGTAATAAATAAATAACTGCACCAAGATGACCAAAGCATCGTTCGCTCTTCTTTTCGTCGTGGGCCTAGTAGCTGTCGCTAACTTTTCGGCGTTGACAAACGCGGCTGTGAACAATAGCTCTCATAATCTCATCGTTGGATCCAGAGTATCCGGTGATTACCTTCTCAGCCAACAGGTAAGCAAAATCTCAAACCATCATTGACACCTCGAACTATGTTCGTTTAATGTGAAATTGTCATTTTCTTCCAGGTCGTGTCGAAATCCAGCACATGGCTTACGGTCGTGACAACGGACGTCACTTTCTATTCTCCTAACTATCAGACCATCAGTCAGGTGAGAGCTTTGGACCAGAAGACCAACGGCAACGGAGCGTATGCTTCCATCACAAAAGGTGGTCCAGGAAACCGTAATGTCACCGTTCACTTCAAGAGCACCCGTGGACACAGCATCAATTTCATACTCGAAATATACGGACGTTGATCATCCATATGGGAATAATTGAGATCAGATCTTTTGTAACTTTGTGTATGATGTTAATTATCATCTAATTACTCGTTCGATTGAGTTGATGATTGAATAAACACTTTGGAAATGAGTTCCGTTTGTCATTCTTTCACACCCTTCACTGCATGAAATTTATTTGACACAATCCTAGGGGATGCAGTTCAGGATTTAGACACGTGTCTTGGGTAAATATGGACCAGCAAGCTTGAAATATTCTTTATTTGAATGTTTCGCTGCGTGAAAACGGAAAATCTCTGCATGAATTTTCTTCGATTTTGAGTCCTCTGTTTAAAGACAAATAGTGCAATTTTCCAGAACCCCTTTTTTGATTGATTATCAGATGGTATATCAATCTGCGACCTCCTAATCATTTGGACCATTAGGAAATACAAAATAACGATGTTATAGATACATAGGTCACCAAAAAAAGGAGAAAAAAAGATGTCAGCAAAAATGAGTTGCGAAAATGGATTTGGCCGTCACTTCTGAACGGTAACATGCGTCTGACGGCATATCATTTACATACAAAATTCCCGATCTTCTGAAACCGACCGGAAATTTAAGGAACGAAAAATATACTCAGTCGCGAATATTTTAGAACCCATTTTCGAATTCTGAAGAGAATTCACGACTCTCTGTTGTCCATATTCACACAATTTACTCATATACTAGCGACGTGCCTTTTCGTAGGACGAGGCCAAAGGCTACATGCCAAATTTGAACCTTGGAATTTTGAAAAAAGCCAAGATAAGCCAAGATGCTAGAAATCGGTAAGGTGAAAGAATCAGGAATCAGCAGCACAAGATTGGAAAGAAAAAAAGAAAGCGATTTATATTTCAACGGCCAGGTCATTCGGGAAAGAGAATGTCCTGGCGAAGAAATGGGGCAGGAATAACCATCCCACGAAGAAATGTCCGACCACCGTGAGCAAAGCTCAGTACGGCAACTACTTGTACATTATTTGTATCAACAGGTTCTCCTATCGCGTAATACTCCAGTCTACACATTCAGAACATAGAATAAGATCAAACGAGAGCTTTGCTTGTTGACTCAGAAGTCGGTTCCTTGAACGTCGGGTCTTTTCAGAAAACAGACTAACCAACATATTGTTTATGAATTCTATCACGTATGATGTGCCATTGGGAAAGCACAGATTTATAAACGTCATTATAAAAGTCAGCCTTAAGAAGATCTGTGAATTGATATTTGATAACGATCATCCGTCGCAAATTCTCAAAATATCACTGGGTTTCTGCACTTTTCATATTCCTAGTTCCTACCGTACAGGGGGCTTCTGGATGACGTGTCGAATCGGATAAACCGATTTCATATCTCTACTTGTAATCGTTATTTACACAATTACTTATGCGATAAGACTGCACAGTCAACATCGGTATAAATATCGAGCAAATTGTGTATCTTTGTACCATTAAACAACGAGTATTCCTAAAGTGCGGCAATACTCGCTGAAGTCTCCAACTCTCGTGAAACTTTCTCAAATTATTGAAAGAAAACAAATCAAGATGACCAAGGCATCGTTCGCTTTCATTTTCGTCGTGGGCCTAGTAGCCGTCGCTAATATTCCGGCAGTGACAAACGCGGCTGTAACCAAGGACTCTCATGATCTCATCGTTGGATCCAGAGTAGCCGGTGATTACCGTATCAGCTATCAGGTGAGCAATCTCTTCGACTAACATCGAGATATTTGAACTATCCTTGTTCGATGACAGATTATCAATTCCTTTCAGGTTGTTTCAAAATCGAGTACTTGGCTCACGGTCGTGACAACGGATGTCAATTTCTCTTCTCCCAATAACCAGATCATCAGTCAGGTGAGAGCTTTGGACCAGAAGACCAACGGCAATGGGGCGTACGCTTCCATCACAAACGGTGGTCCAGGAAACCGTAATGTCACCGTTCACTTCAAGAGCACCCGTGGGCACAGCATCAATTTCATACTCGAAATATACGGACGTTGATCACCCATATGAAAATTATTGAGATCAGATGTTTGTGACATTGTGCTTGATGTTACATACCGTCTGATTACTCGTTCGATTGAATCGATGATTAAATAAACACTTTGAAAATGAGTTTCTTGTGTCATTCTCCCACACCCTTCACTGCACTCACTTTCATAAATTTGGAATTTTGAGAAAAGCCAAGATGACCGTATGTGACTGTTATTCTGCCTTCGTATTCCCTTGTTGGATATATTTCCTTAGAAGCTGAGAGGAACTGAACCTAGACTGTCTGAAGAAAAAAAAAATCAATCTCTAAAAATATTGATAACTGACTTTACTTCGCATGGCATGAGCAAATGATCTTCTGTGGAAAAAGATTCGTTCAATAAGAAGTATCCTCGCGAAAAATTGGGGAAAGTGGGGCACGAATAAGCGTTTTACGAAGAAATGTACGACCACCGTGAGAGAAGCTCGGTATGCCAAGTATTTGTACTTTATTTGTATTAACAGGTTTATCCATCGCATGACACTCTAGTCCAAGTATAGTTTCAAGGAAACCTTCACTTGCAGATTTAGAAATCGCTTTTCTGAATGCTGCCTCTTCCCTGGGATCCGACTCACCGACAGATTGCGAAGGCTCTTATCGAAAAGAGCGTCACGCAGCAGTGCAAAAGGCAGAAGCGTATCTTTGCAAAGCAGGAAAACTGAACGTTTCTGCACATCTAGTGTTGCGAAAAATGAGACAAGGATGACGAAAGACGAGACGAGAGAAGATTAATGAATGCCTCAAGACGAGAGACGCATGTTATGAGACACAGGCCAAAGATAATAAATGAAATAACGGTACGAGATGGGAGTGAGGATATCAGCGTCTTGATAGTCTGCGGCAATGCCGATATACGCTCTATTTCGAAAAGCAGGAAAAAGAAAGGGGAGATATCCGTACACCGAGATACGCACTTTCCTTCATGAAACGGGAAGAACCCAGCAAACGCACTGGACATCGTTTGCAAAATTTTTCCGCCGTGATTCTATGATGCGGCTGACGCTGCTGACTCCTAATATGTGTCAAAAATGTGTAAATCTTCTCTTAGGAGAATAGTTGAATAGGTCAAAGTTACGATATTTCATATTCGCATGATCTGTGTGTGCTGCGAGTTAGAAACGTATCTGCCGAATAAGATACGCGCTTATCGCGACAAAACATATACATAATTAAGCTTTGGTATAAATACGGGGAGATCCGTGTATCTTCGTGTCATTCAAGAACGAGTATTTTTCAAGTGCGCTAATACTGCACCGTGCTCGCTCTCTTTGAACTCTGTTAAGTTACAAAAAAAACGAGAAAGAAAAATACATCGAGATGACCAAGGCATCGTTCGCTATTCTTTTCGTGGTGGGTCTAGTGGCTGTCACTAACGTCTGGGCTGACTCAGACGAGGATCTAACCAACTCCTCTCATAATCTCATCGTTGGAACCAGAGTATCCGGTGATCACCTTCTCAGTCAGCACGTAAGCAATCACTCAAACCAATATTGTCACGTTTGAACTATATGCTTGTTCAATGATAAATTGTAATTTCCTTTCAGATTGTCGTAAAATCCAGCAAATGGCTCAGGATCGTTTCAGAGGATATCACTTTCCACGCTCCCCACTATCAGACCATCACTCAGGTAAAAGCTTTGGATCAGAAGACCAACGGCAATGGAGCGTACGCCTCCATCACAAACGGTGGTCCAGGAAACCATGATGTCACGGTTCACTTCAAGAGCATCCGAGGACACGGCATCAATTTTATACTCGAAGTATACGGACGTTCGACCAACTTGAATGAAATTTATGACAGAACTATTAATTGTCGACTTTGTATTTAATGTCAATACCATGTAATGAGTTGTTCGATTGAATCGATGATCAAGTAAACACTTTGAAAATGAGTTTCTATTGTCATTCTCCCACACCCTTCACTGCATTCACTTTGTTTGATACAATTTCAGTGAATTCAGTTCGGGATTGTGAAGCGTATGTATATATATGTAGTTTTGTGATTGAGTTCAAAGCTAGTTATTCGCACGATGAAATATCGCTCTTTGACTTCTCAGCGTCGTACTATGCCAGTATACATATATACCCGTGTAATATCCTACATGACCAGAGCCCACATGCCATTAGCATGTCAATAGTATTCGGCAGACAATATTAAAGGTCGAAGTTCGACACAATGTGGCGACAGCATCCCTTCAATATGGGTTTCTCTTACGGCAATAATCAGGCTAACAAATACATTACATCAATGTTCATTCAACGTGGCAATTATATAGACAGCCGATGTAGCTTGCGAATGTATATATCCCATATGTCAAGTCGCTACCTGGCTTCCAAAGTATTTTCGAATTACCTTGGGGGTGAAAACTTGCTCGGTAATCAGTCGTCAGTCTTCGTATGACACTTTGTCTTCAGAATATGTCTCGAGATGTATTACGTTGTTAAATACACACATTTCACTTCACCAGTCGTTTCCTGATACAATTACGATCTAATTAAGCGAAGCTTATCGTTAGCTTGATCACCGAATCTCGCAAGTATATTTTGTTACACAAGACATGAACATTCGCTCGAAGTTTACAAAGAAAGGTAAAAAGAAAAAAAGAAGTTTAGAAATTTGACGAATCCATTTGCTGCGGAAAATTTAATTTCAGTTATGCGAAGTTGACTTGTACCGTTGTAACCGTATCACCGAACTATTTCGTAATTAACTTTGGCCTAACTTTGTCGAACTTAATTCTTATCCCGTACTTGATACCTCACGGAAGCACCATAATTGTGCCTGCAATATGTCTCCATGAAAGTTTCTCTAAAGTTTTCTACCAAAGAAATCATCCCAAGTTTAATACGTCGCCGAGTTACCCTAGATTTAGGTTCTTTCATCATATTCTCGAGTAACGAACTACAAACGTTCTATACTATAATAATTATAAGTCGGATAATAATCATTGCCTAATTGAAAAATGAGAAAATCTATTTCTCTAGATTTATATATCCACTTATCGCTATTCCAATCGTGAAGGAAGCTCAGTGTACGGTAACTACCTGAACTTTATTTGTATCAACAGGTTCTTCCATCGCGTTATATACTCTAGTCTACAGATTCAGAGCATCGAACATCAGACAGACCGACTAATCGACGATAAATTCAATTACGTGCAAATCTGTGATCGGGAAATCCAAGATTCGTACAGAATTTCGCGAATTGGATATTAGGTACCATCGTTGTCGTCACACACTGTGGTCCAGGAATTTCAGATCTCCGTCTTGACTCGGAGTTTCGAATACCTGAGATTACGAATACTCGAAATATTTCGAATCCTTTATTGGTTAGATTTTACCAGACTCGATGGACTCGTATCTCGCCCAAGCTGGGTACTTTTAAAGCGATTAATCCCCCGTGAATTCCCGTTGCTTAATTGAGCATAAACAGTCAAGCATCCATGTACTTATCTGATGTCAAAGTTGGGAAGATGGTATTAGTGCCGTTTCGGTTACTCGCTCTATGATATCGTGCAGAAGACAGATTTAGTAATGAGGAATGATTTGAAGGGAATATTACGCACCATGAAATGCGAATAATTAGTCTGAAACGGTCCGTGAAACCAGAATCAATGTCGATGGGGGTTGAGCTACAGGCAGTCCGTATGACTGGGAGACCTCGGAAAATTGGGGTTCATCTCCTCCCATCTATTGTATTAATTACAATAAAAGGCCGATAGATCAGCCATAAAATCTAGAAAACGAAAAAGAGCGAGAATAACGTTTCCGAAGAAAAATGAGAAACGGAATTCGACTGTAGTGATTTAATGAAGGCGATAATTTTCACCGAATACTCCAATCATACTGGAAAAGATATATTCTTCTAAATTATAGTGCGGTAGCCGAGTTTCGAGTAATTTTTGCAATATTCTACGATTTATGAAGCGATAACGGGACATTTAATTTCATCGCTAGTTTCTATATTCCTTATTATCACGAAATGATTCGTTGTTCGCAGGAGCTGACTGCACGCTCTCAGATTTTCATGATGGAGTGGAATTCAAATATAACCATAAGTGTCCGCGAACTGGGACAAAGCCCCGAACTCGTTTGAGACGATTCCGAAATTTCAGAAACGTTCAAGTTCAGAACATCAAAATTCCGAAGGGTCGGAATGCGGAAAACTCCAGCCTCCAGAAATCCAGACCTCTTTACGGAATCGATCGATAGGATTTCGAAACCATTTTTCCAAAAAAGTAAATTCCAAGTTTTGGAAATTATTTTCCAGCTCATGATACGTTCTCGATTATCGCTGTAATCCGATTCACAGAGTACAAACTTCTTCCTTGCTTTTCCAAATCTCACTACCACCTCACTGCAGAAGGTATTGCAATCGATTCCTCCGACCAGCGTTATTTCCGAGTCATTTTCACCTCGGACTACCAATTTCAGTTCGAATCCTTTATCCCCCAGCTCATTCTTATTTACTCGAAATACGTTATCGATTACAGATTTCGTACAATTTCACCCCAAATACTTTCGAATTAGTCTCTAGACTTTCGACGACGAGTTTCAGACTCGAGAAATATACTTTCGAGTAGCTTCAGCGAAGAAATTTCATCTCCGGAGTTTCTCAGTGTTTCAGTTCGTATACTTTTACAAGGTGAACTCTTTTGCTTTCCGTCGAGTCCATTCAATTTTATTGTCGATATCATCGTCTTCGAGATTTCTTGCCGATAACCTGATGAATAGAATCTCAGATCTACGAGAGAGTCTCGACTTCGAATTGTATACACAAAGATTTTGAATGATGATGTGATCGATGCACGGAGTTGAAAACGTTGAATGAATTCCGAGGTTTCGTTCAAGTAAATTCGTGGCTTTTTTTGGAGGCGAAAAAAGACGCGATGTTTGTACATACATACAAACGGAGGCGAGGTTCCCATATTGATAAAAGCTTTCCACCCTCGTAGAAGGGGGATAAAAACTGTTGCAGACTTTTATTTCGGATGAAAACTTTGTCCGAAATTTATTGCCAGTCTTTAAACGTGTAACTTTTTAAAGTTCCTCATGCCCCGACCCTCCGATATCTGAGATTCAATATCCAATGATACGAAATTGTGGAGACAAAAAGTCAGGCCCCTGATTCGTGTCAGCGTGTGTTTCTGACGCATACGTAAGGCTCTTCTTCACCCTCGTAGAATCCTTCCCGTTTCTCAGGTCGGTTGAATACTTCAGAAAACGAGACGGAATAATATTACCATGAGAATGGTGCGTGAGAAAGGTATAAAAACTAGAAAAGCTATGTAAAAAAAGGGAAGAAATAAAAGGAAGACTCTCTCCATCAAACGTGGAATGAAGCTTCTGGCTCCGCATCCCCATAGCCCTTCGTTTTATTTATCCTTTTATTTTTTAACTTTACGTCGAAGGTTTTTTTTTTGAACAAGTTTCTCACACTTTTCTACAGCAAACACAGGTAGCTCTAAGGTTTATAAATAATCGTACGGGTTCTGGTGCCCAGGGGTGTTTTATACTCGAAAAAAGGGTAGCCTGAGGTATTCTTTAACGCCGCTGGTCTTTTATTTGAAATTTATTTGTTAGTTTTGTTGTTTTTTTTTTTTGTTTTTTTTCTTTGTTCACCAACGCGCCCGGTATCCGTATCCTATTCTTATCACAGTTGTATGTTATATTTATGAAAGCGAAAACTACCGCGCAAAAATAAAATGGCCCGAATTTATTTTAGCGAAAAAAAAGCAGACCGCAATAAATATATAAAAATACGTATAAATTTTATAAAACGATGTATTATAAAGCCGCAAGGATCGACGGTGATGAATTTTTCACGTTAAACGACGGAGTGGATTAGGGCTCGAGTTTCTTCCGGCAAAGTATACCCAGGTAGGTAGAAAATTATCATAAATTGGGGGCGGGAGTAGCTTCTGAGCAGGCGATATTCGATATCAATTCGGGAAACGTGACGCTCCGAAGTTCTAGGTGTAATTAGATCGGATATACGCATATACAGAATTACTCAGAACGCCATTTATGTTCCATTCTCATGACGAATTTTAATTAACTGAATCTGCCTTTCCGTTTCGGCTGGGAACCGGCTGTTACTACATTACAACTGTAGGGTGCGTGGTTATTACGACTCCCTCTTCTTGCTCGAAATTCAAATACAAAGAGAAGAGTTCGTACGTGTATGAGGTACACGACACGTTTCTATAACCTTTCGACAAGTTTTTGGAAAACACTCGAATTCATCCTAGCGCGAAATTCCTACCTGCATATAAGGTCTGATCGATCAACGATGCAAAATGCGTCGACCACCGATAACGATTGCAATATATCTCTCCTTACACGCTCTCGCCTTGGCACCGACCCCCGAACGTGTAAAGATGTTTTTTGGCACCCCTATGGCTGGTAAATCGTAAATCGAAAAAACATATCCGAGGAAAGAAGAGTCGGAAAAAAGAAAAAATTTGGAAAGATGAAAAAACGGAATAGGAAAGTCGAAAGCTATATGTATGCGTGCCTATACCCGAGAATTTTGCGTTTTATCAATCATTTGACTTTTATAGATCGATAATGAATTTATTCATTCATTTTATACGTAGGAGAATTGAATGATCATCGATGTAGAAATGCGGTATGACGAGTAGCGATATATTCCGTAAAATAATCTCGAGAAAATCTGAAGGACGAAAGATGCTGTCCCGGAGATAAAAGGGGCTGGCTACTGTTCTATCAAACATGAGGCTCGCCCTCGTAAAATCGAACGTGAAATAAAACTCGGTTTTCTCTTGGACCCTTAAACCAGCCTGGAGGCTTTCTTCTTTCTACCCGCGAAATTTGCCAGTAAAATAAAATCTTTTATTAGAAGTTTTAGGGGCGCAACGGCTTCTTTCAGTCTTTCTTTATTTTTATTCTCTCTTTTTTCACTTGCATTTTATTTTTCTCTCTATACCGAAACACACGAGTCGATAGTTGTTACCGTTCTTTTAGTCCATGTCTCTGAAACGCTTTAATATATGTATACGCAGACTTTTCGTCGCCAACGAACGACCAGGGGAATCGGTAAAAATATATCAACTTTTCTGGTGTGAGCGTTATCATTTCCCCCGTTGCGGACTACAGAATTCTCCAAGGGTTGAAAGAAGGTGAATAAATTTCTAGCCTGTATCCACCGACAAAGTGATACCCCGAAGTGACCCGGTCGGTGACTTTAAAAATGCATAGAATTTGAAAACAAGATTTTATAGAGGTCTGATTACCCGCGTGCGGGTACCCACGTCTCCTCGTTTCTCATCCCTTTCGTATTGTACGGTTCTCCGGAAGATTTTTATTGTCGCTTTTCCCCGAGGTGTGCTTTCATCCTATACGATAGAATTTTATCCCGTATTTAATTTACCGCCTATACACTTTCCACTCGATCGTGAAACGGGAGAAGGAAACATATTCCACCGACAATTGAATGCCCCCAAATAATTCAGATTCAAAGAAAAAAACAAACCCTCAGGATTCCGATCACCGTGTCTCGTTGCTTCCACCGATCCATGAATCATATATTTATCGTCCGACGTATGAACGATCTTCTCAAACCCAAGTGAGAACGTATATATCTAAGACTCCGGTACCTTACGTCCCGTGGAATCGTTCTATCGTCAGTTATCAGTACTATCAAGTACTAACGTCAGAAGTGCAGGTAATTCCAAGATCCGTGACTACGATTTTGCGGGAAAAAATTATTTCGAGTAGAAGACCCGATACGGTTTCTCGACGCTCATGTAAGTCAAGTGTTTCAATTTGTTATTCAGTTTATTCCACCTTAGTCATAAGTTCGTATACCCGCAGTGGCACGGTGACTTGGAATGGTTGAAATTTCTCGAATATTCTTATCATCTTCGAATATAAATACGAAATTGGAATTCCATATTTCTGGGGGAAAAGGGGGGCAATAAATCGATGAATCGAAGTTAATAAATCTGAATACGTCGAACGTTTTTACCCTCAGAACCAGTCAACGCCCTCGATGCTGTTAAGCTATTTCATTCCGGACAGTTAACGGAAGTACGGCGATAAAATCGCGGCTCAAATGTTCCAGAAATAATGAATGCCTTGTTATATTTCTTCGAATATATTCTCAGCGTTATTCTTTCTCTTCTTCTCGATGAAAATTTCCTAAATAAAGTTCCTCCTTGTTCCATTCTTTCATCAAACGCGACTCAATTCCGTTTCATCACCGGCATATAATGAGGATAGAAAAAAAGTCGAATAAGGAATAAGAAAAAGCACGAGAATCGTTTCCACCCAGCCACCCCTCTCGAGGAGAGACCACAACACGAGCACCCGAGTAAACCAGGTCTCCAAACGTTTACTCTAAAGCTAGAACGATCCGGGAGAGATTCTCCGCTGGTGCGAACGACGACGACGAAGAAGGGGTTCGACCGGAAGATTCGAGTTTCGGATTCACTGAGATACAAGAATTTATAGAGCCCCTAAAATCTAATAGTAAATCAGAGCGTATCTCACCTTATCAAATATTTTCACCTGTTTCACCAGAATCACATTGGTTTCGCAAATCTACCGATGAAAATGAAGCCCCGGCCCGTAGCCGAAGTACTCAAACTCGTTAAATTCACTGTGGCATATTAAACCATGACGAGGGTAGTTACTACCCTGGTAGACAGGCAGATGGGAAGATAAGGGACTGGTGCTCGCACGCGGTATATTATACATATTGTACTATGAGACAGCGTTAAAATTAGTACACAGATGCAGATAAACCACGACGAACGTTAATGGTGGGAGAACACGTTCTCCTATAAGGTATACCGCGTTGATTCTATGGGTGTATACGTTTATAATGCGTGAGTGGTTAATGTCGATTATATTAGCCCCTGTGGGACCTAATGGACGGTGTATCGGAAATTACTAACCGTTATATCGGCACGTATTCGATTATTTCATGCCTTTGACTGATGACGGGAGAATCCAAAGAAAACGGTGCCCCCCATCCCCTTTGCCGATGATAAGAGGCATGGGGCTTTGTGAGACGATGCGAAGCTCCGAAATACGTTACCTTGACAATGAGGACGTTTTCCTCTTTCCATTCAAAGGACGTCTTTCACGGTATGAAAAAATGCGCGCGATAATTCGATTCGAAAATTTATCAAAATCTTCAAGTCTTGACAGACAGCCGAAGGGAAGATTTTCTCGACGTATACCTACGTAATACGATAAAATGACTTTGGAGTGACTTTAAATCACATCATTCGGTACAGCATCCCGTGCGATATGAATGTTTAATTAAATTCCTGTCTCTATTTATCTCTACGGTAATTTTCGGATCGTGACAAACGATTAATATCGTCGCTATTCACGCGTGAGGATCACGATTAATACCATTGCTTGTCGAGCATGATTGGGAACGGTTCGATAAACATTCGAGTGATATTCCGGTAGTACTAGACGGTATTTCCTCGTCTCTCGTTCGCAACTCCTTTCAATATCGCGACTCCTTCGAGTCAGACTAATCGTTCGATCATTGAAAAGACTAGACGAGCAGATTTCCATCTCTTGTCAATATCTACGCGCGTAGATGCTGCGACGAATGTACCTATTCAAAGTTCCGATACGTGTCCCAACTCTGAATGCCGATGGCTATTAAAATCGAGTACCTTAGACCAGCACGACGTGAACTGAATCACATTCACCATGCACCATCACTTGAGATAATATGTTGGAACGGTTACATCATCCCTGATCATAGACTGCACGAAGCAGCAGTACGTACGTAGATATACCTTTTTATCAGTATTCAAGATGAGTGAACACTTTCAGAAGGGTATCTATCGAGCACAAAATTTACCGTCACGACGACGTCTTTCTATCTGCACCGTTTAGTCTAGCTCGAAAATAGACTTCGTATCATTTTTACGTAATCCTGCATCTGCGCTATCTTTCAGTTTCGGGTTTTACGCGGATCTCTGAGCCTATGTGAAACGATAAGCATTAAAACTGGAGCAGAGCTGATTTCGACGTTCCGGAAACATCGGAGTACAGAATAATGGAATTCCGAAAGCCCAGACCACCGGTGGCCCAAAATCGGCTTTCGAAACGTTGAACACTTTCTGAAAATTGCAGTAAATCGGTGATATTCAAATTCGGAATTCGGATCGTTGGCTCCTCGAACCATCGGAGAGTTCGAGGGAGCCAAAAACGAACGATGACACACCAAGGCAGAAAAAGTTTGCCTACTATGCGAAATGCTAAATAGAAATTGCGACTACGACGTTAAGCACTAAATTTGAGTTTATGGTGTCTCGTTATTGGCTGTCTAGATCCTACAGCTCCACCATATATCACGATCTCCGATACCCCGAAATCGGATCCTGCTTACAAATGTCACACGATTTTGACCGCAGGTATCTGATACTCGGTTAGTTTCAGGTTCGTAGGTTCGCCTACTATGACGGACCACGATATTGATGTTTGCTTCGTTTGTTGTTATATGGCTTATACCTGGCTTAAGCTATCACATCATTGAATACAAGATACACCAACCTTCCACGCATGTATAACGTACACGTACCACCAGCCGTGATATTAATATAATACGAACGAAACCCGCTTAAAACTTTGGGATCAAAGGTGAAAGGAACATCGCCTCGTTCCCGAATTTTGGGTACATAAAGCTCCGGAGCGTGAGTTATATTCCTCGAGGGATTACCCCTGGCATACTACCTACGGCGGAGAGTATAAGGGTTCGCAAAAAGGCGAAAGGTTTTCCCCTTTCATTTAATTGCTCATTGATTTTTTCACCTGAATATAATTCCGGGAGAAGAAGTAAAGAGATTAATTGAACGCTTTCGCATCTAAACGACGGCGTGAAAGACCGCTTTGTAACTTATGCATGGTCTGATTAAAGCGCTGTACAACTTCTGACAAGTTATACAAGTCTGCTGCTCTACCACAGAATTACTACGTACAATTTTACAACTTACGATACGTACAGTGCATAATAGACGAAAGGGAATAAACAGACTGAAAGTAATCAACGCTTGCATTGCAACTCAGCCAGCGGTAGCTCCGGGATTCTGAATCCAAGACGATTAAGCTTTCGATGAATTTCGACGTTACGTACCGCATGGGTACGAATAGTCAAATATTTATCGTCAATTTAATCAGGGCAACTTATCTCTCAGTCGGACACATTGTACCGAGTAGATTACTTAGCCTTCCCTTGGGTGGCGATAGATATGGTAATTATACCTACCTGGTTCTGTAATCGGCCATAGGAACTCGAATATGCAAATCTCGTCTGATCGCAGTATCTCGGGTTTGCATTCCACTTCGCGAAACTCGGGGTAATCGTGTAATCCGCGATTTCCTCGATGCGATTTTTCCCTGCCTTTTTTTTTTTTTGCGTATTTCAGAGAAAATCCTCCAAATGTGTTCACATATGTTGGAATTGTAAAGTGACCGAATAAAAGCAGAGCGTGGTAAGTCCTGGCACGTACGACCTTTCGCTTTTGGGTTTTCGAATTTTTAATTTCATTTTTATCGCGAATTACGGCGCTGAAAAAAAATTCCAGGACCTTATAAAAATGATATACGTATAATAAATCTGTGCGATTTCTATTGCGAAAAAATTGGGTAAGTACGCAGATGCAGTTTCTGCCTAAATCTGCTATTCTTTAGTCGCGCGGCGGGCCTTCGAAAGGTAAAAAGCTATCAGAGGGAAGCGAAGGGCGCGAGAACGGGGTTTACGATAAAGGTGAAAGTATACCCTCCAAGTGCGGATCAGAGCCGTGGAGGGTTCGAGTGGAATTCAAGTAATTTAGTTACTTTGAGAGGTTCGGGACGCGGTCTGCGAGAAGTGAGGAAAGAGAGCTGAGCCGGGCTGAGCTGGGAAGAGAAGAGAAGAAAAAAGAGGAGAAGAGAACAGCGTTTCGGTGGATTGAACGTACCACCACCTGTTGTATCTAGTAGAACCGCGTCACTTTACGAGTGTACATTTGTTTGATCAATAGCAGTGACTCCCGATGCCCTAAAGTCTTTCGTGTTCACCCTGCAGGGTTATCATTCCTAAACCTGACGTCTGACAATCGAGTTTTTGGAATACCGCGAAATTGAGCTTGGGAAGGTATTCCATACCGAATGAAGACTCGTCAAGATCGGTTGCAGCGTTTCCCTATCGATTTGGATCCGAGGTAGACGTATCGCGACGTGAGATATCCGAGTCTTGAAATCTCGGTGGAGATTTACAGCGTTGAATACTGGCTACGCCAAAGCCAGCTCACTTTATCGAAATGATGCAGTTTCGGGTACGTGGTTCTATCAGAATATCGGGTACACGCCCGGCAATGTATGTGGGAAACCTGCAGCCTCGACACCCTAGGAATAATAAACAACCTGGAGACCATCCAGGGCACGAGTCGCCGGAACGAGAGGCACACGTGGAGCAAACGTCGGCATCCGGGGGAGAATTTCTTCCCGATTTTTTCCGCCCTTTGCAAAATACTTGGAACCTCGAATTCGCGTATCCGTTCATCGAGGATGTGAGTGAAACGTTTGCGTCTGGATTTGTCGTGTTGAAATTGATCGTCGCGCGAGAAGGACTCGGACAAAGTTCTGCCGTAAAATCGGCGCATTCAAGCCTCTGGATTTCAGATTTGATTACGAGTACCGAGAGCCAGGAACCGGGAACTGCGTTAATCCTACTTCCAACCTCCCCTGCAGGAAGAGCGAACGGTTTTATCAAATCCATGTGTGGGCGAGAGGTTCTCTGTCCGTTCGAGTAAACGTTGCTTAATTAAAATCACCCAACGTGCTTCCTGCATCCTCGGATAAAGAGGATCCATATTGATTCCTGGCAAACAGACCTGCGACAAACAATTCCACATCCTTTCAACAATTTTTTAGCTGCGATCATCTCTGGCTCATATTTAGAGTCCTTTCATGAAAAAAAAAAACGGTTCCGGGTACTCTGATATTTGCACAGATTTAATCACAATTATTTAAACAGCGGATACTTTTCCTTTCGCACTGGTAAATGATTCAACATTTTTCTCACAGCTCTGGGACTCGGATATCGGAATTCTAAATGGAAAAATTAAATTATTCCTATTCCATTAGCCGGTATACGTTTATAGAAAGATTTGCTTGCCCCAGTTTTCTGCAAACAGTTGATCTAGCTACTCGATTAATCAGCTTCTGGACGTTCTTGAGTATTTTATATGCATTGTGATTCCGAGCTGCATTGTGGTCCGGGAATATCGTAATTCGAAGGAGAATCCATCGCTTCGAAACCGCGAAGAAAGGAGCGGACGTCAATCCATGTTTCTTTCCTTTTTCTCGTCGCCGTTCCTCGAATGATTCCATGAACCAGGTGAGAGTGAATTCCTCGTTTTCAATCCGTAAGCCACGTAGCAGAAAACTCATGGAATAAAAACCGAGGGTTGAAATGAAAATATTGAACTTGTAATAACGGCGAGAATCCGTCCCACGTTTCCGATCACAAATTTCAAAGTGGCAGTCGAGAAGATCGAAGTATCGTAGCCGTAGGGGTGACGACGTCTTTTGGAAAAAAAAAAAATGGAAACGAAAAAGCTTTTCCATCCCGGTAGATCGATGTAACTAGTTCGGTTTATGACCTTTCGAAGATAGCTTCGGTCTAGCAACAACCGGCCATAAACTGTATACGGCTTTCGTAAGTGGCGAGATGTTTGTAGGCTGAAATTCTCTCTGGCAAGTCAATACGCCGCGTGCCCTAGGCGTCTCTTTTGGTTCCAAAATCTCGATGTATAGACTCGTAGCCAGTGGTAGCAGCGTCGCGACGCTATCGCCTCGAGGGTAGCTCGAGATCTGCGCTTTGTTCGCTGTTGATATTTCCATAACGCTTCTCGCGACGAGAAAAGTCGTGGAAACGAGGAGAGTCGCGAGCAGACGTGGAAGTAAACTGAAGAATAAGAATAAGAAGAAGATTTTTTAATTTGAAAAAAATTCGCCCCACCGTTTCGCGGTTTAAAAAAATTCTACCTCGTATTTTTCATGTATTTCATTGCGCGTTGGAAATTCGAGAATTTTGCTTCTCCTTCTTTTGTGGTTTGGTACGGGTACGTCAAGACGATGACGGATGAGGATTTTTTTGCTAAGAAGCATATGTGCGAATATTAAAGCGAACTTTCGGCCAAAAATCCAGCCAGCGAGAGTACAGCAACGTATATTAAACCTAGAGAGCGGAGATTGCGATAATATATTACTTTATGTTGAAGGAAAAATGAAGAATTTCACTGGCTGGTGGAGCCGATGGTTTTTCAAAGAGAAAGTACGGCTCTTCGAAAAGAATTTTACCTTTCTCTGAGAACATTCCTCTTCCAACTTATAAATATCGCGGAATGATTTTTAAAAGTAGTTATTCTTTAATAACGATCGATTTATTGCTAAGGGAAAAAATAACCCAGTCCTAACGATAACCGGTAATTATTCCACCGTTTCATCCCCTCTGAGGCAACCTTATTACGGATTATATCTCCTATCTTAAGGAAGACTCCGTTTATAGCCGCAGGGTTCATCGCAGTTATAAAAGTTTAATGAGCGAATGCATTATGCAAAATTTTTAACACACTATCCAGGTTAATGCAATGCAATGCCACGCCATGCCATGCCATGCTGCAGCTGTATTTTATTATTGATGTACCCCGAGGATCTTGTTCGTCGTTACGTCATCGTTACTCTGATTATTATTTAAAAGTGTTTAAAACTGCCGCGTCGAGTTTTCTATATCGTTACAAAAATGGGATTAACAAGAGTCGATTTATACATTTCGACAGGATAAAATCGACGCGCTTCCTGCTTTCTTCCCTGTTTCTAACGGCCAATTCAATTTCCTGGAGCTTTCTTTGACACGCGATCTCTAGATCTCGAAATGATCATCCTCGGCCTTAAAATTTCCCCTCGTTTCTCTCACTTCCAAACTCTCGAGATTCTATTTGCTAAATTAAATCTAACTCGGTTAATTTCGCTTTCAGGGATCGAACAGGACTCCTTGTGTCCTCGACACGATCGTCCCTCTTCGTTCGGCTAATATACCAGAGTTTCATTTATTCTCCTATTCTCTTCATAAAGTCGAGTGCTATCCGTCCGTTCGACGATGAGTCGTCGATATATCCACGTATTCAGTTTCCGAAATCGCGTAGAAAATAATTCCACCGTTTTCTACCGACAACCCGGAGCTTTGCACTCGATCAAAATAATCCTAGCAGGTAGAATAAAGCCGACAATTTAATCCCAGGAATTAATAATTAACAAAAACTATAACATATACCTCGCTCATAGCTTTAAAGCTCAATGCACCAGGTATTACCACCACGATATAGACCTGACGGTATTTCATCCATCCTATCGTTACCTGGACATGGTATTGTGCCTAGCTGTCGTTGAAAATTTGTTAGAGCCGATGTTTCCTGTAAATTAAATTGTTTCCGTAAACCGTCATGAAATCGTATCCGGGTTCCGTGTCCGCGTTATTCCCAATGCTCTATGTGGCACCATTGGTGGAAACATTTAAACTAAATTTCGGTATATACATATATTTATATAGGTATATGTTTGTTATACTTCTATGAAATCGATTTGTTTTTTTTTTTTTTACCAATGATACGTTACGAAGAAAATAGAATAGAATGAAAGAAGAAACCTTGAGACCTGATACGGGGGAGGTATAAATTTTTTTTTCGGGCAAGCTATAAGATCTGTCTACGTATTTTATCCGGTAAAGTAAAGAAGGCGAGGGAGGTTTCACCTTGTCGCTTAATAAATCCCTACAATAGTCTTTGGCATGGGATTCATAGTGTAACATATATGAGAACAAATCTTTAGGGCGCGGCGGACTGGGGTTGGAAAAAAATAAAATAAATGGATAGTCCACGAGGGTTGGAAGTTATTCGAGGAAAAAATAAAGGAGAAATAAGAACGTAGAAATTGTCAATTGAAAGGACGAGGTGTAATAAACGAAGTCGTGCACTTTCTTTGACAAATCTAGGTGTATAGAGGTACACGTAAAATCTTCGGTAGGAATTATTCATGAATACTCATCTCAAAGGCGCGTCATTCTGATTGAAGTGACGCCAGTTTCTACTCGGAAAATAAAAAATTCACTCCGATTATATATATATATATATATGGAAGTGAAGACGAGCCTCGCACTTTCGGAGCACGGAGCTTTACACGATTTGCGAATAAAGAGAGGGAAAAAAAAAATATATAAATTTCTCGGGACACGGACATTCGTATAGAAATGAAATAACATGAATATTAATACGTTTCAGCGTACTGTATTCACACACGAGGACCCCTGTGCAATTCTTGGATAATGTATCTCATTGGATTGCGCGTTAATTAAGCGACCTTAACGCCCCGTGTTTAAACCTCTAATTAACGGCTACTGCACGAAAGCAATTACCCGATACCTTATATTTAATCATCCGAAGCAAGGGCGAGGTATTCATATACATATATTCCAGGCTCAGAAACGAGGAGAATAATTTTTCAAAAAAAAAAAATAGAAAAATAAAATTCACGTTAATGGATTTATGTCAAGGGCTGTTTTTCAGCTACGAAATAACCGATACAGATCGGTGATTAATTACCCGCAGATGAATTCTCCGGGTTATAAGCTTTCGCTGAATTCGAAGTAAAATTTTCGGTAGATTAGTTGACGGGTGCAAAAAGCTTTCCAGTTAATCTCTGCTGGATTGGGTCAATTATCGGTCAATCAATTTGTGCAAAAACACCGGGTCAAAACTTTTCGGGATAATATTTACCCGACCTTTTTTTTTTTACCACTAAGGGTGGATATGACCAGCCGATCGACCTAAAAACGAATCGCGATTCGTTGCAGTCAGTCGATTATCCTGCGGCTCAAATATCTTCGAGGAATCCCTTCGCCTAATCTCACGACATCTAGCCAGCTCTTAATGGATAAGTAAAGGGATGAAACGAAACTGGGTTTCGAGGGGTAGACGGAAATCTTTTACCCCTGATTCCGTCGTCGGAAATAAATCGTATTGTACGATCGTTCGAGGTTGAAAAAAGGGAGGAAAAAGGGGAAAAAGGATTATAAAGCCGTGGCAAACAATGAGGGAGAGCACAATCCCTCAATTATTAACAATTCTCATTCTGAAGTATCCGAAGAGATTTTAATGACGATAAACACGCTTGAGATAAACCGTCCTAGTTTTTTTAACAAAAGATTCGAAACAGCCCTAATGATGTAATTTCACTGTTCTAATTCACACGTACTACGTATAAACGCGTCTTAATGACATAAGAACTGACGTGAATAATTCCAAGTTAAGAATCTGATTGTTAAATTAGTCATTTTTTCTAAGTTTTCCCCAAAAATTTAAATGCCTTTACTTTCACGAACGACAGAAGATCGACGTCCTACTTTCACTCATTCAATTTTCAATTTCAACGTTTTTCCACATATTCTCAAATTTTTCGCGTCAAGGAATATTAAAAAAATCGTACGAACTTACGTCGTTCTCGATTCTTACAGTTTTTCCATAAAATCTCCGTAACAATTTCGGAAATTCTCAAATCGCTGAAAAGATTTCGCCTAGGTATTCTCTACTTCGCATTTTCGCCCTAGAATCTTGGGATCTGAAATTTAAAATAAGGATACCATTAGCCCGCATCAGGTTTTCATTGCTAGAAAATCGGCTAATAAAATAAAATGTCATATATTCCATACACCCATACCGGTAGCCGTTCATGCCCATTGCCCCATTGGCACTGCCTAGTAAAACAGAACGAACGAAGATATTATACATATTTCCACGTTGAATATCGGGGTGCAGGGGTGTAGAACGCCGGTATTATTATGAAGTCATTTGTTTTTATTGAGGGAGTTTAGCGGGAACACCCTTCAGAATTTAAACGAGAATTTTCATATTAAAGTCATTTGATCGCCCTCGGAATTATTTTTCGCATCGTAACTCACCCCTGTTTAGATTACTGAGGTGAATTACTCGGTGCCCTCTCCTCACATTTTTAAACACCTAAATAGGTCGTTTAGTTTTCTTATACCGCACGTCGACGTTGCTTCCCTCAAACTTTTAGCCTTTGGCAAAGATAATTTGACACTTATTCCTAGATATATGTATCGCTGAATTTAGTCCCCCGTAAGCAAGGGTGGGAATGCCTTAAAGGTCTGGCTTTAAACCCAGGTCAACGCAGTCGAGGAATACCAACGAGAAAGTGGAACGAGTTGTGGCTTATGAAATATCTTCATCCCTTGTTGATTTCTCGTTTCTTGACTCGATCTGTCTAGCTTCATCCCCTGCTAGTAGTTCGCTGGAAAGATTCTCCGCCTTTTTTTAGCTTATTCACCCTTTTGGCGTACCTTCTTTCGCTTTCGTTCCAGATAAAAGGAAACTAATTAGGAAGTGGATGATATTTCTTTCCCCGTTTTTACCCCATCGCGTTTCGTATCTGATGGTTCTCATGTGGTTCAAGACGCGAACTTTTCCGGGTAGGTTTTCCTGGTAAAAACGAGTAATAAATAAAGTAGACGCGATGGGTTGTGTATACACTCGAGAATTTTTCTTTTTTAACGGCAAAACTCTGTCTTTGGATACTTTTACGCGTTGTGAAAACTCCTCGGAATTATACAGCATCGGTACCAGAGATATTTTCAGAAAAAGAAAAATTTCCTACCATGATTTCTGAACGATATCCTGCGATTTCGAAAATTTCATTTCATCATTTCATTTCACCATATTTTTTTTTGAAATTGGTGTAATCCGGCAAACGAATGAATATGACCAAAGTCAACAAGTGGCTGCCACATTTTGGAAGAAGGAACTTTTGCGGGGATTAATACATAGAAATTTATAACTTTGAACGTCGACGACATACTTTCCCAGTTCGTCTAATTTTCTTTTTGGTTTTATACAGCGAGACACACATCTCGACTATTTTCATCATTAACAGGAAGAAAGCTGTTAATGGAATGAGAGTAGAACAGAGTACAACAGTCACTCCAAAGTTAACGTCGGATGAACTATTGGGAAAGACAGTGTTTGTTCGTAGTTTGCTTTTCCGAGACACTAGCCTCTTAAAGTAAATTACTTGAGCGATTTAGAGTGTACTTATACTTATGGTACCCACGCAGTTCGCTAATTCTCTCATCCGACAAGTTCATATATTTTAGAGAAGATTCAAATTAGCGGATAAACAACAACAAGGAAATTTCCCGCCTAAGAGAATGTTCTAATAACATAATAAGAAAAGTGTGACAGGGAAGTTCATGCTCTGCCTCGAATCGCTAATTTTTTGGATTTCGGAGGGAATCGACTTCGAGGAGGATGTTTTTTTTTTATCTGTAAAATTGATGGACGTCGTGTGTTTCGACTATCGTTTTCGTTCGTCCGCCATCCTATACAAAACGGAAGTTGACCATTCCGGGCTTGTGAGTTACAGTGGAATCGACGAGAGTAAAAAATAAAAAATAAAAGGTAAAAAAGGAAAAATATATCGTAGCTAAAGCTCACGGGGCGAATCTAGGGCGCTGTCTTTCATCTATAACCATTCCGCGGAAACGGGGTTGGCTAGGTATAAGAATTCTCTCATCCGAGGTAAACCTAATATCATCAACCTCTTCAGGGATTTCACGTTGCTAAGGATTCAAGTTTTCAATTTTCCCCCAGAATGAACTCTAAAAAAGTGGAACCGGCCGAAACCCGACAGATATATTCGTTCAACGTGACGAAGTACAAACGCCCGATCTTACCAATTTAATTCACGAAATTTTTCCACCCTTAAAGAGCCGAAGAAATCCTCCGGAGTTTAAACGGCTTCTGCACTTCTTCACCGGACAAATTAACCCTGAACTAAACCCTTGAGTTATTCCCACGAGCAAATGAGTAATGTGCTCTTAATCGAGGCGATGCATCAAGGCGTGATCGATAGTGCATGTTATCAGTGGCTAGCCGTAGGCAACGTTTGCCAATCAAAGGGATATTCGCTTGTAGATGTATACCTCGTCCTTTGAAGGGTTGATGAATCCCCCGACGTCGAAGCTAATGGTGTTCCATGTGATCGGATGTGGTCTTCGAATAATTCGAGGAAAGCTAGTCCACCAAAAGGAGGCAAAGCGATCCTCCGACGACGAATGATGGATCTTTATACGAGTTCTGAAGTATCGTGGAAAGGGTTCGCGAAAAGTTTATATCGCGGAGGATAAACCTTCGGACATTAGCCGCGAAATGATGCATTAATGTATTCCGGAGTGTCGAACGAACCCTAATAAAATCTGCGACGAAGGTGGTTTGAAAATTGATTATTTCATGAGGTCGGATGGGTTTCGGGTATCCCCGTTCCTCGTTAGAAAAATAGAGCTGTAATTCTCTGGCTCGAGGAAAGGTAAGAGAAAGGAATAATTGATTGAGAAATTGGATGTAAATTGTTTCGCGGGTCTCGGGGTGATCGGTGATCGGTGATCGGTGATCGGTGATCGGTGGGATCGGGTAAGAGGTAAAGTTCGATTCCCGCAACCAGCGGCAAGCTATTCCCAGCTGTATCGTAAAAGGTGTGGTGATTGAAACGCGGGAATAACGTGTGGAAGGTACGGGGGTTTTCGCGGTTCGTCAATTCCGCGAGGAATAAACTAGCTGGCAAATTGGAAGGAATCGATTTCCACGGTGTACCTAATTACGGCTCCTTTTACGTCAGTCGGGAGAAATATTTGGCACATATAGGAAACATGTGCGTATTTTTGAGAGGGTGAAAAATAACGATGGAGAAAAATATGGGGCGGGTGTAAGTATGATACGACGAGCGTTAACGGAGAAGAAAATAGTGGAAAAATGAGGAACCGTAATGTCAGAGGGATTCGGCGTTCTCATAATTGCGTTTCGGGTCGTTGCGTATCTCGAGAGGTACCGTAAATTAAAATCATCTCAAAAAAGGAACCTAATTCTAACAAATACAATCCTCGAGAGTCTCGGGCCTAAAAACTTTGATCGAGTGGTTCGGGGGAAAAGTTGCGAGGAAAAAACGCTCCGAGGCTGATACCATCATTTCGTGTGTTAATTCAGGGCTTCTTTAAAAGTTATAACGACCATTATAAAGAAATGGAAGACAACGAATGATTCCGCGGAAATATTTCGTCAAAGGAACAGCCCGCGGACAGCATGATAATAGCGTTAGGAAGAAACAACTTGGACTCAGTCTGAAAGAATCGGGCAAATCAACTGAAACCAATCCTCCTATTCTTTACAGAGTTTTAATCATTTTAGCCGCGACAGGGACGAGGAGATTTCTTCGTCTCCTTTATCATCACATATCTGTGCTCTGAGACCGATGATTTCTACGATGTCACGTTACTGACGGACTAATAGCAATTACAGAGATCCTGCCGGCGTTTAATAAAGTCCTGGGTTCCATAGGTACCAGGGGATCCTCGGTTCAGTGATATTTCTTATTTACCCTTATATCCCGTGGCTGCAGCTACCATATACGCAATGATCTCCCAGGCGTCGAGAGACGGGGGTTAATGGTATCGTTCCATTTATAAAAGATGCGAACCCGCAGCCCGAGGCAGGTGGTTGTCATAAAGCGCACTCGTCGTTGCTAAAATGGACTCGAAATTACTTCATTTCACTTTATTCAAGTTTAATACGTCGGATACGGGTTATTATTTTAAGTGAGAGGATGTTAAGGGTGGAAAAGGAGCTTTCTCACGCGGTTAGCCGGGTATTATTCGCTTCGCTGAAAATTTGTTGCGCGGTTCTGGTTATTCCCGAAAAATAGAATTGCCCGAAACTATAATTCTACCCTTAGCTTTATCTCCGGAGTAATTACCACCCACTTTTCGTGCTGCTTTAGCGCGTGTCTAATTCAACTAGTGAATTAAAATTCTTCCCGAAGTAATTAAAGAAGTTAGTTTCCTGATTCCCAGGTGATCGGACTCCGAGAAGGCCCGGGAATATATTTCGTGAAAAAATTACCTCGGGGGAGTAAAAGATTACGAAAATGATAACGCCTTTCGAGGAATTATTTATTTTTCCTAACTCAGTCAGACGACTGCAGGCAATGAGGGGAACGTGAAGGGTGGCTTTTCCGAACAATCGAGGACTCTGAATAGTGGAAACTCGATTCAATCTTCGAGTTTTCTACCCGAAGCATTCGTCACGGGATTGTTGGCTGATTGATAAACGACCCCACCCGTCGTTTTTTGAGAAATCACTAAATCTCGCGGGCATCCCTTGTCGAGGGGCTGAGGTCAGCCGAACTAAAGCCTGCAGTTGGATCAGGCATCACTGACTCAGAGCTTTGGCTCATTGGGTTAAAAATTGTGTACGAGGCGTAACGACGACTTTCTGAAAATATCAGAAACTCGTAATTCGATATAAATTTAAATGGAAAAGTAAAGAATAAAGAAAATGAATAAGAACGTCACGGCAACAACTCGATCGCGAGAGTTTTCTAATGCGATTTTTTCCCCTGAAAAACTTTGATAACTTCGCATATTTGATTACGTAAGTTTAGCAAATAAACCGAGGTACGCTTTGACGACCAGCTTTTCAAAATATAACCATAACCATAATTCTCTCTACAGTCTGAAGTCTCAAGTCTCGAGTCTCGAGTCTCGGTCTTCAACGTTCGATACTTAAGCAATAATTACGCTTTAAAATGCCGCCGTTATATCATCAAGAATTTTTGACAGCTTCCAGACGTCTGCAGGCTATACCTCAGTCCCTGAAAAAAAATTTTTAACTACGGGGTCGAAGCTCGTAAAATAAAGGAGCAAAGGCCGAAGGGTGCAGGCTATTAAAAGCGTCTCGTACCATAGAGCTAAGCCCATTCGCAGACCGTTCAAAACTATTCCCCGTAGTTATAGGGACGAAAGTTTTGGAAAATTTTCTCAAGTATTCGCATTATCTCTTCCAGTGCTAGCAGCTCTTTACCAATGGAATTTTCCGCGAGGAAATTCGCTGAAAATTGGCCTGAACTAACGCCAGGGAAACTTTCCCGCTTCGCTAATAACCTGCAATATTGGCATTTCCGTGTCTACATCGAGACTTTGGCGACGTTATATAGGGACACAAAATTTCATTGGGTACGAAATATATTTTGACGTCGTCGTCGTCGTCGGTTTTGAAAATTTGCGATTTTTCGTTGAGGTCAAAGCGCCGTGTCTCAATTAACGTGGGATCAAAGGTGATTGCTGTAATTACAAGTTGGTGACTGTAATATAAAAGACCAAGGAGATTGAGCCTTTCCCAAATTTACTTTACGAGTCGTCGCCCGTCTTTACAAAAGTAATTACTGAATAAATATACCGAAATATTTTCCCTTGCTTTTTTTCGGTAACGAATTAAAAGTTGAAACAAAAAATAAAGACTGCGAAATTATTACCCCGACGGGGAAAAATTCGCCGATAAATATTCTATCCAGTTCCTTTTCGCTTCTTGTTGCAGATCTACGCGATGGTTTTCATCCTGCCAAGGTGATGCTTCGACGGAAAGGCTGGCTGGCCGTATCGGCCATTTGGACCATCTTGATACTACGGGATCCGGCGACCGGGGGAGTTCTGTACTCGGGGAAAAACCCCAGGGAGAATCGTGGATACGGTCGAGAAATCGTGGGAAAAAATTCTTTGACGTTAACGGAGAGGAATGGTCAGGAAATTTATATGAATCAGCTGGAGTTGGGTTCGAGTCGAGTTAGCGGGAGGAACGATGCGTTGGGAATAGAGGGAGACCTCGGGTCTGGGAAGTCTAGGATTAAGAAGAGCCTGGAAGACGAACGGTTTTATAAAAGGAATGGTTTTTACTCCAGCGGATTGAATTTCAAGAAGGAAGAACTGCCCCACTCAAAAACGAACGAGGGGCATGCAAATGGAGAAGGGAGAATCCTGGAAGCGACGAAATATGCGGAACACAAGTGGCGAATTACGAGAGTAGGATCAACGGGGGTGCTGATGCAACGGGGTAAAAGGGATACGACGAGTTTTGAGAAAGAAGATCTGAATCTGGGAGAGTCTCGACTTACGAGATACGAGGAAGAAGCGAAGTCGAATAAATATGAAGAATCCACTTTGATATCCAACGACGCGAACGAACTGACGTCGACTCTATCCGAGGAATCTAGTCGCCGTAGAAAAAGCTTCGAAGATGAAAACGAGAAAGCGTACTTGTCAGTTGAAAGAGTGAGCGAAAAACTGAAAGACGAATCGAATAGAGACAGGGGGAGCGGAATAGTCGAAGACAATGATGAAAGTCGGACGCTCGGAGCTTCGGACAAGAAGATGCATTCGCATGAGCGATTTGCGCGCGAAGAAAATGGCCAGAAATACGAAGTAGGAGAAGAACTCAACGCGAAAGAGTCCGTCGACTTTGTTACCGTCGCGTCTGGAAGAGCTCGAATCGTCGGCGACGAAGAGCCAACGAGGGAAAGTTTTAACGACTATAACGCGGATGCCGATTCGACGGAAAATGTCAGTTCTGACTCGGACTCATACGGAGTATCCGATGATCAGCGAAAAGCAGAAAGTGCTTCTCCAAGTCCAATACTCGAGGGGAAGGAAGCCACTTGGCTATCGGAATGGGTGAGGGATGGTGAAAAACGTACCGTGGAAGGCTCAAGTCCGGAAGAGACAACCCCGTCAAGGAGCGAGTTAACTGGGATGAAAAAAAACGACGATTATTCGATTCCTCGCGGTGTACACCGGGCGAATATTAATAAGGGTGGAAGTGGACCTTCCGGAAAGTGCGACGAGTTCAACGCCGATTTCCAAGGGACGATAAAATGCATTGGAAAAACAAAATTCAATAAGATACTGCCGATTGGATTGTCTGCGGTAAACTACCCTGGGTATATTGAAACGGAACGTTCTGATTCAAATATAGAACGAAACTCCGTTCCAAAATACGAGAGAGAAGAACCGTACGGCAGCACAGATGTCGCGAGAGATATGAGACGCGAGGGAGATGCTGCTGTCGCAGTAGCCAACGAACTTGCTTATTCAGACACTGGCTCAAACGGCCCAGAAAATCCCGAAAGTGTGGTAAGGAAAATTGGTGTAAACGATGACGGTGGGATTGGTCTTGTATCTCCACCGATTCCGGAGCCGGATATAAGCGGGAGCCTCGTTTTTCACACCCCTGCGGTTGCAATTCAGTCGGAATCTTATGGAATACGAGAAAACTCAGATTCCCAGTTAATCAGAGATGAATTATTAACAACGCCTTGGGAGGAGATTCATCCCCGTGGAGAAATCTCCGAGGATAGACCGGGCGGTCTTCTTGAAAGAGATGAAAAGCTCTCGTACATCAGCGAAACGGTGTTGAAGGAAAATCAGAACAACGAAAAATTTGAGGCCTCGGAAAATCGGGATACAGATTCCGCGGAGGTAATCGGTACCGGCGGTCACGTAGAGAGGAAATCGCTAAGGAAAATAGCCGCGGTCTACAGTTCAGAAAAGGAAAACGAGCATCTAGGGATAATTGAGACCCTGAACGGCGACTTTCTGCGGAATAGAGAAAAGGGAACGGCAAAGGAGGACAAGGATAGTAAGAAAATGACAACGACGTTGAATACGAGAGCCACGGGAACGGTTAGAAATTCTTGGAGATATAAAAACGAAAAATCTGAAACGACGAAGGAGCCAGGGGATGTTCAGGTGGAGAAGAGTTCGGCGAAGGTCAACGCCGCGGAAATATCCGAGGAAGAGGATCTTTCAAACGGAAATAAGGGCGGAGACGGTTCATCGGGGATCAGAATTCCAAACTTTCTGGGCAATCAGCGTGATGCAGATATCGGGATAACGAGACCGGAGAAAACCGAGTTGTCGAATACCGTCGAGTCTCAAGGATATGGGAATGATACAGACGAGTTTCGTTTCATCGTTCGGAATTCGGGGCCTATTCAAGGTACTAAAATCGCGAGAAATGTGGATGTAGAAGGAACGCCGATTGATGTTAGAGGGAAATCGAGCGGCGATCTATCGCCGGGGATTCCGGGAGATGGGAGGGTTATCAGTAGTCCAAAATTCATCCCTCGAAATCCGGAAAAGCTTTGGAACAAAGTTAACAGAGAAGAAGACTCGTCGTTAACGGTAATAAAAATTGACAAAACGATAAGACTCGAGGATACGAGAGAGAAACTTAGTGCCAAACAAGACAGTATCAACCTTACTCACGTCTCACCGTTGTTTCCAAGTTATACCAAAGGCTATACGACGGGGTATACCGAGATCAATATAAATACATCGCCGGGCCGAACCGCAATGACTGAACCCAGCGCCCGAAACGGAATCGCACAAGGTTTAAGCTTAACGGTCAATTTGCTTGGCGGGAAAAAAAATGATGCCGAGTTACGAGGCGAGGTAAACCGAGGCGGTACTGTATCGCGGACAATGGGAGAGAAGGAAACCAATCTGTCGGATAAATTGTGGGGCAGTAAACCCGAAGTGGGAAACTTATCCGCACTCGATATTTCGGGATACGGTGGATATATAACTGAAAGAATATATTTTGAGGTAGACAAGGAAAACAACGATCGGGCCGAATTGCCGGAGAAAATTGCTGCTCGTACAGAAGTCGTCGTCGTCGTCGGGGAAGAGGAGGAGGAAAGACAAACTTTTTCGAAACTTAAACAGAGTCGCGAATTCCCATTTGGAAATTCTGATAGTACGGAGAACGTAGCCCAGAAATTTAACCTCGGAATACCGAGCGATAAATATTTAGACTCGAAGAATAAACGCGCGATGAAATCATCGGGACAGAATATAAATCCGGAAAGAATGACGAGGGAAACGGTCGTCGCTGAGGAAAGTACGGTATCGTTACTTCCAGATCTCCAAGACGGAGCTGGAAAAGCTGGAAACGTATCGGTGGAGAAAGAGACTCTCGTTGCTCTGAATAAATTCGAAACGTCTACCGAGACGGGGTCAATTCTTTCTCACAGCGAAGCCACCGGTCCTCGAGGAGGAGATTTAGTGGCAAGATTCACTGGGAATAAGACGCGAATTTTTTCGCGATCATTCAGAGGAACGAGCGAGGCGGGAACGACGACGAGAAGCTCGTGGGTTGAATCAGCGCAGTTGTTTCCGGAAAACTCGGATCTCGTTTCCACGACGGAAAATTCTTACCTATTTGATAATTCAACGGAAATTAATGTTTTTAGTGAAACTAGAGGCCCGATTTTGGACGGCGATAACCCAGAGAGTGAAAACCGAGATTTTTCGTACTCGCGGACAATTCCAGACGAAAGTAATCAGACTTATTCAAATTACGGTAACGGGAGTATCGCGTCGCGAGAGATTCTCGAAGCCTCGACACCGTTCAACCCCGATTTGTTAGATCAAGATCTGCCCTCTTCTTTCCCTCAGCATTTAATACCGACAGAAATACCGGCGAAAACAACCCTGGATATATCCGAGAGCTTTAATCCACCGTTTAGTTTTAATCAAACGGATTTAGACAACACGAGCCGTGTTTCTACCGCTCTAAACCAGTGGCCAGTGAAACACAGTGCTGTTGTTGAAGGTGATTTAGTTCTGGGGGGTCTGATGATGGTCCACGAACGAGAAGACTCGGTAACCTGCGGCCCGGTTATGCCACAGGGTGGTGTGCAGGCCTTAGAGGCGATGCTGTACACCCTGGACCAACTAAACGAGAAGGAGATTATCCCAGGGGTTAAAATAGGCGCCCATATTTTGGACGACTGTGACAAAGATACCTACGGCCTAGAGATGGCGGTGGACTTCATTAAAGGTATGAAATAAATGATATGCTATTAAAATTAATTACCATGTTAATTAATTATCGTAACGCACCCTTAACGCCCACGCAGTGATTACAATCACGAGTATAGCGGGCAGTTATTATCCTAGGGGAAAAACGAAGGCGAGAAAAGCACGAAATAAGAATTCTTGATGGCTCGTTATACTCCGTGGTGTTTAAGGCACTCGGCAAAGTCCTCCTACTCTCTCACGGTTAATTAATTAATTACATAAACGACGATCAAAGGGAAGAGGAGCGTTTCGCGTGGCTATGATCTGCCCAGTTTCGGTAGAAGGACCTACGTTTAATAACTGACGAATTAGAGTCGGTCAGAATTAATTACGCGTAAGTGACACGCTCGGATATACGGATAACTAATGAGAATTACACATCGCCACGAGGAGAACTACGGAACAGGGTTTCGCCTTGGCTTTGTTCCGATCGTATCTTTGTTCCCTTTCTCTTTACTCACACGTCTGAATATCCTCATCATTTCAGCCGGGTACATCTCGCACCTTGTCGCAGAATCCTCGTTGAATCCTTTCAGTCTTCGCTCGCGAAACCGTGAGAGTAATTCGAGACGTAAACTTCCGGGGGAAGTTTCTTCCCTAAGAAGATCGTAGACGTGAAAGAGCGATTATCGGATCAGGATGATTTGCCCCGGTGTACTTTTCCGCTCTAACGGACAAGTTCTTCTTTCCTTTCATTCTCGTTTTAGTTTTTACTTCTTTATCAATACCAACTAATTTACGATATACGTGGAAAAACCCTCAGGAACGATACGGGCTGAAGGATACAATCAAAGAGCGCGAAAATCAGTCAAACCTGTCCCAAGCGAATGCTCGACTGACAAATCATAGTAACGATCCATCCAATTACATGCAATTATTACCAATTACTAGTTGCACCGTTCTCTACCCGGAATACCTATTTAATGAAAAAGGCAGGCTACCTCAGTCCCGTGAGTGAAGAACGACCGCAGATTTGAGTGGAGTCAAATTGGCTGGGTATTTTTTAATTGTGAAAAATATTTAACGAAAATAAAATCCGATTGATTCTACAAATTTTTGTTCCAGTTTAATATTCTGATTTTTTTATACAGAAGTGGAATCGTTCCTAGAGCAGGAGTTTAGTCCAAATTGAAATAACCCAGTTTTCCTTCTTTATTTTCTTTTTTTTTTCTATTTTACCTGGGGCAACTTATTTCATTTCTTTGAAAGAAGTGGAAATGTGAAGGTAAAGGTATTCTGTACACGTAGATTTAATTCCGAAACGAGTTCCTTTCAGCTCTTTCGTCCCTTTGTATTATTATTTTTCCTCTTTTAGATATGTTAAATCGTCGGTCCGTAATGTTTTAGCAAAAAAGAAAGTTCCATTTAATTCAACCTCGCGAATTTGCACAGAGAGATTAACGCTATGACTGGGATGCGAAATCTAGGTATGCAAAATCGGATGAAAGACATTGGACACGCTACAGCTTACTCTGAGTATCTTTATTCCCTGTATACGAGGAGAAAGAAGCTAAGCGATATGCTAAAAAATTCTGGGTGCAGTGCAGGGGTTGAAAATACCAGAATAGCATTAAACTCTTCCTTCAATTTATAAACGCTAATAAAGAACTTCGAACTCCTCCAAAGAAAGCTCGCGAAACAAAACGAATGGGAATAAAAATAAGAAGGAAAATTTTTGGTAACTAAAAAGCAATATAAAATTACCGGAAACTAGAACAAAAGTCAGAAAAGTTTGGATTACATCCCGTCGGACAACCTGCACTAAAAAATTGTATTCAACAAAGTTTGCTTGTGCTTTTGGGTCACTTAATGTAGAAAGTAGAAAGTAGAAAGTAGAAAGTATAAAGCCTCTTTGGTAATGTGAATTTTATTATTTTTACCCGAATAAGTTTCCCGGTTGGAT
Organism: Tenthredo amoena; assembly: GCA_963966615.1. Taxonomy (NCBI): domain Eukaryota; kingdom Metazoa; phylum Arthropoda; class Insecta; order Hymenoptera; family Tenthredinidae; genus Tenthredo; species Tenthredo amoena. Next base: position 850,429 of record OZ016490.1, read on the forward strand.
GTATTATTTTTATTTTATTTTTTTCAACGCAGAGATAGGGACTCGGCGGAAATTGGAAACCTTCTTTAATTCCGAGGTTCTCCGGTGGCTTTTGGCGACACGCGATAATTTCGCGAGATGACTTTCGTGGTATTTATTAGAGTTATCTAAACCGTCGGAAAACCACCTGGTGAATTCCTCCGAGCTTTCGGCAGTCCCGGAAAAACGACAAGAAGATGACAAGGTGCGGGGGACACAAAACACCCCTTTATCTCCGCGATCATTTCCTGGGTCACGAACCACCCGCCAGGATTTACGGGGATCAGTGTAGGTCAGATATCGTTCTTGCAGAGTTTCGCATCGGTCTCTTTTCCGCATAGAAAAACCGCGAGGACGTTGGGAAACGAAAGTAGCAAAAAATATCCGACCTTTCATACAAATCGAACCGTAATAGCGGCTGCAATTAAATTCTGAACTTTCGGAAAAGAAAGGAAAGGAAAGGAAAAGAAAGAAAAGGGGACGAGAGAATAGGAAAAACAATTTCCCTTCATCAGACAAGAAATTCGATCTAATTCAGGGCAATAACGACGAGACTCTGCGACGTTCTCATGAATAATCAATTGAGGCAGAAATCTTGAAGATTTATCGCGAATCAATTCCCTGCACATGCGCGCGAAGCACATCCATACCTACTTCCGGATGCTGTGAATCCAGTTTTCGTGAAAAATGCCCGGAAAGTATGAAAGTCTAGGTAAAATCGTCAGCAGCGTGACGCGAATGTGACGAGCCGAGTATAGGAAGAAGATAACTGATCAGCGATGTATACAGATGAAAAATTATTACTGCATGAAGGAAAATTGCACGTAGAACGGACGTGACGAAAAGAGATCGGCGAAAAGAATCAGTTTCGTAGATTCCTATTTCTCTCATTTTTTCGACGATCTTATCTTCGACGATTCGAATCCATTAACCGAATCGCAACGTCGACTGATACCATGTTGCAAAAAAATCGCAATGTTTTATTCAAGGCTAGATGCAGCCGAAGCCGTTTTCTGCCGATGCAAGATATCGTTTTCCGGTTTAGGACCGAAGTTATAGCTGGTTAATGGTCGAAAATAAGATCGGAGAAGGATGGTACGGAGTTTTGCCAGTTAGTTACTCTCGCGTTTTCGCTGACTTGAGTTCAATAGTTTTCTTGAATTTTTTCGAAGAAAAATCGACTCGACGCTGACGCACAGCGTCGCTTTATTATTCGATTATTTCTTTCCAATTCTAATACCGAATACTTTCGCCAACTTCAACGTACCGCAAATGGGAAGGGTTATGCTGAATTCGCAATGATCATCCGTGACTCTGCATTCCGCATTCCGTCTGGCTGCACCTCGAGCCTCTGATGCTTCCGGAACTCGGGATTACCCAGACACCAGGGAATTGTACTATTCGTGATCTTTTCACATCCGGTTTACCTCGCTGTTCTGAACCCCTAGGTATACACGTGCGAATACATTCGCGAGGAGACGGAATTTTTGATAAATTTAAAAAAAAAAAAACTGAACTTTCGAAGGAATTCGAACTTCGAAATGAATCCGGAGTCGAAAAGGGATCGAATTTTGATCCTGTTTCGCGCCTGGCGCTTTTTTATTCTCCTTTACCGACGCAGAAAGGGTTGAAGCTCTTTGAAACAGGGGTAACAAATTCCACAGCCGGTAAAGCAGCAAGTTTTCACCAGCTGGTTTTAGTAGAGGGTGAAATGGGGTAGATTTTCCCGATGTCGATACCCAACGCCTTTCGACGGTAAGAGATTCACCCTCGCTCGCATTCCGAAGAGGGTAGTGCGACGTTGGTCGATAAAAAGCTACCCCGATCGAGGGGTGACCGATTCTGCAAGCTTCGAAGCTATGCCAAAATTCGAACCAAAGTTCTCTCCAATTGGAGTAGTGGTCGAAAATATTCTTCCAAAATGATTAAATTTAATTTTAAAATTTGAATAAGAAAAACCAGGACGAGGATTAATGTCACAGCTTTCAGAGCGCGTGAAAGCTCAAAAATTCTCAGCTTCCTAACTAAGGCCAGGATTTAATATTCATCGTACATCGTTTAGTGGATGAAATTATTAAAGAAAAAAAAACGCCGAACCGCCTGACTGAACAGTTGCGTATTCAAAAAGCGTCTCTCCGCCTCGGAGGGTGTGAAAAATTTGCTAAAAAATTCACGTTTGTCTCTAATTTTTTCTCTCTCTTTCCCAGATCATGAAAAAAAATTATCTATTCCGTTCTCATATTTAATTCCAGAGTCGCCTAATCGCGCCTGCATCCACAACCCTCGCGATTCATCCCGAGCTTTCAACCCTTGTTTCTTACCCCAGTCCAGCCGCTGGTATTAATATTTTCTCCTTTTTTCTGCCAGTCCATATATATATATCCACCCTGAACCGTGCACCATGCACTGTATTGGGAATAATGAACATCGCTAAATCTCACCCCTGATCCGATAATAAGCAAGGGGTTAACGAACCCTTTCGATATACTTGCGAAACACGACGGTGAGAAATCCGGGAGTGATCCCACTCGCGTCCTGGACGCTGGATGGCATCCTGTCTCCTCTCCATAGTGTCAAGGCAAAGCCGTATCATCCACCTCGAACCTAGCCAATAAATCCTCACCCTCAACCCTACGTTTCTGTTCGTACACTTTCACGCTTGACCAATCGCACGCCTTATATAATCCGGATAGCTACACGCACAGCTGGGAATCGCGATCTCATCTTCAAAGTGTAAGAGAGAAAAAGGGAGAGAGAGAGAGGGAGAGAGACAGCTGGAACGAGCCCATTTAGGAGCCGGGAGAATAATCCGCCTTTTCGAAATACGGGATATACCGATAACTAAACCAGATGCCTAATGCGGACTCGTTCGATGCCTCATAGTCGCTTAAAGCGATTGCGTTTGTATTTCAAGAAGCCGGAAAGTGGATACGAAAATTGGCGATTTTAACCCCAGATGGAACCCGAAATGTGATTACTGCCCGATGCGAGGAGGACTTCTGCTAGGGGTGGGTTTTCGCCTTTGCCAAAAAAATCGACGCGGTTCAGAATTGTATTCTAATTCCAGTGGCTTTTCATTTTTCTATTTTTTGATTTTTTGATTTTTTTTTTCTGCACGTGAGAAGGTGACGTTTGAAAATTTTGTCGGAAGGTTCTTTCTCCAGAAATCTTGCCCGGAGGAACAGGTTTATAATTTATGAACCGATCAATGGATCGACGAATTGGTTTCTGCGAGATTTACACCGCATTTTGGGGCACAGCATCGATTCATTTCAGAGTCAGGTTCCGGGGCTTCGGATAGCCAATTATTAACGCCACTTTGGTGATTTATTGTCGCGAAGCGTCGAGGCGCGACATCGTGGTACCTATTATACGTAGACTGGAAAGGAGGAAGCGTCCGGTATTAGAGTAGCTATTGCGAGCCAATCTTACCTCGACAGACTACAGGCTTATGGTTTGAAAATGTAATGCATGTATTTCAGTTTTTAGAAATTTCTCGATTATCGATAAACGAGTCCGATTTTTAAACGATATGAACTTTAGCACTAGAAATAATTTCGATATTCGTTCTTTCTCCCTCGAAACACCTACTTATATACTTATATACCTGTCCACCCACTATCGCCAAGAAATACGAGCTGGATGACTCCCACTCTGTATTTATGAACCCCAAAATTGTATATTTTGTCAATCTCTGGCCTGCTGAGAACGTCTTGGGGCTGGGGAAGAGGGATGTCTCCTCGGGGAACGGGAGAACGAGACTCTCCGCCACCTCAAGGAATATTGAAAAAATTCACCATATACATACTTCTCGCTCTTTCTTGCTATATATACATATATATATATATATACATTATAATAGGTATATATGCCTGCAGCCTAGATTTCCGAATTTATTGGTATTAGATTGAAATCTTCGATGAATTCGGCGCTCCTATACCATGAATATATATGTATATGTATATATGTGCATGTCACTGATGGAATTAATACCCAATTATTTTGGAAAAAAAGCGTACGGCGTCGTATCTCGAATCACGGATAAAATTTTTTTCGAAATTCGCCAGTCCGCCTACGTGAGATTATTAATCCTACACGCGTATATAAGGTATTATTTGCACGTACGGAAAATCCGACCTCCTCGTTTTATCCGATCACCGTGATTCGTTTACTCTCAACGATCAACCCAAAGATATATACGGGTGTTTTTTTTTTCTCTTCTTTTTTTTTTTTTTTTCTTTTCTTTTCTCCTACCCCCCGGGGCGAAATAAATTTCTGTATGAAAAAAAATGACGAGGATCTTGAGTCACAATCGTAATCGAACACGCTCGGGAGGTGTTAATTTATTCGCTTCGACAGGGAATGATTTTTTCCTTCAGATTTTCAACCAACTTTATAATATTATTTTTTATTTTATTTTTTTTTTATAAAAAACCCTTCGCGAAGCTACGCGAGGTGACGTAATTCTCTTCTTCTTATTCTTCTTCTTCTTCTTGTGCTTCTTCTTCTTCTTCTTTTTTTTTTTTTTTTTTTCTGCTGCTTCCCAGGAATATATCGATTTATCGAGACTCCCCCAAGACCGTATAGAAAACGAAAAATTACAATTCTATATGAAATATATATCTGCGGTACTGCAGAAATCGGAGATCAATTAGACGACGTCGTTTAATCTTATTGTATAAAAAAATTTCTGTCGTGGATTTACCGGTTTACATTATTCTCTGTTCAGGAGAATACTCCGGAGATATTTATTCATTCGTCCTCGAATAATATAAGAACCACCCGCGGTAATGAGGAACAGGATTTATCGGACACACGCCCATAGCAATAATTTTTTATATAAATAATGTAATAAAAATCGAAAAAAAGATCTCTCGCTTTACTTGATCCTTTCTTCATTTATTTTTTACTTATTATTATTATTATTATTATTATTATTATAACCGATCAATTTGGGTTTCTTTGAATACCCAAGTCCCCCCGTATATGTCACGTCTCGATTTAGTATGTCGACTGTGTTACCCAAGTATCACACAATATAAGTAAAGGTTCTTTGCAGGGTGCCTCCCAGACGCACGTGATATATTGAATGCATAGACGAGATCTGAATACGTGAGAAAGCCAGTTCGCTATCCATGGATATCGGCAAGTTATTCTTCTTTTTTTCTTTTTTTTTTTCTTCATACGTTTTTTGGTTTTTTGACCCAAGGAAACTGACTCACTGGAACACCGAGCGTTGCGTATTTCGTTCATGTATGTACATATAGAGTTACGTGTACAGACCGTAGGTAGGTAGATACACATCTTTTTCCACGTAACTTACATTCGATTATCGAACGTCTGGCAAGTTTCAACCTTCTCCAACGCTTCGATTCGTTCCTTTTTCTTTTATTTCATTTCATTTCGTTTCGTTTTTCTCCACACATCGCGATTGTTATCCAATATCAGTTCTTGGATATGGATTCTCGGAGAACAGCGCACGAAACACAAGTTTTTCGTTTCTTTTCTTTTTTTTTTTTTTTCCCCACCAAAACCCGCTTTTCTCCAAGATTCTAGGTACACCTACGTTATACACGTCGTAAATCAGATCTTATTGAATGTTGCGGATAGCAAAAAAATTTCTCTAAAAAAAAAAAAAAAATAAAAAAAAAAAAAATCCCGTTTTATCCGTAAAAATCGTTTTTTTTTTTTTATTTTTTTTTTTTTTTCAAACGCTTCTCGCGGTAACTCGATCAAATCCGTAAGGATATCTGAAGATACCGAGAGAGAAGGAAAAAAAAAAAAAAAAAAAACCCCCATCTAACGACGCGACGTATACTCGTTTCCAAAGATCAGAAAGAAAATTCCATTTCACCTGGATACCTTTTTTTTTTTTTTTTCTTTTTTTCTTTTATTCCATCGCGAATTGATCGGGGTATGGATGCACGGTATAATATACCCGGGCTTTAGGAGAGAAAAAAAATGTATATTTGGGGCCCGATCCTAACTGTGCAAATCAAGTTAACGAGCCATGCGACCATACATACACACCGAGGTTTGAATAGCTGTTACGGAACAGTTCCGTAGATGTAATATGTTCGAATGCTGGTTGCAGGGTAATAAATATGGTGGTCGATTGAGAGGCGGTGAACCGAGAGTTCAGACCGAGCTGAGGGAACTAAATATATATTTTTTAAACGACCCTGCAGAGGAGGTCCCAGTATATATCTTCACCCCCGAACAATTTAGACAGGGTTTTCGAGCGTGAAGAATTTTTTTTTATTTTTTTTTTTTCTCTTTTGTTTTTTCTCTCTTTTTCTTTCCGAAAAACCCCTTTTTTTTACCATACGACAAACCAGATATCATTCTCGGAGCTTTACCAACCCTCGAAGACAAAAGACACCCCTGTGAAGTGAACACGCACGCTGTTATACAGTCCGCGGAGTTCCCTGTGCGGCTCTGAAATAGTGAATGGCTCGTTTTCGTACGATTTTACTAAACTCTAGTCTAGCTATTCCACTGCGTGTTTCGCGTTATCAAAACGGGATAGAAACCGGTGTAGCATTGATCGTATCACCCATCATAGACCGGCACGAGGTATAAAGTTGAATTGCCTGGTTGCAGGGGTTGGACTAGGGTAGATACACGGTGCAGCGGTTCACCCCGTTCCGGTTTCATTTCACAAATGAAATTCGCTCAACTCGCAACTTTACAACTCAATCAAAATTAATAATCTAATCATATACCTATCAAAAAAATTTAAACAAAACATTTCATTCCCATCTTTGGACCGCTGAAAACACATAACAATCCCAAAGACTCGGTAATCGGTCAACTTACTTATACCGTATTACCCCACTAGTTGGATAAAGGATTTCATCAACATTTCGGGCGACTGATTTTGCGCTTAAAATTAACCCCAACGCGGCTAACATCGGCTTTGCAATTACCGAGTAATTATTACCGTAAATGAGGCGAAGTGCACGCTGAGGTGAACAATAACACTCGTTAGGTATATAGATACGTATATATAATATATAATATATAATATATAATATATATACTTCGCCGAGTGATTATCGCTGGAGTTTAGCGATCCAGGAGTAGATTTTCTTGCCGATAAATTTCTAACTAATGTCAAAGGCCGCTGCTCGTTCCGTTTTCGATTTACACCAGGATATTATATTTTATAAACTGTACGGTAGGTGGAGATGGAACTGATCTCGTGCTCTCGGTCTCTTCGTTCGTGTATTTTCAAAGAGAATAATAGTACGAAATATGGAGCGGGTAGAGGTTTATTAAATTGACTCACTTACCTCAAAGCACCTAATGCTCGCGTTTCCTTAGAATCGAAACAAAATATATCCCACGGAAAGCTCTTAGAGCAAAGGCACAGGGCAATGCTAAGATATCCAAGGACGTGACACACTTACAGCTACGCGTTGGATACTCGTCGAACTTTATACGATGTACTACTCTAATGCTGCATCAGGTCTCGGGAAAATTGATACGAATTATATATGTATACGGATCCCTTTGATGTTTCTTAACGTCCAGGAGCCAGTCATTTGCAGTTTTAAATTTTAGACGAATTTTTTATAAACTCGTCGTAGGTAAAAGCCTCGAATTTACGTACTACGTCGATGGACGGATGTACATACAATCTGTCCGTGTTTTCCCATCGGTAATATATATATATATATATATATATATATATATATATATATATTATACGTGGCTCGACGTATGGGCGATACCTACGTATGTAATAAAATTTTACGACGCTGTTAGGGATATGTGGATGTGTATAGACAGACAGTGTAGAACCGAATAGAGATACGATGTGATAAACTGATAATATATTCAAACTTGCAAACGACGTGAACACGCTAAATCTGGCACGAACAAATGAATTATCATTTAGTATACTACGCGCGTTATCAAACACGTCGTAAACCCGTATATATGCGCACGAACTATAACCAATTTCTCCATTATCTGATATCCGCAACGCACCCCTCTCGCACTGCAACTGTAAGCCGAGACTCTCGCATATCAAGTGCCTTCTCAAAAATTATCGAAAGAAAAAAGTAGGCGAGAGAGACGATTTTTTATCTCCCAAAATCGTCTCGTAGCTCTTCGTCGAACCGTTTTTGAGATCGTCTGACGGACAGAAAGACGTTGAGATTCGTTGGAATTAGAAAATTTGATTTTCTACGTGAATCTATAGTTTTCTTGTATCACCGAGGCGATGCAAAATAGAAAAATGATAATTGGGGTTAAGGGTTTGAATAAAGTTTGAATTTTATTACACGGAATGGAGAGAAATAAAAAGCGAGAAAATGAAAGAAAATAAAATAACACAGAATAAGCCGGAAACTAAAACGGTTTCGCGGTCGTACGTGCGTTCCAAAAATAGCTTCTAAATTTGAACCCCAATTTCCGCGCCAAGACACTATCGGTTGATCTTACACCCCTGCGAGTAGGCCCAGCTCTTGAATTTCCGAATCAACCTTACCGTTACGATTGACCGTGAAATAGAGATGCTTTTTGTTTTTTTCTTTTTTTATTAGAAGCTTTAACCCCGATTTCTGAGCTAGATTGTGCCAACAATTAGTTCGGTGTAAATTAGTTTTTATGATATTTTTTTTTTAAGCGGGGAAAGATATCTCGTATCTAGGTGAAATATTGTCGAAACGTGAAAATGAATCGCTAATATCTTGAACAGGTAGTCACGTATAGACTGGATTTTTTTAAACTGGGAAATATATCGGCGACTATAAATTTTTCGAATTGATCATTTCTACGATAAAACGAATTTCGGTGGCTATTTATGCGTCGGAATATTTGATTTGTGTTTTATAATTACACCGCGAACAAAAATACACCCTCGCTTTTCCCGTAGCTTTACAAACGAAAGTAAAAGCCATTCTTACATATATATATATTATATATAAATATATATACACATATATGCGTATAGATTTATCGGTTTTCATAGCTAGTCTAACCATCGTTTGCGATTCAACGCGCATAAAGCATCACTTCGACTCCTCCGCGGCTCTCGTATTTTAAATCGAATTTCCAGCCTTCAATTTCAACCTTTTCTTCGTAATACCATAACCGCGACACGTTCTTCGGACCTGCGACCAGACACCGTGTACAAAAATTGCTACCATTCTTGCGAGCACCGGGCTCAACTTACTGCAACGATAATAAAAATTTTATATACTCAAAAGTATAGCGACGTTTTTTCCACGTCGCGAAATTGCGAAAAAAATTGCGAAAAAAAATTTACAAGTTATTTACTAAAATTTCATTCCCGAGCAATTTCTTACCTGACGAGTTTAAATTCGTAATTTTTTAATCACACCTCATCTTCTCGGTAATTGAAAATTTCCCGCTTCTCGGTATATAAAGTGGTTGAAATTTATATGCCTTTATGAACGCGAACTGAGTGAGAGAACTAAGGAATGACATCGCCTAACCTACACGGCCTTTGCTAGCTAGTATACAGGTTTTGGCATAAGCTGCTTCGCAGAGCCCTGCAGCATTATATTCCGAGTAGCTGATGGTGCAAAGGAGAATTGGCGATAAAGGCTAAAGCCACGAACTATGTACAACCCTCTTCTCGGCGGGGTTTAAGCGCCAATATTTTTCTACCAGAATCGTTTCTAACGAGATTTGAAAAAAAAAGATTAGAAACAACGAATAAAGAAATATATATATATATACAAATTTTGGCAATCGAGAAAAATTCATTCGTCGAAATTTTTCGCGGATATGCTGATGATTCGTCGACCCTTGAATTTCCCGGGAAGTAAATCGCGCAGTACGCAGGCTGTTATTGCGCCACTTTAAAATTGTTCGAACAAAGAAAAAAAAAAGCAAAAAAAGAATCCCTGGGATGTGAAAAAGCTCGCTATTCACCGCTCGAGTTATTAAACCAATAAATCACTCTAGAATTCTACGTAGAAATCCTTGCGATCACTGCGCAATCGTAACGTCGTTACATCTGTCGTCAAATAACGAATCTAATTACGAACAATTTTCACTTTTTAAGATTCATTTTTTTTTTTTTTTCTTTTTTTTTGTTCTTCTGTTTTTATTTTTTCAGTTCAAAAATCGTACAAAGTATCGAATCACTTAGCTGTTTTCGTTTCGTATTAGCCTTATAGGTACTCGAAGAGAAGAAGGAAGAAAAAAAAGACAAGAAAAGAAACGGGGATGATAGGTCGGATTAAAGGGTTAAGACAATAGAACAAAGGGTAGCTACTCAAGCGCGGAGTTGGGCAGAAGCTTTTTCGAGTCTCTCCATCACCGTCAGTTAGAGATTCGTTTTCTTTGTCTTTTTTTTTTAACGTTTTTTACTTTTTTTTTTTTTTGTTTTTTTTTTGTACTTTTATTTCCCTCTTTCTCTCTATTTCTCGGTTTCCTACCGGCGCAGATGACTTATGTTAGTGGATAGGTATACCTAGAGCTGCGGTGGATAGAAGAAGAAGAAAGCTCGATGCTCAGACTAGCTCAGAGCTTGAATTCTGGTTTAGTAGACCGCGACCGGTAAAAGCGTCATACGTGCAACGAATTTCTAGTACTAGTCCATTCCCTCACGATGTTTTCGATTAAACCGAGCGGATAAGGTGGGTGGTAGTATTGTAGAACTACCGAACCCTAGAATCGAGGAGATTTTGGTCGGGGAAATGATTTGGGGGACTCGGTTTAAGTTCCGAACGGTTAAAATTCCGAATTTGCGAATATCACCGACTCACAGTTTTTGGAAAGAGTATTTTCTGAGTCTGGACTTTCGGAGATTTAATTTCATGAATTTCAACGTTGCTCAAAATTCGGAATCGGCTTATGACAGAATTTGGAATTTTTACGATTCGGAGATTCAAACCGGACCCGTGGATCTAACCAGCGCGTGTCCAGCCAGATACAAAAAAATATTAAACCACGGTACCATCACCCCGAAAATCCCATTCGGTATTCTTCTCTCGTCCCGAAATTCCTGAGCCAACGAAAGAAATTCGAGGATTTAATAAGTTGTGTTCCTCTGAGTGTTGCACTCAGTGGGATTAACAGTGGAAAAAAAATAAGGTGCTGGGTAATATAAAAAGCTAAGAATTTTAAGGACTTACTTCTCTAAGATTACGTAGGTGAAAACCCCGCAAATGGTTGTCAGCGAAGTGGTCCTTTCAATCTTTTTTTAAATCAAGAATACCGCGTCTTTCATTTTCATTTCTTCGTGTCTTCATGGCTTGCTTGTTCAATCAACGAAATCCTTCGTCAAATATTTCATCCAAATTTAAGGATTCGATATTATCCAAGAAATTTTTTATCACCGAAATTCAAAAGGTTTGACGAATCATTTCTCGTGGGATCTGTTCGAGGCTTCGACGATATTATAAACGTGAACAAGAAACACAACAATTTCTATCAGGTCTCGATTTAATCCACGTTCCAGGGAAGTCACTTTCCTTTCAATTTTCATATCCGAAGAAAAATCGTCGCCCGATATAATCCGGGTTTGTCTCACCAGGCGCAAAGCTTTTACGAAGTACTGTTCCACAGGGACTTACTCACTTTTCTAGGGTCTCTTCTCGCACGGATTACACTCGATACTCAATATTTCAGAAGCTCGGGGTCTCGGCCATTCCACGCTATCCACAAATCGCTGACTTTTTACAAACCCGGACAACAGCCGTGGCTGAACTTCGCAATAAACTTATTAGGTAAATCGAGCAAGAAGAAACAAAACCCCGAATCTCTTCACCCATCTTCCATGCACCTATATACGATAACTCAACAGGGATTCTGTCATGTCTCTGACTCTCTTATCCTCCGCTAATAGAAATTTACCTCCGATCGGAACCCTTGTCGTCACGATTAGTTCTCGAAAATCGGTTTTCGAACTAAATATAGGTCATTCCTCGGTGACTAGAGATTTCCGATAATAATTGGACCCCTGTTCGTTATCGACGTCGAGCTAATTACGAGCAATACTACTTGTCCTGAGGGTTTGGAGCTATTCGAAATCTGCTTCCTCGCTCCTTACGCATGGATGATGGCGAATTTCTTGCACAAAGATCATGCCCTATGGCTCGAGCACGTACAACATCGAGCTTTATAATAGTCGGTTTAACTCCCCTAGTTGAGATCACTGATTTACAAATTTCTTCGATAATTCAAGAAGCTATAAAAATCAATGAATTCCAGGTGAAAAATTCGTCGAAGAGATTCAACCCGGTCGGTAACTTATCGGTATTAAAAGTTCTATTTAAGTTACCATTTTACTACCTCGTTATAGATTAACCAACGTAACGTAATATAAGAAGTCTGAAACATTTAACGACGCTCCTTTGCCAGAAGAATATAAACTTTTCTTGAGCAAATTCCGTAACCAGTTATCTGTGCATCAATCTAATCCCGAAAATTGTTTTTCACCAGCGATTTAATAAATATTGAAAAATTCGTTGCGTTATCGCGTTATTTTTATTCTCCCAGATTTTAAACCACCGGGGAATCGTACGGAGATTAAAATCCATTAGATTAATTATCGCAGAATATGAAGCAGTCGTCTCAATGGTTCGCCTCCCTGATTGACACCCTGACGTGAATTAATTAATGTACCTTTCGTAATATTGAATTAAAATAATCTCCGAAATAACGTCAAGCAGTGCCTCATTTTTGTTTAACATTTGGCTGAATTAAGCCTATCAGAATTCTCCGTATATTTCCAGTATATAAAACTGATCAACCGGAAGTTTCAGGCTCGTGAAATTGACAGCAAACATCAATCAGCGAACTCAATCAGTCTGTTTGGCTTACTTGATGCTACCAAATATGCTGAATTGATATCGAGGGACATAAAGCTCTTTGCCCTCGCCGCTAATGCTCGTTTATTTTTGAACCACGTGTGTAGATATGATCAGGGTATAATATTTTTTTTTTTTTGCTTATGTAAGAAAAGGGCTGTTTCAATTATTCATAACCGTGTGTATATACCATACCGTAATATATCCGACGTTAATTATTGTTGGAGAATAGTTGGCGCTTCGCAGGTGTTGTACTTTAGCTTCTGTACGTAACGCAACTCGTGAAAGAACGTCGACGCGAAATAACTCTAGGGGTTGTTGTTAAATTATGAAAGTTGGGAAACTGACCGAAGAACTCTGCCTGCCCGCGTATATCTTTGACTTGTTACGGAAGCTGCGACGATTTCCTATGAATAAAAAAAGGACGTCGAGAATTAGAGCTTTTTCCCTTTTTTTGCCCATAGGCAAACGACGCGACGGTTTTATTCAACCGTAATTTATGTTATACTTTGAAAATATTGTTAACGACGACACGGTCCGTGTGAATGCAAATCGGTGGCAAGGGGTAGGTGCTTCCTTTTATCTTCACCCAAAGAAGTGAAAAATTTTAGAAGAGGAATAAAAAAATTCAAAAGAACTTTATCGAGGACGGGAATAAAAAAGAAACTAAAAGACAGTTTTGTGCAGGAGTCGCGATCGTTAAGAAAATATATTCCATATTTTCATATCAATTTATATCAGACAGTGTATAAGCGATATGTAAAAGCTCTGAATATATTTTTCTGTTTTTTTTTTTTTTATTGTTCTTTATTTTCGTTCCGACCAAACGAAAGCCGCAGGTATTTAGGAAATTACAAGAATCGTACAATCGTAGAAGAACCGTATACTACCCCCAGGGCAGTTCGTTTCTCAAGACAAAAGGCCGGCACTGACAAAGGGGGTGAAAGACAACGGGTCAGACACAAAAGATGCCAGTCGTAGGATGAAGCGAGTACTAAAATTCCACGGTGGTAAAAGTATGTTTTTATTATTATTTTTTTCGTTTCTTCGTTTTTTTTTTTTTGGTCAGGGGTAGGTTATACCTACCCTTGCAGACCAAAAATCGGTCGAGTTGCGCTGTGGCTATTGTATCCGCGGTTCGGTTCCGTCCACTTCCCTTTTTTCCCTCTCTTCTCTCGGTCGGTTCCACCTCTTCGCCCTCTCTTCGTCGTTCCTCATTCCAATCCCCGTTCCCATCCTCATCCCCATTCCCCGTTCCCTTTCCACCCTTTTCCACCCTCTGGAGGCAGAGGCAGTGTTATGCTGTCGGCGCTGCCTCAGTGGCTGCTCTGGCACTGAGCCGCGCGGTACCAAACCTTAAGGCCCGTACATAATGCCGACTTCGCATATACCTACCGCGAGATAGAGATCTAGAAATCGCGAGGACCGCCAGTTTAAATGGTAATTTTAAACGAGCGATTAAACGCCTCGGCTCGACACAACCCGACACGAAATTAGTTGATTTTTGTTTTTTTTTCTGTTTTTTTTTTTCCCCCGAAACTTTTTTTCTTAATCCAGCGAGAAGATCACATCGTTTTTTTTTTTTTTTTTTCTTTTGTCTTTTTTATTTTTTGGTTTTAAATAAACCAAAATGCATGAATCGATTTTCTTTCGAATTTTCAAAAAAAATTCTATGCTTCACTTACACACGAAAATAATCAACTTTTCTTTCCGTTCAATTATAGACTATAGTTGAACACAAGGAAATAGACAGGTGTCTATTGATTTTTTGAAAATTTGTTATCGTTTTTTGTTTTTTTTTTTCTTTTCCACAAAATCGAATACTCGAAATGAAAATTTCTCCCATCGTCGGAACGAAGGAAGCCTTTCGAACCATTCACTTCTATCGATTTGTCATTCTTTGAGAAAAAAAAAAAAGAAGAAGAAAAAAAAAAAAAAACTGCTTTACGCTAAACATTTTTTAACTAAAATTCTAAACCATATCATTAACAATAACGAGAAGAACTGTGGCGGTAATCGGAACTGCGATAAATCGACATATCCTAAAGGCATATCAAAAATCCACTATTATACCATATCGCAACGATTTTGGAAAAGAGTTTTACCGTAAGTAGCAAAAGAGGAGATAATGAACCGCAGGTCTCAGGCTATCAGTAACGAATCGAATTCTGCCGAAAGTTTCCGCAAAATTTTTTTCAACCCTCCGTTCGAATGTGTCGAAAAAAAATTTGTCCCAGACGATAGAATATCTATTCGGGTATAATTTGAAATCGTATTATTCGCGGGCGAGAGGTATTCCCGTACAGATTCGAATAAATTTGGTTATATTTGGCACTGGGGTAGCTCAGGGAGAATTTAATAACCCATGACAAAGACGAAAAGATCCCAAGACTTAGGAGTCTAGCCGTCGCCATGTCAGGGCTTGCGAATGTGCAGAATTTCACTTCTGTTTAAAATTGCCAGATTTACATGCGTATCCGTCCCTCATGTTCTGGGCCAGATTACTCATTGTCAGTCTAATGCCATTATTCCAACTTTGTATATCGCGAGTTTCTATTTAGGTATAAGTAACGGACTCCTCAGGATTGATTGCTGATTAAATTCACAGACTTGACCTTACCCCTTGTTCCCTTGCACGGTATAGATATCTCCTTTCGTCGCGTGTCGTACCGCACTATTTCCACAAAACGGTAATCCATAATAATAACATCGAATTATTCCATCAGATGAAAAGATTTCTAAAATGATTCCAGCTCGGCCTTCATGGGTATTATTTTACTCGGGAACACTGGGTAAAGGTGCCTCGTATATTTCAAGGGTATATCGTTTCCGATTCAATTATTATTCACCTCGTAGATTGAAATTCACTTTTTCGATAAATACCTTCTAAATATATAAATAAATTTATATAGGTACATTTATATTAGGGCGGTCCTTAATTCGTTCATATTCGGATTTCGATGCTCTCATGGAACAGAACGTCTCTAAATATATTCAAAAAAATGTAGTCAAAACCCCAGGTTCCTATCTCAATTCTAAGTACTGCCCCAAAGCCTTCGAATTTTCCCATTTGAATAACACACGATTTTCAGTACTTCGGGGTTACTTTTTACTCCCTATCGCATTGTCGCTTCGAATGATCTGAAACTCCGCACACTTCTTACCTACAGCAGTAGGTATCCGTGAAAAATTCACAGATTTTTAACGACAAAATTTTATTTATCACAATTTCGAGATGAGAAATTTTTTTTTTTTTTGGTGCGCTGTAGCTTCGAAAATTATATCGTTGAAAGTCTGTCGAATTTTCACGAGGTACCTACTACTACGGGTAAGGAGTGTACCGAGTTTGAAATTTTTCTGAGCTATGCTGCAAAAGGGAGAAAAAAAATTAACCGCGAAATATCACAAATCGTGTTTCATTCGAATAGGAAAATTCGAAGGCTTTGAGGCGGTACTTAAAATCCAGATACGAATCTAGGGTCTTGGCTACATTCGTTTTTACAAATTTAGAGACGACCTGGTCCATGGGAGCATCGAAATTTGTAAATGATCAAATTAAGGACTACCCCAAAATACATACGTGTGGTATAAATCTGAAATCTCATACGTCGACTCGTTCGTTCCGTTCACGCAATCTATACAGGGTAAACCCCTTGCTCGTGTATAAAAATGAAGTAATTTACCTCGGTCTATTAAACCTTAAGCCATATTTTTTGCAATCTAGACTCGATTTAAATTGAGATTAAAAAGCGGTGGGTCGTTGCGAGTTAGCGGAGGTGGAAAAGAAAAAAAAAAGAAAAAGAAAAAAAAATGGAATAAGAAAAAAAAACAAAAACTTCTCCCTGTTAGGAGCGTTAAGTAGTTAATCAATTTTCTTTAACGACCGAAGAAATACGGCGCCCGGATTATGGGGCAGTGCTGCGAATTTTCGCAAGCTTTTAAAACGGTTGAATTCGCTTGTACAAATGTTTGTACAAATTATATACGTACAACGGGAGGCGTTTTATTCTCTGTATATTCACAATATGAAAGTAAGGTTGCGACTTCTAGCGATAAAGAAAGGGTCGTTAGCTCGGGTAAAATTTCGTTTTGATGAAACGTATGAAAATTAGAGAAAAAAAAAAAAAACAAACCCCAGTGGGCATATTAAAAGGCAGATGAACGTCGAGCTGCTCTGCTGACCTCTGTATTTCCATTCTCATTACCCCAGCTTCCCACTGTCCTGTTTTTCACCGTACGAATCACCATTGTTCCTCGGATAACTCGAATCTCTTGTTATTCGCACCTGAGCCAACGCACGACGACTGCATAACAGCAATTATATCCAGTCCGCGGAAACTTGATGAAGCTTTTCTCTGCTTTTCATTTTTTATTCTATTTTTGTCAATTTTTTTTTTTTTATTTTTTTTTTTTTTTTAACAATTCGGAAAGATCGGAGTGCGATCTAATTACCGCGTTGTTACCTTCGCTATCGGATTATAGTTCGCGTTACACGACAGCGAGGTCCGAGAAAGGTTTCGTTTCCTGATCAGATAACGAAAAGTTTTTTTTTTAAATACGTGTAATATCAACATATGTACGAATAATTTTCGTGCCACGTTTTAGCTCGAATATTTTATTATTCCATTATTTAGAATCTGAACGGATAAATGGAGGGAAAAAATGAACGGAATATAGACCAGATAATAATTTAACAATCATAAAGTTGTTGAAACCAAACGATGACCGCATACTTATAAATGAGATACCTGTTGATTCTCAGCACAAGAGGGAAAATAGGTAGCGACAACGACTCGCCAATATTTTACCTCCTGTAATACCTGATATAACTTCTCTCAGGAATTATGAACAGATTTTTTCAAAACCCCGAAAAAATAAACCCCGAAAAAAAGAAATAGAAAGATGTTAATTAACGAGAAGAAATGATCGTAAACTTAATTTTTTCGAGGGTGTAAACTCTTCGTTCGTATACACGCGTGGACTAGGTACTGAAACATACAATTTCATTTACCGCGTGATTTCCCTAAATTATTTTTACGCGGTGGTACGTCAAATGGCGAATCGCGAATGGCTTAGGGGTTGTTTCCGGGTCCTTGTTTCGCAAGCTCTGATTCATTTCTCTTGTTATTTAGCATATTATATTTCCTGGTCATTTTTCAGAACAATTCAGACCATCGGGGGGTAGGTACTTGTTTTCCTCATTTCTCATCTCTGATCTCTGATCTCCTCGATAACGTTGAAATAATAATAGTCGTAAAGTAAAGCGAGGCGTAAAGCTTTTTCGGTATAAATTTTGGCTTCAATCAAGATGGAAATAGCCGCGTATATATATATCTAACGCTGTTGTATACACTCGAGAAGAAGTTAATCTGTAAAAGATGAGTCAATAGAGATAAAAAGACTCGGAAAATTGAGGACCGACGTTCCCGTAGGCGGTGAATTTTAATCAAAATACTACCACAACCAAATCTCAAAAGCTTCATCTTCGCTACCGGAAAAAAAAATATAAAAAAAAATCAGGGTTGTTTCCGCTTACTACAACACGTACCCATCTATAAACGTTAAGCAATCAACCGCTCTCTGTATTTACTCGTTAATTGCACGCAATGGTATCGATCCGTTAAACAAATACATTTTCATTTGTGAAATAATTTTTTCCGTTTTCATTTCCTGTCCAGAAAAAAATGAAACAAAATTGAAAAAAAAATAACAAACAAACAGATGTCGAGCTCGTTTTCAGATAAATCAAAAATTCCACCTGTTCAAAGCTGGTCAGAATAATTTCAGCACATTTTCCGCGTATTTTGAACCCTGTTCCTTATTTCGGGGAATAGTTCTATAGAAATTTGTGCATCGGGGATGGGATTATCCCTCTTACTCTCCGAGCGAAATTGGCAGAGAACGTAGTACGTAGGTACCCCATGCGCGTCCGGATACGTGTAACGAGGAGGAACTGGGGTACCGCTGCGGGATCGCAGGCAAACTGAACGGGAGTTACAAGAGAGTCCTCGTCGCGCTTTACCACGGTCAAATTTTAAATCGGAAATAAATCCAGTTTATTATATCGATTCCACATTTTCCTTACCGAACTCAACCTCGAGCAGGGAGAACTTAACGACGAGCACGTGTGATCTAGGACCACGATACCCCAGTTTTGCGACTATATACGAGGCGACTTATCGATGTGCGATTTTACACCAGGTACCTCAGATTTATTTGGCGAGGCTGTGCCTCCGGAGATTCAGACCAAGTTTGGAAGAAAACACAAGGATTTGGCATACAATTAAAAGCACCGTTCTCCGAGCTTTTTTAATCGCAAAATTCATCCCCGGAGAGTCGTGACCTCGACTAGAATCGCTAGGGTCCGATTCGGACGATTCTTCAATTTTTTTCGCCCCTTTTTTAGGTGATTTTAGGATTTTTTTCCAGATTTATAACTCGATAGTGACATTCAGTCGGACAGCAACTTAAGGGAAGAAACATTCGATGAAGGTTGAAACGAATTAGTTGATTACCATCGCCGGGGTTCAATCCATTAACGTAATACCAGAATACCTACTTCTTCAGAGTTTTTTTTTCCTGTGCCGAGGAACAGGCTAAGAAATTGGGTGAAATTAATGGATGGAAAAAGCGTTCCGAGCTGCTTATTGTCACGAATCTAAACCCCCGATCTGATTTCTCAATTCGACTTTTGAAAAATTGAAAACCTTCGGATATCAGGAATTTTTCAAACCCACCCGGGACAGGGTCTCTCCTATAACGACGAACACACGGCAGATATATGCTTCCCCTTTTAGTTTGTCAGTACGTTTTACGAGGAGACGAAACGAGCTAGTCGAAACCGATTGCTCGAGATATTTCTACCGGCTTGAATCACTCTGAGATTCTGTCACAGACAGGGGAAATAATTCATCGAGTTTCTGGTAAAAGCATCGCAACGATACTGCGGGGTTTGAAATACCCGTCTGTACATATACCTAAATTTCAATGTATAGGGGAAAATCAATTTCTTGTCAATTATTAAGTACCCGAGAAATATCTCGAGGTTATTCGAGTGCCAGGAATCGTCGGAATCATTCGACTCCCAGGCTCGTTAAAATATTTCCAATTTTATCCGGACAGATTTTCCGCGAATAAACCTTCTCCTCTCGGAGGGCCAATCAAAGTACACAATATTACGCTTTTCATTTTTCGTCAAAAAATAAGGAAAGTTATACAAGTCCGAAATTACTTGTCACATATTTTCATTTGAAACGAGGAAAAGGAATTTACCGTAGAAGTGAAAAAAGCTAAAACTTCAAGTTCAACTTCCAAATGACACGTGCTATGCATCCAACATATTAACACAGAGCAAAATTCCGAAGGGGAGAGAAAACCGGGCAAACTATTTAGCGGATCGCTAAACTTCCCCTAATATTCTAAATTAAACGACGCGTTTCTCACGTAGCTAGTCCGACGAACTATCCTAACGCCTAACGCACTTACGGAGATGACTCGGCTCCGAAGAGTAAAGATTGGGCGAGTTCCTTAGCGCGAAATACCTACTGGAAAGCAAACTCACCCCTCGACCCTGGGAAACGTAACGTGGCGCAATTCCACGAGCTGTAATTCGGTCCGACTGCTTTTCCATATCCCCGGCATCCATCCGAGCATTCGTATAAATTAAACCAAAGCTTACCGCACGAGAGATTTCGAGATTCCTTGACGACCATTTCCGCTCTCCAAAGCCGAAAATTTCTGCCAAAACCACCGGTTGAGATCATTGGCCGATAAGGGAAACTTGAAAGCGAATATTTCGTGTAATTAGCTACTAGCTCACAGCCTTTGTTCGTTACCGGCTTAATTAGGTAAGAAGGGAGGGCAATTAATGCCAATCATTGTAACGTATCTTCCCGGGCTCGTACGTGCGCGTAGAATACGAGTGGATGAAATATACATCGGCCAATAAACCCGGGGAACTTCAAAGCAAGACTGACTCTAAAATATACGTATAGAGGTATGAACCAAGCGTTTCTATGTACATACGTATGTACTACATACATACATACATAGCTGTATGTAGATCCCTGAGAAGCCCGAGCGCAATTGTTAGGATTTATGCAGATTAGTGGTCCGGAATACAAGCCCGGAATATAACAGCCTTCTATTGTCTTACGGGGAGGTTTTACCCTTGAAAAGAATTGCAGATTCGCGATAATCGCGAGGGAGATAAAATTCGACCGATAATTAGCGGGGTTTCTGTATCTAGACTAGACGTGGATGAAAATCTTGGCGATTTAACTTCCGTGATGACTGGGCAAGGGGGTAGAGTCCAGAGCGGAGAAAAGGGGGAGAAGAAAGTTAGGGAAAATCGTAAGGGCCGAAAAGCTGAGGGGTTATTTAGAGAGAGGGTGGAAATTTCTCATGATCGTGACTGTGAGACGTTAGTCAGTAAGTTAGTCTTGGGAATCGTTAACGGAAGCACAGCAGCTGAGGATAAATCGAAATTTCTTGAAATTGTGTTCGTCGAAGTACCTTATACCTATACTAGCCTCAGACCGACTCGTCGTCAGTCGTGGAATCGGTGTATAAAGTCTGATTGAGGAAAAGGAGAAGGAGAAGGATGAAGCGCGAGATGTAGAACGGGAAACGGCAATCAAACTAATGGCTACATTATGCAGGATAGCTGAGATATAAGAACTCTATTCCTTCCTTTGTCAAATAACGAGAAATACGTATACCTTATACCTACTGCAGCCGTTGGTACCTACGTCCTGGGCGAACTGAGATAAGAACACCATTACGGAATCTCTGCACCTTAGGAACGTCTGCTTCCGAGATAAACCCCCTCGCCGAATTTAGCACTGGCCCAGACTCGGTAACTTAAACTTTTTTATCGCTACTTCATTCGGGAGATTAACCGCCGTTGTGTACTTCGTTTTTACGCAATTATCACTTGATTAGGGCTGATCCGTTCCCTTCGGGTTTTTTTTTTTTTTTTTTATTCCGAATGAACCGCGAGCTTTTTTATTTTTCTTCTTTTTTTTTTTTTTTTTTTTGTACGACAATTAGTCAGCCCGGACGGCTCCTCGTTACACCTAATCATCCAACGAGCGGGACGAAATGCTGAGCATTTTTATTCCACCCTTGAAATATCGCGGATTCGTGACTCGAACCAGACTTTAACAGACGCGGAGGGAGAGACGGAGCGAAGTAGCTTCTTACTCGGAAACCGGTGACAGATGAAACGATAAAATCCCGAAGCGAAGACTCCGAATCTCCGAAAGCACATATTTATCTGTATATTTATTACACTGATAGCCTCAGACCTGCGCAGCTTATCTCGCGAGATAAATTACGGATATCACGGATTACTCTCAGCTCGCAGATCGGCATTCGATAAACGAAACGTCGAAACGTATATGAGGAAAATATTTTTCAACTCAACGACGTCGTTTCATCCTCGCGAGATACGATGACCTCGGTATTACGGATTATATGAAAAACCGAGTCCACGTGGTGATTATGACGAAATGAAGTCGCTCCTTCTATTGCTCGGCTGTATCTGCATCGCGGGTGGACGTCGTTTGAAATTTTCGTACAACTGGGACACGAACTACGATACCGAACTCGATTCTGGAGCCACCGATCATACGGTCGTCGAGACAAACGACCCGGAAATCACACCGAGCAGAAGGATCCACCTGCCAGAATCTCACCTCGGTAAAAGACACCGTGACATTTCTATCCACGAGATGAGAGACGTGGGTAGAAACGATAGGGAGGGACACGGGCACCGGCATATAGAAAATCCGGAAACTCATCATCTGATCAGACACGGTGATCGGCAGTTTAGATCAATGGAAATACCACAAATTCCTGTTACTATAAACTGGCCTGTCAAAAAAGAGGCCGTTGTCGAAGGAGATCTGGTCCTCGGAGGGTTGATGATGGTTCATGAAAGGGAGGACTCCGTTACTTGTGGACCCGTGATGCCTCAGGGCGGAGTTCAGGCACTCGAAGCCATGCTTTACACTTTGGACAGACTGAATTCACAGGATATCGTACCCGGGGTTAAAATCGGAGCTCATATCCTCGACGATTGCGACAAGGACACTTACGGGCTTGAGATGGCCGTCGATTTCATCAAGGGTAAGTTATCAGAGAATTGAAATACGGACGACCCCTTACCTCTTCGGGGTATTAAATTTACGGACTCTAAACGATCGGCCCTTAAATTCTCCTCGAGTATATTTTTCGTCTCATTTTCCTTTTACTTTTTTCCTTCTTTCCATTTTTATTTTTTTTTTTTTACGTTTTATTTTTTTGCGGGATTTATAATCGCGGTTTTGGGATTAAAACTAAAAAGTAACGAGTCTGCGGCGGGGCCGATTAAATCTGTAGTGAGAAGGGAAAGTTAGATTACGAGTGCGATAAAGAAACAGGAGGGAAGTAAGTGGGTAGGGTGTACGGGGCGCAGGGTAAGGGTAAGGGTGCCTGAGCAACAACCTCGGCATAAGATTAAGCTAATTAATTCTTACCAAGGGTTTTATACCCTAGGAACAAAATTTTTATTACCTCGTCAGTGAACGACGTGTATACATGCTACACGCCTCGGAAAACGGGAAAGTAAAACAAGTTTATCAGCGAGGAGAAATATTGCTTATAAAATAGTCAGGCAATGGGAGTGAAAGAGTGTGTTTACGTAATTCCAGGGTGATACGTTTCCCCCTTTTCAATTTTTTTTTTTTTCTCTTTATTTTTCTGTAAAATTGTTTCTGAATAATTCTGTAAATAGTTAGACCGAAAACGGCGTAGCGATTCTTGGGGGTGATGTGAGAGAAGAGAAGAACAATCGGAGGGTAAGAAAAATTTAAGGAAACGTGAGAAATTCGGGGAGAACTGTTTCGAGTGACGGAAAATAACTTTGGGTAAAGTTATCTCATATTTCATTCGAGGGATGAAAATAGAGCGCGTACTATACACGTATACATAGTATATGTTATTAGGCATATTTCCTCCGGTTGACAGGTTACTTATTTTTCTGAAGGAATACGTGGCGAATATTTGATATGATACTCGGATTCAACATCTGGCAACAGATTTTCGCCATTTAAATTCGCGTGTATCGGGGATTGCGAGTACTTTCACACCGCACGTTTAAATACGACGATAAAATACCTGACACGTGTCTAACGCACTTTTATATGTACTACGTACGCGTACGTGGATATTTACCCCAGGGGACGATGTGCACACCGGTGTAAATCTCTCGGGTGAATAATCGACGCTGTTTCTCTTTTTTCTTTTTTTATACGAAAATGAAATTCCGAAAAATTCGAAAATATTTCAATCGACTAACTACCGTATACGTAAGACATTTCCTCTTTGAACAAAGTCCTCGGATTTCTTGAATTGAAATTAATACACACACTCTTCTCGTTATAATTTCCCGCAAAGTAGTACCCGAGAATAATCCTCGTCTCGGTACTGAAATCTGGTATATATAGACATACGCGTTACTATACCCGTTCGTGAGGTATATACTTCAAAGCTTCGTACTACGCTCTTAATAATCTCATGATTATTAATACCAGCAACTAATATTCGCTGAGACTAAATCTCGACGATATAAACGGGGTGAAATATGAAATCTAACATTCGGGTGAAATGGATTCAATTTTTTTTTTTTTTTATAGAATAAAAAATAAAGCGGAAAAAACGAACGTAAGTAAAATACATGATGAAATCCCTACCCCGAAAATTGTTAGAAAATTAATTTCCCATCGTTGGTTATATATCCTCGAGTCGATTCAGAACGAAACCCCGAGCTTTGGCTTTATGCTATATACCTAGCCAGAGATCTCTGGTAGGCAACGGATGCTGTTGACGCCCGGAGCTATACCTAGATCCAAAGTTCTCGTTTTGAAGGGGGTTTTCTTCGTGTAACGGGGTGAGTAGTAGACACAATAACCGTAACCGATATTACAGGAGATTCGGAAGCAGCTGAGGGCTGCTGGTATTATCGAATTATTCTTTCTACTTTTTCCTTTTTGTTTTTTTTTTTTCTTTTCGCCCTAAGTTTTAAACGAAGTGAGATTTTTCAGTTCCGTTGATAAATTATAGCCGCTATAATTAAATATAATTTTTAACAATAATTAGTTATTCCCGGGTCTACTGCAGACTCCGCGAGGATAACCCATCACCCTCGTTATTACAGCGGGGGAATTTGATTAACAATTAACCACCGGTCACGTAGTTGAAACATAAATTTGACGGTTTGTTTCAATTAGTATCTTGGCACTGGTGCCAAATGATTCTACCGCAGATATTGAATTCGCAACGCGTTGCTTAATATTCTACACGCCTAGCGCTTCCATCGAGAGAACCCCCCGTGCCACATATATATATATATATATATATATATATATTTATATATCCACACCCAGTTTCTATCGCGAATAATTTCTATATTTCAAAGATTTTCGTTACTTAGAATTTTTTTTCTTTTTTTTTTTTTCATTTCAACGCGGAGGGGCAAAATTATCTACGAGAAAGAATTTATAGACATGGAATTCACGTAGTGAAATCTATCACGCGATATCGCGCTAAGAACACGTGCAAATATTACACGGGATAGTTCAATAAACTTCTGATACCCCGGGAACGAGATGTTAGACTTCCAGGTACGCGAGTACTAGCAGTATAGGTAGACGATCAACTTCAACGCGTCAAAGTCACGAGACAGTTTAGTTTGAGTACGGTTAGAGCTAGGATATTACGATACGTCGAGGTCTCGGATCCCGGCTTCGTTTTACTTCCGATAAAACGGCAAAGGGAATAAGGAAAAAAATGAAATAAAATTTACAGTGCTCTTAGACATCGATATGAGCAGCGTACGTTTCAAAGCTCGGTACTTTTTCCGGGTTAGAGAGTGAAAATCGAAGATCAATATTCGCGAAGACGACTTTTTTTTCGTTTTTATTACAACAGCCGTTTATGTGCGTAAAGAATCGTCGAAATGAAATCCGTAATCAGGCACGCTCTCCGTTGTAACATGGAAATGAAAAATTTTCATATAAATGGAACGGATTTTTGATAAAGGACCTCTACACTCGTTTCAGACTTTTTATATTATCACGTTTTCACAAACGTGACCTAAAACCCTTGACGAACAATTTTTTCCCCATAATAAAAGGCCGTTGCTTTTTAATTATTACAAGCTTTTTACAAACCCGTACTAATGTTCGGGAAAATTTTATTTTCAAAGGAGAACCCCCCCCCCCCCTCACCCCCGTTCAAAGACCAAAACGCGTTTAGTTACGTGATCATTCCGACAGATTTAGCTTCCGTCTATATCTGCGGTCACATTTTTCAAAGAGAAGAACAACGCGCCGACTTCACCTCTGGAAAAGCTCTTTCTGTCTGGTATAGTACGGCACGGTATGGTCTGGCCTAACACGAGCTCTCACTACTTGACTCCGCGCTGGACCCAAAGCTCGTAAAGATAACGACCGGGCGAACGACGTCTGTAGGGACTAGAGTGGACGAGAAAAAACGGGTCCGAATTTTTCTGCCATGCGGTGAGCGACTGATTCAGAGGGAAATCGCGGATCCAAAATTCAGACCTGAGTTCTACTATCCAATAAAAAAAAAAAAATGGTCTTACTTTTTGATAAAAATGAAGAAAAAAAAAAAAAAACGAAATCAGGATTAAACTTTGGCTGAAAATCTGTCAAAAAAAGACAGCTTGACATCGAGGGCAAATTGCTGTACGCGTAGAGGTACTCCGGATCGAACAACGGGGCTTAAAAAAAAGGGTGGGGAAAAAGGTAAAAGATTGATGGCTGGGTACCGGTATCGAACATACATGTACAAAGCTGAGGGAAAACATCCCCCGGACGAAGATGCTCGGCGTTCATCTTTCCCCAGCGGTTATCGATTCGTTTATTTTTCGGTCAGAGTCAACCCCTCACTAACACCTCGACTAGTTCTCTCCGGACTTTCACCCTCGTAGATAATACAGGATAGAAAGGAGCCGGTTTTTCTCTAGTACAGGAAAATACTTCGATAATAATTTTCCAGTCTAAGATGCGAGAATTTTCGTGCTATTTCTCTTTCGAATAATGTGCAATAAAATTGGCGGAATTATTCATGCTGATATTTCGAGTGGGTACAGATCTGGATTTGACCGAAAAAACCTAACGATGACCGAGTAAAATCGTTGTACGAGATCATCGCTCATCGATTTGAAAATATTTTCGGTCTTTTGACAGCGGGGTTTCCGATTATTGGAAAAACAGTGGTACGAGAGCGTGTAATCTCGTCGGAACCAAAGCCATCGTCCATGGAAATTTGCCAAGTTTTGGGTGAGTGACCGGAATGCTTCGACGGTAATACGGATGATCTATGTCCGTTGAATAATCGGCAAGACTATTTCCCGAGTCGCTCCATGGACCGAGAACATAAACTACAATTTTGAATACTTTTGCAAAGAAATATATAGAAACGTTCAGTTTCTGGGTTCGTATAGGTCCAAGGTGGAAAATATCGTCGGGGAATAACTCGTCGTTCGGTATATATCCGTCTGGATGGTCTCTACCTGAATTTTAACGTTAAAATCGATGCGTTTTACGGCACAGAACAGAACTCTAAAATTTTCTAAGAATAAGTTTTTAGAACTGTCATTTGAAAAACACTTGTCAAACGTATACCTGTGGGTATAAGTAAACGGGAAAAAATTCTTTATTCATCGAAAGAGCGGTATAAATATTCAACAACTATAACAGTAAAACAGCGAAGGAGCTTTTCATTGCTTGGCATAACTACCAGCGGTGGACTGGTATACCTTGTTGGGAATCGTAAAATTAGAGGCAATGAATAAGACGGAAATTTTGCACATCGAATAACCGATGATTCTTAGCCGATGAGTAAAACCCCGCGGCGTTTAACCCTGTACAGATTTTTCCAAATTTTTCCCTGATATAAGTACGCCGTGCTTTTAGCGAAACGAGAATTTGGAATCTGGATGGATAAAAGAAGAGAAAAATAAGATTTCTTTACGTTACGTATAATCAAAGGTTTTTAGTCAGACAAGCTGCGAGTTTTTGTGTCACGCTTTAAGCACCTCTCATTGTCTGGGGAAAAAAATAGAAACGAAAGAAGCCAGTTGGATATTGCGGGCTGCGTTGGTTCTTTGGTTTGTCTCTCGCCACGCGATTTTTGTTTGTCCTTTCGACGTTAAACTTCGAGCCTTTGAACCCTGGGCGAAGTAATCTCGATCCAAAGGGTTCGTTCTCTATAAAAATACGTGGGACAAGCTTTGCTGTTCATTTTCTTCGGAAAACATCACACATCGGGCCACGGACGAACTTGCGGAAAGCTCAACGCGCTTTGAAACTCGCGGACTTTATTTATTTCCTCTCTTTCCATTCTTCAACTGGATTCTTCTTTCTCCGGTGATGAATAACGACATAAATGAAAAAAGGAGACCAAGAATAAGAAGAAGAAGAAGAAAAAAAAAAAAAAAAAACGCTTCTAGTAGCGCGATAAAAGTCCCACTCCGTAAAATTGTCCCGGTTAAAAACCTCGTCCTTATTTTGCAGCTCGAACGTAGATATTGTTCAACTAGCTTAATAGATGCGTACTAATCATAGACAGTGAAGGAACTACGGTAGCTGCACCAGCTTCTGCTTCACTCCTTCATTCGTACGTCGGAAAATTGTCCCCTAATTTTCGAAACACGTATACCCTATATATATATATATATATATATATGTACGTAGGCGTGTATGTTACTCCGGTAAGTATAAGCGGATGCTTTACCAAGAGCACAAAGCATTCTCCTGAAACAATGATAGCATCCCCATTGTACTGGTTCCACCTGATAGCACAGGAGCTTCACGTCTCCTCATTCCAGTTAACCACGCGAACACGTCACGTACTACCTACTGCTATACGCTTTGCTCTTTGGTTATATATATATATATATCTCCGGTAATTCCGTGCCGTGTGTACACGCACATTTCTGAAGCATATGTGCTCTGTCCCCGTTGCAAATCATTGCCTTATACCCTATTCTCTGCGTAGTCAATTTAATTCCCAAGAATTCCGTTCACCCTGGAGCCTAGGATCTCCTTTTTTCCGGTTAGCCATTTTTCCGGAGGCACCGAGTCGAAGCTGTAATCGGATTTTTGTACCACGAAAAGAAGCTCTGGCTTTTCCACTTGCGGGGAAATAATGAGGTTCATCGAATCGACCGTTTCTTACTCGGGTTTCTAACGCGGTCGAGTATCTGCGGGATTAGATGGCTCGCTAAGATACTATCGAGCAATGAAATACCAAACTACCAAGTGCACAGCGGTATGTTATTTCCTGTACTGGCAATGACAAATTACCTCCTTTGTATCGCTCCGGGTGGAACGTCAGAACCATATATATATATACATATATATTTATAGGAACGACATACGCGCGAGGGAATATTTATCGATGTTCTTCCATTTGTCATTTGGCGGATTTAATGCGACTGCATACGGAAAATGTTTTTGCAAACTGGCACAGGGCTATAGAGACGATTTCTAACTTGGAATGGGATGCGTTCGTGAATTACTACAGCGACCCCAATTTTTGTAAAAAGAATAGAGAAGCTTTCCGCGCTCGGGTTGACCCTTTGGAATTGCTCTGAAATTTTCACCGACGATTTTCTTCTCTCCAAGTTATCCGAGTACTCGAGTCTAGTGGAAGAAACTATCGGAGATCGAAATCCAAAGAAAGAAAAAGGAGGTTTTAATATTGGTTCTAAAGACCGGAAATGGATAGACTTTCAACATTCGCTCGAGCTTATCTCGAGCTGCAGTCTTAGGTCAAAGATGCACGTAGCTCGATCAGTTTGTACACATAGTCCATGCATCTTAAGACCTGAAGCACTCCGGCAACTCGGAGATCTCTTAGGTTGTTCAAACACTCAAAGCCCTTCGTAAAACACAAGGCAAACTGTCGTCCTTCCTGCAGACTCGGGGTTTTCTTTCCAAATTTACAAGTCAATGGACATTTTTTTCTCCGCGTCTCTTCCACATCTTCGTCTCTCTTATTTCCTGCTTCTATCTTTAAGCGACCAGCTGTATCATTCCTGATGTATGGAAGAAGAAGGAGAAGAAAAAAATATATATAGAAATACACATATGGTGAGGTTTGTCTTTTATGATCTTTTAACCACACATTCTGACTTTCAAATTTTTCCCTTACAGCCACATATTCCTCTCGCAATGTTTTTCCAGCTTCATATTTTACTCTTCTCACTCCTTCTCTCGCCTTACTTATTTTCTCATGATTCCGCACTCTTCGTCTCCCTGTATTTTCTTATCTTTCTTCTATTTCTTCCCCTTCTTTTCCCTTCGCTCTTTTATACCGCGCTTATATTCATGGTACAAGGTTTTATTTTATAGACTAATAAACCAGAACACGAACACACACGCACACACATACGCATACACATGTGATGTTCTGTCGTATCGCCCGTAGTACATCATTTCCCAAAAATTCTCCACGCGAACTCGATGATAATTTATATCCGATATTTACACACATAAAAAGGAACTAATTTATGCACAATATACGCATATCGAAGCGAACACGTAGGGAATGTATGTAGTTTCAGTAACAATAACTCGGATTTACGTTCGGGATGCTGCAAACGCCAGATGATTGTCCGGGTCGTGAAATCACCGTGGTAAAACACCCACATGTGACCTACGGCTACATCTCATTACCCAGAATCCGATATTCACGTTATTTTTCATTTATATAAAACTTGTGTGAATATTTTATCCTGATTTTTCCCTCTTCGTCTTGAATTTTCTAATACAGAATTTACTCTGATTGTGAGATGTTGAAAACTGGAAAATTTCCTGAAGCTAGTAGCAGAAAACTCGGTAATAAGGTCTTCGTTATCTATGTGGGATGTGGGTGCATGCATGCATGTAGGGTGTACATAGATAGATAGATGTGTACCTAGTCTGTGTAACTATAAGCTTGAACGAAGATAAAGTCTTTGGTAGCGTCAGATTTCCCAGCGGACGCTTTCAATCGTTACACAGAAATTTTGTCCCTTTTATTTTGTTGTTCCCGTTTTTCTATTTTTTCCTTATTTTCATCCCCCTGTATTTACATCATCCAGTTTTTTTCATCGCCTCGTATTTTTCGATTCCCGTTTTATCGCGTGTGCCACCTCCTCCTCACTTGTCGAACCGAAACTGGAAACAGCAACGAAGTATTGAAAACCACTTTGCGCCCGGTAGTTTCAAGAACTTTTCGAACTTCACCCCCTCGACCTAAGCCTCTAGGATCAAACTTCTCGCTACCGATCGACTTCTCCTATAACCAGCCTCGAGAAACTGCCGATACGCATTTCGTTCAATGCTCGATATTCTTGGAGAAAAATAAGGACACTCGTCTAATCGCGAAGAGAATTAGAAACTATGATATTCTAGGTTTTGAATAACGAAGTGAAATTCTAGGGGTAGAATACATCGATAATAGAAAAAAAAAATAGGTATTTCGATTTCGGTCACGATTTATGGGGTCAGAAATTCCCGGTGGAAAAACGAAGCCGGAAGGGTTAGAAGATGAAGGATTTTCCGGGGTTCTGGTTTCGGTTTCATCCAAAGATCCGACCTAAGACCTAGGGTTAACTGAAACTTTCAAGATATAGACGAAAGGGTGTTGGCTGCGGACCAGCGTCTTCAAAAACTAGGAAAGTTACTATCAAGGATTTTTCCTCGCTGCCCTTATAATTAACTACGCTAACTTCTCTCCTCCCAATTTTTTGACGAACCAAAAAGTACCGACTAAAAAACGGTCTATCAAAATTAACAACGAAATTAATGAACCGGGGGATAAACGACCGCGTCATCGCGGTAAATTATTTTATTAAAACCAACCCCTGCTCCGAACTAGAGGGCTGTGTTTCGACCAGAAACACCACAGGTGGCCAGTGCTATAATTAAATTAATATCTCGTTGTTAACGGTGCATCGTGTCTGAGGGGGCTTAAAAGTTTATACCAAAGTTCTGAAAGCGTAATAACATCACTGCTTCACCGAACTAAGTACATTTCTTAGGATACAACATCTAAGGGTAATTCGCCGGCGGCTTTTCTTTTACCTCTGGACTTCTCAGCCCCGTTAAAAACCCCCGAAAACATGACTTGACCGAATCAATCCGTCGGTTTTGTCTCCTGGTCAAAAGTTGTACGTTCGATTACGTAAACGACCAAAAAGTTTCGGGTAACACCCCCTGCGGTAAGCTACGATTAACGGAACGAAGACTAAGCCTCAGGGATTTGACAGTTTGATTTCTGAACTGTACAAGGACCCATCGGCGGATTTACATATCCTGGAAAGCTTTTCTCGATTACAAGGCGAACGTTCCACCTAGAATCGTCGGGGAATCTCGCTTTGCGAACTTTGTATCCGATCGAAGTTGAGCATTTTTACCCCGAAGTTTCAGGGTGCATTTCTCGCATGGGAAATGAGCAGTTTTCACTCAGCTATCGTTTGCAAAGTCGAAGATTGATCTCAGGCCTCTAGTTTAGGAAAAAACGAAATCGGAGAAAAGGAGTTATACGGACGGTTTCTTGCGGCCGGAAATCCGCCCGTTGTTAACATGGGAAGAAAATAACCGAGCTTTTCGCTCCCTGCTTTTTTCGAGGAACAAATTCTCGGGGTTTTTTTGATATGGGAGGAGAGGCAATCGGTCCATCCGCTCCCTTAAGCTCGCATCCGTATAGCTACGTTTATCTACTCATCGCGCGTCTGGAAAATTTCCACTTTTCCAATCGTCGATTATCATTGCAGCAGGTTTGAAACGGCGAGGATTTATCTACTCGCCGACAAAACGCCTTTCCACCCATAGCACGCGGAAAGGGGCTCCAAAACCTGATGAAATTTAATACCACCCCGAAATTGATCGGCCAGTTTCTATTTCAGTCAACGTTCAATGTTTCCAGGATGTTCTGCCTATCCCTTAGGGCGAAAACGTCTGATTCAAATATCCCTAAATCATTCTAAGGGCGGCCCACGTTGTCCTTTCCAGACTCTCGCACGATTCAAGAAGAGTTATTAGACCTGAGCCAAGAAATTACTTTCCTTAAGTAGTCATTCCAGATATCTGTGACTAACGGTCCTCACGGCTACACGTCCCTAAATTTTTTTTTACTTGTCCCTTCTTATCATTGTCGCGCCTCACGGGGATGAAAAAATCGTTCAAAGAATGCCGATTCCTCAATCAACCTCGAAAAATATTAAATCGAAGCTGAAACAGGAGACAGAGGTCTCCGGTTATTTGTCGTGTATCATAAAATGATGGAACGGCGATTTTTTCTGCGCTTTTTTTTTTTAGCAGAGCTGCCAATCAGCCAGAGAACTAGCCGGTCAGCCAATTTCCCGTAATAAGATTGGCGTCATTTTCGGCTACGTGACTGTCGCCCGTAATTTCGTTATTTATTTATTTTTTTCTCTGTCGTTTTCGGCGACTTACGATACGGCGTTCAGGGCGAGAGCAAGTGTGTATTATCCGGTATCAAATAAGCTCGTAGAATCGACTCGAGGAATTTATTAAAGGAGGAATGTTCCCCGCGTCTTCCAAGCTCGGAATTTAAGGATTCCGTGACATCTCTGAAATTCAAAAAATTTTTAACAAACGACTATTTTTATTTCATAACAGTTCCAAATGGCCTGGTATAACGCCGAGTGCGAAACGTCGCGGAAGAGAAGGGCTGGGACAGTCGAGAGGTGAGAAACGATGTCAGGTTGAAAATTAATCGGATCTTAGACGCGGAGCTATGGCAAAGAGGGAAGAAACTTGGCGAGCAGAATTTATTCCGAAGTTTCGGTGACTCGAAAATTGTCGAGTCTCGCTCAGGTCGGACGTATTCCCACCTTTTCCCAAGATATATACTCTGAACGATAAATCATGAAGGGGGGAATAACGATTCGTATGAATTGTCTAATCGCAATTAATCCTTCGCGGTTTAATTCCGTGAGAATAATCATCTGAGGCCTAATTAGTCCTCTGCAACCTCTGCGTTTGGAACTAGTTCGATCAGACCCGCCACGCGCAGTTTAGGCTTTGAGGTCGTGTGGCTTTGGCGGAATTCCGGCCGCATATTACCCCGACGCACGGCTTCCATGCACGATAATCCCACCGCGAAAATTCGTTCCACAGTTCTCTGTCATAGAGAAATTCTCAAACCAGTTAACTCCCCAGCGTCCCATTTACAGTGCGGATGACGTCCCGACGACTGCGACGAAATTATACCGTCACCTCGTTATCGAAATTAGCGAACCCGTGATACTAGCCACGTATTTGAAATCCTGAACCTGATCTGCGAAAGGTATGGTATAATCTGAGTATAATCGACGAGTGTCCGTGTCACGTCCCACCGCTGTCACCAGACTCATGTTACCCAACGATTCAATGTGATTAATGGAGCGGCTCGGTATTACATGCCTTCCAGATATGCTGAGATATTTTTCTTTTCAATTTGGATCACTGGAATAAAGGAAAGAGAAAATAAACAAGATTGACCTTAGCGAGGAGAAGATCTTCGAGGATTGTTTGTTCTCGACATTTCATAAAGAGTCTGAAGTGGAGGGAGAATGAGCAGAGATTTTGGAGAGCCCGTAAAGAAGATAACGTATTACCTTAGTTGAGAGAAATAAGAGGAGAGAAGAGAGGAGAAGAGAAGGGAAGGGAAAGAAATGAACAAAATAAGTATACCCTAACTTAAAGTTGTTTTCTCGTTTTTTGAAGCGAGAAACTTTGCTTACAAGAATACTTTAACGCGGATACGAACTTCGGTCAGATCTCCCGGCGCGTGTATGATGCCGTTGATTAATACGATAATGATGGTGAATTGTTTATTTCATAGTCTCATTTGAACAGGAAATAATTTAGGTAATTGTAACAGTTCTCAAGTGTCTGGTTGAGAGTTCAGTGGAAATTTGTCGACGAGTAAAGTAACGCCTACGGCAGTTCTAGTTGCGGAACATGAAACCCACCCGAAAACCTCAAAATAATCTCAGGGCGTTTCGGAACCTCAAATACAGCGAAGAGCAATCCTGTACTGATTACATGTACATCTGGAGTCTGGAGTCTGGTGCCAAAGCCGGAGTCTGGACCACCAGGTTCTCCGTTGACACAGAGCTCAATTCGTGACGGCAATTTCGCCGGTTGACCCTTACTTTCATTCCTCCATCAGTCAGGTGTGTCAGGGTCAGGACCCGAACCCGAGTCGAACTCCTAGTCGCGAATGAGTCTTTTTACCCTCGAGATTGGTAGCGGAGTCAAGTTGTCTCGGGATAAGAAATCGGCGTCAAGTTTCATTCGGAAACTTACGCATCTTGGATTCCTCATCGGACAGAGATCACGGTTCTATGAAATGTTGCAGTTCCCATGAAAGAAATGGGGGGAAAAAAAAAAAAAAAAAATTGGAACACCGGGTGACGACGACTGGTTGTGATAGTAGACCAAAGTGGCAATTACTCGAAAAAGCGTCAGCTGGGAGGCGAGAACGGGAGCGGACAGATGCTTAAAAATGGTTTCTGGTCCTGAATTGTGAGACATAATTCACCCCAGAGTACTTTGATATAACTACACGTATGTATACGTAGGTAGGTGTACAGCTATGAGCTACGTCTATGGCAGGTGGAAACCATACATCGCGAATTTCATGAATCAGCTTTTCTCGTAGAAAAGCGAACTCGGTGGCCTTCGCAGAGATTGACCGTAATTATACAGAACTACCTCAGTGGCATTATACCGACTCCTGTGTTTTGTGCAACATTGATAAAGACCATCGACCCTCGCAACCCAACCACCACTCTAACCAGACTAAATAGGGTGATAACAGGCAACGAAAAAAGGAACACGGAGGTAACGAAAGCGGACTTGTTCCGCGTAACTGGGGGCTACCGGAACTTGATACAGTTGTTGGTCAACTTAGAACGGAACTTTGCCGACATTTTCGACCAGACAAAATCGAACTTTGACTTTGTGGGAAAGTGTTAACCCGTTAGTACGTCACTAGGCACACCTTAAACCCGAGATATATCATGCCCACACCCGACTGTCGTGTCATCAGCTGAAAGGGCGCGTCAGTCGTTATGAATTATGTGTAGATAGGGATACCTGCGTGGGTACGTCACGGATTTGTGGTCTTCCGCTGGATTTGTCATGTCGAAAAGACGATGTGTTATCGTTTATTAACAAGCCTCGTATTTGGATATTGATCGAGCTCCTTAGAACCCGTCGCAACGGTTTAAACATGAAAGAGAATGATAAAGTGGTTCAAGAATTACGGGAGTAAAACTGAAAGGAAATCTAACGAATTTCAGAAAAAAATAAACAAATTCAAGAATCTTCGTACGAAATTTTCATCCAAGGATCAGTGACTTGAATTCATCATTAATTTTAGGATTCGTTAGAGTTTTAGGTACCTCGTGTATTATGGTAGTATTTTTCAACGAGACTTTTGGATTCTTTGACTGTGTACAGCTGTTCGCCTTCGCATTCATTCCTCGAGTTTGCCAATTAATTATTATCCTTCTACCGAGTGCAAAAAGAGGATTGAAATAGCCGGGAATTTGCCTCGTTAGCTTTCATCATCCACTGCAGTAGCAAAAACGGACTGCTACGTTGGTTTTCGAACAGAAACCGACCCGCCATTCGTATACTCGGGTATATAGAAGTAGTAACTGTTATAATTATCATAGTTTTAACCGTGAATTACAGATCCATGATAAAGCAATGAAATTCGGCAACGATTGAACAACGCGCTTCACCGGAGCTCCTATGTTTGCCAATTTAATCGAATCAATTATGCCGAACAAACACAGCCGAGTAATTGATCAAAGATGATCACAGTCGAACAGATGCTTGAAATAATTGTTAAACGGTAGTTAAACGACGTTAATTCATCAACTGCAAAGATCTGAGGAACTCGAAATGATTCGATGTTATTTTTTTAAGGATGAGAGAAGTGGGGGAGATAGAGAAAAGCCTAATGAGGATTCTCATTTGTGTATAACGAGAGACACGTAACACATGAGCATTTAATACGGTGTAGATAGAATCGTCAATGAGATAAATGAGTGCCCGTTTTTTTTTTTTTTTATTTTTTTTTATTTATTTATTTTTTTCAATCCGATGCCATTGGCGCTGGTAAATAGCCAGGATTACGATAGGTAGATATTAGTCGTCGAGATTATGCGTGAAACAAGGCACATCAAGGCCTCTGGATGTGACCAGAGTTTCTTGCAAATTTTGACTAAAAAGGGGTACGCGATTTTGCGCGATCTATGCAAGACAATGATAGCAAGAAATTTCGGGCATCTAATGAAGCCTGCGAAATTAGTTGGGACTCGACGTCTTACCGCCAATTATAATTTGCGAAAATGTGTGTGTGTGTGTGTGTTTTTTTTTTTTTTTTGTTTCGTTGTTTTTTCGTTTTCGTTTTTTTCGGAATCTGACTCCGGGAGAATATAATATAAATAAAGTAAAAGTAAATACAGTAGAGATAAATTGGTCCCCTACAGGTTCCCTGGATTCCCCAAATTCTCTGGACTATATATTTCCCCCTGAGGAATCTCCACACAGTATATATCGTATATATATATATATATATATATATACATCCTGCGAAATTGGTTTGTCCTGCGTCAGGAATCTCGGCCTATCTGTTTTGTTTAATTCGAAAATAGTTTATTGACAGTTGCGTATAACGTATGCCTTTTAATTATCAAACTTTTAATAGATCCTTTAATCATATTTGTTAATAAATATACGAATTTCCGATATCCGACTGACATTAATAGCGCGTATTTATTATCCGGCTATTAACCAAGCCTCGGTATACCCTTGAGTCATTATTTCGGGAAAATTGAACTGTTTGAAAAATATTTTTTCACCGACTGATATATACTCCTTCCTAAATTACTTCGCGCTTCGTCGGACCAGAATTTATTATCATCGACGGAATTTTAATTAATGAACGGAAAAAAAATTCATCACCGTATTTCTTTCCTTCAGATATTACAATCGATAGAATATTTTTCATTTTTTTTCTTTCGTTTTTTTTTCTTTTTTTTTTTTTTTATTTCATTTCATATTACACGTAAAAGAAGCAATCGCGTGCCTGGAAAAAGTACACCTGAATTTTACATCGCGTCAGGCGTTCGTCTCTTTTATTGTAACCCTCGAAGAAAAAAAAAGAAAAAAAAAAAAGATACGGAAGAAAAAAATGAGGTGGAAGACTTTCTGAATACAGGATGAAATCTGGCTTTCACCTTTAACCCTTCTTTTCTTTTTTCCTCAGCTACTCGTATTCTAGACTAAATCCATTCCCTGTCTTGTCGTTATACGACGTAGTCTGAATCTCCCTACTTTTCCACCCTCTTTTATTCCTCACAAAATCTGTGAACGGGATGTTTAAAGTTTGGTACGCGGGTTTAAGCATCGAACTGCTCATTGTTCTCTTCTCGATAATAACTTAGCTGTTAATATAAGTCGTTAAAGAGTTTGTAATCTCTTCCACACATCTTTCCAGTTTAACGCCGAACGATTAATCTGCTCTCTTGCTGGCTGGTTCGTCTCGACTATTAAACTCCGAACTTTATAAAGTTCGAACTACGTGCTTGATATTATTCGCTGAATCCATTCGTTAATATACTTTCTCTTCGGTCAAATATTTCTCGCCAGTTCTGTCAGAGTTTCTTTATATTTTTTTCACATTTTCTTCGCGATCTTCGATGAGACAATTCCGAGGTTTCGAAATCTATTTATGAGACGGATGGCATCGATATCTCTCAGTCCTCGTCGACTAGATAGAGAATTAAGTACAGCGATTTCCTAAATCCCAATTTACCTCAGTTACGAAACACTCGATAAATCGGGGCAGAAATTTGTCTGATGAAAAAGCAAAGAAAGAAGAAATAAAGAATTGAATTTCTCATCTGTCTTAGACATTTTTCTTAGCTACTATTATCTCCCAATCCCCAACAAACGCGGATATACCTACACCCTCGTATATCCAGTTCTCAAATGGCTTAACCGGTCGTCCCTTGTTCACAGCGAAACACTCTTTACCCTCATTGCCAGAAAACTGTAAACTACATCTTTACTAAGCCCATACGACCGTCGATCTATTTCTCAGGATCAAGTAGGGTTGGCCGAAACCGTTCAGACCCTGAGAGGTTCACCTACGCGATAAACCCAACAGTTAAAATAATTCGGCAGTCCATAAAACTGCCAAATGAAAACCATTCACGGTCTTATTTATACGGATTCAACCTCGAGCTGATTATAGATCAATCGATTGATCATTCACAGAACCAATTATCGATTCTGTGAAAATAAGACATTGAAATATAAAATCGAAGTTAAACAGAAATCGTGGAGAAATTTTATTCTCCTTTGACAGTTTTCACCTGAAAATGTACTTTTTACTTAGTTTTCTTTCTTTTTTTTTTTTTTCGCTCTCTGTTTTTCGTCCAGTTCTCACGTTATCTCTACGCGCAATAAGTGGCGTAGTAAAAACAGGACCAAACCCCAACCCTGACGCAAGGCAAACGCAACGTGTCATTCCCTTGGGGGCGAGTTTCTCGCCTCTGGCGACTGGAGGTAACTGCGAAATCGTTTTGAGGGATGCTTAGGTACCGTAAAATTTCGCACGTGACGCGCGGTTCTACCTCCGCGCGTACATTCGTACGAAGGTTACTTACCTGGGTATCACAACTGATTTGGCCATCGCCCCGAATCCGTACCGATAGGTTTAGGGATGAATTTTTTTTCCGCGCAATAGATCGCCTCGAAATTCTCGTAAATTAAACCAAAGACCGGAAACTCGGTTGACAACTGATACCGGGCTTGAACTACCCTCCATGAAACGATATCGGACCCCGTTAGTGGGGACTGAAACTGCGGGGGTAGAAAAAATTCAAGGGATGCAGAACCCCAGCGATTTTATGATCCCTATCTGTTACTACTCCTG
Source organism: Tenthredo amoena (assembly GCA_963966615.1). Lineage (NCBI taxonomy): Eukaryota > Metazoa > Arthropoda > Insecta > Hymenoptera > Tenthredinidae > Tenthredo > Tenthredo amoena. The sequence continues at coordinate 890,268 of OZ016490.1, forward strand.
TGGAGATTAAACTGTAGATATTTATGTACAACGATTTATCATTTTCTCGTATTTGCTGCCGCCGACGTACAGACTATAGACAGAACTAACGACACCCCTTAGTCCCTGGCTACCCTGTCAATTGCAAACCTTCCTAAATCACGTTAGGAGTATTTCTGGCTATTATTTTATGCAATTCAGCAGCTGATAGATCTCAGAGGGTCGTGTAAGGTCCTCAAGGTAATTGAGAGTCGAGTTGTTCGTCGCAGGAAGTAGAAAATGAATTAGCCGTTACAGTATGCGGTAAAAATGAGTGTTTACGTATGAAATTAGGACACGATATTACGTCCTCGGGCTAATCACAGCGTGTAGCGAACGAGGAGAAGGAATGAAAGTGAAGAGAAGCGGAAAAAAAGGGTGGAATAAAAGCCTTGGGAACCGGGGGATGGCAATGTAGGGAGAAACGTGTGGCCGGTAGTTAACGACGCCACTTTGTCCGAGAGGAACGAAGTTAACCCTTGAACATTGGGGCCTTTCACCCGCAAGGGTTGAACCTCGCGGTCTATACTTTATAGGAACGCGGAAGGCTTGAGGTATACGATATACCGCACGAGAAGGTAGCCTGACGAGTTACCCCGCTTTTACTCGACAAACCATTATATTATGTAGGCGAGCAGCCCTGCCTCCACCAATGTGAGTGTACTCACTACCCCTACGCGTTACACACATGTACATATATTATATTCACATATATTATTTTTTCTCATTTCTCTATTTTTTTTTTGCCTTTTTTTATTATTTTTTTTTTTGGTTTTCCGCAGTAACGAGCCCCGACGTTAATTCGCGTGAATTTTTTATACCTCCGGGGAAAGTTTTTTCCAAGACTTCCGCGCCGGGTATAACGTACATACGTATAGAGGTAGGAAACGAACGGGCCACCCTTACGCTGCAGATGCGGGTTACAAATAATAAAGCGAATTCTTCCGGGGCGAAACGGAGGGTCTTACCTTCTATCTTCGATTAAAGAAAATTACTTTAATAATTAATTCACCTTTACGATACCCTGTTGACCCTAGTAGAGGTACACCTCTGTCTTCGGAACTCTTCTATTGCTCCTCGAGCAATAGAAACGACCGTAGCAATTCTTAGAGCGTATAATTTGATTGCGAAGGGTAAACCCGAACGGATGAACACTGTCGTTCTTCTACCCGGTAAGAAGTTAATATCGAGGTTTACCCACGCTAATTATTTCCTCCTTTTCAAGTCTCTCCTAGTTTTCTTTTTCCTTTTTACCTCTTCTTCTTTCTTCGCTCCTTTCATAATTCCTACTCTAAGCGCTTTTGCGCTCAACTTTATACCAGCTACGACGATTGAATCCGTGAAGGATACGCTGGTTCTTTTTCCATTCTCTTCTTATTCTTCTAGTTTCTTTTTCCTTTTTTTTTTTTCTTCTCTATCTTCTTTGTCTTTACTTCGCTTCATACTTTCAGGAAGTGAAACTTCAACCGTAAACTGTATATGTACATACAGATATACAGGTGCATATATATACACTTATGACGCGGATAGTAAGGTCCATAAACACATCTTTTACGCGGTGGTTTACCACACCGTTTTTACGATCTTGGGAGCATTTCGAGCATCAGGAACTGGCAGAAACACGTACTGAACTTGGGATACCGTGCGGATGCACCTGAATGTATCGTAAAGAATGACGATTCTCGGCAAAATCACATTTCCGACATTTTTCCGCTGCACATTTTTACGGTCTTTTTCTCATCTCATCTTTTTCAACCCTTACATCATTTCCCAGCTGTGCCTAGCCACACAACATGTGAAGTTCTTTGAATCTGAATCAGTGATTTTTGTCTCGGAATCGCAACCCGATTAAATTCTTTACATTTTATTATTTCGTCTTAATTTTTGTACCCATTTTCGCACCCCAATGCGTAATCTTTTCATCCCGACATCGAGGGGCGGTTACCTACTTCTGACTTCTCTGTACGGAATCGATGATCGCTAATGAAATTCTTGTGTAAGAAGAGAGCAAATTGCTTTGATCGTAGACTCAAAACGAGAAAAAAAGAAGAAGAAGAAGAAGAAGAAGAAGAAGAGAGAAGAAGAAATAAAAAACAAAAATTAAGAAAGTCTGGAAAATTTCGCGCTGATTGAATATATTTCAGATCAGTAATGCAGAGCTAATGAAAGGACTAATTATAATTATTCGCAATGAAATTAGAAATCGAATTTTTTTCAATATAAATTATAGCTGGTAGACTTTAAGTTTTACATGAAATTTTGCAGAACCAATAAACCGGTTGTCTCACCGGGAATTAATATAAATGAGCAAGTTTCTCGCCTCGAAGAGGGCCCCGAGGGTCGAAAAGTGAAAATAAACCGAGAAGAGAGAGTACAATAATATCTACCCTCACTTTGGGCGATAATGAATTCAATTGTCGAATATAAACAGAGGAGTAAGGGCTGAAAATTTGGATGACGACGATCGGCTAATTTATCGTTTTTCAAAGTTGGAAATTTCGCTCGGCGCAAGGGATGAAATCTAGCAATCGATATCCAAAGAACGAAACGGTGTTTCCGTTCAACGATTTATTCCCAGATCAATTCTCATTCATCCGTCATCTTTTGTATACGAATTTCAAGTTCGTTAATTCGCTCGTTCGTTGATTACCTACGCGAAACTTAGCAGCACTCTCATAGAATTAGAATGACGTTTTCCTCTCTCGCCTCCTTTTGCGGATGTAGGGCTGGCACTCAACGACCGGAAGCTCGTTTCTGAATAGAATCTATTCCCGCTTGAGTACCGCTAAACAAACCTATCGATTCGATTGAAACAACCACTTAACCTTTGACAGGTCGATTTTCAATCCAAAAGGAAACGAGACGCCTGGATACTGATCTATTGTTCGAATTCTAGATCCCGGATTACAGATTCTAGAGGCTAGAGCGAGAGGCTTGATTATCTCATTAGATATAACCGGATTATAAATTAGAACGAAGTCTGAATAATCCCTCGAAAATTTTCTCACCGTGGTTTGAACAACCCGAGGAAAGGTCGAGTTTCAGCCTACTGTTTGCACAGAGTCAGTCAAGTCTTTGTCGACGTTATACCTCGTGTTTCCTCAAAGCAAACATCTAAAGTCTCACGGGAAAAGTGGAGACGCGTGCCAACGTTAAGCTCTTACCCCTGAGCCACTTCATCCCTCTCTTTCTCTACTCTCGGTCAAGTTCTCTTCAAACATTCGCGGAAAAATGGAGGATAAAAAAAGTCTAAATTCAGTTGTGTAGCTACGAGTGTAGTCGGGTATAAAGTACGTTTGTGCATACATGGCAAAGCCGCAGTACTCTTCTGTGCAATTAAAACGGGGCCGGGTTCAAGTTCGGTTTCGTTCTAAGCGATTTGGAATCTTCAGAAATTTGGTTTTCCGAAATCGACTGTGTAGACTTTAGAGGAAATTCAGGACTTCGAAAACGAACCGCATCCCTCCGCCACCTCGATTCGAGCTTTCGTACGCTTGTCTAAAATCGGACGAATTTTTCCCTCCCCCGCGGGATTAAACGTCCCATGCAAGGTAAATTTTCACATCCGTATGTAGATATCCGCGTTGACGTGGGATCAAGATTGTACCTTCGTCAAGGAAATTAAAACGCCTCGTTTCACACATCCCTCTTTTCATACGCGCACCTCTATTCCCCCATTCCCTTCTCATCTTTACGTACTACGTACTTGAATCCGAATGAGCTGCACCCTTACCACGTCCCGATTTATCCAACTCTATATCACACATTTCTATATCTATATATTTTCCTTTAATTAAGATGTCCGCTACGATTGTGTTACTACGTGGCTCCAGCTACGACAACGATTACCAGACTCCCCTGCTTTCAATACTCCCGGGTATTGCCCACTAAATGCAGTTAGTAGTTAGAGCTCGTCCTCCCGATGCAAGGAAAATGTCGCGTGGGGTTTGATAAGCGTCATTTACATATAAATGAAGAAAAATGAAGAAAAATGAAAAGTTAATCAATTTTTTAAGGGATTATTTTTCCCTTCCTTTTTTTTTTTTTTTTTAATCCGGAGAAGAATTTATCGGTACATTAGTCGGAAATCGATGATATTTTCGGACTCGAATCCACCGGTAAACATTAATGAATAAAAGATTAGAGGCTAATTAAATTCGGTGTATTTATTCGCGAAGAAAATGTATCGTTAACAACTCGACATTAATTTCGACTGATTCATCGGGCAATTAAATTATCTGGGAAGTAATTCGCACCCGCAACCCACGCGTACCTTTTACTGCAGAGATAAGATTCCAGAATTAATGGCTAATCAACGAGACGGTGAAACTCTCGCTATTCGATTACCGATAGTCGTTAGGTAACACGCTGCAGCTAATCAAATAGAAAAATGGAAACGTAAAAGTTGAGCTAACCGATAGTTGAAAATGAAAATTCGCTAACTATAATGCGATTTGCGGTTATCTTCGATTGAAATCGATCTACACGTACAGGCGAAATCGAGTCTTCGCTCCAGTTTCCTCGATTCCGAGTTAAAAGTACCTCGCAATCAGTACGAGTTTTCGTTCGTTCTCTTTTTACCCGGGAGGAAGGAAAACCGTCGGAAACGGTTAAATTTTTCATAGCTGTTTCTTCAACAGCTCGATTGGATTCTATCCAACGAATTGAAATCGGTAGCCTCCTCTCAATTGCGACTGTTATCTACTTCGCTTCGAATAGCGGTATAGGGTGTTAATTGATTTCTATTTCTTTTTTTTTTTTTCAAATTTTTTTTTTTTTTCTCTTCTCTCTTTTTCCGTTACTTTTTAATTGAATTTGATTTTCAATTTTCGTTCGAGGTTATTCATTGACCCGTTCATACCTCCAGGCGATACAATAATATTCCTGGGTATATATATAAATTGAATTTGCTGATTGGAGAGGATAAAATAAAAAGACAAAAAAAAAAAAAAAAAAAAATGGAAAAGAAAAAAAGAAAACCGCGTAAATACTTTGAGAGTGAAAAATTGTGATAAAATAAATCCTCTACACCCCAGGGGTTCATTTTTCATGTTTCTTTTACCCTCAGGAGACGATCTTTCCACCGACCTAAAACTGTATTACATTTTTTGGCCTCTTTCATTACACGGACCGAATTACGCTGTACTCTTTACTTCGCCTCGCTCGCTCCGTCGCGCACGCTTCTCTTCTCCGGATCTCCATTCGCGGATTCACGGGTAAACCACAAAACCGAATAAATCACAGTTTCACCCATGACTTCAAGAACAGAAGGGCAGTTCTCTGCGCAAAGGAAAAGGGATTCGGTCCATGTAACACAGGTTCATATCCGCTAATGGGATTGAATTATTCATTCTCGTCAAGTACCCGGCTAGGTACTCGGTTGTCGACGCTCTCTGAGCTACAAGGAAAAGGAATTACAAGTTTTCGTTCGTTTTCTTTTTCGGTTTTTTTTTTTTTGTGGTTTGTTTTTCCTAGTTTTTTACTTACTACGTAAAACATTAACATCGCATCTTAACGGAATCAGAAAAGCAGCCTTTTACAAGAGTGTCGTATAAATCACACCCGCGGCGCTATCTTCTAAGGTCTAGACCGTTATCTTGATTCACGGTTCTGAAGTCTGAATTCTCTACTGCGATATTTATTCCCTGGAATATAGCAAGTCGCTCCGAGCTGGTCTTCGTGCACTTTAAACCGGAGATCATTCACTCGGTTGAATCCGCTGGCTTTACAGCAGAGAAAACTGCGAGAAGAGACGCGTACCTGCTCTGGTGTTTATCTCGCCAAAGGATAGCCCGGAGGTAACCTCAGAGATTCATACTTGACGGAAGCAACAGACTCAACCAAAGGCAACAAAAATTTGTAATTGCAATCTCCCTCTTATCATTGCAAAAAAGGCTAGGCTCGGTATCGTTCGCCTTTCAGATATATCTTGGTGCAATAAAGCCGCGAACGAGGGGGCTATTTCTTCTTCTGAAGAAGAGATGAAATTCTCCCGTACCGTTCGTGAGATAAATTTCTCTAAATATGAGAATGGCGGTTCTGCACCTCGCGCAATGACAAGAAAATAGATGAAATACCTCCACCGGGTATTTATTGTTTGTACCGGAATGCAGTTTCTCGGTAATTTTCTTCCCCTCGCGGGATGATGATATCTGGGTAAAAGTAAAATAAACACCGTTATTCATTCCCCAGTTAGCCCACGGGATATAGAAACAGCTTTACCCTCGTTAAACCGTCATTCAACAAGACCTGCAAGATTCACTGAACTAATAGTTTCCCTATCGTATGAATCCCGCTTACCTAAGCTCTGCATGTGTTTATACGCCAAGTATGGTACTGCAGCGATAGGTACTATAAAAGCTGGCATACTCGGGTTAACAGAATTGCAGAAACTGGGTGCTTGCGGTCTGCGTAGAATCATATAAGCATTGTTTCCCACAGTACTGGTCGGGGGAATTTCGGTCTGCTTCCTATCGCACCAATAAAGCGAAATTGGACGAAATGGTTATTGCATTTCATCTAGTCAGTACTGTATGAGTGTATATTGCTTACGAGCAGAGAATGGAATCACGTCGAAGAACGGTATGGATGCTGTTTCAGACTATTTTCGTTTATTTAGAGGGCGATAACGAAGCCGAAGATTAGATAATGATATTAGAAAGGAGTTTGAAGAAGGTATAAGACTTTTTTGATAATTCTGATCAGGGGTAGACGCCTCGTAAGTTACGCGTGTAAAAGTGAAAGAAAGAAGCGTCTAGTCGTGTGAGGAAAAAAGTTTGAGGTATGGAATCGATCGCGATGACAACCTCTTTGAAATCCTGAACCACGGTCATACCGAAAGGTATAAGGTATGGCACGGGGCGGGAATTTAAAGTAGAAAAAACACGACCCTAGGGACGATAATTTCATTCGAAAGGACACGCGGTGTCCGGCGAAGAAAACCGTCCATGAAAGAAAAAGAAGAAGAAGAAGAAGAAGAAGAAGAGGAAATTTTCAGAAGAATAGACGACGAAACGCGAGGCGAAAGGAAAACAGTTTCTCAGTTAGTTCAGAGGAGCTATGTAGACAGATATATACATACATCCCGCTTTCTTCTCATATTTTCTTTTCAAAGTTTACTCTTTTTATCCCCATTACGGAAAAACCACTCTTGCTAAATTGAGAATTGAGGCTATACCGAGCTTGCGATATCGGGTATTGCTAACGGCGATTCACTCTCATATCCGCAACATTCCAACTCTACTATATAATAATAATTCGACTAAATTTACCAGCAAGGATTATTACGAGGGTTTACAAATCCCGCAAATTCACTACCCGAGGTTCGCTTCTAATCGCTCTATATTATCAAGGATTCAAGACCGCGAAACATACCGCAAAGATCTGGGCAGTAAATTGTATCACGCATACTTGATCGGTGTCTTTTTATTTTTTTTCGCCATAATATCCGTACACTTCTTCGTCTCTGTGTTCTTCCCTTTTTACGAGCAATCCCGAGTTTCGAGACTGACTACTTAACCTGCAGGGGCAGCTGAGGGCCTCGTGCGAAGTTTAATAAGTTCCGCGGAGAAACAAGGGATGAAATACTCGCCGAGATTTTCCCCTGGTCCATAGAACCACGCGGGTTCGAGCCGGTGAAAAGGTTGGATATAAGTTTTGGGCTGCACTAATTTACGTTGTTCATCGTCCTGGCGTTGATAAAGCCTCTTTTCCTTCTCTCCATCGACCTCACAAAAGAATAAGTGCAGTTGGAAAGTTCCACGCTGTTGTGGGGTGGTTCACCGCACCCTGGGGTTCACCGGTACGAGCATCAAGCAACGCGATGTGAGGATATGAATTACGGAAGTTGGAAACTGGGAGCCGGGATGATTTTGACGGTGAATAAATTCGGAGATGAACAGCGCACAGCTCCTGAAACATACCTGCCACACATATATGGTATTTGTTTCATAGTTTACACGAGAAGAATAAAATATCCTGAGAATTTTACCACTTTGGGTTCAGCAGTGGATTTTCAACGTTTCAAAAGTCTCTTTCTCTTTCTCTCTCTCTCTCTCTCTCTCTCTCTCGGTCTCTTAAGTTAACGATCGCCACTTTATCCGACTCTACGATCCCCGACGCTTTAGCTTCCACCACATTTTACTAATTGAACAAGTTTTCATATAAAACATTTAACTCCGTTACCGAACATCGGGTGCTGCTACGACTTTACTCGGTTAATATAAGAGCGAATGTTACCTACTTCGAATTTTATTTTTCTTTTTTTTTTCTCTCTGCAAGGGTAAGTCGGTATATCGGCTTATATTTAAGTTAGATCTCTGATATACTTGGCTGTGAAAATGCGGGTTATCTTATTCAAAAATTTGAGGAAGATTTACTCCAGGCAAAGCTGTAGCGCCGGAGTTCGCGGTGCCTTTTATTCGAGCTATAAGCCTCTGGCCTGGAAGGGGATCGAATCATAAGATTGGGATTTTGGCAAAACTGCAGAAATATCAATACGTCAGGTGGAACCGTGGCGGCGGGTGAATCCTGTCACGACTTTTATCTCTATCCATCCCCCAAATCCTTTCCCCAACTTTATATCCTCTTAGCCAGTCTGTTTCTCAGGATAGAAATTTACGCCTCGCACCGTTACGCTGACTGCAGGACTGGGGGTGTCTTATTTCTCCCTTTGCTTCCCAGTTGCGCGTTTTTTTTTTTTTTTCTTATTTTCCTCTGTTTTTCCCTTTTTCTCTTCTCTTCTTTTTGTATTATTATTGTCATCCTTTGATCGTACAGGAAGAGAAATTGAAGCTGGATTAAATGGGAAACCTCTCGGAAGGGGAAGTTGGACGGTGTCATTAAAACAGGGTTCACTTCACCGGATACTTAAACAACCGTTTCATTCCAGAAATAAATAACCACACCTCTCTTTCTCTCCGCTCATCCCTTTGGAGGGTAAAAGATTAAATTATTCCTTTTTTCTTTCTCGTTTAATACCGGAATCGGCGAACACTCCCACCCGTAAATTTTCGGCTGTGAATCCTTAATTCATCCCTTGTGAAAAAGAGAAAAAAAATAAGAAAAAATCGACGGAAGATCAGAGTCGTTCGTTCGGAATATCAACCCTATACTTCGTCGTTTCCCGTTTCATCATTATATCGCATACTTCGAAGATTGCGAAGCGAGAATGTCTACAAGATCGCAAGACAGAAGATAGCCGTACATTTGTATGGAAGAAAAGGTTTGACGGATTGACGAACGACGTCGAATAACGAAAGTAAGAAGCTGGCGAAGGGGCTGATCCGAAGATAAGAGATCGATCTCGGAAATAAGGGTTGAAATGAATAGAACTGGACTCCGAACCCCCCTTAACGCGAAACCATTTACTTCTTCGAGCATAACGGGGGTGGAAAAGATCGGGGTATTAAACCGTACGGATAAAAAGAGCGTCAACGATCTGCGATAGAAATAGATCTCAACGAATCGGCCGTCGTCAATCAACGTCGACGAATTAATAAACTGTCGATACTTCTGTACAAATGAGTTTATAAAACGGGATGTATCCGCTTCACCTGCTTCCAGATAAAACACCGAATATTTACAACCCCGACGCAAAAAGAAAGAAAGAAAATTGACAGAAAAAAAAAAAAAAAAAATGAGGCAGAAACTTTTGATATTGAATCTTTTTTTTTTTTTTCTTTTTTTTTCAACCCTCGCGCGGTATCTATGAGCTTAATTTTTTGCCATTCTAAGACTCTGAGACCTGCAACCTACCCCGTAATATCTACCGCTCTACGGTACAGTTGCTGATCGTCGACGTGTGAAGGCCGTCTTCTTATCAGGACTTTACAGCTTCTGACACAATTTTCAGCTAACCAACCCCGTTCTATATAGACTAGAGGGTATATAGGTGTGTATGCGGTTAATGATAAGGTAACGACGGTGTAAATTTAACTCAAAGTCATACCGAGCGGAGCCGATTTAACTCGGTGGCTCATAATTCATATTTCATGAATTTAGATGAGCTGAAAAATGATTAGGTATTAAAAAATTCGCTTTTGGTCGGTTATGGATCGAAGCAGAGGATCTTTTAGCACCGAGGGAAACCCGCGAGAGTTCATTCCTCTCTCAGTTCGCGTAGATTGATTTACAGCCTGTTTACACCGCGCTGCGAATTGAACTTAAACTGCTCGATATTCCGGCGTTCTACAAGCCACTTTAATACCAAGTACCAACACGCTGCCCAAACGTGGTACGAATTTAAAATCCTGTTTGCCAATTAGACCGTAACTTTGTCCGCGAAACACCGCCGGATTCGGTAAAACGACGTGGTTATTCGAATTTTTGAAAGTTAATCTGATATCGAACGAAGTGAAAAACTTTTTTCAATGGCAAAAAAACGTGTAAGAGAGACGAAATTATTTTGACGACAGAGGGGAAGCTTGGTCTTAATATTAAGCCGATAATTACTATTTTCAATTTAGTAATTTAAGTTGTAGCGATCACCAACTCTGCAGGGAACGTATAGGGGCGCGAAAAAAGGGAGTGTAAGGAAGAAAGGGCGGGGAGAATGGCCAGGGAGAAACTCGTTCTAATAATTTTGCAGCATCAAGGGTTTCTTAGCACCTACCTACCCGAAAAATCGATATTCTCTAACCTTTATACTGTGTTAATACCTCGAGACTGGAGAGTACAGATAACGTACAATAGGCGTTTGTAAACGATGCCGGATACCGGCTACGACGAACACCATGAATAACGAAATCATGGTGATGTGTGTACCGCGAATTTCAATCTTGGCAATAATCGCCGTTCGTTATATTCGTTGATTTGAAAAGGGAAATTAGATTTTCGGTCTAATTAGTTCAGAAATATGATTCGTGATCGTTTCTCTCGGAAAAGTGCCCACAGTGAATTTCTTCTGAAAGATTCGTCGATTCCTTTCGTTTATTAATATTTAAATATAGACGTGTATAGGTGCGATACTCACTCGAGACTTGAGTATGAAAAATAAATAAAAGCTCGTCAAAGCCCAGCTAATTGAAAGTAATCACCAAATTTACCTCCAGGTAGGTTAATCAACTAAACCGCCAGTTCTCGAGAAGTTCGCTAACCACAAGTCCGAGATTTATATCCTCCTTTTTCTCTCCTTATTCATCCTCGTCATTCTATTTTCTCTCTTACTTTTTTATTAAGAGAAATGAAGGAAAGGGTGTTAAATATTTGACGAGAAAAAACAGCTCCGGGTCGAATTCTTTGAGGAGTAATTACGCCCTTTAGATTCATCGTATCTAAGTCCCCTTCCGCTACTGTCGGCAATTATTTTTTGCCATTTATACAGATTCATACATACATATATATATATATATATATTTTTTTTTTATTCATCCTGGAGGACGAATTCTTTCGTCTCTGGTTTTCGTAAAGGCTGGTGAAAATCTCCCCCAATTTTTTCCGCGAAGCTTGAGTCGATAAAAGTACCCGGAACGGAACAGTCGGCTAATTCAATAGTCCAGAGAGCTGAAATTTCTCCCGAAATTTTCTGGACCGAACCGAATTCAGGGAAGAGAAAATCCGAATAGCTAGCTAGATGTGCTCACCAGCAGCCCTGCACCACCGATACTCGACCCAAACAGCGCGGTGGTTCCGATAAATAATTTTTGCGAATTTTTACGAGCCGATGCCGCGCAAAATTAGAGCTCGAGATTTCGCACGAAATTATCGGCACACCTATACAGATATCAAAAATTACCTTTTCACACCAGATACTATAGTTACGGGTTTTATTGTTGCTGCAGACTATAAGAGTATCGAATCTGTTTTCCTCGACATTTTCATCTTCGCTTATTGAGAAAAGTTTTGCATTTTGTAATTTGCATTTTGTAAGTCGATTTCCGGAGGGAAACGATGAAAGTGTACGAATGGCAGTATGATTTCTGCGGAGAGACACGAGAACTAAACCAGTTGCTAATTCACTTATAGAGTTTTTTCTTATTTCGAGAGGTGGCTTATATTCTTATTAGCAATTAAAGTTTTACCTAGAAACTGACTTCTTACTTACATACATACTCGGTTTATTTAGTTTTCTTAGAGTTCATTTCATTGCTGACTTTAAAACTTTACTGGAAGATCGCGCTCTTCCGCGACGCAAACAACCGCGACTTTGCCGCACGCGAAACCAGACTCAAATCAGTCGCGTAATAGAATCGCGGTGGGTATATGAGCCGTGGATACGCAAAAGAGGGAAATATAGAGGAGAGAGAATAGAGGGGAGAAATTTTACAGAGAACTTAAGTCATTTTGTATGGAAACCGATAGTTTTTTTTTTTTTTATTTTTGTTTCTAATTTCAAAATTTTGAATTTTCGTTATTGTACCAAATTCATATGGCTGAGTCACGAATATAATAAAATTCGAATTATCGACCCTTTCCCCACTGAAGGATGAAAAATTGAACACCCCTAACCCCGACGTACATAACAATCCACAGCTCTTACACAGCCGATCAAAGCCGACCTTTAAAACCCTTTTAGCATACGCTGACTGGAATTTTTGACATTTAGTTTTAATTGGATTCCATTTACCAAGCTATTGACGCCACCCACGAAGCCCTTGTGGAAAAAATCTCACAATCAATTACCAGCCGACATCAATCAAAGCTCAACTTCAATTTCAAAAACGTATAATATTCGACAAAAAGCTCGCAATACTCCCTTCATTTTTTATTTATACCGGGTTCTTTGCAAAAAAAAAAAATAAAATAAAATTAACAATTACAAAAAAAAAAATAAAAGGGAAAAAAGACCAAAGGGTGCCAGGAATTTCAGTGGTCCGCAATCTACCTCGCCCTCGTTCTTTGTGCAAATATTTGCCAAGGCGAAGAACGATTCTTTTCACAATTTTTAGGATTCAGACCAGACACTACGTGCAAGAGGATAGAAGTATGGAAGATTCACTCAGTTTCTTCACCGAGCTTGTTTCCATTCTGCTGATTTTGTCAAATTTCTGAAGAAAGGAGAAGTAATAAGAAAAAGAAAAGAAAAAGGAAAGGAAAACTCGATGAATTTGACAAAGAATAATTATCGGAGAACGGGATATCATATCTCTTCGAATTTTTTTAAGTAAAATTTTGAATTTTCAATTATCAAAAATTTGAGCAACGAAGACGTTGTGGTGAAAATTGTTCATGAAAAATATTTTGGAGCATATATATCCCCGTCAAGACAAGATAATTAGGAGTGGGCTCTTCCTTTCCATACGGAAATGGGCATGGCTACGTGATTCGCATATTCAACGAGGTAACTCGAACATCGGTCAGTGTCGCCGTGCTTAACACGGACTCTTGTGTTTCTCCTGTGTGAAAGGATGGGGTGAAATAGTTCGCATGCGACAAGACAAGATTTATTTTAGCAAATAAACATCCGGCGTAGATACCATGGATGGAAAAATACCGCTGTTGTATTTTTATGCGAGTGTAATAAATGATCGTAGTAAACTTAACCGGAACCGAGCTTTTCCCTTTCTTCTCCTCCTCTGATTGCGAGGGTAAATAATTACACGCGTATCACCCCGCGACATAGGATATTGGTCGATAACCGTCGGTTAAACTATATCTATTTATAGTGTACCAACAATAACCTGCACCCTCGCTAATTTTCACCCTGACGCACCCGGGACCCGTCAATCTCAATTAGACAAGGTCTCGCGGAATCGAAATCGAGGGAAGTTCCGTAATTTTTGTGACCGAATTTCCGAATCCGGATATCATATCGATTTCCTCAAAAATCCCAAAAAACTTGATTTCGATCCCGCCAAAAGCTCCGAGAGCGAATGAATCATGTTTAGAATCGAATTCATCCCGAAGTTTGGACACAGGTTTAGTCGGGTCTTATGGGGTTAAAAGTTTCGGGTTTCCAGACGGGAGGTAGCAAGGGTTGGCGTATGCGAGACGAGGTCTGCAGAAGCTGGCGGATAGGAGATTAGAGGGAATTCGAGAGTAAACAGAAGGACGACAAATGAACCGGGTAAAATGTGGCCTGGTTCTATACGATAGTAGATATATATAAGATATAAGGTATAAGGTATAAGATAGGTAGGTACTGACTACCGAGGATATTTCTCGACAGCAGCAACTGCGTTCAACAAGTCGATACGGTAGAAACTTGGACAATAATTCTGGGTTTAGGGTAAATCGGCGTTCTACGACGTGGTTAAAGTATGAAGCGTGAATTAACGGATGAGTAATTGTGTATCGCGTTATTATCTGGTGGGATGAGGGGTAGGAATGGTCGAATAAAATTATTACGAGGGTGAAAAAAGGACGTAACTTTGGAAGCTTACCGGGGAGAGAGAGAGAGAGAGAGAGAGGGGGAGAGAAGAACAGAAAAAAATGATTATTATTTGAATTTTAAGCGTTTTTCACGGGCGAAAAAAAATGAATTCTCTTTACCCGAGTCGAGCACCGTCTGCTACTTTAACGCCCGAATCACTTCTGCGGACTAAAATCGCCCTTAGTCTTGGGTTAAATTATAATACAAGGAGAATACCACCCGCGAAGATGCGACGAACAAACGAGCCGATTAACTCGAGCGAGAAATTTTTTTTAAAGAGGAGTAAAAAAATTAGAATTACGTTATACGACAGCTGGGAAATGCCTTCATACATGTGCAATATATGCATCGAGTTATTTCCCAAGCATTACAATTCAGATCAATCGCTGGCCACTCATTTTCAACGAGAAATCAAACTACGACGGATTTTTGATTCACTTCGGTCTATCAATAATTCGGAAACGTCATAAATTCGTTTATTAATTCACTGGAGAGATACAGAGGTAGGAAGTAAACTGCATGGAAAATAATTCGGTAAATTGGATTCATCGCACGTATTAGCATATTAATTAAAACCTGAATAATGAAATAACGCGAGGTTATAAAAATCATCGAATCGTCGTTCTATTTCAACCGATTTTTTTTCGATTTTTTTTACCAAACTATGTAATTAGCCGAGGAATAAAATCCCTATTCTCTTCGTCGACCTTTGGTCATAAATTATCAAATTCTTTAACTACGAGGTCCGCGTCGAGGGTAAAGCTAGACGAGTAAAGCTGGTCCATTAATCGAGTATTTTAAGTATAAAATGTCCCTGGCTAACGGGTGACAGAGTAAACGAGAAGCAAGGGTAACAAATCTTGTAGAAATATCGCCGCAGCTTTGGTTTTATAAAATCCGTGAAACGGAGTGAAATTTTTATCCACGGGCAGCGGGGGTCCAATTTTTAAATTTTCTTTAGCTCGTATATTCCCGAACTCGTTATATATCCCGGGCTAAAATCCTGCGGGATAAATTCTCGAGTGTAATTTGCCCCGGACGATTTGAACGGCGCGAAGAAGGTTCGTCCGGGTAAAAAGATAAACGATACTTGAAATGAAGAAACAAGAGAAATAAATAACAATAAAAGAAAGTTAAAAAAAAAGAGATAAAAGTGATACACTCTCTCGTCAAACTTTTGGAATACTTTTTTTTTTTTTCTTTTCCACCGATATCACTCACTCCTACGCGAACAAGCTTTACGGACCCGTTCATCATCCTGACGCAGAGACTATATAGATCTTAAGGCGGATGAAAAACTTTTAGCGGTTAAACGTTTTTCTACAACACTTTTTGGTACTTTTTTTTCATTTTCTTTTGCCTCTGGTTTAGCCGTTTTCATTCTTTATCTACCCTTGTATATCTACGGATTATCCTGATCGAGTTTCCTCTCATTTCAGGATCCATAAGCAACATCGACGGCGCTGAATATCACTGCAACAAAACTGCAGTGCGAAAAGTGATCAGCGGTGTCGTGGGAGCAGCTAGTTCCGTCACTTCGATACAAGTAGCAAATCTACTTCGTCTCTTCAGGATACCTCAGGTCAGTCGAAAAAAGGAATCAATCTGTTCTTCGATTAACTGATCCAGTAAATAGTAGAAAGAAAGAAAAAAAAAAAAAAAAACGGGGGGACGAAGTAAAAAGCAAAAGGGAAATTTTTCGCAACGAATTTTCTTTCCCCCATTTTTTTTTTTGTTTTTTTTTTAAGGTATAATTTTTCATTGTTTCATACCCCGTTGATATTGTAAATGTAAAAAGCCACTTCGGCGTAAAATCGCCTTACTTATGCGGCTCCCTCTGTCTTATACCGCAGCTCTTCTTCTCCCACGAGAATTATAATACCCTACACCAGCAGAATCGCTGATTGCTTCGTTCCTCGTTTCTCGTTTCTCGTTTCTCGTTCCTCTCGGCCCCGAAGCTCCTTATGTTCTTTTCTTCGAGAATAAGGAAGAAAAGAAATCGTCGCGTAGTTTGAATGATCGCGTCTCATCGTACCTTCATCAATGCTCCAGAGACTCCGAACGAAAGTAATCGCGATGTACTACGATCTGTAGAATACGAATTACGAAGATATCTGAATTTAAAAGAAAAGGAAAAAAAAATTTTCGCTTCACTTTTGATATCAATTCGAAAAAAAATTTTCATCTACTTCCGGAAAATTCTACCAAATACATTCTCTTTTCGTTGTACACGTGGATTAATAAGCGATCGTTCGAGGGAACGAGAATATATACCTACGTGTATATATATATTTGTAAACGAGGTAAAATCGCGAAAATAAGTGGATTCTTGAGTCACACCTGTCCGTCTGGGTTTCCGTCAGTTTTTCCGAGAGGATCCTCCTCACCTTCCTCTCCAGTGGTTAGCTCTCATCAATCATGCGCGCATAGGTAGAGGGTATAGTGTGAAGAGACTACGACCGCACACTTCTACGTGGGTTATTATTCTTCATCACGATGGTAATCATCTCGCGGTGTGCATAAAATAGAGTAACTAAATAATCCGTGTACATGCGAACCCCATTAGGTTGTATCTTATCTATACGGACCCCGAAGTGGAGTAAGAAAGACGAGAAGCTTTCAAGTATAAGAAAAGATGAGAGTCTGGATACAGGAGCCTTTTTCAAAAGGGTATATATATAGAAATGGAATGAAAAGAAGGGAAAAATAAATTCCATATTTCGCGGAGAATAATTATCCTGCCATATTTTTTGCCCCTTTTGTTTTTATAAAAATATATTTATAGGTATAACCGCATGGATTTTTATTCGATACGGAAAGTTCGAAGGTGATACGATTTCAAATAAATCTAAATCGAATTAATCCGGTTAATGTTACCCCGTAGGATTCACAGAGTTTTTTAATTAATTAATTTTTAATTACCGAACTCTAGGTGCCGGATTAACAAGCCTAAACAAAGTTCTGGAGCCGATACAAACCGGATTAAATCCTGGAAAGTTGCGTTTTATTATTATTCGCGTAATTTCTCCGCATCATTTTCTACTCTACGGGGAATAATAATTTCCACCCTCATTTTTACCATACAGTATACACCTTTCGAGGGAAGAACTGTATCACTCTCTATCCGCGTACCTACTGCGAGTAGCGTTAAAGTTAACGCGTTTAACGGAGCTTGGAGGTTCGGGTAATCAAGGATAGGATAAGGTTGTAAAGAAGAATGGCGATTCGGGGATGTAGATAAAAAACGAGTTACCTCTCCCAGTTTTCCCTCTATTTTCTAGTCCCTATCTTAATCCAAAGGGGCGATAAACAATGGTTTCGTTTTTCTTCATGATTCTTCTTCTCTCCGGACTAAAAACGGAAGAAAAGAACGTCTCGAGCTAGAATTTAGCTCGAATAAATATTTTTCAACCCTGATCAAGAACTTTCCTGATTTTTAATAATTATCTCGTATAATTTGATTCCGATCAAACGACGCGGGATAATCGATGCGAAACTTATTTCATTAATATCCACGGATTAAGTTCGCGTGTGGACCTAGACGCCGTTTTTTAAATTGGTTCAACGTTATAGCCTCTCTGTCAGACGGTAAAGAAACGAGAAGAGAAAAAAAAAATTGTCTACTCCGACTTTTGATCAAGGATCAACACGTTTTTTTGCAAACTGCGACGACCTAATCCTGATATACGTGTACTTTTTTTTTTTTGTTTTTGTGTTAACAATTTTTTCGAGCAGTTTAAAAACAAAAATGGTATAAATTATCGTTCAAAAGTCTCGCCTGAAAAAGATGAAGAAGAAAAAAGCTCGATTGTCCGTTTCTCACAGTCTTTTTCTCTACCTAGTTCGTGTCTGTAGTCCCAGATCAATAAAATATGTCAATGATCGAAAGTGCGGATTATCGGGGTGTTTAATTATGTACAAGGTACTAAACAGCTAGGGATCTCATCGATATTATGAGCAAATGACTCAGGGGTTGTATGTGTTTGATTAGATATAACGTTGATCGCGTGACAAGGACCCTTCAATGTGTCCTTGCCATGGCAAATTATAGTATGTCAGCATCATGATCGCGATTACGTTCTTCGATTGACAGATAATTTACCCAGCCAGACATCTTCACCTCTGCATATATTACAATTTGGGAATTAATTTTGTAGGTGAAGATTATGCGATCTATGTGTTCAGACACCTTTTTTGATACTCTTGATACGAAGGACGTGGTTCACCTCGAACAGATTTGAAATTACTTTCCTTTAGCGTCTAGACTGTAAAAGTCGAGTTGGATCGTTCGTCGTTAAGAAATAAACTCGTCACTCGAGATTTTTACAGAACTCTAGACGTATTCTATGACGTCTCTTTGATACCAGCAATGGCAGAGGAGTTTGGTGAGGCTGATAAAAATTCGAAATTTGGATACTACCGGCTCACAGTTTCAAAATCCTTTCAATCGTCTACGACATCGTGAAGTTATCGATTGAATGAAATGAAATGGATTTCCATGAAGAGAAATGGACCGATAATTTCGGATCTTTGGGCTTTCGGAAGTCCGGACTTTCGGAATTTGAATTTTCTGAACTCGAACGTTTCTAAGAATTTGGAATCGTTTCAAACGAATTGAGAATTTTTACCTCTGGGAACCTGAACCTGAACCCGAACCCGGCTCAATTTGGTCAGAAGATGAAATGACGGATGATTGTTCTTTGGAATAGTATAGCTGAAGCTAGTACCTACGCAGGGTAGCTGTTCAGAAGTTAAACTTGTAAGATCCAGAAGGTAGGGTGAATTGGTTGTCAGTGTGATACTAGCAGGGGTGACTTTCGCGCTTGGTTTAACCCGTACAACTCCTCGAGTCATGGTCCGGTCTTTCCAGCCCCTAACCATACTACCTAGTTTACCTAGACACGGTCCAAAACTATTCCTCCCAAACGGCTAGACTTCTACAAATAACATCTCTGGCCGAAACTGTCCGTACACGACCCTTCAGGGGTCAGAATTCCATTTACAAACTTCATCTTTCATACATACATACATACATACATACATACATATATATATTATATATATATATATATATAATATTTCATCTGGTAGAATTCGTCGCTTATTTAAATGTATATAGCTACTCCAACGTAATACAGGTCGTTATATTCGCGAGAATTGCAGAAGCACTAGTTGATGACCAGTGTCCCCTGTCTCTCTCTCTCTCTTTCTCTTGCTAGCCAATTCTATCGACGTTTCAATAACGTACAATACCAAAGGCAATTACCCTCACTATAGTATGTAAATTTACCTAGCCAAATACACGGGTCCACTGAACGTGTAATAAACAGGCTACCACACCCACTGCATGGATGAATCCCAGTTTGTCACATTGTAACAACAATTTATCACGTTTCGGTTAACAGCTTCAATTTTCTATCAATCGCGTTATACCGCGAGGGAACGAGAATTCATAAAACTGTAAAACTAGTAAAAAAAAAAGAAAACAATTTTTCAAGTTTCATGACCCAAATTTTGACAATTTCGAAAAATGGAAAACGGAAATTAGTTGTATCGAAGGAAAGAATTTTTGCTCCCAAGAGTGCGATGATGAGGATGAAGGAAAAAGGTGTGAGAAAAAAGGCCTTGGCTGTAGCAGGTTGGAGATTGGAGTGAAGTAAAGAAGTATGGAAAATGGAAGGAGGGACTGACAAACCGTGATAAATATGTTTGGCATCGATGTATCATGTTCATGGTTAACGTGTGGTAAAAGTCAAAGCGTAAATAGATAAAACGTAACGCAGCTGTCGAGGGCGTATAGTGGTACTAACACTCGATAAGACCGCAACTCATTTCTCGCTACATAAACTTTATAAACGAGACCACCGAGCTTTAACCAAGAGAGGTCGAAGCAGAAGCGAGAGAAAAAGAAGAAGAAGAAGAAGAAGAAGAAGAAGTAGATCGGTTCTTATTGAAGTTTGGTGATGCTAGAGGTTCGGAATTAGATAAACCTGAGATCGATCGAAGGGAGGAAAGCGCTACCGAATATATTTGTCGCCCGAGTAAAAAATTTTTGGGTAATGACGAACAGAGGAGCGAAGAAAAAAAGAAAATGATATATAAGAATAAAATAAAAACGAAATACTCTATTACAAAACCGAGGGACAACGAGACTGTAACCTTATCACCCTTCGTTGAATATAAAAGATGATTGAAAAGCCCTAAAAACCGTGAAGCGATGTCGTAAAACGTTCCTGAACCAAATCGCCGTTTGGTATTCGAGGGGATGATAGCACATGCAGTAAAAGGCTCGATGGCGAAAAATAAAAGGAGATAGAGAAACGAGGGAAATCGGTAAATAATTAAACGCTAGTGGCGATCAAAGCGGGTTCGAAAATTTAAATATTGAAAATAAAAAAACATAATTAAAATAACAGTTCATATCGATAACCGAACGCTGTCCATCAACTCCGTGTATATATGCCTACATGTGAAATCGAAAGCTTTATAGCAAGGATTCATTTATCGCTTCGTATATATCCATTGAATCTATCCGTTCGATTCGAGTTACGTGCCAATTCCGTAAAACTTTTTGACGCTCGCGGGAAAATCGGATAGGTACGATAAATTTTATACTTCTGTTATAAATTCGGCCTTGTATATATATAATATATATATACATTTTCTCGATTCTCGTGCAAATTCGATTTCGCAAGTGCAGATCTTCGAACGTCTGGAGATTGTCGGAGATAAAATTTGTTTTATCAAAAATGAACGGTAAATTCTTCGAGCGGAGATTTTTGGAAGGAGGAAATGAGTAAGCGAGCGAAAAGCAACGCTCGCAATTGATAATCAACGCATAATTCATTACTCCACGTCTGCAAAGATTTAGGCTTGTCGTGGCCGAGTCCTAAACTGATTTCCGACGCCAAGGGGTTGAGAATAATACATCATTCCGTTCCGGGCGGTAACACTCCTGAAGAAAAGGGGCTAATTCTGATAAATGAAATGGTTACATCGGGGAACGATTCGAGAAGGGGCTTGTTTCAAATTTTACAAACTATTCAGACGAGAGATAAATAAATTTTGTCTGTCGAGAAAATTTTCCACCAAATTCGTGTCGTTTTCTCTTTTTTTTTTTTTTTTTTTTTTCTCTTCTACTTCTTTTTACATCGTTTTGCACAGAACTCGAAAAAAAGGTTTTCCCTCTATTAGATAAAAAGAGAGAGAGAGAGAGAGAGAGAGACGAGTCTGCGGAATAAAGGCGTTAACAGGTTTCTAGGGTAAGAAGGATCCCAGGGAACCGAAGGACGGGCAGGTAACCGAGTTACTCGTTACGTGGGATAGGAGAAATTGAGTTACCAGTGGGCAGATTGCTTCGTAATTGTAACATATCTCGTTATAGGATGGTCGAGTCCTTTGTCTCTTGTCTGGTTTCCGAAGCTCGGTGACTTTGGGGGTAGATATTTCTCGGATGAAATACACTGTGTTATACCGAATGGAATTTTACTTCGAGACAATATGTCCGTTTGGGTCAGATTAATAATTTTGTAGAAAAAAATGAAAAAAAGGATACTCTGTACTCTAAGGTCTTCAAATTTTCGTCTTATCTATTGACAGGTATCCTTCTTTTCCACGAGCCCAGAATTGTCGAATAAACAACGATTCGAGTATTTCACTCGGACCATACCCAGCGATCATTACCAGGTCAAGGCGATGGTCGATATCGTGAGGAAGATGAACTGGAGCTACGTGTCTATAATATACGAAGAAAGCAACTACGGAATTAAGGTAAGTAATCCTTTGATAAAATTCATCTCATACTCTGAATAGGGAACCCGATTTTCATCGAGTCGAGAAATTTGATACGCGATATCCAATCACGATCTGATGAGCGGACTCAGGCGCATGTAGTAATTGGTCAAGGTTCGATATCCGAGGTCAAGAATACCTGGGATTAATATCGCGAGAGAATCGGGGCACGGGGCCATTGATTCTTCGGGGTGAAATTTTCGGCCGAAAGTTTTTCCAATTAGAAAGATTCGGGAATCGTGATAAAGAGGTAAAAATTAGCTGAACGTGTAGTTAGGGAAGAACGAGACAGGGAGTAAGGCTGACGGAATGGCTTTAGGCCTTAATTAAAAATTCATGAAGTAACGGATAAAGATTACATTACTTTAGAAGAAAAGCAGCTAAGGAGTGAAGAAAGAAAAATACAAAAAATAAAATAAATTAAGTGAGGAAGGAAGGAAGAAGGCACGACGCTCTTTTTCAACTCTTGATCGAGTTAGGCACGACTTCGTAAGATTCGACTATTTTTTAACCTCGGTTTCGGTTTCGGTTTCGGCAGGGTAGCATCTACCTACTTTCGAGGGTGGAATCGATTACGATTAAATTCGAGACGAGAGAAATCTGCCCCTGATTTGTTGCCGCAAAAAAATTCTCACGGAATATACGAATCGAGACTCTGGCAACTTTTGAACGCGAGATATAGATGTTTACCCACGCATTTCGGGAAAGAGAGGAAAAGGGAGTTTCGGGGGAAATCTCTTTACCGCCACTTTATTTTAGGCGCGAATCGGTGATAGAGTGGAAAATCTCGATTTACCTGTTTACGAACTGAACCGTGATCATTTCGGCGTCTCGTACATACAGACAGCAACTTTTCTAAATTCTCCATCAACGATTTCCTTCGATTAACTTCGCTTATGCGTGTAATCCATTTATGCAAATTTTCCCGGTAGCAGATTCGTGAAAAATACGAGGCACTATCCAGAATTGAAACGTAATACGAGCCCCTGAAATGCAAATTATTTTAATCCTCACCCTGCCGCAGTCACTAACTGACCCTGTGACCTAATGAATATTTACCAGTCTGCGCAGCTCATTTTATGCCTTCGTTATTCCCTCTTTGCAAATTTCTTCTCTCTACCTATGTAATGGGGAAGGAGTATAATGGCACAATATTTATTTACACCGTCACGATAGCTGGTACCTGTAGCCAAGCATGAAGATGAGAGAAGAGAAGAATAGTAGATGCATGGAAGGGTAAAAGAGGAAAATTCAAGCTGCATACATATTAATGATAATAGCGTAAGGATGCAAGTATCTCGCATCGCATATAGCGTTACACGGAATCTTTCTATGTAATAATGAAACTCCGTTATTTTCCCCAACTCTAATTTACATATTATTCTTAACGGGCCCGTGGCTCTTCTGCTTCGAAAATTTACGACCCTCTCGCGGTCTGGACGAACATAGTTAATAATAAAATAGCCAGAGATAATAATTGCGCAATTGAAAATGTACAACGCGAAACTTTGTTTCGGAGTTGAAAATTTATGGCCCATCATGCACGGTTTATCTTTTCTTTTTACTTTTTTTTCTCTTTTTCTCTTTTTCTCTTTTTTTTTTATACTCAACGCGTATGCAGATAACTTTTCCCCACAAACCTTCACCTATCTCTCTCTGTATACTCTAGTCGAAATTCACGCCGGAAATGATTCACCCGTGTAGTATAGTACACACATTTCGGAATGAACTGATACCAGCCACCGAAATCAACCGGAAAACCCAGGGGACCGAAATGTCCGATATAACAAGTCGTAAAACCTGGTTTGTCGTATTCGCATTTTCCAATCACGCGGTTTTTACGTCTCCGGAAAAGGCGCCTACTCGGATACCTAAAACAGGACGAAAATTTTCATATCTTCAATTAAATATGATTCCACAGATCTCCGAAATTTCCCCACTCTCTAAAATTCAATTATTCAATCAAATTTCGCAAACAGACAGCTTTCGGAATTACCGAAACCGAGTCGTCTGCCTAGTTCCGCGTACAATGCCATTCGAATATCTTGGTCGAGTCTTATCCACGGTACTGTTCACCGAATGATAAATTTCCGCAAGCTCAGCTTTCCTTTCTTCGTAGATTTTAAGAAATTTGAAGTATTTCGCGGTTTGGATCAGATCTGATTTTTGTTCATCGATCAGAACGTGCAGAGATGTTCTATTCTTCGAAGTAAGGGATACTAGCGATAAAATTTGACAGGAATCATATGCGTACAGATGTGGGGATAAAATATCGCGTGCATAATATATGTGCACCTTTTTGTTGCAGGCTTTCGAAGAGCTCGAGGAACTATTGGCGAAGTACGATATCTGCATAGCCATCAAAGAGAAACTTGTAAAAGATTCTGGAGTGGCTGAGGAAACTGCTTACGACAATATCGTGCAAAAACTCCTTACCAAACCCAGAGCACGAGGTAATCTAAGATGCAGATTTATTTAACTAGGTTATTTGTTTATTCGTTTATTTTTTTACGTGGAGGAAAAAGAAACTCGTATACGTACGATTCAACGCGGAGAAACAAGCTCTGAGAGATTGTGGCGTAACGCGACACGTGCGAAACTAACGAGACAGCGAAGACATTGAGAAAAGAAAAGAAAGGAAAAGGAGAGGAAAGAAAAGAAGTTTCCTAATTAGAAGTGTCTCTTATTCGCACAGGGTGCCTCGGGCCATTTTGGCAAACCGCGAATTCCGCTACGTTAGTATCTTCCCGCAATTTCGACGAGAGAAACCGGCACGTATTACAATTCCATCGGAACAACTGCCGTTGGAAATTTTTGCACAGAGATTACCGCAAAGCTTGAAAACCTTTTTAAGATCCGTCAAACGCGTACTAAAGATCATTTTTCTTCGTGTATAGTAGGATAAAAGTTTGAGACTTAAGGCGAACGAATTTGCACAGCTTTTGATACTTTCGAGCTACTTTTCGTTTCGTAAGCACTTCGATAGGTATATATGTATATATGTGTGTGACGAGCCTTCGAGAACAGAAGTAATTATTATTCCGAAGATGACCTGGAATTTAGGTCGACTTCTTGAAAAGTTTAAACGTCGAAGGACGGACTCCAGGGGTCCGAAAGTTTGACGTGAGTTTAAACTCAGAGGTTGTATAGAAAAGCCTCGGTGCAGGCTTTGAACGATTAGCTGTATGAGAAAACGTCTTTCGCACTTTGGGAATAAATACCAGCCGACAAAACCTTTCCGGTAAATTTTAGCCACAGGCGAAGAACGCGAAGAGATCGAAATCTTTTTATTTCCATTTCGCGGATGGTCGCCTTGAATCGTCCTACAGGTACTACGTCCCATGCCCTGCAGCAATCCCGAAATAACGGGCTGGTCAGTTCATCCTCGAATCGATATCCAGGTTTAAATCAAACCCGGGATTTTCTGTGCCGGTAGACACGCTGCCAAATTACACCGTTCCGGGAGAAAGGGCCAACTACCTTAGACCACGAAATGCGAAAGGTCCATGAAAAGCGAAATACAGAATCCGCACAATCTCTCGATCAGCGTGGACGTGGGCGCGGGCACGGGCGTCACGACGAGCCGTTCAAATCCACTTTACCTTTACCTTTTCCTATTTCTCGTTTCCCATACATTTCGAGGCCTAGATATGTGCTCTGAATTTCATTATAAGTCTAATAAAACGTCCGGACTCTGGTGTGATTAGAATTTCAATAAAATATTGTCCGATAAAACAAATTACGCGAATTTTGCAACGATCAAATTTTAAACTGCAACCCCTCAGCTCCTACGTTTGATTTCTACATGTTTCTATATTTGATGGTAAAACTCGTTGCCTCGAGAAGTAACTTTATACATATATATATATATATATATCGTGTATAGTTCTAAATGCAATTAATTGATTCCCCGGAAGTTTGAACGGTCCCGTAACCCCGAACTAACCCGGAGCATAGATTTATCTCGAGATTACGTTTGTACCTCGGAAATGCTGATAGGTTTTGGGAACAGGGATAAGTTGCTTACTTAGTTGTTCAAGGTTCTGTATATGTGCTCCCTGATTTCGAGGATTAGGTTTCCGTTACACAGCTTCTCCCCGAGTTATCCCCTTCTCTTAGCCCCGTATCACCCCTTATACCGAACATAAGGACAATTTTTCTTTTTTTTTTTTTTTCCTTTTTCTCTCTCTTTTTTCATACACGCGATTGATTTCGAATGATAAAACTTTTCGAAACTTCCGCCATACGCCGACGTCTACGACGATCATCCGTAAAATATAACCGACGTATTTATACGTATAACGTATCATATAGAAAGACGCAAATATATTATATATATATATATATATATATATATATATACGTAACGTCTCGAGTTGACTGAAAACTGTAAACTGAAAACTGAAAAAGTTATATATCCACTTCGCATTATGTATACGGGAGCACGTTTCACCTCGGCAATGCGGTTCATGCATATAAAGTCGAAGGTAGATCGGTAGACCAGCCGAACTATAAGATGGAAAGTTTTCGCGTCCTCTGATGCGAATCGATGGAGCATTGCCCATGATATCCCGAGGGTGAAATGAAGAAGGAATTCTCATTTGGATGAGCATTTCTTTCTTCTTCTTCTTCTTCTCTTTATTCTTTCTCTATTATTCTTCTTACGTCCTTCGACCGAATATATTATTAAGTGGATTCTTAATTCATCGAAAAACTGCAGACGTATTTTCAGAATTTCATATTTCGGATAAAAAAAGTAAAAGAAAAATAAAATTACCACACTCGGTTAACACAAACATCTTATCCTTATCTAAGGTGTGAAACGATTCGCGCGGTATAACCGCAACGGCGGTAAATCTATCCCAAATCTTCACGCCGAGATAAAGGTAGAGGATTCTCAGGAGAACGGAGAGCGAGGATAACGCTTAATTTTAGCTTAAAAAGAGAAACAAACAGAACGGGAAGAGAAGAGGAAATAATAGCTGACGTTGGATTTTCTATACGGGCCAGAGATCGTAATTTTTACCTACAGTTTCCCACCCAAGATAGAAGAATTGGATATACCTAGTGTATACTGCACATACATATAGCCCTGCATAGCTACTTTATTTCAGAGAGAAGCAATTTAAATTTCCTGCAATGAATTCTCTGCGCTTTTTACCCATTATTCTTTTTTTCTCTTAAACCGCTACCCTTCTTAGACGCAATTCGTCTTCGTTTCCAACCTTCGAAATACAGCAGGCGAAAAGAACGCGGAATACGAAGAGAAATATAGTAGGAAGTTCGAGGCTGGTTCTGTATGCTTACATTTGGTCCATTTCAACGGGGTCCTATGTTACGCTTTTGACGTAAAGTTAATCTGAAATTCTATGTTATATTTTTCACTTTCTCGTTTATTCTCCTCGTTGAAAAATCTCTCCAAATTTCAGGATGCATAATTTTTGGTTCTGACCAAGAAGTAGCCGGTGTAATGCGGGCTGTGAGACGCTGCAATGCTACAGGAGCTTTTTCATGGATTGGCAGCGACGGATGGAGCGCTCGAGGTCTCGTCAGCGACGGAAACGAGCCGGAAGTCGAAGGCACCCTCTCGGTTCAACCCCAGGCGAACCCAGTGAAGGGTTTTGAGGAATATTTTCTTGATTTGACGGTTGAGAATAACAGGAGAAACCCTTGGTTCGTTGGTGAGTTAAAAATCGAGGTTTTCACATCCCACAGAGAATTTAAGGGTGGGTCGGTGTTCCGTATAGAAAAAATTCCCTTTTCGGAAACGTTGAGCTTTGGAAATTTTAAACTTCAATAATTTTAAACTGCGAGTCGATAATATATTGAAATTCGAAATTTTTGCCGTCAGGGACTTCGAAATTCGCAACTTGAAACAAATCGCCTGTACCTCGTTATTTTTCTTCCCTCTCTGGTTTACTTCATCGAACTTATTCGACGCCCAGAGTGGGTGTGAAAGATATAGCTAACTTTATATACCAAGCAAGGAATCACCTCTCGAGAGACGTCGTTCCTCTTCACCCCCATCGAAGACAAAGTAGAATCACTTTAGGATTTTCGAGATGACATTTCGGCGGGGCAATCATCCGAGTACTACCTTGCCTTGAGCGAGATGCAAGGCCGTGCCTATACATTAAGGTTACAGCAAACCCCGGGGGATGATAAACCCGGGTTTTAGTACAAGACTTATTCGACAAAAGTTTCGCAGACAGTTTCCGAACTCGCGTTCAATCGCGTATCTGTCTGGCCATTTTTTCAGACCAATTACAGAATCGGGGAGGCAGAAACGTGCGAAATATTTTTGATTAATGAGAAAGGGAACTCGGAAAAAAATTCTACGATTAGCAAATTCGATTTTTACGATAAACTGCGTGTATTAGGAATTTCTTGTATAGCCTCGGTTTTAATGATTTGCATAAATTTCGAGTCTTAAATTATACTATGCAGCAGCGAGAAACAGAGAGAACGAAAGATTATTTTGACAAGGTTGAATATCGTCGATCGCGGATAAGCTACACCCTTCTTTGATAAATCAAGCGTAAATTTACGTCCTCCACGGATATTAAATACTCGATAAGGTAAGAATTGGACGCCTCTTCTTCCTGTCAAAGGTCTATAAATAAAACCTGGTTTATTCGGGATCGGAGGAAAAAGGTTTCATTGTGGGTATATACGACTACCTATCCACGTTCACCTATATTCACGTATATTCAGGATATCTGCACAGGCAGCATCCGGAAATATATCTACATACATTCGTATGTGTGAACGTTCGTATGCGAATGTTCGAGGATACGAAAGGTTATTTTTAAGGAAAAACGAAGCACCGTATGTGCGACAAAATTTATTCCTGTACCATCCCAGAGTTATTTTACCCAAAGAAGATCCTTCCTCTTCCTTTTCCTCTGCCTCGGCATAGCGATACACCAGTTTTGAATAACTTTGGATACCGGGATACACGCGCGTCACGACGCTACCCGAAATTCACTGGATTGTTGAAAAACAGGGGAAAGTATGCTTAGACAAGTCTCCCTAAAACTATAACGATCCCTAACACACATATACCAATTATTTATTATCTTATTTTAATCCTGATAAGTTCATTTCGAAATGAATGAAAATTTTCAAAAACTACCACAGTTTTATTGAATTTTAAATTCGGATTCAAACTTTCCCCAGCATTTCGTGTCGCTCCTCAATTATATGAATGTATTTATTTATTCATGCACACCGTTTCGCCAAACAGGTTTTAAACTCGTGTCAAGTGCGAGGTGGTGGGCTCGAATCGTGACCATTAACGTTTAAAAGTTCCGAGGGGTAAAAATCCCGAATTTCTTTCAGACGATTCCAAATTTTCAGAAACGTTCAAGTTCAGAACATAAAAACTCCGAAAGTCTAGACCCGAGAAAAAATCTACTTCGATCGATAACTTCGATGTCGTAAATAATCGACAGGATTTTGAAACTTTTTTTCAAAAAAGTTAATCTCAAGACGATTTATTTGACCACTTATCCGTTTCGATACGATCGATACAGCCCGAGTTATCGAACACTGAATGAATACGTGCGCGAATTTCGAGTTTCGAAGATTTGGCCTCTCGGATTTTTGGGAATTAGGAACCTCCGGTGTTCTTCGTTTAAAAATTTCTGCGATCGGCTATGTAGACTATCGGGGAAATACCCTTTCTAAAAACTGTTATAGTCGCTGATATTCAAATTCGAAACTCTATCCCAGCCGCGGGGTATAATCTCTTTAATGGACTCTGTAACAACAGCGATGATATTTAATCCACGATCTAATTGTGCTTACAGAATTCTGGGAAGACCATTTCCAGTGTCGATATCCCAACGCTTCTTGGACACCGTATAATCAGAAATACACAAAACCATGTACCACGAAAGAACGACTTAGCAAACAGAACACCGCGTTTGAAGATCAGCTCCAATTCGTATCGGACGCTGTTACAGCCTTCGCGTACGCTTTTCGGTGAGCAAAATGCTTACGATCTAGTCTAAAAATCGGTTCTAATTTTTTCTATCAATTATTATCGAATTCGTATAAAAAAGCCAATGAATTTCACCCTGTGTAATACATAGTAAAAAAAGAATCTATTCAAATTGTTCACCCTTTTTTATTATTTTTTGTTTCCTCTTTTAACATACTACAGCGACATGCACGAGGAACTCTGTGCTGGGAAGGTGGGCTTATGTGACGCAATGAAACCCACCAAGGGAACAGAACTTCTCAAATACCTGCGTAAAGTTGATTTCGAAGGTACGTTTGTGTCACGATTTTTATAACAAATTGTGGAAAAAAAAAAACAAATTTCAGACATACTTCTCACGGAATCTGTACTTCTTTCAATCGCTATAAGAATTTTTCGTTTTCCGACTAATTTTTGAGAGAACGATTTCAACCGCGGAACATGTATATCCCTAGCTTTATACCTACTATAAGGTAATTTGCTTAATTCCAATTACAACAAGGCGAGGCCGGTAGCCCTTTATGGGAAAATTATTAACACTGTCCAAGGTATTGTAGTACATACGCATCATATATGACGTATGTATTATTTCCGTGTGCATTATGACGTTAATATTCTATTCAATTATTTTGAAAGCATTGTGTTGAGAATATTTTAACACATGAGATAATATAGGTATGATATAACGTGTAACAATTTCCTCCCTCGATTATAACGGTGTGTTTATTCAGTTTATTTGAAAGTTTGTTATATTTTTCTACATACCACCCCTTTAAGCCCGATTGAGTTTAATTAAGTGTTATCACGTATTTAGATTCAGATGCGATGTAAATCGGTTTTAGAAGAAGAATTTTTGTTTCCAATCTAGGTTTGAGCGGCGATAAATTCAGATTTGATAAAAACGGCGATGGACCAGCGAGGTACAACATTATTCACTTCAAGCAGGCCTCTCCGGGAAAATATAAATGGGTTAGGGTTGGCGAGTACATGGAAGGAGAACTGCGACTGAACATGACTGGTAAGTAAAACGAACCCCCCGGAGAGAATAAGAAGAAGAAGAAGAAGAAGAAGAAGTTGAAAACAAAAAAAAAATAATAATAAGAAAAATTTGATTTATACCCACATGGGGAAAAATTAGGCATCTAGTTTACTTTTCAGAGATACAATTCCGTCTGGGACATCCGTTGCCTCCGGAAAGCGTTTGTTCACTACCCTGCGAGGTCGGCCAGGCGAAGAAATACGTCGAGGGTGAAAGCTGCTGTTGGCATTGCTTCAATTGCACACAATACCAGGTCGGTTACGGGACTCTTCCTCCTAGTTTATATATTTCTTTATTTTGTTTCTATTTTTTTTTTTTTTTTTTTTGTTTTTTTTTCCAAATTTATATTCTCATTTTCGTTTTCTTTCACGCCTCGGGGATCTCGCAAGACAATTTAACTTCACACATATCTCTTCTTTAAAACAGGTTAGACATCCCCTCGACGAGACCCAGTGTATACCCTGTCCTAAGGGAAGGTTACCGGACGAAACACACTCAGACTGTCGCGATATACCGGAAGAATTTTTACGCCCCGAAAGCGGCTGGGCCATAGGGGCGATGTCGTTTTCTGCTACAGGAATTTTGGTGAGCTTTTATACCATATATCCTATTTTGGTGAATTTAATATCCCACTTTGTACACATGTTTTCGTATCGATTATACCATACAACGTATATGAGAAATCGTTGGGTAAAAAGGTCAGCGGTTTACCACACCTCGCTTTTTACTCCTCGAATATTTTATTCATGTTACTTCGGGATCTAGAGGCGCGAAAGGTGAGAGAAGGGTTCTTAAATCTGTGGTAAAAAAAAAAAAAAAAAAAAAATGAAAAAATAATGGAAAAAGAACGTGACTTTTTGAATAAATAATAATCAACTTCTCGCTTCTTAATTCAAACCCTGGTTAATGGCATTATTATTTTTTTTTTTAAGGTCACCCTGTTCGTCGGTGGTGTTTTCCTCAGACACAATGACACCCCCGTTGTCAGAGCTTCCGGTAGAGAATTGTCGTACGTTTTACTCACGGGGATTCTACTCTGCTATCTCGTAACATTCGCTCTTGTTCTGAGACCGAATAACATAGTTTGCGGTATACAGAGGTGAGTTTATTATACATTATTATATTCTAATATGGATTTAGCACGATCTAACTCTTATTGGTTTCGATAGGATCGATACAGGCCGAGTTATCGAACACTGAGTGAATTTTCGGAGTTTCTGCATTTCGGATATTTAGCTTTCGGAAATTCGAACCTCCGGTGTTCTCCGTTTCAAAGTTTCTGAAATTGGCTATGCAGACTTCCGGAGCAATACCCTTTCTAGAAATTGCGAGTCGGTGATATTGAAATTCTGAATTTCGACGATTCGGAACTTTTAAAATTGCGAACTTCGACCCAGCCCCAGTCCCATACCTTCTTCTTCGTCTTTCGTATATACTTAGGGTAACAGCTAGCAGCGCGACGATAAAGGACAATAAAACTCAAGTTACACGCGGGGAGATAAAACTATAAGCATAAATGTTTACAGCCTAATAGCTATATACCGCACGACGGGGTTCGGTGTAAGGTCTAATTAGGAACGTTAATGTTTCACGAAACCGATAAACCGCGTTATATTACATTATTATATTATATAACGTGGACACCTACCGTGAAGGCGGAAAGAAATTTATATATGTATATCCAATATAGAATGCAGTATAAAAGTTTTCCTCGTATTTATCCGACCCTCGAACAATTATCCCCTAAATACCTGGTGGATAATAAATTATATAGTATACGATATAAAATTATATTACAGATTTGGAGCGGGTTTTTGTTTCACTGTCGTTTACGCAGCTCTTTTAACAAAGACGAATAGAATTTCTAGGATATTTAACGCTGGTAAACAAAGCGCAAAAAGGCCCTCGTTCATATCACCTAGATCCCAGCTGATAATATGCTCGGGTTTAATGGGCATTCAAATCCTAATAAACGGGGTGTGGATGATTATCGACCCGGCTAAAGCCATGTACCACTATCCAACAAGGGAAGACAATCTGCTCGTTTGTAGCAGCTACATTGACGCTAGCTATATGATCGCTTTCTCATATCCGATTATACTGATCGTTGTATGCACCGTCTATGCAGTTCTTACAAGAAAAATACCCGAGGCGTTCAACGAGAGCAAACACATAGGTAATTAGAATAAAAACGATATAATCTATCAACTGGAAGTTAAATGTGTAAAAAAAAGCTCGCATCTCACTCATGCTTTATTTCATCGAATTCTAAGATTCGGAAAATTGTTTTTTCTTTTTTCTCAATTATTTTCTACTTTTTTACATTTTTTCAGGGTTCACTATGTACACGACTTGCGTAATATGGCTAGCATTCGTGCCTTTGTACTTCGGCACGGGAAATCACGTCGCTTTACGGATCACATCGATGTCTGTGACGATTAGTTTGTCCGCTTCGGTAACGATAGCTTGTCTGTTCAGTCCAAAGGTGAGAAATCGTATTTTTTGATAATTTAATACTTTCGTTTTTCGATGTAACTTATTGGAATAATTTCCTGCTACTTTTTACCCCACGACCTAGTTGTACATCATACTTATACGACCGGAACGAAACGTGCGTCAGAGCATGATGCCAGCGAGGTATAGCACGACGAAGAGTTCCGCAGTGACGGGGACCAACGCTTCGAGTATGATGGCAGCCGTAACTCTGACTGCAGCTACTTGCGACCAAAACAAGGCCGTAAAACGACACGTAACAACGACTATCGATTGCTCGACACAAAGCGAACGTAAAGCACATTTTTTATTCATTGTATACGAGCAACATTCGTTTCGATATAAACGATCTCAATTTTTCTTATTTTTTTCCAATAAGCGAGTCGCTTTTTTCACTCTAATTGTATTTTCCCACTGCAGAAACTCTACCGTGGAAAAGAAGAATTTATAATTGATACCATTTTAATATCTCATATTATATTCTACTTGACGAAAGAAACGGACGGAAATATTTCATTAGAATATTAATCTCTACTTTTCACCCTTCCATTTCTTTTCTCTCTCTCTCTCTCTCGCTCTCTCTTCGTTTTAATATGATTTGCAGGTCTCCGACTCTGCAGTTATTAATTAATCTTTTCCAAGTTGTTCAATCATTGCAGAAATTATGTACAGAGTACTTTAAATCTATATAAGGCGATTCTGGGTGTAGTAAAAGACGAGACGATTTTCTCTCCATTTCCTAATTCACGATATAAGTTTGAAAATCTTATTCATTGTGAAATAACGAGAAAATAACGAAATCAGAGTGATATTAAAAATCGTGTAATAATCAAGAATTCAAAGATACGATGGAAAGATTTCATTATTCGAAACCTCTCTAGGTATACAATAATTAGTATATATACATATATACGACTATATCGATTCAAAAATCAGCTATATACATAGAGTGATGTAATTTTTCACGAAGAACAAATTTGAATGAATAATGAAAATACATCTTGTATAATAAAGTGATGATAGAATATTAAAAATAATTCAGATCGCATTATGTATCGTCTATAGGTATATCGATATTCGACGTTATTCGAGATACCAATACACAGAGCTATGCTTAGATGTTCCAATCCTTGAAAGTTCTGTAAGTAAGCTTCTTTTCCGCAGATTACGAGATGGAGGTAAAAGAGGATCGTATAAATGGAAAAACTCCGTCGAACTTCATCTCTCGTTCAACACAGACTCAGGTTTCGGACTCGGATACGAACCCCTCACGAGTTGGTGTGCCGATAAGTATAACGAAAGATAATGTCACGAGTAAAGAAATCGTCAAAGATTCTACCACCGCGCGAGGGAAGCAACCGAACAACGTAAGGATAGGAAATGGACCGGTCAGCCAAAAAGACGGTGCGTTATAGCAGGAAACTGTGTTCATAGAGTCTGCGGCGGTGATGCAGATAGACATGAAACCGATCTCCAAGATGCCGGTGGTCGTATAGCTCAAGATTAAAGTAATATATGCGCCGGTTTATTATTTTAGGGATCACATTTTCATCTAATTTAGTTTATTTCCCGTTTTTTTTTTTTTTTTTCATATTATTCGGTCCAATTTGAAGAAAATCAGTTAATAATATTATTATCTCTTGCCCCGAGGTTACGCAGTGCTCAATTTTCAAAGGAACCACGTAAAAAAAATAAATAAATCAACCGTTAAACCGATTTAAATAACCAACAGGGTGATCTCTAATTAGAAAGAAATACGACGCAATAATTGAATTCCCTTTTTCGTATATGTATTTTATTATATACATATATACCTAGCTGTTTACGTAATAGGGCATGCGGTGGGCTTTGGTCGGTTGAAGGATAATGATTATCATTCAGTTGAGAACAAGAGAAGCTATTATTTATTCCTTCGACGTTTATTTGGTGAAGAGGTAAAAGAAAATATTTTAATGACGTATATAGGTATAGCTGTGTATGTATAAATCTAAGTATTTACTTAGGTAGGAGATTTCATCGTTTGTTATAGGTATATCTGATATTGCAGAATAAAATTATGAAATTCATAGCGAAGAGAGGCAGAAGAAATAAAAAAAATAATGAATCCTTTAATAATGTAAACGTAGATATATTAAGTATTAGAAGGAAAGAGAAGATTGAATATTATAAGTATATTATAGAAAGTTGGAATAATTATAAAAAATTTTAGAATAAATCTGTAATACTAGATAATTAGAAAATATTAGGTATATACATGATTATTGGTATAATTGCTTAGTGAGATATTGAGTGAACAATTAACGAGATGTTATATTGTACTATATATATATACATATACATATATAGTATATACGTATATATTAGTCAGAATCGTTGGGTGCTGTGAAAATGTTTGAATATAAATAAATGAATAAATAGATGTATTATATTATATTATACACTATAAATTATTATGTGCTTTCGATTGAGAAAAAAGCAAATAAAATTATTGTATACCTATATTATATTATATTATTTCTTTGTAAATATTAAATGAATATAAATATATACTTGCGTATATTATATTGCAAAGTGTACCGAGGACTGACGATTTATATTCAATTTTAGGGTAATTAGATGGTAATAATCGGTTCCCGGTAACGATAAGCACAAAAAAGAAAAAAAAAAAGAAAAGTTAAGTACGGTAGAAATATCAAGAGCGAGAGTATATTGGTACAGTAATTATCAACTGTGTTGAATTATTATAGTCATTCGTTCTCTGAGGTATACCTATATGTTATCTTAATTAGGATTTTGGTATTTGAGAATACGATACTTATTTATTGTTCTGTAATAGTTATATGAATTCAAAATTTTATATACTTGTCTTGTATATATTATACCATATATATATATATATATACATAATGGTGTATGATATATTGTATATTTTAGCTATTGCGCTCAAAGTATATAAATATACTATACCTGTAATATCAACGTTAGGTGTAATTTGTAAATATATCGCGTAAAAACAAAAGAGGAGAGAAACTTAAGGTAAAAGAAAAAGAAATTGAAAAATACGTAGCAACAATGGCCAAAGTATAATACATATACATACCTATAATTTGT
Source organism: Tenthredo amoena (assembly GCA_963966615.1). Taxonomy (NCBI): domain Eukaryota; kingdom Metazoa; phylum Arthropoda; class Insecta; order Hymenoptera; family Tenthredinidae; genus Tenthredo; species Tenthredo amoena. The sequence continues at coordinate 927,015 of OZ016490.1, forward strand.
ATAAATAAAAAAAAATAATATAATCTATATTGATTTTTATATGTTAATCATGTATATTAATGATAATAATAATAGTAATCATCGTGATACGAATAAGAATTCAAATGAATAATTTCTCAATTAATTAATTAAATAATTAATTAATTAATACGTCACGAGATTTTTTACACGAAATAATTTAACGAAAGACATTATGTAACATCTGTACATATATAGGTATATAGATCGTTATTCTATATACACGTACATATACATAAATATACTATAATGATCATTGGCATAATCATATAATGATAAGAGATTAATATTTATAGGAATAAATTATTAATCTGGTTAAAGGAAAAAAATATTCTATTCTCTATTTTCTTTTCTATTATTTCTTGTCATTTATTTATTTAATTATTTATTCAATATATATATATACACCATGTATAATATTTCTGCAGACTATAGGAATTGCAACTGGTAGATGGTGTAAGATGATGCTAAGTGAATATATATATTATATCCATCGTAAATATATATATATATATATATATATATATATATATATATATATATATATTATGTATATATATATTATGTATATATATATTTTGTTTTTTAAGAGTGAACGAAAGTCGATGAAAATAATATCCTGGAACAATTTCCTCGTTCTTTTCAAACAAATTCAAATTTCTTCTTCTCATTACAATAATTATTATCGTTCTAGTTTTGATTAGATCAAAGTTAAATAAATAGACAAATTTCTATGTATATGAAACTTGTAGTAATTAACATATCTGCCCATTGAAGAAAAAAGAACAAAAAAATAAATAAATAAAAAATCGATCAGAAATTTTTGACGCATTCAAATTACGAATTATCTGAATCGATACTCACTAAGCTCCTACCACTCTCGACATAATTTTCTAGCTAAGATAAACGATGAAGAAAAAAGAAAAAAAAAACCGATACACATAATGTGACGTATGTATGATGAATAGGTTTTAGAATAATAACGCATTGTATATAATATTATTAAGGAGTTGTTAATATTGTCAACATATTATTATTATTATTATTATTATTATTATTATTATACCTATATATTTATTATATTATGAAATAATTGAAATTCGTCGTGTTCATAACTTGTGTATAATATATATATATATACCTATGTATATATATTGTCACACCTCGATCATTATCAGGCCTGAAGAGAAATCTGTTTTTATAAATATACAAACATATACGTTGTCATATTATACATACATATATTCTCCTAATATATATATATATATATATATATATATATATATATATATATATATATATACATAGGAGAATAATTGAGTAATTGCGTGATCTGAAAACGCTTGAAAATAAAATGAAAAAAATAAAAGAAAAAAGAAAAAGAAGAGAAATAAAATCGAATTTAGAGATCAGAGGTCTCTTCGACAGGCTCTGAGCATAGATGAGCCCGATGCCCCCAGCCTGATGTCATATATAGTCATTTTGAAAACATTTTAAATACGAAGACACCTCTCAGATTTTAGATTCTTCTCTTGACGAGGCACTCTTTAATTAGTGACCTGGAAATTGAAAAATAAAATAAACATACAATACGTGACCATAATAATACGGAACCGTTTCACATATATTTTAAGACGATGCATATAATATAGTTTTTATTTTTTAAATAATTAATTCATTCATTCATCTCTTTAGGGAATCGCGATCACAGTTTTCCGCACGATAATTTCTCGAAATTTATTGATTTTGCAAAAAAGTAAAAATATTACCGAAGGATATTAAATAATAGATATAGATAATTTCTTATCAATATAAAATGTATTGATATATTATGTATATGATAAACCACCTCTGTATATATTTATATATATAATATATATTACAAATATATACGTGGCGATCATGCATTATATAATATGGTAATTTTCGCAGTGTAGAACAAATGATTTTTTAATTATAAGATATAGTTTAAAGAAATGACTAGTTAAAATTATTATAGTTATAATATGATAGATAAAAAAAAAAGAAAAAAAAAAAAAAAACAACAAAGGGTAGTCTTTAAGCGATAGAACGAAGGTCAGGAATCATGGAGAAATCGAATATGCAATGCAGAAACAATGTCAAAAAAAATCTGTGAACGGAGATTTCTGATTACATAAAATAATTATTTTAATTATTCCATACATATACCTACATATATATATATATATATGACATATACGAAGCAAGATGTGAAATGCTATATTATTATTATAATAATATTATATGTAAATTAAAAATGATAATGATAAAATAAAAACATGAGTATGTATAAATATATAATTGAATTGAATTATCGTATTCGAGAAATTTACTACAAAGATTATAAAATAGAATGAAGGGATTTCAAAAAATAAGAAACTGTGTTCTTTTTCGTATTTAATTTTTTTTTTGTTCGTTTAACTAAATCACGTTTATTCCACACAGGTATAGGTATAATGTTACAACGCTTTATCAGATTAGCTATAACATTTTTCTTCGTTTTTATTCAATTCTTTTACGTTGTAATTATTATTATTTTTTTTTTCTATTATATTAAACTACAAATACAAAGACCTAATTAGGTATATATCGTACTATAGGAACAAATTGACAGCTCGAGATATTAAGTATTATCGTACAAAATTTGAACAATGGGATTATGAAGATCGGCAGTGACGTCGGCTTCAATGAAATTTCGTTAAAAAAAAAAAAATTCCAACTTCGAAAAGATGAAAGAGAATGAAGAAAATTGAATTAAAAAATCAGTCATTCAAACTTGAGAATTAAATATTGCATATGTAAGGCAGTGAATGTAAAGTCTAAAATGTTAAAGATAGATAAGGATTAAGTGTAGATTTGCGTTCAAAATTATTCACGAGGCAAAACAAGCTCATCAATTAGAAGAAAGAAACGAATAAATTTTTCTTTTTTTTCTTTCACAGCACAGGACACATAGCAGGAGAAACACCCTGGGGGTTGATTTTACACCTTTGACCAAGATAGCCGACGACATCATCGAGAATCAAAATTCAGCATAGAATTAACCAGCAATATTAAAAGAGGAAATATATATACAGAAGTATAATAGTTTGAGTTATTAATTATTTGGAGAAATCACTTTTTTTTAAAAAGAAAAATAATAAGACTCGTAGTAATAATAATCATAATAATCATAATAGTCGAATAAAAGGCAAACAAAGGAAGCTGATGATTATAATTTTCTCTATTCAATATTACTGGACTGGTGTTTTTGTTTTTTACCAAGGCATCGATCTGTTAAATCTGGTTGTATAACAAAAAATCAAGCTTATTAATATCAGCCACATAGGTATATCTATAGTATTTCAGAAAACGAAACCAACGAGGAAAGAAAAAACCAAAAAGAATAGGAAATCTAATAATGAAAGTAGAGGAATGGATGTACTGTGTATGTTAAGAAAATAGAAAAAGAAATTAATTTCAATTAAATTAAATTAAAAATAATTTTCACTTAAATCAATCTAATTAGATGTTAGGTATGATTAATTGGTAGAATTTTATATATATATGTTCTTCGTTTTTTAAAACGTTGGCGAAATGTGAACCAATTGCAAGATAATACAGTACATTCATTAATAGACATATTATTTTGTTGAAAATTTGAGCATGCATACTTGTTGTTTACTAAATAGTTTAACATTAGATACAGATAATATGTTTAAGGACAGCCAATATATTATCATTATTTGAAATAATAAAATATTGGTGTGGAAATAATAAATTATAATTTATTTATTCTGGTTTTTGTTTCATTTTTTTTTTTTTTTTTCGTTTTCCAGCATTTGTCATATATATATTTATGAATACCCGGCGAATTACACATACTTCGAGATCGAAACTATTTCATCGTTATCGAACTTTTATTCATTTAAATCCTCCCGAATTAGCATCCTCTTGTAACTGGCTCTTGTCTATAGAACTAAAATCGAAAGAAATCAATGGATTTTAATATATATCGACTTACACCCTCACTTTATATCTATCTACATTATGTATATCTACTATTACTTTGATCCTTAAACAACAACGGGTGATCAAAGAAGAAATAAACTCTTGTTACACTGACGTAAATTTGTAATGTATATAAATACGTCAACGTTAATTATTAAAGCTATATATATATGTATATAATTTTATATATGTATATATATATATTGTATTGAATAATTAGCACCATTTCATTAACAGCTTCAATAAATAAAATAATAAAAATTCATCTCACATTAAACACATTTTAACGAAATATTGTTGTTTTTTTTTTTGCTCAGGGTGCAAATCAGTTTTGATCGTGTTAAACACTAACTCGTTCATAAGATTGTATAAAAACTTTGCTATATTATCCCATAAAATCAATTCTTCTCAAGTACTTTGAAAAAAACTCTCTAGAAACTTTCATTCATTCATTCTTTCTCATATAGTTTTGTAACCAGCTAATATATATATATATATACCAACAGCCTCACTTTTTAATATAAATATAATAACATGGCTAGTTATTTAAATATTATGTATACTCGTGCTCTCTCTATAACATGTGAAGTAGCTATACTGTACTGTTTTTGATAATAAGAAACCTGAACCAGCAGTTCATATTATATGAAAATCAAATGCGTCACCACATTGAATAGAAGCCGATAATTTTCACGTTGGAAATACAATTGTGTTTCCATAATATTCAAAAGATCCCTGATTTATTTTTTTCATCACACCTCCAATCCCAGATCGACGCAGACCACTTATTCAGTATCTAAATTGTATAGCGATTATCGATTCAGCGTCAACCACAGATATATCTCCCTCTCCCTCCTTAAAAATCTTCTCTAATCATTTAAGAAACAATATCCATAAGGAATCTGCATCGATCCTCAGATCGTACTTAATTTAAGTCTTCCAGAACTTACCACTGCCTCGAATACCTTTCGCCTTTTGTTGTTTTTTCTTCGGATCAGGCGGAACCGGCAAAGCTTCGCGACCCGATTCACTTCCTCCAGCCCCAGCGCCTGCCCCACCTCCAGCGACATCTGCCTCTTGGACTCCGCCACCTCCGGCTTGAGCTGCTAGCGATTTTTTAATATTTGCGATCTGAAATAGAATTAAATGTATACAAAAATTGAGTTTATTTATATTTTTCTGCATAAAGAACTGCCCGAGAAATTGGAACCAAATTTCTCACATCCTGCTGTATCTTCTCCTTGTGATGAGTGGCCTTTTGTTTCTCACTATTAGCTCTGAGAACCTGCTGCTCAATGCAGGCCAATACTGCATCGCAGGCTTGTCCCCAAGCGGCCAGAGTTTCTGCAACAGCGCCAGCATCTCCGGGTCTAACATCTCTGCCTAGTCCCGCGTAATCAACTTCAAGTTGTGAATTCTTCTGGTCTAATTTACCGTGGATAATATCCGCGTATACAGCCTCGATTATAAGGTCTTCTAAATCTCTGACATTCTTGACGTCAAGTTCCTCTAACAAAACGGAGTAGGGAATGCACTTGGACTTTGTTGCTAAAGTTACGATAGTTAAATGCTGTAGTTTTTTCTTCTGTATAGGAGTTAGGTCGAATAATTTCTCCTTGTTTTCTAAATATTCTTTATATGTTCCGTAAGCGAATAGATTCAAAGTGTTCCAATACTCAGCGTAAGGCCCGTTTTCAAGTTCCTTTATATTAGGCATGTCTAATAGCTCCCCGAACACATTTACTCCCGGCGCTTCAACGGCCTGTTTTATCAGCTCTACCGCTGCTGCGCCCTTAGCTGTTTTAGCCAAGAGTACAAACTGCTCTAACGGGTTGTTGGCCGTTGTTTTTTCCGTGGCGCTTGCGCCCGTCATTTTTATTTTTTATTTGGCTTTCCTTTTTATCTAGAGAGAACAGGGGAGAAAACACATATTTACGGTTCATTTTTTTTCTTCTTTTACAACGTCGCCATTTGGAGGTTAGAAAACTGTTAGATTTAACAGAATATTGAGGAATAGGAACCAAAAATTAGATTCAACGGAACAGAAACGGTCGTTTTGAGTCGTTTCAATCTTCTATAGAATCTTATTCATTCCTTAAATAGACTAAATTCTAAAATGTTAGGTTAGGTTTACCGAAAGTTGATGTAAAGCTAACCCTAACCTGCATAAGAACTGTCATTGTGACAAATTGGGTGAAGAAAAATGGAATACTGTGTAAGAAACGGGGAAAAATGATGCGAAACACTTCGCTAATGTGGAATCTTACCTTTCGTCGATCTAAGTGATTAAATAAATGTATTTAAGACGGCTTTAAGATCTCTTTCACCTTTAAATACCAATGGGTGTTTGATCGAGGTTCTTATTCGCTCAGAGTAAATGAATGGGATTGAGGGCCCAATCAAAATCGAGTATTGTAACTAGCTGCGTACGCGTTCATTGTGCTATATGTTTAAAGTGTTTTAAATAAAGGGGATGGATTGATGTGCATCTGGCGTTTCTGTATCGCGAGCTATACTCCGTTCGAGCTTTCTATTAAGTCTGACTCACGTGCATGCGAGACTCCATAGTTAAAAATTTGACAGTAAAGTTAAAAGCGGGTAGTGGGGAAGTAAGTACGGAGCTGCCATCGCTCACCGTTTTCTCACTGGAAAGTCTTTCCATGCAACGTTTTTTTTTTTACCTCTCTTAAAAACATTTTTTCATAGCCGGATACCCACATATCGTGGTTAATAATCTCGGGAGTATTAACAACACCGAATAATCAAATTAGAGAGATTAAAAATGGTGTGAAAATCCTTATGTGAATAACTAATACTACGTATTATTTCATATTTTCGTAAATTAAAATGACGAAATTAATTGAGTTCGAAGAATGCCTTCGGGATACGCCAAAATTTCGGTAAGCCAAAATCCCAATCTATTTATTTATACTACGAGAAGGATTTTCATTACAGATGCCTTATTTGTCATTCAAATTAATAACGAATCCGTGTCCTTTCACACGTTAGATATCCCTCTTTTCATCCTTAACCTATATCTCTCGAAACCTGCAATGTATGTATGTATCTAATAAACTTATATCCTTTGTCCATACTGTTTACAATTATTTATCACCTGTGAATCAATTCTTTACTATGTCGCAAACCTGCGATTTATTTGCGTTGAATATGTTCATTGTTTGATAGAAGAAACCATTTCACAAAAGGAATGATAATCCTATCCGTGTTTGTTAAATATGCAAATACGTTAATCTGTCAGCTGGGGTCTCATCCTACACAATAAACACGAATTTATTATGCCTATTTTCGCTCCTCTTTATCCCCTATAAGTTGCTATTTTCAATAAACATCGATTTAAAAATGATTTCGTGTCATTTAATCCTGTAGGTCTCGAGTCGAAGAAGAAGAAGGCAACATAGAACAACTAGAGCAAAAATTAGAAAAGGTATGCGGCTCAGGACTAACTAAATAAAATTTCTATTCCCTTATACGATTGTTGCCAATTTTCTTTCCGTCGTTTATTTACTTCTCAAAACTCGCCAGCTAAAGCTATCATCTAACCCATGTGACCTGTGAATATTTATACAGGATATCCGGTTGTTATCTGTACTTATATGAACTATTTATGAACACTTAAATTACTAATGCTTAGCCTATCAGAGTTAACACAAAACAGTTTCTATTTAAGCGCACAAATAATTGAATAGCAAGGTAGAAACAATAAGAAAATAGCATCAGAGATATCAATTATATTTTTATTACTATTATTTCAGGTGTTAAAAAATTGCAGCCTCATGATTGACGCAGGGAAAGCTTATGTTGGCCAGCAAAGGTTCGTGCATGAATTGATGTTATTGATTAAAATGTAAAGCAAAACATATTGTTACTTCATATTTTGTGGCCAAATGGTTCTTTGCCCTAGACACAACAGGAAGGATATATGTGATTTACTGATTTCCACTGCGCATGAGTCATGCGAAAGAAAGTTCACACGGACTTACATACTCAATTATAACTACAGAGTACAATGGCATTGAAATTAAATTTCTTTTCCTGTCATAGTTTCGGTGTTATTATTATTTTATATTAATAATTGAACAAGTTATTGCAGAAAATTCGTCTTCTTGCTTCACTTTTCAGAAATAGTTGAAATATTAACTGTTTTCACATTTGGTAGGGATATACGTCTTCGAAAATATTCACGAGTTAATTAATTTAATTAGAAAACAAACTAGTATTGTAGATTTTTCAATGTTTTTATAATTAATGAAGAAAATTTGATCACTTTGGAATATAAGCTGTTCAATCATGAAGAATATTGTTAATAATTGTCTAATTCTATGTTAAAAATTGCTTGTATTTACTTTCAGTTCGTTCGCCAACAGTTTGTGGGAGTTGTCGATGTATTTCAGTGACGATCCCGAAGTTATGGCTTTTTTAAACAAACTTATACACGCTCTTCAAGAGATGAGCAAATTTCACACTATCCTACTTGACCAGGCATCAAGAACTGTTGTTAAAGATCTAAACTCCTTTATTAAAAGGTGTGTAGATATATGTAACATCGATCGCAGCTAATCTTTAATTCAATACAGCGATATGGCTCCCAATCATTTAATCAACGTTTTTACATTATTTTTCATTACGTACACATGTGTAGAACGTATTGATTTTTACAAGTAACATGTATGTGTGATGCATAAGAGTAACTGTAAATTATTACACATTGTACAGGAATTCTTATATTTCTTTTTCTACATCCTTTTTTATTCTTATACTTCATTTTTATCTTTTATTACATTTACATCGTTTGGTATAACGATACTTGGAATTGATACATATATTCATACAAGGAAAAAAGATTAGATATATCAGTATCAGAATCGAAGGTGTTAATCAGACTCTGATAAACGATAAAGATAACTTTATTGTTACAGAGTATGATAGCTGCGGAAAGCTACATTTTTGCTTTTTTTTTCAGTCTCTTGTTTCCACGTTTAAGTTTCTTTTTCAAAGTGATAGCTAATCTAAGAGTGATTTATATTAAACACTTTCGAATCAGTAACACGTTACCAAGTTCAGAGTTTTCTTTAAACATCTATCGCATGTTTTGCAGATTAAAACTATCCCAAAATGTCCGCAAAATTTTTAATCTTAAGAAATTCCTCTTAACTTTCATTGAAATAGAATTGTTTTCATTCCCTAAACCATTATTCAACTGCCTCAGTAGTTCGAATAATAAAAGTTTTTCCATTGCTTGGCAGTGACATAAAAGATGTGAAAGACAACCGTCATCACTTTGAAAAAATCTCAGCTGATCTTGACGTTGCATTAAACAAGAATTCTCAAGTTCCGAAAAACAGACCAACAGAATACGAAGAAACTTCTAATTTTCTGTCTGCAACACGGTCATGTTTTCGGCACACAGCTCTAGACTATGTACGAGTTTTGACTATGCTTCAAGCCCGCAAGAGGCACGAGATACTTGGTACTTTATTGAGCTACATGCACGCCTGTTTCACTTACTATCATCAAGGCAGTGATTTGGGTCACGATTTGGACCCTTTTCTCAAAGGACTAGGCGATGGTTTGCTAAAAATGCGAGGAGACACAGCGAAGCTTGAAAAGGAGATGGAAAACCGTCATATTTACGTAACCAACAGAGACTTGGTCCCTTCGCCTACACCAGGAAGCCCAAAAATGGAAGGATACTTGTTTAAAAGGACCAGTAACGCTTTTAAAACTTGGAATCGTCGGTGGTTCTGCCTGAAAGATCACCAACTAGTTTACAGAAAACGAACCGGCGAAGATGATTATACGATAATGGAAGAAGACCTTAGATTATGTTCTGTCAAGCCAGTCGTAGATAGCGATAGAAGAAATTGCTTCGAAGTTCTGAGCCCGACAAAGTAAGCAATTTGTAACAGGATCATTTGCGGAAAGACATTTTATTCAGAAAGCTGTAAAGATCCAAATGAAAACTTCAGTCTATCTATCTTTGTGTTATAATCGTTTCTTTTTTTGTTACTTTATCCGAATGAAACGATCAGTAGAATATCTACTCCATCTTTTAGGAGTCATATACTTCAGGCAGACAGCGAAGAAATGTACTTGGCATGGGTCGCTGCGATGCAACAAGCTATTGGCGCGGCTATACAGCGCGGAACAGTAACTGGACCAAACCAAAATACTCTTACACCTCGCACTCGGACCTCTAAGGGTCCTACCAGACCACCGCCAAAGCCTAAGTCGAGGTAATATTGTATTTTCCCATCTCTAATACACATTTATCCTTCAGCTTTCTCCATTGTCATCGATTTGTATAATTAACACCGTCTTTTATGCGCATTTCAGAATGTGGGAGCAGCTCTTGAAAATTCCTGGTAACGATACCTGCTGTGATTGTGGTAGTTCAAACCCTAGATGGGCGAGCATTAATCTTGGGATTACACTCTGTATTGGTAAATCTTGAACAGAATCTTGAAAAAAATCTTCTTGATTCAATTCCAAGGATTCGAATAACTATAACTACTTTACAGAATGCTCCGGAGTGCATAGAAGTCTTGGAGTACATCACAGCAAAGTCAGATCCTTAACTCTCGACGATTGGGAACCAGAAATACTAAAAGTTATGGCAGAATTGGGGAATACTGTTGTTAATAACGTTTACGAAGCACTTCCGATACCACCAGAGATTGTAAAGGCTGAGCCAAAGTGCAGCGGGTAGGTCAGAGACTTAGAGTGAAAGAAAAGAACACTTATATTGCTTCAATCGTCAGCTATATCTTCAAATCTCAATACAAATGCTTGATTCTTCTATAGGAGTGTTCGGGAGGCTTGGATCAAGGCAAAATACATCGAGCGAAAGTTCGTCAAGCCTTTAGCATATCTAGCTTCCTCCGAGCACCGGGCTAGTCGTACAATGATGCCATTCCAAAAATGGAGTGTAAGAAAACTTCGCCGCAGGCCCCGAAGCCAAGATAAAAGCGACAGTCAAAGTAGAGGCAAGGCCTCAACTCTTGTGTGTGTAAAAGAAGGTCATAATTCGAATAGTTCAGAAGATGGCGAAGGCAATTCAATCGGGAGCGCAAACTCCATCGGGAGGTGTAAAATAGCTGATCGAAGTTCACTCAGCTCAGAGGACAGCCCTAATCTGGATATAAGAAACGAGTCAGCTCTCCATGGAAAGATTGTCGTCGAAACTAAAAACGAATTGGACGAACAGAAGGAAGAAGGCCAGGAGAATAATGAGAAAATCTACCTGAAGGGAGATGGCGCAGAAGATACTGAATTATCCGATAAAAGCTCCAATTCTGATTCAAATTCTGACGCTGCAAATGAGATTCGTGATTCTTGTTCTACAGAAGCGAAGGAAGAGACTGCAGGCGATGTTCTAATGTTCGGATGCGATTTACCTAAACCGACAATCGAAGGGTGCTTAGAACTCAGCTCTGATCAAGACTCTACTGCTGGTGAAGACGAAGAGTTTGCTGACGAGGAAGACATAGAGAATCTACACCCTGAAATGCTGTTGTACAAAGCAGCCGGTGCTCATAATCTTCCTGTAATGAGCGCCGCCCTTGCATCAGGAGCTGACAAATTGTGGACCAATGTTAACGACAAAGGAAGGAGTGCCCTTCATCAAGCAATTATTAGCGTAAGGCTGTTTATTCTTTAATTAATTTCATTCGCTAATTCTCGCTGCTTAATATTGAACACGAATTTTATTACAGGGATCCGTAATGTCTTGTGAATACTTACTGCTTAACGGAGTCAGAATCAACTGCCAAGATTCGGAGGGAAAAACGCCGTTACATTTAGCGACTGAACTCGGTATGTGAATAGCGTTTTTTCAGCTGGAACGATTAATGCATTGTACTATTCTTCACAGGACACACAGCCCAAGTTTGTTTGCTTTTAAAACATCGTGCTAATCAACATATTCAAGACGAGAGCGGAGTAGAGCCACTTTCAATTGCTGTTAAAGAAGCTAATGCCGATATTGTTACGTTGTAAGTTGATCGTAGAGGATTTTCGGGGCATTTAGATCATTACGCCTTTAATAAGCCATTGTTTTGCAGTTCATACTTTGATCAAAGTGCTTTAAGTCTTGGTTTGTTTGCAGATTGCGGCTGGGTCGCTTGAACGAGGAGATGAAAGATTCAGACATAGGCGTGACTGGCGATGAGACGTTTAATGATGTGGTTCGAGACTTTAGTCAACTTGCTTGTTCTCATCCAGAGAGACTTCAACGTCGTAATGAGAATAGTAATTGGCCTAATGCTCTGGACTGACTGTCAGACAAGTACAAAGAAAGCACTGCATGTTGTTGCTATAATTGTTGAAACTTTTATATTATATTTCACGCCTTTTTTGGACATTGTATGACCAAGGGACTATATAAGCCTTGAAAAAAGGTGTTTTTTTAAGGACAAATAGAAACTTCCAACTACCGAGTTTTCGCACAGAAGTTTGCTGAGTCTTTTCGAGTGTAACGCAGCCGAATTCAGAATTTCTGAGCCATCTTTCGGCTGATTATAGTTCAGAAGACTAGCGAACCAGCTGTGATAAGGTTGAATTGGTGGAAAAATCATTCGATTTCCTTTTTTAAGACGTGAGTAAACTTACAGCTACGTTTTTTACGTATGTCTAATGAAAATATCAGCGTGGGATTTGATACTCTTCGATTTACTATTCTAAAATAAGAAATGCAACGGAGATATCTTATGATTATGTATACAATAAGTCTTCATTTTCTTAACACGACCAAACAGATTGATCCAACAATAATGTGGTAGAAGAATACCAAGAAAGATTCTTTTATGATTATGATATGGAAGATTTTTAACCAGATGAAAATGGTTAAATCCGTATATTTACTGCATAATTGTAGAACCATGCCTGTTCGCATTAGCCATACATCTAGATACCAATGTTCGTGTCTAATAAATCTGCTGAGCAGTTTAGTTGGATACGAATATCTTATATTAGCTAGCATGACATTAGCGACTTAACAGAAGCACATTATAATCTTAGACATTGTTACCTTTCTAACGATACACACATACACACTTACTACATAATTACATAGAAATTTTTATTGAGGAATGGATCAGAAAACTATCCGAATTACTCTTCGTATATACATTCATATGTATCAATGATTTATAGATGAATAAGTTCGATTTACATTATTAAGATTTACTTATTACACTTTTGATGCCTACGCATTGGAGATAACGTACGCGTCTTCTAATGAGAAAAGATCATGGATTTTTCTATACAGAAATAAATAAAAAAGATAGATAAAATTGTGACTAATCTATGCAGAGATATCCGGTGAGCCAGAATCAAAGCGATTGTAATTTGTTATTAAATTTATTCGTGTCTTCGAAAGAAGACGAAAAGAAAGTAGAGAGAAACTGACCAAAATCAAGAAAAATATCATTGAGGAATACTCGAAACAGTAATTAAATAACTGGATTAGAAGAAAACTTTTCTGAATTATCTCACGATTGTACTATATGTTTACAGATGATTTAAAATCAAATCAATTTATCTACAATAATGTAATGGAACGTTTACTTAATGGCCCATTATTTGTTAAATTATGTATACCTAATCAAATCTGCTAGCAGAAAAATATCTTGTTGCCAAATTTTAACTACCTATTATATTTGTAAATGAAAAACAGATCTGAAAAGTTTATTAATAGTTCTTTATGCTGGACCGTATTGATGAAATAATTATATCATAAAAAAGTTGATTTACGAGTCTAATTATCGGCTGTATTGTAGTCATTCTATTTTTGCTTATTGCCTTGAATATATAATACCTATATGAAGGAAGAAAAAAAAACTACAATCTTTACGATAATCCGACCGGTAAATATTTTCCCTGATTATTGATCAATGAACATTCGAACATTGGGAGAAAAGGAGGAAAAAAAGAAAACCACTACTTGCGCACGTTGTTGTTCGTGAATGAGGTCCTTTAATAATGATGTACTTTGTTATTATTGATAATTGTTTGTGATTTAATTATAATAAGGGAATTGCTTCTTACAATTTATTAGTCAAGTGATATACATATAGTGTACAGTATTCTAAGGTGACATATGTTGTACTGTTGATACATATTTAAAATTTGAAAAAAAAACAAAAATGAATGACAGAAAGACTTCAAAAGCCTTTAATCATCGTCGTAATCATTCTTACTACGTTATAAATTATTATTTGCTTCCTAATATTGAAATACTATGGCTTTATTTAATCATAGCTGTGGCATCAGGGTGTATCGATATTTTTAGCATCGTAAGAAAACTTCCAAAACTTATTATATAGGATTAAAAGGTAAATCCGTACCCATATATATCTGTTATCTCATGCATATTTCCTATACCGTTATTTTATTTTTCTACGATACCCTAACTTAGTTTTCACAACTAATTTCTGTTTCTTCTAGAAATATCTACAAACTTTTCTGCTCAAGTGTCATGGATTTTTTTTTTTTTTGTAATTCAAAATCAATTTATTATTACAGTTTATTGTCAATCATATATTAAACCAGGAACAGAACTTTTTCGACCTAGTTTATGAACTAGAACATCACATTTTCTAATTATCGTGATTTACAGCTGTTGGCTGATTTCGATCCTAATATTTATATTCAACAATTAATACACGAATCTATTTTACACCGTTAATTTGATCCCAACTTATTTTATTCCAAGTATTCATCTTTCGCCTGTCGGCAAGTAAATTTTGTGATATATCACCTATACCTACTTATATGCCAAATAATTTGTTACAGCTTGCACGTATTTCTATTGCACACAATATAACAACTTAAATATCCGATGAACAGGTACATGTACAATGAATAAACTTGAAACAAATTGATTTTATGCTTATCATAGCTCTGAAAAAGAAATTAAATATTAGCAACGATCAAAAAATAGCAAAAAATGTATACATTCCCAAATTGAACATTAAATGTATGTTATATTATAAACACTACAGTTTATAAGGTAAATAATGAATAATAATATCATTCGCGTGTTTAATATCTATGTACTGCGTTATACCTATATGAATCCATGCGGAAGGAATTTATGAACAGTACATATAAGTATGAAAAAAAATATGTTTATTTAAATATGAATATATGGTATATATGTACACGATATTATTCTACTATGATATTATACAATGTTTATGCCATAAGATATATATAGTATATATATATATATATATATATACATACACAAACATATAGAAAAAAAGTATACCAATTTTAATAATAAAAAAAAAAAGAATAATAATAATCCATGAATAATATTTTCGCCCACTATTATTATTATTTCTTTTTTTCTTTTGACGAAGATTGATTTAATCGCGTATATAGTATTTCGATTATGAGAAAATTGACTACCAAACGTCGTCAGTACTACTCCAGCCTGCTAATTCACTCTCTATATAATATATTGCGTATATATACTTTTTTTGCAGAATGTTCAAAGTGCATCACGCACATTCGCATTAATTATTGTAATCATGAGATTTGTTGAAGTAGTGCGGACGCCGTATGATCCACGCACAATTTATTATTCATTTATTTATTTATTTATTCATTCATTCATTCATTCATTCATTTCTCTCATACATATGCGCCAGTAGGAGATGAATGGGTCAATATCCTATCAGCTTTTTCATTCATGCGTTAAAGGAATACACATATTTATCTTTATTTTTCCCCTACAAATCACGCCACGTTTTTATTGCTGACTTCAATAATTATCGCTGATGTATACAACATGCGTATGATTCTTATTTTTTTCTTTATTCATTCGAACGTTTTACCTCTTTCCTTCGCCTTAATGAAATATATCAAAAATTAGATGCTCCGGAAAATCCGCAATGTATATAAAAATCGCGTGAATTCCGTAGATAAGACAAAAATAAAATAAATAAGACAATTTTTTTTTCTTTTACTCTTATTTTATTGATGGTATATTTTTTTGATTTTATTACGCTAAATTATTATCCCCAGTTTAGCGATCAAGAAGTCGGTAGCCGTACCTACATATCGATTCCCAGGCATATCTAGCATTGTAAAAGATTGACGTCACTGTCGATTGCTCATTGATTGCTTATTGAGCTGGAACGAGATCCCACAGATTGAATGATCGGAATTAATTATCTTTATACATGTGGTTAGGTATAGGCTAACCAAAACCTGCAGCCTGGCCAATTTTTTGTTTTTTTTCTTTATACTATATATTTGCGACGATTAAGAAACTTGCCGCAAGTACATATAATCGAAGACGACGTACACGCATGTATATATATCTTACTAAACTAAGAATGATAAGGAAAAAAATGATGAAGAATTGAGATCTGCAATCCTTTGGCAATTTTCTTAATTGCAAATAAATCCGCGTTACAATAAATTTGAATCGCGTCTTCGTTTGTGCTATATATTTCAATTAGTTCTATAAATTATACGAATCGAAGTACAAATCTTTAGAATTCTTTAGAATAATCAAGTCCATTTGATGGAATGAGTTAAAAATGGTTGAATATTCAGAAGAAATTTCAACAGATGGGGAATTCTAAATAGCAAAATGACTCCGTTACAACTTTTCCGAATTTTTTCGCCTCGCTGATTAACATCTGAGAAGAAAAAATCGCAATTACGAGAACTGCAGTTTCATTATAAAGATGAAAACAGAATTTGCATTTAGATGAAACACATTAATTACTGCTGGCTGATAATTGCAATGAATTTTAAGAGAAATTACGACGCTTCTTGTGATTATAGCTAAACAATATACCTGATATGACGATCGTGGCCATTCTTCTGATACATGAATAATTATTATTGGGGAAAAATAGGGAATATATCAATATCGGGAATACAGCCAGATGTTTTGTTAGCTATATAAACCGTCAGCCATGGTGAACCTTATTTATATATATATACAATATCTTAATTATTATCTTATATTGGTTTAACTTTTTTAAGATTTGCGGGGTTCCAGCAACGTGCCACAGTTTAATTGGCTGAATACAATTGTATTCGATAACGAATTGCTCCGTTCGATTGCCCACATATATACGAATTTATTAGTCTCGTGGATAATGAAGATTTATTAACTATATACATACGATATATTACTATTACACACGCAATGACACAAGTCGCCCGGCAGATGCGATCGAACTCAGGATTATTGCAAATATTAAATTAGCGCAGCATACAATTATTTATTCTATACATATATATGTATCAACGTCATCCGTATAATTCAACGGAATAAAGTCATTTATTTGCATATTGTAAACTCTGGTTGTACAACGAACTTCCAAATCTTGAAAATCCCAAACGGTGAAAATTCCGAATTTGAATATTACCGACTCACAGTTTCTAGAAAACGATATCTTCCTGAAAGTCTACATAGCTGATTTCAAAAATTTCGAAACAAAGAACACCCGAGGGGGTTTCGAAAATCCGAAAGCGAAACATCCGAAAGACTAAACCTCCGAGACTTGACAGTCACTCATGTATTCATTCAGTGTATAATAACTCGGGCTGGATTGATCGAATCGAAATGAATAAGCGGTCAAATTAATCGTCTTGAAATTTAATTTTTGGAAATAAAGTTTCAAAATCCTGTCAATTATTCATGACATCGAAGTTATCTATTGAAGTAGATAAAATGGGTTTCCGTAAAAAATTAGGTTTCGATCAGAATGAACTATTCTTTGTCTTCACATTCTGAAAAATATCTTTGGGCTTTCAGGGTTCTCGACTTTCGGAGTTCTGAGCTTTCTGTCGACCTTTTGGAATTTCATTGTTCTGAACTCCAACGTTTCTGGAAATTCTAAATCGTCTCAAACGAATTCGGGATTTTGACCATTCGGAAGTTTTAAAATTCGGAACTTCAACCCGACCCCGTAATTATTGTCAGTGGTATCAGCTGATTATAGTATATAGCTTATAGGCTGACTGAGCGGCGGCAAGCAGTCTACGTCTAGGCATTCCTATATCCAACGGCAGAGAGACATTGAGATAAAACGAGTCGATTCGGACTCATGCACGCTGTCTAAGATTTGTTCAAATCGAATATCAAAGACTCAAGGAAAACTGGGTAGAAATTAATAGGGAGAAATCTCATCGTTTACTCTGTCGTAGTTAATTAGTTTGCGGAAAGTGCGATATCTACACGATAGTTGATACCAAATTTTCGCAATATTCGATTAATTCGACTAATAAAGGAAAAATAATATTTCATTTATTATTCGAACTCAATTAACATGAATTTTTCATTGAATATTTGTTTTTTAATTACTATATATGGATAATTAAATGATTTGGTAAGAATTGTATCCACGACGTACTGTAACATGTCTATGGCATCCCTATATGTATGGTATATTGTAAGGAAAGTTTCCTGTAATTATAGATTAGAAACAGTAGGAAGTAAAGGAAAAAAAAAAAAAAAAGAAGGAACCTAAAAAGTTAATGTAAGTTACAAGTCATGAGTTACGACTGCAGTACGAGGGAGAGATTCGAATGAGAGAAGAGAAGGCGGATGAAGACCGCACACGCTGATGGATGATAGATGGTATTCCCTCTCTCGTACCAACGTGCGTAATGCTGATTGAATTATTGGTTTGGTGATAATGATAGTAAAGGTTGTATCACGTGACCCGTATTTCCTTCCCACACTATCGTCTCGACGTAGGAGTCGATGATATCGCTCAACGTATCAACTATCCACGTATACGTATACATCGTATGTAACTAGAAGTGTGATATGTTGATAATGAATGAAAATCGCGGATGGAAAATGTTGTAAAAATTATAATGTATCGATATTATTATGGTATGTGTGTATTATGTTTTGAGAGATCGCGAAATCGACGGCAATTATAAAATCGATGCTGATATACAGCGTTGATATATTTTTTTTTTTTAATCTTTGCCAATTTCATCAACATGTGCTTTTATATTCACTCTCTGCTGATAATTTTTGTACAGATACATCCGTATGTGATATATATTTGATATTTTTCGATTACTGAAACGCGCAGTGTGCTATATGCTATATGTATGGCTGAATGCGATAAATCAAGCTCTAATCAAGAGACGTCGAAACGAAGGCAGTAGGAGACAGCGGTAAAAATAGGGAGGCGCAAAAATAAGCTTTCGCCGTAGTGCCAAGCGCGTAGAACTTGGATCTGATGGGTCATCGCACACGAATACAGGGAATATATGCGATGTGGTATCAAATTTTATGTTCAAGGCGAACAATCGACGGCTACTGTTATTCCAAACTGCGCAGAATTTTAGAGTCGACGATTTTCCAATAATCATTTTACAGAGAGGTTTTAAATCCCAGATCCAACGGGATAATGGATTCATTCATTTTCTAGGAAAACGGATTTTAAGATTCTGGTCAAGATTACATCTCGAAGATTCATGTGATTCCCATTTTTCATTCCTGCTGGATAAAATTCTGTAAAAATTCAGGGCTATTCAAACCGATGGCAGAATTACGTGTATCAAATTTAATAAAGCTTCGTCGAATATCGTATAAGTTATTAGACTCTTTGAAATTCGTAAAGCCGCCATTTTGGAACCGGAAGCAGTGGGAGTTTGGAAATTTCCTTCACATTAATTTTCAGCTTAATTCCAGTTTTGTTTCTAATAAGGAGCCGAAATTCGAATATCGCATTTTGTAGTCGTTAGTCAGCCTGTATTTTCCATGGTGTGATATGCGAGAGCGCCGACCTTCCCGCGAAGCTAATTAGCCGCAGTTATAGTTATTGAATACCAAGTATCCGTTAAAGTTCATTTAGACAATATTAATGGGCGAAAAATTACGCAGTTGACTATTACATGTATGTCGCATATATATGAATTTTGGACGGAATTGTTTACGGCGTAAATTGCGGACCCATGCATGATGAAATATTGTAACTTCAACCAGTAAGTGGATAGAGGAAGAGGAGTATGAAATGTGATGAAATCTGCCAATTCTATGAGAATCTCATTTATTTATCCCATAGCTAAGCACTTAGTCCTAATCTGAACTTTCCGGGAATGAATTATGACCACCGTCGTAGTTTAGAGACGTAGGAATTGCGCGATATTCGCGGAAACGTAACGAGATAATGCGATAAGAGTCAGTGTCTTCTCATTAAGCAACTCCATCAAAGAGCTACTTACTTCCTTTACTTAGCATATGTCATGAATGCGAATAGCGATATGATTTGATAAGTTTGCGAAAAAGTGCAGAGGAAAATAAAAAGAAATTCTTGGAAACTACGTGCGTATGCAGGCGTCGATTATTTTCACCGCGTGTATACGTATAAATGATCGCTGCACCGTTTCGGGTCACGATCATTAAAAGGGTTATCTCGCGATTAATCGAATGGTAAATATTATGCGTACGTATAAATGCCGAAATATCTTGTATTTTATCTATCGCGAGAAGTCAAGTGTAAAATATTGTTCGTTCAATCGCATGGTGCTTGATGCATGGAAATTTCTCGAGCCGTAGATACGGGTACCTAGAAATTTACGCAATCGCCAGTTTTTCGAATACGATTGAATACCGCGCGCATACCTATACACATATACCGTACGTTTTTAAAAATCAATTCTCTGCACCACTATGAACTGATTCGATCTAGTAATTTTGCGTTCACAAGTCGTCAACTCAATAAATATCGATTGAACCTTGTTAATGCCTAAACTCTGATCTCTTATTATTATTGGTGAATTACATTCCGAGCTAAGACATCTGTTGCGAATTTTATTATCCTCTTTTTCTATACGAGAAACAACGTCATCCATGTATCGTGAAATTATACAACCCCTGCAGATCGACTCGTCGTTTTATCCGTTTCCTTGAATTTATCTCGCCGAATATACTATAATAATTATCAGCGCATATCTGAACTCCGGATTTCGGATCAGTGAACTTTGACATATTTGGCAAGTAATTTCACGTCCGATTACTTCCGTTAACGTTGGTAAGATCGTTATATACGATGAGAATTTCGATGAGCTCGTATAAACGGAAAGAAATTTATTAAAAAATATGATACACGGGCAGGGCAGGATGTTAAGAGTTGATTTTTCTTATTCTTTTTATTTAACGTAATAAATAAGTCGCGTATATCAATTGCGATCCTTGAGTTGCCCTGAGACCGCAACTTCGCACAGGTGTTCGAAAACTGGACCGCAGGCGTCCGGTAGGGTGTCAATTTTCATCGTCTACAGCGATAACTCCGCGGAATCGTTATATATGAGAATGTTGCAAGTATTATACATACACGTTACTATATATGTATGAATTTATTGAACGAAATAAAGGCACTCGGAGTAGTACGCAGTTACGATACTCAATCAAAGCTGCGAATACGTTTTATCCCCGTCTTTCTCGCTACTCCATAGTACATCGTATCGTCCTCAAACCTATATTATTGCTACTCGAGTGATATTGCACAATCGGGGAGGCGATCATAGTATATACATACATCCCACATACGTCCGTTGATTGAAATATAAAAACTACAATACATACGGTAGCATAGCGACTAATTTGATAGGATTACAATAAAAAATTAGGAATACCTCGTTATTCGATGTCTCGATAAAATTCTACACAGAAATAATATGCTCTGATTATACTAGAATAAAATCGAGCGTGTCACAGGCAGAGTATGATAAATAATAAAATTGTTGTTCATCGCGCATTGGTTAAATTTGTGATTCGAGACAATCGTTTGTTTTTCGCCTATCAATGAATTCAAGGTGAATTATTTTCTGCAGGGATATAGGTAAGGGTGTATATATGTGTATCGTATAAAACGATCGTCCGCAGAATTAAGAAGATGATTTTTATTTGATTTTTATTTTTCTTCTTCTTATTATAGTTATTTATTAGCCCTGGGGGTCCTTAAGGCTTTAAGTGGCTGCGATTAAAACCCCAGGACTATATAATAATAATTTCTTGTTATTATTCTTCTTTAATACGTTCTGTTACATATGCGCAGTAGATATGATGATAATATGTACTACGACGACGAAATACCTACGTATATAGTCGTTTAAAAATGTTGTAAACAGATTCCATGCTGGTTTAGATTATTGACGTTTGATTGGACCCAACGCAGAGGATCGCGCAGATCATACAAGTTATATTATATTATGGTATGTAGGTATGATCGTATGTATACGACGCCGTAGTTATGTTATGGGAATTAACTGATGCGTAGTAAATTTGCAAAAATCAAACCAACATATGAATAATTCTAATATCTATACGATTATTACTTACTTTAATCGAAAACGAAATAAGAAATAAGGAAATGTAATAAAAAAAAAGAGAGACCCAAATGTCGAATTTATGTAAAATATTAATTACGAACGAATGAATAATTACAGGAAAGAAAATTGTCTCATTTTCGTGTTTTTTTTTTTTTTTTTTTTTTCTGTTTCTCTGCAAATTTTCGAGTGAAATCATTTCAAGAGGACTCAATTTGGAAATCATGAACTTTGATATCTGTACTTGGGATTAGAACGTCTAGAGAAACGACATTTCCGACACAGTTACGTCAGCCTCTTATTTCAACG
This sequence comes from Tenthredo amoena, assembly GCA_963966615.1. Classification (NCBI taxonomy): domain Eukaryota; kingdom Metazoa; phylum Arthropoda; class Insecta; order Hymenoptera; family Tenthredinidae; genus Tenthredo; species Tenthredo amoena. The sequence continues at coordinate 949,695 of OZ016490.1, forward strand.
ACAGACAGACTGTCGGTCCGACGATGAGGCTATACGAAGGAAGCCAAGAACACGAGCACATTGTCCATCAAGAAGTAAGCAGCTCCACTATCCAGGGTCAAGAAAAAAAAAATAAAAAAAATAAAAAAAAACAAAAAAAAAATACGTAGAAAAAAAAAAGAAAACGAAAACAACAAAAAAGAATAAAAAAAAAAAAAAGGCAAAACGAAACGGAACGAAACGAAACGAGCGCGTCGTAAAGTTAGAATGAGATTTTCGAGCAGCTGCGTCAGGTCGTAAGAGAAAGAATTATGAGGCATAGTCAGTCTGGTCCTAAGAAAATGATTATACATATATACATATATATATATATATATATATTTATGTAAAGAAAATTATTCAAGTTTTTAATTTTCTCTATAGATATATGGCAGGCTGTAAATAAATAGTTGATTTCGTTCCTTTTTGCTCGAAATGATAATTAATGGATTATATAAAACCCTGTTCAATTATATATCTTGACCGCGGTTGTTAATATTAATATTTATATACCTATATTCATACGTATACGCGTATAGATACCTACGTATACGATCGTTAAGTACCGCGGCAAAATTGTTGGCTGCACTTACGAGACGAGACAGAAAAATCTGCGACGATCAGAAGGCGCGCGGTCTTTCGTTAAATGATAATATCACCATAATTACGCTTAGCAATTTAAATAGAAGAATAAATGTTCATAATTTAATTAATTTAATTATATTTCACGCGTCTGTAACGCGTCTAATTATAACAAGAAGAATAAAGAAAAGAAGACATATAATATCGTATTATAGTATAGTACGCAATGTCATATTCTGTGGGGAAAAATGTTAAGGGTGAGTATGAAACATCGTGTGTTTGAATTTTCTTGACAGATCTTTCAGAGACGGATATAACATGCTCGTGGCTTGAATGAAGGCCGATAATTTTATTATTGCCGGCGATTCTTGAAGCCTTTCGATTCACAGAATACTGTGGCCTGTTTATGCTGATGCTGACAATGAGTGACGTTCTTAACTAGTGATCATTCATCAAAATCAGTTCAATGGCACTTAGTGCGCAGCGATCGAGATCTCACATACGTATATATACATATACATATAATATACGCATTGTCAACGTGGTTACTATGTGATATCATTTAACTAAACTACTATTGGGCTATAGGAAAATTAGGTAGCTTCGTGATACTACGTGCATATATGACATAACTTTTATCTTTACCATACAATTATACGTATAATGGGTTCGATCTCGATCTAATACGAGAACAAGAAGAAGAAGAAGAAGAAGAAGGAGCGATCTGCTGCTGCACCAGTTATCATTAATTATTATTGACTTTTAAAATTCTTTACGCGTTTGTATTCATTTTTCAATCGAATACGTACAAATCTTTGAATATTGAGGCCAACACGCATTACACGTATTATCGTTATAATATACATACGCACTTCGCAATATTGTATGTACTGCATACGTATATATTGTACTATATAACCGAAGAAACGCGTTATCTAGGAAAAGGTTTACAGCAGCAGCTGTCGTGCCGCTCTAATATCTTGGTATTAGTCTGCGTATACACGCGCTTATTTCTGACGATTGATGCTTCCGTTGTGTCCGGCTTGACGTAAGACGCGTTAAGCCCGAAAAACGATCACGGGACCCGTTTATTTTTCTTTCTTTTCTTTTTTCTTTGTTTTTTTTTTTTTCTTTTCATTTTCATTTTCATTTTCATCTTTTTTTTTTTCTTTTTGGCATCATCATCTCGGATCTCTGCGATCATCGTAAGGAGAAGCACCTTGGATCAGAGCCGTACTATCTATAGCCGGCCATCGTTCGCGTTTCCTCGCAGCAGCAGCAGCAGCGGTAGCAAGTTGCGGGATGAGGAAAGGCAAGACAAGACAGAGCAAGGCAAGGTCTGTCTGTCTGTCTGTCTGTTTGTCTGTCTCTTGAACGACGATTTGTGTGTCTAGACACACGTGTCTCTTAATACTATAGTATAATATATACTACTCGACCGCGAGCGGCACCGTACGCTTTCCAAAATCCGCGTTGATTCACCCAAACCGATTTAGCCTAAGCTGAAGAACAGGCGATTATTAGACAAACTTTATACGACTCTGCGAAACCCTGTATTAAAATAAAAGGGGAGAAATAATTTGCGAAATAAAGATCACTGTGTCGTTTCAAATTTTTCAATCATCTCGTACCTTCAAGGTAGTCGAATTTTCATGGAAATCGCTGTTTTCGTATACTACGCACGTGAAACGATCGCGGCTTAAACTCTAATAGCAGAAGAAGCTCAGGGTGATAAATAGACGCGGATGAATTGGCTTGAAATTAGCTTTCAAGTTGATTAATCCTGTCGCAGGATTGTCGTATGGCTATATTACAGGGTTGATCGTGCATATGGAATAAAAGATGATAATTAGACGCGGATTCGTCGAGGATCGCGTAATTATTATAATGATTTTCTTCTCTCTCCCTTGCGGTTTATAATAATCGCAGATATCTATACTATAAGCCTGGAGTAATTTCGACGACGGTTTTACTCAGTCGAGTATGAGACGCGGGTGAAAGGTATAACGCCGTCGGGGCGCCGGCGTCTTCTCTTGGAAAGTCTCAGTCTCTGTAAATAAGCGTAAATTCACTCGCGATACTTAGTGGATCCGGCCCGCATCAAACGATCCGTACTTTATTTTATTTGAAGTTAAGTCGCCGGGCGCCCACCCCCGTACCCCAAGCCCCAGACCCCACTTCACATTTCATGTTTTTACTCTTTTATTTTATTTCATATTTTTATTTCAATAAACCTGGCGCCGTCTCGGAGGATCAGCCACCTAAAACCACGACTACGAAACCTCGGTACCTATAATACTTCGCGAATTTCCTCATCTCCGTTATTAAATACGCTATGAATTATCGAACAACAGGATTTTATCGGGCAATCAATTCGAACTCGAGATCGTCAATTTTCGGACAGGAAAATTTCGAGTTAGTAGTTGCGGTTTACCTGTCAGACATTTTTTTTTTTTTTTTTTACAATTTTGTATCAGGAAGACGAATACTGGATGGAAAAGCGGTGAGGATGAAAATAAGGTTTTCTTCCCGTTTTCTTTTCTTATTTTACCTTCTAAGTCTACGATAATGCACCTATATAGAATATAGACACATAAGTGTATGAATTTTAAATAGGAATCAGAATCACGCGACGAAGCGAGTAAGGTAAGGTTGCCAATATCGCACCGCTACCCAAATCGTACCGTTTCAGTTTGGTAATTTTTGGCGAGAGTATTTCCTCGATTTTGAAAATTGTAGAATTAGAAATGTTCAGAGAATTCTGGATACCGATGGTACCCGTTGCTACAATTCGAAAAAGCGAGGAGATACGCTGGGAAAAAAATTACTATGCTGAAACGGTAAGATTTAAGTGGTGGCACGATATTGGCAACCTCATACCGTATATTTCGTCGCGTCGCGGTTCAGCCGCGTAATACAATTGCAGAATTACGATTCCATAAATCCGGGTATTTCCGTCGGCCAAGACGCCGTGCGTTCATATCTCCGTTAAATCGGATTGAATTAAAGTCGTAGAGAATATAAGATGGGACGAGCGAAATGGTCTGGTGATTAAATTGCAGACTATCTGAATATCGATTCCACCTCCTCCTTTCCATTTCTAATCAAAGTCAATAATAATTTCACCCTTAGACCCGCGGCGTAAAAATAAACCAAGTATATCCTTTTTGTTCTTATCCCGAAAATCCTGCGGTACAAAAATTAGGGGGAGTCCGAATCAAGCGAGAAAATAAAAAAAAGGGAAGGGAACAAAAAGACGACACAATTCGCTAATCGAGCGTATAGCTTTGGGTTCTGGCCAAATTTTAACCCAGAACCACCTGGCTACAGCCAGCTAATGACCGTTGCACAATTTGGCATCAAGTTGACCGGGCTCGACGCTCGCTGACGGATACACGGTATATGTATGTCTTTCTGTCTGTCTATCTGTCTGTCTGTCTGTCGGGCGATCGGTCACGAGAAAAATCTACACTAGGATACCAAATGGTACGTATGTGTGCATGTAGGTTCGAACCTACAACCCGGAGCACCCGAAAACTACCCACGTATACATCGCGGTCGTCGAAGCACCTGTGCAGCGAACGTCGCGACGGAAATAATCGGCGTCGCGCTGTCTGGGAATCAACCAACCGGTGGCTGCCGCCCTAAACATCAACCAATCACCTATAAACGTAGCTAAGAATTAGTTACGGTCTGATCTGGACATAACCGGATGTAAACGTCAGTTTACGTAATTTTCTTGTTTTTCTTTTATTTCCCGAATTTGTTAGATCGAGTTGAACTTTTCTACTCCGAAATCGATTCTTTTCGAAGTAAAGAAAACGAGGGCGAATAAATTTTCGGGAAATTTTGATCCCCGTGCGAATAATAATAGACGTAATCACATGTCGAGTTGGACTGGTTTCAATATTTGATCAGTTTCAATTTTCGGTATAAATATATACGGCTGTACGACTAGCTTGGAAATTATGAAAGATTCACAATTCCTCGACGGTGGAGGTAGGTGTACGATTTACGAAAGTATAGGGACCATAGTGTCGCGTCGCCAAGATCTCGTGATATTCTTCGCCGTATCGTATATACGCGACTAGAAATAGCAAGACGTGATGCAATTTAAGTGATCTTTGTTTCGCCTAGTTTTATTAGCGGCTAGACACACAGACATTCGTCGCGAAAGATACCAGGTGGACTGATTTTGATTTATTTGTTTTCTTTTTCTTCTTTTTTTACCTTTTTTTCTTTTTTTTTTTTCTTTTTTTTTTACACCCCAAAAATTTCCTGATCTTGTCTCCTTCCTGACGCGCAGTTCATCACGTAGCCACATTTTATCTACGCAATAAGTGAGGAGAATTAAGTACCGCATGCAGTCTTCGTTTCTCAGCCGGCTAACCAATGAAATTGGACACAAAGGCGAGCTACGTGAGATTTTAAACGTAGACGTAAACCCTCTTTTCAGAAACACTTATTCTTAGTAGATATTATCCGCCAGAGTATATCTTTACATCGCAATGCCTCGGCGGATCCTTTTGAGGAAAGTTTTTATATTTTATTTTTCTCGAAACCGAGGGAGACCTGAAATTTTCCAAATTCAATGAACCGTTGAAAATTTTCTATACCATAGCACCCTGAGGAAAAACCGAGAGAAGAACTACGCGTCATACTACTAAGGAATTGCGTCAGTCATAGCTAGACGATAGTTTGCGGCTGAAGCCAGCTGCAACCCCGTTAATGAAGGAATGGAAAGAAGGTAGGGGATAATCGTTTGTACCGATACGACAATAATACCGAGAAGGTACGAAGGTAGAGGTATAATTGCGGTGTTTGGATGGCAAAAAGCCAGGCTTGAATACACATTTCATACGATCGTTGGGAATCGTTTTATCGCATTGAAAAACTACGGTACTTTTGCCTCGACTGGTTTTTTTTTTTTTTTTTACTTTTTACTTTTTATTTTTTACTTTTTACTTTTTACTAGCTGAATTTATACGCGTGCTCAATTAACCTGATGAACCTGTACAATTAAAAGACTGATTTCTCGAAGGGGAAAGAAATGCCTATTTAATTTTATCTTCCTGTTCCTCGCCAGCGTTTAAAATATACACGTAATTTCTTTCCTTCCTCTTCTTTTTCTTCTTATTCTTATTCCTATTCCTCTTCTCTTCTTGTTCTTGCAATTCAACGCTTCTTCTTCTTCTTCTCGCTTTTCCCAAGACTCAGGACTTCGGGATTTTCTTGTTGGAATATTATGTGCAAAGATCAAGAGATCGGGAAAATTTTATACCAATGTTAAAAAAAAACAATGTTTTTCTTCTTTATGCGCAATTTTTTCTTCCGGTAGAAAATTTCGCGAGATAAAAACGTACGATGGAGGTGAGACCTCGCGCTAGCTACACGTGACAGAATCGTGTTCACCATCAGATACTCCGAATCGACTACAGCGTCCTTCGCAAACTGAAACTTTAAGAATTAGCTTATATAATTGTAGACGATGACTGCCAAGAAAATTTCCGACTAGTAGGAAAATCGCTTATGACCTCTTCTCGGAAAATCGTCTCCGGACACCTGCAGCCTCCTCTTCGTATACCCTAAACCTTATACCTACGTCTGTAGTCTGAACGGACCTCGCCTCCGTAAATCTATTCATATTTTCCGGCACCTTATTTATTCTCTACGGCACTAGCTTGCCCGATCATCAATCTTCTGTCTCAGCTGACCGCTCGCTAAATTCGAACGAAGGAAGATTATTTTTTTTTTTTTTTTTTTTTTCGCAATATTCGGTGGTTTGGTATGAAATTATTGAAATTCAAATTCATTATTAAGATCGATGATTATTGTCGTAGTATTGGAAAAAAAAAAAAAAAAATTCACATCAATGTTTATGATTAATTATCGTCTTATTCCGAGCGTGAAAAGATGATCGTCACTTCTGTTCGACCATAATAAAGTTACGATCTATGAACGACAGCTAGAGACCCTGTCTTGACCTCATCAAAGACATATGCGTGCGGTATCAATGATTGCGAGAATTTTTATTTCATTCTTTTTCTTATACTTCGCGCGAAGCCATTGTTTCACGAACGCGTCATAGCGTCATCGGAGATTACGTTAGCACACAGTTCTTAAAATCTGGAATCCGTTGATCAGGACAAGTGAGAGGGAGGGAGAGATCTCTCGCCTTTGGGAAATTATTCGCTAATTAGTTGATCATTTAATTCTGACGCGTTTTATGGAAGGTAAATGACTCGGGTATAGTTAAAGTGACGTTCAGTTGTTTCGTAAATAATTAGGGGTACTTCGAGCCGCGAGGTCTGGTTCTCGGTCATAAAGACAAGCTCTTTCTTATACTCGAAGCAGTAAATTTCCGTAATCATAAATGGACCGCATCGTGGGACCCGGAGGGCGTGCCCAGCATCCGTTCAATCATCACTCGACCGAGAGCTGGTAAAACATTCCCGAGGCACCCTTCCGGGAACCGGTTGACGTCATGGGTTCCTCTTCCCCTGGGCTTCAAGTAAAGTAAAGTAAAGTAGAAAAGAAAGAAAAGGAGAGAAACGAATTTCGAATGAATAGGAGCAGAGGCGGCTAGGAGTCTTGGAATCGGCGGTAAAAGGTGGAAGAGGGAAGAGGGAAGAGGGAAGAAGAGGAAGGAGACCGTGGAGAAAACCATGGTGGATCATGGAACGTGGGATTCAATGAAGAACTGTAGAAAAATGAATCAGATTTATTGTAAAATTGGGAAAATTTGAAGAGGGGAGAAAAACACCTCCGTAATTCTCGACCGTCTGACGTAGTAGACGCCGACAGACTGAGACTGACCCTCGTGGGCCCGTCAGCCACGCCGATGGTCTTACGATGAACCACAGAGCCAGTTCGCATTCCAGGGATCCTTCCTGGAAGTAATTCTCGAATGACGTCATTCACCGATTATATAGACGGCGAAGAGGTTCAGGCCCGATATTATTCCATAATAATTACGTAATTTAGGTACTCGAATGATGATCGGAACCGTCGCAGGTGGGAATGCCGATTGAGAAATAAAAATCAAGGAACTAGAGATCCAGGTTCATTTTCCTGGCAACGAAAGCATTTTATCAAATGAATTTATGAATGAATCGATCATTTTATTTTTTTTTTTTGTTTTTTTTTGTAAAAACTGGAAATCGGGTAATCTAATTGAAATACGCGAGTTCTCCTGACGTGGATACATTATTCCACGAGCGATTATAGGTCGAATTGAATGAACCAGATAAGATCCTATTAACGAACGTAAATAAAAATATCTTCACGTAGTACATACATACGTATTGGTCAGTGATTGTGAGCTCGCGAATATCGGCGAACAACATATGATTCATAATTGGTGAACTCAGTTTCAAGCCCCGAGGATAGGAGTTAAGAAGTTGGATTATAATTAGAGCAATATAATAAAGCGGACCGTAAAGTTCCTCCTTTCTTTGGGTTCTGAAATAAACTTCGAGACCTAAGTATAATTCACCCCTGCAGCGGTGGATTCCGTCTACCTTATACCACCTATCTCTCCTAACTGATTGCAAGGAGAAGAAGAAGAAGAAGAAGAAGAAATTGCAAACTGCTAACCCTCGAGCAAATCATCCTTCTCCTCTCCTCGCCACGTTTATCGTTAGCTTAGCTCAGCCTTAGGTAATCACAGAGTAGGGAAGTTCTACCATCCAGCTAGCTACGTTGGTGTAAACCAGTTCAATCTCTTCTCGCGGGAATGCATTTAGTATAGTTAATCTGGTTTACTCCGACTGTATATAGTACGTAGTAATCAGCAGAGTTCCATATATTGTATGATATGCATATAGGGAGCCCGTGCCCATACGTCACGTGCTCAGCGGTCTTTACTACTCGCACTATTATTCGATCATGATAATTGGTCGTTTTAATTGATAGGAATTTTACCAACAATTTATACACGCAGGGATAGAGCAATAATAATATTATTGTTTTTCTCACGCGTTTATTAGCATATCTACGCATTACGTCAAACGTATGGCGTCGTATCTTACAGATTAGACTTTGATCTCTAAATTTATATGACCTGAACCATTTCTAACGAGCTTTACCAGAAACTACTTCGAAATCACTGGTATACGAATCGGGTCGAGTATGAGGCGACGTGACGTCATGAGAAAGAAGAGATTCGATTGGGTCGCGTGAGGCGAGCCTCCGTCGAGCCCTCATCTTCTGAGTCACGCATTATTACCGTTAATCAATTCCTTTACATTTCATGCATATTCATCCCTCGATTTTATTAAGCAGCAAATTTTTTCTCACATTTTTTTTCAAACCGTCCAACTTTCCGCGAATCAGAAACCGGAAACGCTAACATTCGAGGCGTTCTTTTCCCCTGGAAGCCTTCCGTTTTTATCTAATTGAGACAGGAAGTATAGAATCGTGTTCATAATTGTAAAAATCTTTATTGATCCCTTTTTCGTTCTTCTAACGATCTCCAGCTTCGAGAAATTGTGTCGTCAACCTTTGGGAGATGAAAAGTGGTTCTAATTGATATTGGCGAATGATTCCAAGACCGTTTTCTTCTCGAATGTCTAAAATTATATTCGATAGATCGTGCTGGGATCATGCTACGCGATATTCGAAGGAATAGAACAAATGACTTCGAATAATAATTATCGTTCGTTATCGAGCTGTAGCAAACGGTCGGAAAATCCGAGAACTGAAATAATTTCAAAGTTAAAAAAACAATAGAAATAGTTAAATTGTTGTAAGAAAATTTCCTCATATTCAGCTTCGCGGAATGACGCAAATCTTGGCAACGTAAAAACTCCCGCCAAATCACGACTACGCAGTCGCGCCTCGATATTAGATATTTGAAACTTAGGATAAGCGTATAGTTAGTAGATTCGAAGAAAAGAATCGAATTAGCAAAATATAAGATATGCTTCAGGTGTCTGTGGTACTTCTTCCCCGAATTTTCATTATTTTTTATGTACATATATATATATATATATACGTATACCTATATATGTATAATCTTTCTGTTTCTCTTTTTCTTTTTTCCTTTTTTTTTTTTTTTCTCTCTTTTCCCTCTTCTTTTTTCTTGTTGTTATTATTACCTCCCACAACTCCCTACTTAACTTTAACTTACAACTTGTTATAACTTCTAGCGTAGTCTCTCTATCCCCACCATCGGGCTCAGCTAGCTCAGCCTATATAAACCCTCCGCAGCGCGAGCCTCCTCACTTCAGAGAGTGACAGGTCCTCGACTTTTTTCTCAAATCATATAACCCGCACGCGGTTTTAATCGGGAAGTTTTTTTTTCCCAAAGATTAAGTTCGCCAATTCGTTCGATCGTTCGTTCGTTCGTTCGTTCGTTCATACATTCATTCATTCACAGGTATATAAAATTGAGAAATAAATAATAATATATATACGACTTTACTCAAGTTTCTGTGCGTGAATATCGTGAGATTTATCATCTACATATACGTATATACATATATATATATATATATTATATGTATATAATTTGCCAATTTTTTTAATATCGCTATATCGATAGATAAAGTTTAATTTACATCGCATATACGGTTCTTCGATCTATTAAGATCTGTGCATTGAAATACACAGATACGTGCATCGGTTAGCGAATTGATATCATATCGATAATTAATACCTCAAGCTAAAAGAAAAAAAAAAGATTGTAGACATGGCAGCGTTTCGACTATTCTTGTGTACCATCGTTGCTACTTTCTGCTTCTGCTCGCTGATCAACGCTGCAGTTGTTCATAATTTGGTGAGTATTTATTTAATATAATATATATATATAGTCTATATCAGCTTCTTAATCTCTTATCTCTTTACCGAAACGAAAACTAGTAGACGATATAACGCGAGGGTCAATGTCAACGTCGACATGAATCGCAGAGCTATTCTTTTTTCGGAAATATATACATGGGAAGGTGCGTAATGGGGGGAAAAGAAACGTGAGAAAAAAATAAATCAAGAAAGTATCCTGGGTGCTAATTTATTAAACTGTAAACAATTATAGTGGCGGTTTATCTGATTTCTCTGCGGTCGAGGCGAGTTTGCTACGAGTAGTAATAATCGGACTTGTTTGTATATGTTTATAAGATAGATATCGCATTATCGATAGATTTGTTAATCGTTTTAGTTAAATTACGGCCTCGAATCGTCGGGAGTATCAGACTATACTAATTACATCAAACCAGTTCATTCTAGATTTGATAATTCACAGTCACGCGACTCGCTACCATAGCGAAGAAGTTTTCATTCATGAATTGAGAGCTACGTTCGTACATACATATCCCCTAGGTATCTGAATACTATAGCTGCTTTGATTCAGGCATTCACATTCATCTACGATCCCGTGACCGCGTTATACAAAGTTTCTTATCATTTCATACAACCTGTGCGAAAAACAGAATTCGGAGATTTATCTTCATTTCATTTTTCGCCATAGGTTTCAAACGTCTTTCGTAGAGTCTGAAAGCTTCGCAAACAACCGATAGAAAATTTATCCACGAATGTAGTATAACGCGTAGCGTCTTCCTAGTTCAAAGTTTACTCTTTTCTTCTCTTTTCTTTTTCTTCTATCGGTAATCTGACACAACTCAAGTCACGGCCAAGTGTGTTTGCTTTACTTAGAGCACAGGTATAGAGTTATCGAGTAAACAATATCTTCCAGTATACGCGGACCAACGTTTTTTTTTTGTCATTATTCAGATTCTAAAGATCACCGACCTAATCACAATATCCATATAATTATCTGTTACAGATATCCGCCGATAGACTGGCGAGCGTAATCGACAACGGTGATCGGGACGAAAGTTACTTAACTTTTCCCGATAGTATTCGAACTCGTCGATCTATAGACTCGGCAGACGGTGTCAAAATTTGTCACGGAACGACACCGTGCGGATGGGCAGTTTACGTGCCATTTACAAGAAGGGTGGATTACTTCATGAAAAACACGTAAGTTTCATTTTTCAAATTGTATATTTGGTCAATTTTTCATCGTCTATTGTACTAAACCAAAGTTGAATTATGAGGAGCTTCGAAAATGTTGAAGAAACAATAAAATTATTTAAAAAATCAAATACAGTTTCTAATTATAATTTTTTTTTTTTTTTTTATTTTCATCTTGTTTTTTTTCAGATGCAATTGTCAGACGGTATTCAAATGCGTGAGAAGCGACGACGACTTGTCGGTCAGCGCGTACGTATACAGATGCAGAGCCAATGTCACCGCAACGGACATCGAATCGCCAAACGATAGTGCTTCTAACTAAAAACAATATTGAAAAAGGTTTATACGTTTCGGCTATAAGCGGCCAGGGTATAAACTTGAATTTAAATAGATCGTCGTTTGGTTGTCTCGCGGGATCGCGGTTTTCACCACAGCTTCCGATAGAAAAGAAGAGAAACGAAGAAGAGAAAAGAGTGGAGAAATAATTTTTTTTTTCCTTATCTTTTGTTTTTTTTTTTTTTTTGTCGATAACATCTTCGAAAATTTATTCAAATATTCGATATCGATGTTGACGATAGACGTAGGAATAGAGTTTGGCGTAACGTTCATTAAAATTGTGCCAGACAGTTTTCTTCTCCGCTGTTTATATCCGCGAAACCCTGAAACGTTTATACTCAGGATTCCACCCTGCAGTCCCAGCTGGCAGAAAATACTCTTCGACTTATCCAAGTCCCTTATTCGGCTAAAAGAAGACTTGATGCTACCGAATTTCCATTTGTCAGTCAAGACTCGAAAGCGAACATTCGGCGGCATTTAAAGTAGTTTTTTAGTCGAATAAAAGACTAAGGTAAGTCAAAGAGATTTCGCGCTGGCTGGGGTTGCATTTGATAATTAATATCAATAAGAACCGCGTTTCGAGAAGGCTATAAACTATAATCGTATACAATAATTGTTTTAAATTAAACATTACTATACGTACGAGTATACAATATTATAAGACCGAATCTTTTGCCCCGCGCATATGCATACAAAGTCCTGAAACTGAGTAGTTTTTGGATAGTGTTCTTTTCTTTTTTTTTTTGTGTTTTTTTTTTTTTTTACGTAATTTGCTCATAAACAGTATAACAGCTTCATCCTCCATATTTTTCTTCACGAAAAAATAGGTGAAAGCTGATTCGAACAAATAGGTAGTATACATACCTACACCTATAAGAAAAGCTCAATTTAAAAAAAAAATCGCGCGCGGTTAGCACAAACTAAGATTTTCACAATTACAGCATTCCCGGCTACCACACTCATAATATATTTAATTTACATATTAATTAAACACATACCTACTTACAAAGCATCGTAGTTTTTTGCCGAAAAATATTGACGCTTTAATTTTTATAATTACATTTTTATTTTTATTTTTCTATACATGGATCAATTACTTGCCATAATCTCGGGTCAAACAGGTATACATACATACATAAATAAATATAATACACATTCATTATTTAAATCAAATCTCTTTAACAAGCCGAAAAAAAAAAAAAAAAAAAATTGAAGAATAACAATAATAACTATTTACAAACGTCTAAAAGCGTCAAGCTTGTACATTGTTTATATATAGCTAATAGTTCAGATTTGATTGAATTATCTTTTGGTGTTTCGTGTGGGTTGGAAGATTTTCTACAAATACCATAAACGCTTTTTAGAATTTAGACATAAATAATTGCAGTTAGCTCCCGCTATAGCGTCTAAGTTGGTATGATTATTAAACAAATAATAATAATAATAATAATAATAATAATAATAATATAATTATTATAACGATTAAATATTTAAGTTAGTTATGTAAGTATAATTAATATGATGTCAGGATCACCTTAAAGCATGTCTGGATATAGATATCTGTTGTAACTATAGTAAACCGTATATAGTCACAGTATTCTCGAAAAGGAGCACACAACACCCTCACTATAACGTACTTAAAGAACACATAATAATCGCGGTAAATAACTTCAGTTTGTATGATATAAACATAAAAACTATTATATTTATAATGAAAAAAAGAAAAAGAAAAAAAAAAAAAAAGAAAAAAGAAAAGAATCAAAGTTGTTATATTCGTTACTTAATATTTTGTACAAAATTTTCTCGCCGGAATTTCTTTTTCTTTTTTATTGAAGTAATTGATAATAATAATTATTATAATAATATATATATTAATAGTAATAATAATATATATAATAATATATATTATATAAATTACTCGATAAACTTGAAGAAGAATATGCTTTATGAACGCGCGAGGTATTATAATATAATAATATCCGAAAACAGGAAAGATATACGGAGGAAAACTCGGTTTCGGAAAAACAAAAGAAAAAACTCAAAATAATATACAAAAAAATAATTGCAATCCGTGACTGATCAGTTTTTGACTATTTATTTTTTACCACGTATAACAGGCTCATGATATAATATGTATTGTATCAAATTTACATTTGGAACTTTAAAATTGATTTCGTTTGCCTCAAAAGAAAATAGATTGTGTTTTATTATTTATTTATTTTATTTTGTATGTTTTTTTTTTCTATTTAGAAATCTGTATTAGGTCTGTCAAAAACAAAATTTTAAGGTTCCATATTATTATAGCTATATAGATCGTAGAATAGAAAATTCTAATGTTATTTTATTTTCTCAGCAACGATTCATGTTCAACTTTCGTTTATATGTTAAGATATTATATAGATTATAGTAAAACCTTAGTTCAATGTATTTATACGCAGTATTTCATCTATCGTTATAATATGTACACAAATTAAAATACGTACCTATTATTAATAATGATTATATTGCGATATGATTAATCAAACCTATTATATAAATAATATTATATTATTATTATTAATGTCTCTTCAACGTTACTATATTTTATTATTCCTAATAAAATAAATAATGTTATACGAAATCCTTCCGGAATTAAACCAATCATTAAAATTACCCGATCAAGATCTAAGATAATCTTATCAATAAAATACTCTACTACGAATAACTGGAACGCTCACATGACGCTCTAAAACATCTAGTTAGCACAAGTACCTTGATCTCTGAATTACATGAGATCAAAATTTCATTGCGATATTACGAACAAGTTTTATCGCTGGTTAAATATTTCCCGCAAATCCACGTCGGTAAATAGAAATTCGCATTGCGTAGAACAAGATGCGGCTGAGGTGTAACTTTAGTGGCCTATTCCCAGGCGCATTGACAATTGTTATCATCAAAAAGAAGAAAGTGCTTTAATAAATGCAAAAATTAAAGCACAGCCTCAAACCGAGACTAAAAACAGATTCTAAAACAGGGTAAAATCTTCATTTGCATTATAATCAACGTTTCTACGGTATCCATTACGATCTACGATATACATATAATAAAACGAATCCAACGATGTCTTATGACCTGATTCGAAGTTTGCCGCTTCCGTAGCCGTCCGGAGGTTACAAATTGTCCGCGAATCATTGATCTACCTTACCGACACATATCATCGCGTATAATTATACATATCCCAAATATTAAAAAAAAATATGCCAAATATGATAGAGGAAGGACATAAGAATAGATGAAAAAATTAACCAAATCCTTAAATATATGATATTTATTTTATAAATACGTATTCGTTGAGTTCTAATCATCACTCTACCCTCGTGACTTTTTTTTGCGAAACTATCGATCATATATAGCGGCGTTATAGCGGTCTCAAGCCACGGCAACGGCATAGAGGTCACGAGTAGGTCACACTTTGATCAGTCTGATTCTCGCACAGCCAGACTGTGTCTCGTGCTCTGAGGTGAGTCAAATATCTCGAACTACACCCAGTACAGAATTATAGATTTCGTTAACAGTTCTTTGTTTCATCCATTAATATAAACCGATAACAGTAACATCGCGTTGTTATTCTCTTACTCAACAATTTCGAGCTTTATTTTATCCGAATGCTAACTTTCCGAGCCGGACTTCGCGTTTCTCTCATCAAAAACCGATATTTCATAACTCAGAGGTCGCCAAAAATTATTAAAACTGATTATAAATCACTAAACTGTTACAATTACTTACACTTTTCATACCCTTTTATTATTTCACCTGATCATCTAGTATTACATTTCCCGATTATCTTACTACTCGATTCTCGCGACCTTGACAAGGTCAGATTAATTAGCACTAATTATTGTCAAGATTAGGAGTGCAAGTATTGTAATAGGAAATCTAAAGCTATGAAAGCGTGATTGAAGACTTGAATTAAATAGTTGTATCAAATTTAAGCTAAAATTAAGTCATTACAAACACGTTATGTCATATCATCTTATGCCATGTTGTATCGAATCTCTTGAGACCGAATATTAATTCCAATCCTCATTTTTCAGGTCTCATAATTTGAAATACAACAGTTGTTCTAATAGCAACAAAATGCCGATCCAAAGCATCAAGGCCCGTCAGATCTATGACTCTCGCGGAAATCCAACAGTAGAGGTAAGCGGTCTTTCTTTTTTTTTTCTTGCTACAGAGATTAGCATATCTCAATTAGGTATTATTGGAATTGAAATACGAGAGAAAACGGTTGTGATTGGGAGAAAATGTAGATTTATAAAAAAAAAAAACAAGGTACGAAAGACGCCACTGAATTCTTGATTTTCTACTGATTCTGAGTTCTCCAAGTAAAATAAATAATTTTTTACCGTAACAGGTCGACTTAGTCACTGAGAATGGATTGTTCCGAGCAGCTGTTCCATCCGGTGCTTCAACCGGAGTTCACGAGGCTTTGGAACTCAGAGATAACGACAAATCCAAATATCATGGAAAGTCAGTCTTCAAAGCAGTCGATAACATCAATTCCATCATTGCACCGCAGCTCATCAAGGTAGAACTTTTGGAAAAGCAACAAATCTGTTCTCAGATTACTTAGAATAATAATTTCAGTCATTTTATACATTTCTAGAATTTTTAACTCCAATTCCTTACCCCACTATTCTAGGCCAATCTTGAAGTAACTCAACAAACAGAAATCGACAATTTCTTACTCAAGCTCGATGGAACTCCGAACAAATCAACTCTTGGAGCTAACGCCATTCTGGGAGTTTCCCTCGCAGTGTGCAAAGCCGGAGCTGTAAAGAAGGGAATCCCCCTTTACAAGTGAGAAAAAGAATCACTGATGTTATTGCTAGAACGATTTTATGAGAAATGTTTTCTAATCACCTATGTTATTATAGGTACATCGCTGAGTTGGCTGGAAACCCTGAGATCATTCTCCCAGTGCCTGCGTTCAATGTTATCAACGGAGGATCTCATGCTGGCAACAAACTCGCCATGCAAGAATTCATGATTCTGCCCGTTGGAGCAGCAAACTTCACCGAGGCGATGAAAATGGGCAGCGAAGTTTACCACTACCTCAAGGCTGGCATTAAGAAGAAGTTTGGACTTGATGCTACCGCCGTTGGTGACGAGGGTGGATTCGCTCCTAACATTCAGGACAACAAAGAGGCTCTCAATTTGATCCTCGATGCTATTAAGGTGATTAATTTCTTTGTGTAAATTTCTTGAGCTTCTTAGTTTTGCTTGAAATGAAACTAACTATAAATTCATTTACAGACTGCTGGCTATGAAGGAAAGATTAAGATCGGTATGGATGTAGCAGCGTCTGAATTCTACAAGGATGGAAAGTACGATTTGGACTTCAAGAACGAAGCCTCAGACCCAAGCAAGTTCCTTGAGCCAGCAGCCCTCCAAAAACTTTACCTCGACTTCGTCAAGGACTTCCCTATCGTTTCGATTGAAGATCCCTTTGACCAGGATGGCTGGGAATCGTGGACTGCTATGACTGCAGCAACACCTATTCAAATTGTCGGAGATGATCTGACCGTGACAAATCCAATTCGGTAAAACTGACTAAAATCTGCTTTGTTTTAGATTTTTAACGAAAACTTCGATTCTGATTTCTAACACTATGAAATTTGATTAACAGCATCCAAAAAGCGGTTGATCTCAAGGCCTGCAACTGCCTGCTTTTGAAGGTGAACCAAATTGGAAGCGTTACCGAGTCTATAAACGCACACAAACTGGCTAAGAGCAACGGCTGGGGAACTATGGTGTCCCATCGTTCCGGAGAAACTGAAGATACCTTCATCGCTGATCTTGTTGTTGGTCTTTCTACTGGTCAGATTAAGACCGGAGCTCCATCTCGGTCTGAACGTCTTGCTAAGTATAACCAGATCCTCCGTATCGAGGAGGAACTTGGAGCCAATGCGAAGTATGCTGGAGAGAAATTCCGCAATCCTACTGCCTAAGTAGCTTAAGCTTAGTTTTTGAGAAGAAGAAGAAGAAAGAAGAAGAAATTAATCGCACTTATATCACTTTGTCATGTTTTCGAATGGTCTGCCTTTTCATTTTCAAACGTAAATAAAACCACGTAGTTTTGTTCTATGAATTGAGATGATAACAATATCTATGCGAGAGGCAAGCATTCCTCCTTTTTTAGACTTAGAAAAAGAAAGATTCCTGTCGTTGACATAGTCAGTGTCATTTTCAGCGAGTTTTGATAAATTATCTTCCAAAATATATCATCCGGTGAACACTCGTTAATAAGTCAACAAAAAGCGACCATTGTATTCATCGCATCGTTTTAGATTATTTTATTTGATTATTATTCATTATAAGATGTTATATGAATAGTAATATTCAGCGAAAATTAGAGACTAGATAGATAATCTGACTGTTAAGTCATGAGAAGTCACTGTTGTGAAATTACCTACGTCATGAATAATAATGTAAAACTATAATAATAATAATGTGAAACTGTTATATTGTAAATGTTCATCGCATTAACGAGTAAATCCCGTTTTTCATTTAGACTTTTGCCACTTTTTTTAAATCGACACCTTTTTCACATCTAATTTAATTACAACCGTTAACTTATGTACAAGTAATCGCTTAACAATAAGCTTGAACATATTAATCCTTCATAATACTAAGAAATTATTTCATTACCAAAAGACTAAAGAATCTTAGGTCTATCGCTTACAATAATAAAACACTATACTCTCACCGATTGTTCAAGTAGTATAAAAAGACCATTTGCTCTGTTCACTTTTCGTACGATAAATAGAAAATTTCAATTCAAATGCAGCATACTACACGCATCAAGATTTAACAATCATTATTCCGTCTTAGACAATCATCAACCATAAGAAAATTAGCTAATATTAACAAGCCTCGAACATACCAACAGATAAAAGAAGATTTCTACGAGAGAAGTGAAGAGTGAGAACGGGGGAATTCTTCGTCGGAAAAGTTCGAAGGAGATAAGTTTCTACGCAAGTTTTAACGTCAGGATTATGCGACACATTAACATCCTCCAGACTCATCTCCTCAGCCAATTTAGTAAAGTCCCAAAGTTTGAGAGTAGAATCAAGAGATCCAGAAACCAATATATTCCCATCTCTGCTAAAAAATAGACAATGTACAGTCGCTGTATGGCTAGATAACGCGGCCACTAAATGTCCGTGAGCTAAGTCCCAGATTAAAACTCTATTGTCAGCGCCTGCGGTCGCGAGGAAACGACCCTCTGCAGAAAAGGCCAGGGAGTATATCGGTGCTTTGTGTCCAGTCATCAATCGCACTTGGCATCCAGTCACGCAGTCCCATAGTCTGACCGTCCTATCGCTTGATCCAGTAGCGACGTAGTTTGAATTTGGATGAAATTGTACCACCTGGGGGGCAGAGATTGAGTAAATAAATACATAAGCATAGTTCTTGCTCTTGAAACTGAGTGTTATATCATTTAATTTAAGTGATAGCTAACTTACATCAACGTCGGAATAATGACCGGCGAATATACGGAGAGGCTGATGAGCATCAGTGGCCCAGAGTCTAGCAGTTTTGTCGTGAGAACCAGTCGCGAAGTAGTATCCATGGGGAGAGAATCGCACCGACCATACCGGAAATAAATGGCCCTTGTAGCATACTACACATGTCCATGTGTGGAGAGACCATAGTCTGACTGAAATAGAAAAGATATGAAATTAAATTAACGACGAGTTAGAAATTTGAATAATATGTTTTGTTGGGGCTATTCATCCTCTACCTGTTGTGTCTTCTGAAGAGGACAATAGTAGGTTTCTATCTGGACTGAAGGATAAACTATAAACAGGTCCGCTGTGGCCGTACAACGTTCTCGAAGATTCGGCTGTTCTATCGTCCATCATTCTCACCAGTACATCATCTGTAAGAATAATTGACCTTGTACAATACAGAAACAGTTCTCTGATACAGAAAAATGAAGATAACTGAAAAACAAGACTTTCTAGGTGAGATTTGCAAACGATTTAGACAAAAGCCCAAATTTCATTGATTAATTATTGTGATTTAAAACTCTGAAATCTACTAGGAAATGGAATAGCGTGTACCAGCTTCTCGGTCGATGTCTTGTAGCTGGTCCCCGCTTTTCATTAGTCTTAATTTTTGCGGGATCAAGCTCCATACTTTGACTGCTGAATCGCTGAAACCAACAGCCAGCAAGCTGGAGTCTTCTGCTACTTCTGCAGCAGTGACACTGAAATTTATAAAATATCTTGGAATTAGGTTCGTCTCACAAGGTAGTCTCAAGTGAAATTCGAAGATTTTAATTAAATTCATAAACTTTCCTCGTTTTTTCGGGTCTTTAACAACCCTGCATAATAGGTATACCTGTGAATCGAATTCAGCAAAGTATAGAAGCAAATTGAAGGAAGATTCTCTGGCCCTAGAACAACTCTCTTAGAAGCTTCTCTCAGGGCTTTGACTTTCTCCATCTTGTCTGCATCTTTCCTGTAAAAGAAGGAAACGAAATGGCTTATTGATACCTGAAGTATTGGATTTTTGGAACAAGAAAAGGAAATAGAGAGGTGAATAAACTACGATGAAAAGAAACTAACAGATTTGGCAGAGGCATTCTCCCAACTGGAGGTGCATTAGGATCTGACTTAGTTTTCTTAGAGAAAAGCGGATCCTTTTTAGCCTTTTTTTTCTTTGGTTTGTCTCCACCCTCCCCACCACCATCGTCTTCTTCCTCCTCAGCTGGCGGAACACACTGGATATCCGGTTCCTTCAAAAGCCCGTAATAGACCTTTGTCTTGTTATCTGTTGAAACAGTTCAACTTTATTACTGTTTTTTTAGTTATTCCATAAATTATTAATCTTAAAAAAAATAGTCAGATTTTTCATAAATCTAGATCAAGCTTTTTGTCTCAAATTGATAAATGAGCGGATCTTTCTTCCATTTCTTTGAAATTTCTATTCAGAATATTTATTAAAGCCATTCAAAAGAGAAAAAGGACCCAAAAATGAATTAATAACGTTTTATTTATGTTTCAGATCTGTTCTTTTATTCTTCAGGATTAAGACTTTACCCTGTCTTGTAGCCTCCCCAACAACAGCCCCAGAAGTTGCTTCAATTTGCTGTTTGTTCCTAGCTACACCTTCGTACATATCAAAGTAAAGATGTTCTTGTATAATATTGAGCAATACGCTGTGTTTCTTTTCTTGAAGATGCCTTTTGAGTATGGAAAGTGTGTCTCGTGACATTCTGATGATGAATTGATTGGATCTATAATAAAAAGAGGATGAAAATGAGCAGATGTTAATTGAAAAATAATTAAAAATTACATGTTTTCGGAAAACTGACTTGAAAGTGTCGGTCAGCTCGTTTCCAGCCATTTGTTCCCGCTTTGTTACATTGGATAATTTCTTAAGATCGTCCTGGTAGTATTCTTCCAAATTGCCACTAAATTTTTCCATCAATTGCTTGGCCTCAACAGAATGATTGTTGTAAACAAGTTCAAGGTACATGTGGACCAGAACAGGATACAATATTGTACCCAATTCATGCTATGGAGTAAAAAAATTAATTTTTTTTAAACAAAATTTGCGAAAAAAAATTATTAGACTCCTTGAAACGCGAAATTATACCTTGTAAATATCCAGAGCACCTTCTACGAATTTCTTGAGCTCTGTATACGCTTTTTCATAAAGAGCCGGGTCGCCCTCGCTCTTATAGGCCGAAAGTACGCTGCTTACTTCGGAATCTGTTTGTTGATTATCCTCAGCTGACACATCTGTCAAATTGGCTTCTTTTCGAAATAATTCTTCGGTGCCCTGAAGTACGGAAGAATTATTTCATTTAAAGGATTATTCAACGTCATTCGTAATTCGGATCGGATTAATAATCAGTGAAATAAACACTAACGAAACTTTGTTTACGTTTTTAGGTTAGTTTTTGAGAATGAGAGATTCGACAGAACCGGGGGTAGGCCTACCTTCAAATTGTATTTACGAAGCAGTTG
Organism: Tenthredo amoena; assembly: GCA_963966615.1. NCBI lineage: Eukaryota > Metazoa > Arthropoda > Insecta > Hymenoptera > Tenthredinidae > Tenthredo > Tenthredo amoena. The sequence goes on from OZ016490.1 coordinate 971,624, forward strand.
TAACACCGCGAGCATCGTACTCTTGTCGCTATCCATTTTCGGGATTTTATATCTCACTTATACGGAATATAATTGGAGATTATCAGTCGCGGAGTAGACTGCCAAAGTAGTAAACACTAGACACGATTTACCGCCATTTGTCAGACGCACGCGCCACGCTCCATGGATCACGCATTATGCGTATGTCTGGTTGCCGCCTTCGCTATAGCAAGGCGCAAGAGTCTGACTGACTATATTTAGATGTCCGACACTGTCGGTCTGTTTCTACTTACATGAGATATGAGTAGTAGAATACCGTGGCGAGCGTCAGACTGGGTTGGAATTGAGGATTATATCTATTGAAAAGATTCTTGATGGGAATTTTGTAAGGGATGAACGAATTATTTAACCGATTGTTACTTATTTAAGAAAGTATATCGAAGCATTTTGTGTAACAATTATACCTGCTCCGCGAGTATTATTGCGTATACTGTTATTTTCGTAAATATGTAATCTTTGAAGGAATATCTGTAGGATATCTGATAATCAATTATCAATATTGCGTTTCATTCACCATGGTATTACGCATCACGAGAAGTTAAGATTATTAAAAATTACAATAGAATAACAATTTCAAGTATGATAAGTTAATAACATTCTTGCAATACGCACATGTATACCTGCGCATATATTAAGATATCCTAAGTATTACAATTTCGACTAACGATAACAAATATTATCGTCATTGAATAAAATGAAGCAACCATTACGAAAGCAAATATATATTGCATGTAATATATTTCATTGTAAATTTGCTACATCATTTCCATGGTCAAGTAAGACCAATCTGTCACATATGTCTATATGATACAAACTTCTCGAGTATGTATACCTAATTTAAGTGTTTCGAGGGCAAGTGGAGGGGGCAAATTGAAAGAACTAGCTATGTGATCAGATTGGGAGGGAATACCCGACATCGTCCAGTTTTTCGTTTAAAAGCAGCAGCGCGATCGTAATGATCAGTCAGTTTTAGCTATAATTGTGATCCGTGCCTCTCGCTTGTCACGATACCTAAGAACGTACTGAATTTTACCGAGATGAACTGTTTTGCAAAAACGATTTTCCTTGCCGTAACCATCGGCTACACGGTGATCGGAGCTCCGCTCGATATCTCGGAGGAAACTTATACAGCTGAAGGTGCAATAAGTCAGAATTACGGTCAAATTTATTCATACCGTATCATCAATTTCTGTTATTCAGTCTGCAACTAAAAAAACCAAATATTATATCACAATATTTCTGCACTTCCAGAAATATATGTTTTTCTTTCCCACATTTGACTGAAAACTATTCCCCGTCTGGTTCATATATCTATTGGAGAGTAAACCTTATCTATTCAGTGAATACACGTTCATATCAGTAAGATCGAAGGATCATCAATTTTATACGAAAAATGATCATCTCGCGGAAATGAATAACAGATTTCTCAAGCTGTAAATCACTGCTGAGTCGAAAAATAACTCAAAATACTTAAAATCAGTTCGAATTATTGAGGATCGAGGCTACAGGGTCTGATTAAAATTCTCGCCTTCAATTCAAACTGGTTACTCCATCGACATGATCAATAAAATAGATTTGATTAGCTTCAGCGCGAGCTGTTATCGAGATTGTTGCGAAGATTAATAATGCAAGATTAATACTGACATTTGAAAACTTTTCAATTATTCAGCTTCAACTGCATAACGCGATTATACATACCCGTTACTTCTAACTTCCTGGTTTGTTATCCAATCTTAATTATAATACAACACCAGTAATCTCCACCTGTGATTGGTCAATATTTTCTGCAGGTCATTATACAATGCATAAAAAAAATTGCAGACATATCTAATCGTGACATTATCTGTAATTATCTTCAGAAAAATGCATGTGTCGATGGTGAAGGAGAGATTAGATTCGTTCTGCGTCTTCTCAATAAGTGAAACTTTTGTTCAATAGAAAGTCACAGTGTGCACGCAATGAAGTTGATAAGGAAATTGTTTGCGAAAAAATTATTCACAAGTACGACGTGTGATGGTTTATACGATAAGTTTTGCGGGAATCACCGTTAGATTAATATAATACACTTATATATTATTCAAATTTTATACTATCCAACACGAATTTCAAACGGTATTACCCGGTTAAACTGGAGCTTAAAAATCGACGAAAACATACGCGATATTGCGCGAAATATATACAATGAAGAGATTTTGTGAATAACGTAGTACCTTATACCTACGCACGGGAATTTATCTCAGCGTAAATAACGCACTTTATGAATGATAAAACGTGATTGTTAGTGTTATTAAGATATCTCCCGTCAGACTGGTGCCGTGACAGAGAAAGGGAAAGGATTTGTTGAATTAATCGAATTTATTTACTCGAGAAAACCAGCTATACGATTATCTACAGTATTTCTCAACTGATTAGAATAAATTATGTTTTACTGTTATGAGCATATCAATTGCGAAATTTCTCTGTATTACAAACTTCCATTTTGTTAAATCTGTATTGTGTATGAAATGTTATACAATTGAAAGCAGCGTTACGAAAAAAAAAATACAAAAACTTATTATTGTTAGCCAGCAACGATAGCTAGGTGTAATTTTTTCCTCTAGCATTTAAAAGCATAGCTGCGTGATGAAAAGCAACAAAAAAGAACCGCCTAGCTGTATATTTATTTAATAACAGCGCTATGCCGTCATCATGAAATCACACAACGCTCGGGTAAAAACATTTAATTGGCACAAGAACCGTCGGGCATAAAATAACACAATTACTAACATCCTGGCTAATTTCGTGCTGCTATACGCTGTATTTCTATATCTGAGTCAGATTACGCCATAAGTGTGATATTTTCGATTCGCGATATGTATAACAATTAATATATCTGCATAAATCAGAACCTGAAATCAATTTTTTTTTTCAATCCCATGAAATTAAATAACATTTTTTTCCTTCTTCAGCTACTGAAAAATGCCCAAGGATTATAACCCGCGATGAATGGCACGCTCGTCATAGTTCAAGCCCATACAGCCCCATGGTGATGTCTCCAGCCCCTTACATCGTGGCACACCATGGCGGGATCCCCCATTATTGTTACGACGAAGAAACTTGTTCGAGAATCGTAAGAGGCTATCAAGATTTCCACATGGATACCCACGGCTGGATAGACATAGGATATCACTTCCTAATCGGGGGTGATGGAAACGTCTACGAAGGCAGAGGATGGGACCACGTCGGAGCTCATGCACCAGGCTACAATGGACAAGGAATTGGAATCTGCATAATCGGGGACTACACCTGTGCGTATATTGATTATTATAATCGAGTCCATTGCCATGCGACATTGACCCGCATGTGTAATAAAATCCGTTGGTTTACACGAGGCTTTTATACTTTATTTGTGTTTTATTGTTTTCGCTCGCAGCACATATGCCCAATAACGCCTCTTTGGAAGCCTTCAAATCCTTGATCGAGTGCGGTATTTCGATTGGAAAAGTAACCAGTGATTATAAGCTGATTGGACACCGTCAGGGTCGAAATACAGAATGTCCAGGACAGACGTTCTTCGATTACCTGAAGACCATGAGCCACTGGGACGAATCCCCTGTACCTATGAGGGGGGTCTCGATCGCTACTAGGACGGTCGAAACTAAACCGGTGAAACCCCCTGCTCCGGTGGTTGATATCACTGGAACTAAACTTTGGGAGGATTTAATCGCCCTAGGGGTACCGGAAACGTCCTCTGCCAAGCCAACGACGGATGAAACGATCGAGGAAAATGTCGTAGACACTGGAAACAGCGATGTAAAAATTCCCTCAAATAGACAGTAGAATTGCGTTGTGTCTTCTTGCTGTTATTTTGACGTGTCAGAATCCAAAGATCGGTCCTAAGTTATTTCGCATTTATTTTAATCTTATTGCTAACCAATTTAGAAAACTCCAGTTGGAATAGGTAACTGAATTCGTAACTTTAACCGTTCAAGGAATTTGAGCAATATTTATAACTGCGTAAATGCATTCAAATATTGAGGTTTTTCTTCTTAGAGAAACGAACGATCGCCTCGAGGGCAACAGTACAAATAAATAAATGAATGAAATTAGTATTAAATTAGCCACGTTCTTCCTCATTAATTGTAAGAACATTTTTGTTCCTCTATGCCTGCCCAACGTTTGCAATTACAAATAATAAATAATTTTCAAAAATCCTGCCGCAGTTTGCGATTCCATTTTTAATTTCTTCATCAATTCCTTTCCTGAGTTATGGCTGAAAATCTAACGATAAGTTCAGCCAACGGCGAGCAATGTTTTCGATCTTCACGAAGGGTACGTGTGTGTCATCATTGCTCGTAAATTAATTGTAATAGCGATGTAAATCCCCGTGGGTAAGAATCACGTGACTTTTTCTTATCACAGGAAGATTATAAATCACTTAACCGAACTTGACTACTGGGGGTATTATATAAACAACCGGAGATGCAACCCTGCACAGAATCAGTTCGTTTCTCGGTTTAACGAGACACGGATCATCATGGCTACTCTCGACACCCTCTTTCATACGCTTTTCATATTCGCTGTAATTCTTCACGGGCGAAATGTACAAGCGAAAATTCCTGGCGGTCAAGGAGGTTCGTGTATTTATTACCTGCACTAGCATCGAATCAACATTAACACAATCGACCTTCTTGTACCTTCCGAAAATAATTCTACCGGCTCGTTTTACTAATTATACGTAAATTGTTACGTTTATTATTAATTGTTGGGTAGAAATTCAGCACAGAAGACTCGCCTTTGAATTGATCGACGGAAAGGGGTAGTAGTTTAACCGTGAACTAGTTTTCCGTGTAAATTTTTATTACCAAAGTCCCGACTGTCGTACTTCCAATAATTTCTTGACGGTTTTCTTTGAAAGTGAAGTAAGTTCTTTAAAATAGCTATATTCATAGAAACTGGTGATTTTCATCGTGATTTCTTTGGCCATAGTTTGCCCTCATATAGTTTCTCGCCTGGCCTGGGATGGCCGAGAGCCAAGAGGAACCATGGACCTTCCCAATCTTCCAGAGTTCGTTGTAATCTGTCACACAGTAACACCGAAATGTCATGATCACGATAGCTGCTCTGCAAACGTCCGCTCTATGCAGGTAAAATTATATTTCGTACTAGAATTGGTCAATGAAAATTCTGCATGAAATGAATGATGAATGATCCTACGTAACACATCATTCTAGAATTACCACATGGATCAAAAAGACTTGGACGACATAGGGTACAATTTTATGATCGGTGAAGACGGTGCCGTTTACGAAGGTCGTGGATGGAACCACGTAGGAAGTCAAGTTGGAAATTACAACAGCCAAAGTATAACGATCGCATTCATTGGGGACTTTCGCAGTAAGTTTTTAGCTCTTTTTTCAAGAGCTGGAAATGATCGAATGAAGAAAGAAACTTTGTAAAATATTCTTTACCATAAGAATCACGTTCATATTTGTGAATTAGGACGCGTACCAGACCCAATCGCACTAAAGGTGGCGAAGAAATTGATCGCCTGCGGAGTATCGAAGGGAAAAATACCGCAGGAGTATAAACTAGTGGGTCACAGACAAGTCTCGGACACCATTTCTCCCGGAGAGAAATTATTCGATGAAATAAAAACCTGGCCAGGATGGACTTCGAACTTGAATGAAGAGCGAAGACAGATAAAATACTCATCAGGAATATGAATCTCTTAATATTCAGACTTACTCATGCATTATACTTTTACGTAGTGGGGCAATTATATTAATCCAATTAATTTCTTATGCCTTGTAGAGCGTGAATAAAAACTAATTCTGCAATGAATTCGTGGTTTTGTCTAGTCGACTTCGTGCTATAATATTCGGGAAATAACCGATGTACTAGATTTATTATAGACAGACAAAAACTTGATTGCCTGATTCTTGGCACTTCGCGTGCGACTCGGACTTTGAGATGGTAATAGCAACGCATTAACGACATTCACTATCTATCTTATACCGATGCAAACCCGTCTGCGGTATAGATGAGCATTAAAAAGTAGTTTTTATAAATATAAAATAAACCGCAATAACAAATAATTGGCATCGTCAATCTATCTGATGTTATCTTTGCTGTTGGTATTTGCGTTAAGTCATATTATGATTGGGATCGGTAAATTAGCCTCGAGCTAATGATTTCAAACAAGGTAAAAGCAAAGAAAGAGAGATGTTGCCATATGCACACTTTCGTACTCTCTTCCTCACAGACATAGAATCAGGGAAAGCCCCGAGCTGACATGAGTTATGAGATAATCTGTCGTCAATCACAGTCGCTATCAGTTCTGATTCTCCAATCACTTTGGTTCCTCCCAGTCCATTCATTTGCACAACTTCGTTATAAGAAGAGAAAATAATTCAGTAGCTCGAGAAACTTCAGAATGAACAGTGCTCTTCAAATTTTAGCGGTTCTGTTGACCGTCGAAGCGATAGCTTCTGTAAACGCTAGTAAGATATATTTTATAATTTTTTATAACGTATCGTTACTAACAGATGAGATGATTAACACAGACTAACTTATTGAGAAAAAAGAAGAAAGAATGAGTTTGCATAAAAACTGATCTTACCTTTTGTAAATCGTACTTTGAAAAGCTCTGTAAAGTTTTGAAAATAACTTTTTTCTTTTTCATGGTATAATTCTGTCCCCTTGAATCTAATGACGGGAAACTATCGTTACGCTAATTTAGCAGATGTTGGACAAGTGCGTAGTTCAAAGCCGTACACTTACATACTCATACTTATCTTCTCGATTATATTTCATTAAGCACTTCAGCTCTGCGTAGCTTCTAGTGATCATATAATGAAGCGTTTAGAATGACGAAAAAAAAAAATGATTGTGCGAAGATCCTGCTTTACTCAAATCGGAAATTTTAGTTTTCAACGTAATCGATTTCTTCTAGACTGTCCGACGATAATAACCCGGAATCAATGGGGGGCTAGATCATCTGCGGGAACACTTACAGCACTTACTACGAATCCAGCACCATTCGTCGTCATTCATCATGCAGCATCTTCGCCATGTACCAATCAAGCAATATGCCAGGCGAAGGTCCGCTCGTTCCAGGTACAAATTCGATATTTTACTCCGATTTTCCTCGTTTCTTTAATTCTTAATTTCTTTCGTTCTCTCTATATGTCTTTCGCTGGTACACGTGATAATATAAATATAATGATAAAGTATTTGCTATAACGAGTAGGCGATAACCTTTTCACCGCAATCTAGCTATACCGACGGTTCGTGATCTCTTTCTTAGCTTTACAGCTGACCAAGCGTCTCAAAAATAAAAATGATCTCGCTTCATGTACTTTTTTTATTGTTTAGACCGATCACATCAACAACAGACATTGGAGCGATATTGGGTACAACTTTTTAGTTGGGGAAGACGGAAACATTTACGAAGGTAGAGGATGGGGCAAACGAGGGGCTCACTCCGTACCGTACAACTCAAAGAGCATAGGAATTTGTTTCATTGGAAATTTCGCCAGTAAGTATATCTGCGAGATAGTCGATAGCAAGATTTGAAATTCTCTAATTTTTAATCTAACTTTGTACTTATTCTTCTTTCAGATCGTCAGCCGAGTGTGGCAGCCGTCAATGCTGCGAAGAATTTAATTCAGTGCGGAGTAGACCAAGGAAAAATTCAGAGCTCATATGGACTTTTGGGACATGGACAGACCATGCAAACAGAGTGTCCTGGAAGGCAGCTATTTGATTTGATTAAAACTTGGCCACACTGGCTCGCAAATCCTACGAGATAATTATTGGAAGTTCGACTGATCGTAGTGTTTAATTAAATTTGATGCGATTTATTCAAATTTATAAATGCCATAATACGAAGCTTTGTGAATATGCGTACAATTGATACTAGCGAATACTCAGAAGCATACCAAACGCCATTATACAATGCTGTGATTACTGATATTATAATAATGATACTATTTTTATAAATTGAAGATGAATAAATGAAGCCTGTTTAATTGTATCTACAATTGTCTGTTGTTATTTTGTGGCTGAGCGTAAACAGTGACAATCCTATTCACAGCTTTGTCGTAGCTATCCTCTTCGCTTCTAACGCAAATATCGAGTCTTGAGAATCCATGGCCTCGAAGATTAGCTCCGTGATCTCTTACCTGGAAAATTAATAGAAGTTTTACTTCACTGCAGCTCGATTATCAATGCTGAATAAATAATACGTGGAAAAAAAGACGTGGTTACCTGGAGAGGTATGTTCTTTCCAAAATGCTCGTTTAATTCGGGAACGCAGAGCTGCGATCCGTAGTTTAGATGCAAATCTTCGTCGACGGCAACGGTCACGTATTCGCAACGTCCGTCAAGGAAATTCTGAAAGATCACAAGAGGAGAATAGGATAGAATTTATATCGTAAGACATGATCGGAAAAAAACGAGACCGAATATAGATAAACGTATGGGTAAAAGTTTTCTCATAAAACTAAACAGCTTTAATAAAAAGCTTATATTGTTCGGCGGTATTGAAATTGATTCGAACGTAATCGGTTACAGGTTTTCGCACGCCATGAAATACTGGCTAGAACATCGCGAGTCGATATTCTCGTATCAATTTTTAACCCGCACTCATCCTTTCGCAGAAATCTAACAGCTGGTCGACCTCGGTTAACATTCGACATTGCTGACATTAAACTTTCAAAATATACGAAAGCTTCTGAATCGTATGACTTATCATAGTTCGCAAATAATTCGCCGATCTAGAACATCGTGCATGATTAATTAAAACAAATGGCCAATTCAGGGTAAAAAGAAAAGCAAAGAGTACCCATTATCTCCGATATATTCGGGTATAAACACATAATTATACAGTAAAATTCAACTTGTTTTACCCTCGATGTTATTTCACCTTCTGAGGATGGATCGGTGATTACTTTACACTTTGTTGGATTAAAATCACGCCATTAAACTCTATTCTTCGATCTCAATTGCGAGAGTTATAACAGTCCAAGAATTGTACGTTACGCAAGAGGTCGTGTGTGCCTGTATATCTATCTGTACTTGTGGAAGGAATAAATAATGACATTTGTCGGTGAAGTCCCGAGTTGAGTTCATTTAATCTCGCCTTGTGACGAAACGGATGACTTGTGGTGGACATTGTCACTCACTGAGCACAGACCTCGACAGGGATTTGTACTTCGGTGGTTTTATTGGCCTTTATGGTGCGTTTCAACAAATTTTTTTAGAGAAAACGATCTTATGTTTAAAAATTGAACTCATCTCACCTGCAATGACCGCAATTTCTTCCCTCTAACGTCTGAATAATCCGATTCTATCCCGGTATTAAAATCTGGATAATAGGCAGTGAGTGAAACGTTGTAGAACGGCCGACCAGAGCATTTGGAATCAAGTTGCCATGATTCAGCTTCTGGAATAACGCGTTGAGAACGATAATTAATAAGTGTATGAGGAATTAGAAGCGATAAAAATAAACTCACCGCGGCAATCAGCCGCAAATTGGGCGGAAATGAATAACAGAATAATAGCAACCAGCATCGTGATAATCTGCGGGCGAAAACTGTACGGATTCTGAATCGCGGTTTTGAGTTTAAAATGAAGACTGAGCAACGTTATAAGCTGAAACTGCAATTCGGCAATAATTTAGCTTATTATACACATTGCTGTCTTTGAATAGGTATAACAATTCTTTGTATCGTATTTCGATGATTCGGCTTTTCAAACTTTTGGATGTATGGCATTAGCTGTGTTGAATGTATTTAGATGTATGAAACGAATTTAGATGTTTCATACTTCGCGGAATATTAATGGTACGAAATATAACCGATTGGCAGATAATTGACCTGCCTTTGTAGTCCAGAGAAGCAACTTTTTCCTTTTTGATATTATCGGAAAGTTACGTTAAGGCATAATTCTGAAATGTATGAACTACGGAGTTTGTGCCACGTGTTGCTTCCCAACTTCGATCCAAAGGTCTGTCATAGAGTAGTGTTCGTTGCTAACAACAAACTACGATATTCTAATAAAAAGTTTCAAGTTAAGGTAAAGAAAGACGATCGCATTAATCGTCTGAAATATTATCCCCCTGTTGTTACCTTCACCCCATTAACAGCAGTGTTTAAAACTCTTATTACAAGAACTAGTCTTCATGATCTATTGCCAAATTAATTGAACATTGTCTAAAAAAATTCATTCGAATTATTCAAACATCTTTTTGTCTATTCTATCATTGAATAGCAGCTGATTCTCATAATTCATAGTAATGTACTACACGAGAGGGGCTCCTAATTGAAGTAATTAATTAAAATTTCGCGTAAGTATTCATATACCCAGATAATTCATAGTTTTTTGTAGGTAATAAAAAGTTTATTAGTTGGAAAGAACTGTGCAGAGTTTTTAGACAATTTGTTAAGTGGTCAGAGATTACAGAAGCAGATATTTTATAAATAGGTTTCGACTAAGTGGTGTAAAAATAAGATAAAGTGATGTACGAAATTCCGAACGCTTTATGACATCGAATCGAACGCGAGGTAACAAACGATAATGTCATTGCTCCACGTAGATAAATATCGACTGGTTATTCCCGGGACTTGAATAAGTAATTGGTAAGTTCGAAGCTACAGCTATTATACGGTGGGTCTCCCGGACTCATGTATCGTAGAAAGTCAGGTCGATTCAGGAGCAAACTACAAGCCAAACGGCGGAGAATAGCGTGTCCAGTTTCTAAACGAAGATTCTACGTCGTCGACTATGAAAGGTGAGAACCATGGTATTACCTTCCTGCACTGAACTTTGGAGAAAAAATATGGAAAGTGACATCACAACTGATTTTTATAATCGATAAATATTTCAGGAATCGTTTTATCAAATTAAGTCATTGAAGGCGATTCTTTTCCTGCTTCTTTGCTCCTTTTTCTTTAATGCCAATCGCGATTAATGAGGATCAGCGTACTTATCATTTCCTGATCGACTCCGTAAGGCAGGAAACAACGCCTCCGGCGATTTCCCACTATCGCATATACACACATGATAGTTTTACCGCAACATGTCCATATAGTTATTTCTGGTTACTGATCGTCGCTCGCGGGGAATAACTGCAGAAATATTTTCTCACGGTATGTATCGCAAACAGCAATATCATCGAGAAGTGAAAGAGCAAACAATCTGCATCCAAGGTACAACGGAATCCGCTCTAACAATGTTTGACTTTGTGCAACATATGGGTACTTTTTTCTTCTACTCGAGTTATTCCCCTAAGAATGAATGCCTTCCAGCTAAACGTTTATTCCTCGTTTTCCTCATCCGTAAAATATTTCGATTTGAATCGTTGAGTCCCCTACGAGCTTACTTCGTCGATGAAATCATTCGATTAATTATTCTAGCCAATTTTTTTTGCGATTTACTAGTTCGAAAATTGGGGGTTTCGCTTGCCCCGATATTATTCTGTATAAATCGATGATATTTACTTTATCGATAATGCCAGCCAGTCCCTATACTCAAATTACACCGATATGTCTAATCGTAAACGGCGCATCGCGACGCCAGGCGTCGTCATTCGACGCGCGACGTCTAAGCGCGACACACGTCTACCTGTCTCTTCGTCGCTTCTAGAAACACTGTAATTTCTGCTAAATATCATATAGACAATTGTCGAATGGCACGTTTCCTCATTAATCAACATCTCAGATTCGGATTAAGGTATTCCTAATTTCAAAATTTAATGAGAAGCACCGCGTTCTATCGTACGCAATGAAGAATCACTAACCAACCGAATGTCCTCATTTCGCACTATCCAACAGCACGTGGAAAAATCCATAAACAACATGTTTTTCAACGCATGTCGATGTTCGTTAAAGACAATTTTTATCTGTTCAGTTTGCCTTTGATGTACTCCTTATTTTTTTGCAAATTTATCAATCTCGGATTGCAATTTATTCTTCTTATCGCTAATGGCATAACTAATCGCAAAATATATTTCCTCCCGTATATATTGTGGAATATATAAATGTCTAGACACAGTAAACACGTAAAAAGACGTTTCGATAGTTTTAAGTAGGCCAACCCACTTATATTGGCCTTGATGTAAATAATTGATTTTCGTCCAAGTCAGTAAGCACACGTGTGTAAAACGCCTCATTACATATATACACGTATCGGTGGACGTATCAAGCTAGCATGAAAATTATAGTGCGTATATACATCGATCGTGTGAAAGAATTAGCAACCTCTTCATCTATGACCATATGAAATATAGAGCTCGTTCTTTTTCTTCTTTTTTCTCCTTGCCTTTAGACTACGCAGTTTTATCTTTCTTATAGTAGTACTGCCCAGGCTAGAGTCAGCCATGCTGAGGACTCCGATTTCGGAGCATTCAGAGGCAAATAAAAATTCTAGGATTTTATTACACTTTGGATAATTGTTCTCGGTGATTATTTCTCGTACGTTTTATCGGTATTCGAACCGTCAATGACCTCGTGTTATTATACCTTGGGAAGATAATGAGAGAGTGTTGCGGTATTGGCAAACATATGATATGGGTTATGCAGAAAATAAACACGCAAGACTGGCGTGAGAGATTCGCTGAAAAAAATATTTGTCAACAGTGCAGCCTCATTTGAATAAAAAAAAAGACTCATTTACAAGTTTGGGAATCACCGAGTAAATTATTCACGCCATACATCGACAGTCGGAAATAAACTCGAGGTGTGGAAAAGATTAAGCATCAGGAATCCCGTGAAGACTTATCGGTCCTTTTCTCACGCTGTATAACAGGATGTGGAGTATAATTTATGAAAAATTAACACCTAAGGCTATAAATCACAGGAACACCCCAAAGTCTGCAATTACTTAATCGTTACGTTTTTCAGACCTGCAGATGAACCCGAATACTTTAAGACAGTGGCTGCAGAGAGGAGATATTGAAAAGCTCGAAAATGCGGTTCTGGAAGGACGAGGTACTCGGCTTCTAGGTGAAAACTCTCCGGATCTCAGGACTCGCGTCTTTCTCAAGGGTCTGCCGAATTATTTGGTGAGAAAAGACTCAGCGTTTCTGTTTAAAATCATTCATCATTTATTTTCACGTATAAATATACGAGTTCTTCGTTTTATTTAAGACGAAAATCAGTCAGATCCACGACGCAACCGTAAGAGGATCTCTGGCCGATGCTCAACGCCTAGTTTCCGATGAACCAAAAAAGAAATTGGCCATTTCAAAAGACTCTGCGGGCATACCGCTCATTCATAAAGCAGTTTACTACGACCACCAGGACATCGTAGAGTGGCTCGTCAAAAACTACCCTTCTACAACAGAGCAAAAAGACAGAGTAAGCGATGGAAATTACTGCAAAATAATTCCATGGTTTTGTCAAAAATTTCCCATTTCTATTCGCTTCTCGTTTCCTGTTCTTGTATATACTTTCTTCATTCTACCTTTCGCGTGACGATATTTTCTCCACGATTAAGTGTAAACCACCTGTTTGTCGAGGTGGAGGTTCGTGTCTAGATGTTTTAAACCGATACCCCGACTTCGGTCGAGCAAATAGGTCTGCAAAGAGATGGATGATTCGGTTTGGTTCTCATTCTTAGCAGCGGATATCCGCCGATCGCTGTCGGTTTCCTTTTCCTTTTCGTAATTTATAGCCAGCCTTAAAGACCCGAGGAACCGTTAACAAATTATTTACAAAACTGGGTATAAATTACCGATATAATTCATCTTGCATAAGTATATTACACCTTCGACGTGTAATGATTTTCAAATAGCGAGACAATTCGCGAGACTTTTCGTATGCTAATTCCATTGAAAGGTTTCTGAATCGATAGACATCGACGATTTGCCATTCGTGTCGGTTGAATAATTCTCAATGCGAACTGGTAAAAGGGCGATAGATATTTCCAAATTGTTATTAATGACTGCAAACCCTGTCACTGTCTGCTATTTTCGCTGTGAGGCTTTTGTCCATTAGACAATAAATGTTCTTTCATCTATTACGTTTACGATTGAAAAGCATTGCTCTAATCATCGTGTCGTTCTTAATTCTTTGCAGGAAAGTAGAATAGCTCTTCACTATTGCGCGGCATGTGCAAAACCTGATATTGTATGGGACATCCTGATACGCGGTGGATGTGACGCAAGTATTTGCGATAAACGAGGTAATCCTGCTGCCTATTACCTAGAACATACTGCTGAAATCGAATTACCAGAGCAAGGAAAAATGGCTGCAAGGAAATTGAGCAGCGGGAAAGAGAGTGAGTAATTAATTAGAGTCCCATGACTTGTGGTAATTATAATTTAGAATTCTGTCAAATAACTGTTACTAATTTCATTGAACGACGAAACTGATCGATCTTGACCACCGGCCGGATCAGGGCTCGTATCTGTTTTGAAATAACCAAATGATACGATCGATAATACGTAAATTTGTAATGGGTGCCAAGCTCGTTGAAAAACAGCCACGTACGTAGAAACGTACACATGTTTAAAATCCTAGTAGAACATGGTCGCGGTGATTGTCTTCGTAACGGAAGCGTCCGAGACTACCATCGATCTTTTCCTTGTAGTTGGGGAAATTATTGTTAGTTTAGCTTACAGACGCGAGTAGAAATTCGCCTTCTGCTTTTCTTGAAGATTTACTCGATTCGGTATTCTATGCCAGTTTATCCTCTCAAGGAACATATTAGAAACGTGTCAGAAAGGAAGCCGTTTCTAAGTCTACGTGACTCGCCCTGTCTCCTCTATTATTTATTAGCCGACCTGTTCAGCACGCAATTTACATATCTAAGCAAAAACTGTTCGTGCTGATGTACATGGCGCCGTAGAATACAGTTATTTCCTACCGGAGCCGATGTTTCATTCAAAACTACGTCCGGTGCTGATTAATTGTATGAAATATATGGAAATAATAAATATATGGAACGTAACGAAAATTGTTTCGTATCGAACTAGGGGTGGGTCGATACACTATAACGAAAGAAATATACGTAAGTACGGAGACAAAAATTTATATCGTGTGGTTGACGCTAAGTGGAGCTTTACATAGGGGGCTAGGACGACCAGGAGCACTTTGGGCACTTGTTACGTTGAAATATTTAGGCTTTGTCCGGTCGATATCTGAAATCGGCCCTAATTCAGACGTGGCCTAAATAATATTTTAATTTTAGCCAATTTTAGATTGAATGATATAATAGGAATTAGGAACTGCTCATGGCCTCTTAATACCACAAATACGAATCATTTCTTCAGCCATACTTGTCGAGATTCTATTTTGTGGTTCTGTCATTGGTAATCAGAGCTATGTCAATATTGTCTACCTATAAAATTGCAGAAGAGAAGTAAAAGGGTGAATACACAACTATGAACGAAAGCTCATCTGATAGTATATGTATGTATTCATGAGCGCGTGTTAGTGTGTGTGTGTGTGTGTGTGTGTGCGTGTGTGTGTGTGTGTGTGTGTGTGCCTATGAAATATTTAGCCAGCATTGAAACACGCAACACGAAAAGGTCTGCTAGGTGTAAACTTCGGGCATGACATGCTTCATGCATTACTTAAAACACCGCTTCTATCACTTGGCTAGATCCATTACAAAATCGTGTCTACAAATTTTAATAATTAATTAAGAAGCCGAGTTTTTGTCAGTCGACACTTCGCTATTTCGCGTTATTACGCAGAGTAAATTCAAGCTGCAAGATACCTCGTACTGTCTTCTGATCTGCCGATTTCGAAAAGTGTCATAATTCACGAATTGCTCTTCAACGTATCATCCCTTACTTCAAAACGGGATTAAGAAGACATTTTTTCAGCTCTAGACTTCAAGCCATCGAATATACGAATTTGGATTCATAACCGAGACATCGGAAAGCTTCAGCAAGTATTGTGGGAGGGTCACGGTTCGAAATTGCGTTGCGAAACGAGCAGCAATCCTCGGGTTAAGAAGTTTTTGGAAGCAGTACCGTTCATAATGGTATTAAAAATTATTCACTCTGCATGTGGACAAAAGTTTGATCAGTAAACAAGAAGCGGTATTTCAAATCTTTTTTGCAGGGTACCGTCAAGGATATTCACACTGCTGCGGTCAAGAACGATATCGAAGTCTTCAGACAGAAAATAAGCGATCCTGTATCCCCTGTAATATTGTGCAGCAAAGATAACAACGGTCTGAACGTTCTTCACAAGGTAAAAATTCCAACGTTCCAATTCTTTCAAATTTTTGAGAACACAGAATCGCGAAAACAGCATTGAAATATTTATTTTGCAGGCTGCTGGACTGGGATACACTCAAATAGCTCGAGAAATACTAGCCAAATGTCCTGCGGCAGTTACTATGCAGGATTCCGAAGGAAAAACGCCGCTCCATTACTCAGCAGCATTGAGAGACGACGGAATAATGTACGATTTGTTGGTTGAGAACGGTGCCGACGAAAATAAATTGGATAATGTTAGTAGATCTGGTTATTAATTTGCTATTGATGCGAAAAATTTTATTTACGCACTTTTGTGTCATCGCAGAAACAGAAAACTCCGGCATTCTACAAGAATCGACCTTCCGATATAGACGCCACGAATTTGGTAGTCATACCCGAAGCACCTCGAGTTTCTGGAACAACTTACCCGAAGAATTGGGACTGGCGTATATTGGATGCTGGAGAGACCGTTCTTAGAGGTGTTAAGAAAGCTGTAAGCAACACGGACATCGACAGTGCTTTTGGGAGCGCGGAAGCACCGTCTAAAGAAGTTGAGGGGACGAAGGGAACTTTCGGGGTAATTATTTCAACGCAATATTTAGGATTGAATAGTTTTTAAAAAAAATTTTGTTCTGACTCCAGAATGGTTTCAAAGACGATCACAAGGACGATTTGGAGGAGCAGATAAAAATCGCGCATGATAATCTGGAGCCGAAAGAGGCTGCAGAAATGCAAGGGAAAGAACCAGAACCGGAGCCAGAGCCAGAACCAGAAATTGAACTCGAGCCTGAAGTTGAGGCAGTGCCAAAACCAATTTCTGAACCTGAGCCAGAACAGTCGAAAGAAGAAATTGAAGAGAATTCATCCGACAATGATGTGATAGTGGAGAACTCGGCTGAGCACATCGAAGATGATAATTACCACGATATCACCGAGGCAGAGGAACCGACTGATCATCGTGAAGACCACGACGCTCTAGGGGATACGCTGAATAAAGACCATGACGAAAGAACCGAGCCCAGCACAGGGGACTCTGGACTTGAGGATACCGTTCACGAGGATGACCAGGTTTGGCGAAATTGATTGATTTTGATTTTTTTTTTGTTGACGTTGAGAAGCGCGGATTGTCGCGAAAGTGTCAGGATCCTCGCGCAGGTTGATAAAGATAATTTGCACACGTGTATTGTTATTGATTATCTACAGTGTACACGACGCATTACGAATCATGCGCAAGTCCTCTGTTTACCTAGGTGATAGTTGGTGAACACGAAGAATTGCCAGAGGCAGAGTTGAACGATGGTAGCATGACGATTGCCGATCCGGAAGTCGAAAATCTCGTAGAAAACGGAAACATGGAACAGCTAGCCGCGTTGGTACTAAATGGCGAGGGTCGTCGACTCGTCGGGCGACATTCGAGCAACCCTGAACTTCAGGCATTCATCGATAACGTTCCTGCCTATATGGTAAAAAAAAAAAAAACTAACATTCGATCGATCCGATCTTCCAACAGTCCCAAATAAAAATTCACTTTACATATTCGCAGGGAAAAATTCACGCTGTTCACATGGCCGCTCGTGAAGGAAATCTCAGAGATCTTCAGGGTGCTTTAGACCGTCGTAAATTCGCCGTTGCTAGAGACGGATCTTCCCCTAACGGGGCAACTCCTCTTCATGTCGCGATCATCTTTGGACACACTGGTGTAATCAGGTAAGAAAAATAGAAGCTTTCGGGATCTTTTCGAAATACTCCTACAGCCATTGCAAGCAAATTTTAAAGACCGACGTTTTTACATGAAAAACAGAACACGCAAAGAAACGATTAAAAAACAGGGGTGCAGTTTATCGATTTATTCAACTCCACTTTCTAGGGTCAAGTTTTTCTCTTTATACGGAGACGTGTCTGTCCGTTGGACGTGTAATCACGTATTTTACTGTGAATCGATTTGGGGCTGAGTTACTAATTTATTAAACAAGAATCGTGGCCTTTTTTCTTCATAAAGAAGGTCAAACTTCGGCCGGTGTTCTCCAGTACTCCTTAATTCAGAATTTTTCAGCTCGTATCGATCCTTACATTATACTCAGCCGTGACACCTTGGGTGAAATTACTGGCTTTTCTTTGCTAATAATTAATCAAATATCGATCTCAGGTACCTAGCTGGTCGGTTTTCTGAGACAGCACACGCTGTAGACCGAGACGGTAGAACGCCTTTGCATTACGCAGCCACCTTAGCCGACAACGGACATTATTATAGCCTCCTTTTGCATCTAGGAGCGAATCCTTTGGTTCAAGACAACGTGAGTCGCATTAATAATTGTTTCAATTTTTCAAAATTGTCTTAAATTCGTTGGAATGAATTTGGTAACTTATTAGCTGTACAAGTAATTTACGTAGTATGTAATCTGACGCAGTTTGGGCAAAAAGCTGAGTTTTATAAAACAAATCGGGAAGACTTCTCTCACAAGAAACTTCTCAGGGATTTTGGAGCTCACGAAAATATTGCCGACGAAATGTTGTCCGATAAAGGTAGAAAGATGCAGACACATTATAGTCAGCACTTTATACATGCACGCGGTACATTGACAACCTTATAGTATCAAGTACCGCCCAAGATGCATCTTCACCGTTGCACGTATTGAGAAAAGAAGAGAGAAAGAGAACCGAAAGCACTGCTTCAATTTTTTTCATCTTTTTTCATATTTTTTTTTTTGATTTTTCTTTTATCTCAGAAATCGAACACTCGTTGATGCTTCAATCATTCTTTGATTTCCAGTGTTAAATCCGTAATGAATAAGGAGAAGAAATATTTTGAGAACGGTGAAAAATCGTTGTTTCAATATGAATCTTTGCATTTTCCTTTCGTTTCGTTATGTCCATGTCGTAAAGCGTGAATTGAATCGTGAAAATGGTGTATATTTAATGGGTTATTCTGGTGAAAAATTAACGCAGTTCCTGGGGGAGACGTTTTCTCTGCACGGCGCGATGTGACGGAATTGGAAACCCTGACCACCCTCGAACGGTGCTTTCGTCTTCTGGCCGGTGCTCGCCGTGGTTCAGCACCCAACACTCCGACACTGGGTACTGCACTAATTGGGCGATACCTGAAACGCCCTGTTTTTGATCTTCTCAAGCACCGTTTGACTCGCTTGGATCACAACCTTTTCGATCTTATATGGCCCGCGCTAAGAAAATACAGTAACACCAATTCCATGAGCAGTATGACTAGTCTGACTAGTATCAACGGCGGTATTAACACTCGCCAGATCACGACCGAAGACGATGACTTTTCGGGGTACGTTGTCGTCCCCGACTACGAAAGCTACGTAGTCTTTTCCGAGCTTCTAGATCCGCTGATCAGAGATCTTCACTGCGTGACGGTAACCGGTGACATTCCCGACCATCCCAAGTCCCATTTTTTTGACGACGAAGAGTCTGAGTTCGAGGAGGCGATTCCTCACAAAAATACCATCGCCGTTGTCGAGACTTTCGACCTGGACTCTGTTTCGAAGCATGTTTTAGCCGGGGTCGTCGAATGCACTCGTAATCTCGAGGACTATACGCTTCCGCTTAATCTGACGGTTAATCAGCTCGAAGAATCAGAGAGAGAAATTACCACCGAGCTTATGAAACCGGAAATTGCTGGTCTGATGGCTGAAGGATCCAGCGAGGACGAGGGTGGGACTTATTACACCCTCAACGAGATCCTGGATAAGCCGAGTGAAGTCAGAGCGCGTCTTGCTGCCGCTGGGCTTCTTTTACCATTGAGTTCGCACGCCACTAGCGACGACAGACGTCTTCATGGAAAACACTGGCCCTATGGACGTGGGGTGTTTTTTGCAGCAGCCGGGGATCTTGCGGTGTGGGTAAACGTCCAAGATCATCTTAGGGTCGTTTGTTCTACTCCGGAGGATCGTCCCGGGCAAATTGGAAAGGCTTATGTCAGGCTGGGGCGCGTTATGAAGGCCTTAGACGCGGGGTTGACATTCAAAAGGGATGATAAATTCGGGTTTCTTACATCCCGGCCATCAGCTCTTGGCAATACTCTGCATTTCAGTCTGGTTATCAAGTTTCCCGAGCTGTCTAAAGAGCCGGGTAATCTCTTGCACCTTTGTCTCGTCAGGGGACTTAATATAAAAGAAACTATGCAGAGGGACACGGTGAAGATCAGCAATCAACAGTGCATGACTATTACGGAACTACAAACACTGCAAGATTTTTGCAGGGCTGTTCTGAACATTTTGAGTTTGGAAAAGGAACTAGCTTTGAACAACTCGATGAGGATAGCTTCTCTCATCGCTAATATATTTCGTAAAAGAATGTCGAGCTCCCGGAGGTCCCAGGCTTAATTAATTACCTTAAAATTCATACTCTATATAGTTTAGGCGTTTTAAAAGACGAAATTTTAGATCGATAGATGATTAATTTAAATGACAATTAATAAATACTATTTATGATGATAATATGGTACAAAAATTAAAATTCAAATAACGATAACTATGATAACACTGTAAAAATTAAAAAGAAGAAAAGAACCAAAAAAAAAAAACAAATTAAAAATTGACAAGCTTTCATTCTAATCAATTACGCTTATTTATGAGAACGTTGGACCATGTGAAGTTCTTGCCAATACTTATTCTAATGTCTAATTAATTTTCATATCGCTACCTACCTACCTACAGGATATTACAAGAAATACTTATTATCGTGTATAACGGTATAGTTTTACACTCCATATATCTCGTTGGAAAGATACATGTGTCAACCGTTGTTTCACAATAATTTAAACATCGATTCGATTTTAATCAATATCAAATTGCTATAGCTAAATTGATAACAAGGTGCACAGTATATTTGGATTAGGCGCTGGGAGAACTGAAGAATTATTCATTAGGTTAGTAAGATATTACATTGAATAATACATATATCGAAATAAAATTGTATGCCTGATGCTTTGCTGCCATTTAAATTAACGATAAAGCTCAAATTTTCATTCATCGAAAATTTATTTTCATCGATAAATAAGACAGCAAATCGTCATTCATCCGGCAAAAATCTTTGCAGCTTTTTATGTCTCGCACGGATCGATGTTCACACCAAAAAAATGGCGGAGCATATATCTTTCCAACTCGATTTATATTACGATTTAATAAATATTCGCTGCAAGTAAAGATATTCTAATAATATATACATATATATGAATAAATTTGAAGCTGGTCTGATAAAGGTTTCGCCCTCACGTGATCTGTGTGCTGTGTGTATAATGTATTTGGGTGTGTCGTCACGGTGTGGCAACACTTCGCAAAAATTTATTAAACAATTATATAACGCAGTCAATACTTCATCGTTTACCTCATATGTTCATTTAACACATCGTTTCTTCGTATTAATTTCAATTTCTTCACACTTTCCATTCGCCAAAGCTTTACGCGTGGTTTGCTGTATCTTGTATCACGCCTAATTGCATTGCTTTAATCAGAAAGACGCCTTACCTGAAATTATTTAAATTTTTCTTCGTGCATTTCAAGTATGTATTTTCGTCTTTCTGTGCTTTGACTGAAATTCAACTACGTAGGAGATTTTCCAGAAAAGGGAATCAAGCATTACGATTGATATTTCTCTCCAGTTGAAAATAATCTTTCAAATTATAATCGAAGTTCGTTCTCGTTTCAGGCGATTCGGAAATCGATATTCCCATCTTTCGGACCGAAGAAGGCCGCTACCTTGCTTCCTGTGAGTAAACCGTCGACTTCATTGCACAAACAGTTACAATTATAATTAATTGCATTTTACTGACTAAACTCTTTAGCTTTAGGCGACCCTTTGATCAAAGGATTGACAGAAGTTGCCAATACAAGGCCGAAGGATCCTGTCGCCTATCTCGCTACGTATTTATATAATTTTGCGAGCAAGAACAAATCGAGGGAAAAGACGGAGGTGAGAGCAGGAAATTGAATACCAGACATTGAACCGACTATCATTTGTTATCATGTATACTTCCGATCGTGATTAGACAATTATTGTTCTGCCTTTTCAAGATTTTCGCCTTTTTCATATTCGCAGGAATCGAACGTGCTGATAATTCCTGAGCGCACACAAGAGCCTCTTGAACATCCTGCTCAGTATAGCGCAGACGACGACGCTGGGTATCCTCAGAGTCCAGATTCCGACGCTCCAGATTCCGCGTCGAATAATTTCAATCGGGTAATTGATAAGAAGAACTATAAAATTCATAATAATTAGTCCTGCAGTTGAAACAGTTTTCAGCAATTCTTCTGAATAGATTAATCTTTGGACGAAAGCTTTCACCAAAAATCAGTTTTTCCCATTAATATTCATCAGGACGATCATGGACAGAGCCTCTTACATTTTGCCGCTGTTCGATCCCATGCCCAGAATGGTTTGTTCCAATTTCTCCAAGAAGCAGACATCAATGTTGGGTATAGAGACGAACTGTACAGAACAGCTAGAGACGTCGCGGAACAGGCAAGAATCAATGAAAATGTCGAAGAAATTGATCGTTGGGTTGTCTACTTGGCAGCTAGAGGTAAAATCGCCCTGAAACCATTATTTCTATGATAATATCACCCCGAGCAATTTTTTCTTTTTTTTTTTTCAAGGAGAAACTGAAAAGCTCGTAGAACTTTTGCTCGAGGGGTACGACCACATGATCGACATCGAGGACGAAGGCGTAAAAATCGTCGATGTAGCTTCTCAGCGAGGGCACACAGCGACAGTTCAGTTTCTGCAATCTATCCCAAATTTTGTGGCAAGTATTTAAAAACGTTGGAAAAAAAGAGAAAAAAAAAAAAAGAAAACCCCTAACTGCAATCGATGAATCATCAATATCTTATTCTCCGATCTTGTATTTATCAGACTCATAGAGAAGAGGTTCATCACACGATCCGAAGAGGTGATACCGAAGCTGCTAAAGAACTTTTGAATAACAACAACGGAGGGAGGACGACTTTTGGCAGTGGGTAAAAATTCAATGGGGCGAACCGCCCTCCACGTTGCTACACTTTGTCAGTACGTTGATATCGTTAAGTTTATCGCTAACGCGTACCCTGAAACTCTGAGGATCGGAGATAACGTGAGTTTCAGTTATAAATTTTTATACTGTTCGTTATGAGAAATTTTCATGTAAATTAACAAGTTTTTAATAAATTATAACTGCTCTGAACATAGATGGAACGAACAGCTCTGCACTATGCGATGGGCGTCATGGCCGTGGAGGAGCTGAGCAATATTTTGATAAAATGTGGAGCGAAGCGAGTGTTTAAAGATTTGGTAATTAAATTTAGAATTTGTTATAATATACTCAGAGCTTGAATTTTCTGTATACCGTATAAGAGATCAAATATAATATCGTTTTGTTTTTTTACAGAAAGGACGACAACCGTCGTATTATTTTATGAACAAATCTGAGATTCAAAGACTTCAGGAGGAAGAGGAGGAATTAATGATCAATCGAGATTACAGCGAACAATCTACCGCAGTTTTGTAAGATCTAAGCCTGTTACAGTTTAGTCATTAATCAGTACTTAAAGAGTAAGAATATAATCATTAGCTCATATAGTGATCATGAGTGATAATAATAACTAAAAATTTACTTGACTCAGAAATTTGTGTGTATGTTATGAAATAATAGTCGATAATTATGACCTGTGAGCAATAAGTAGTAAATATCGAATAATACAACTACCCCTACCACCTTGATCGTTGATAATTTAACACCGACAGAATATGAGCAACTTTCGACCTAAATGTAACCACGTATTAATGGAAGGAGGTCCATATTTTGGTTAAATAAAAAAATAAAGTTCACAGCTGTTCTATGTTTTCGTTTTTCCATACCGGAAAATCGGAGAAGAGTTATAGACGTTGATTTTTATTTTATAGAGATATATATTTATATGTTTTTCATATACGCATGGCATCGAACGAAGATACGAGTTTGCAGGGAGCTCCACGACCATTATATTTAATAATGGATAAAGTTAGTCGATAATTAGACCATAAATAACACTCGTAAATATAATATTGTATATAATTCTACAAGATATCGGATCCGGGTGTTGCAAGGGCCTTTCGTATCGAGGTAGTTAAATGGATCTATAAAATATTTCTCTAAGAATTTCTGTGTAAATGACATCAAATGATATGAAGTAAGAATTATTTGAAAATGAAATTGACCCGAGTGCAAATTGTAGTAATAATAAGAGGAATTAATATTAATCAGAGGAAACCATCCGTGCAGAGCTTCCGTTCCTCTTCGCATCGTTATGCTGGATCCTTCCAATTTCACACGTAATATCTGCGCCTTCCAAGCGAATGTGGTCAGACGGTTAGCTGCAGTGTTTCTAGTGATTGTGGAGATCGACAGAAGAGATCAATCGATCGTCTATCTCATTAAGATTTTAAAAATTCGGTGAGCTCCTATTTTCTTGGACTCCTCTTTCGTGCATCTCGTCGCCGTCATTGATGCGATGCGATGATCTTCCTAACGTTATCCTTCGACTGGCCAACTACTTTCTTGCTAGATAAATCCTTCTGGAATTGTTCTACCGGGTCATCGTCAACAATTTTCTGCCAAGGTTTCGGGTTTACGAACGAGGGTTTGGCACGTTGATGAGCTATACGGTCGATCATTCAAGAGAGAACCTCATCGTTAAAAGGGAAGGATCTCAAGGGTATAAAAGCATTTTTATTTCGTTTTTATCTAATTTTATTTATTACTAACGCAACAATCCCTGAGTCGCAGGCCGGGGTTTACTCTTCGCACTTTCTCGCCACTTTTCAAAGGCCTGAGAGCTTTCTTCAACTCGTTTTTTCCGCTCCTCCGCAATCGCCTTCCGCCTAAGCTCTTGCTCCTTCTGTTGTGCTACACAAACAGCATCAGGTAATTTACCATCGTATCATTTCCGATATGAAAAGGGTCGGGATTGTCCCAATTCTTTCTGGGGAAAGAATTAAATGAAACGAAACCTTTCTGCGTGTCTTCCTTTTTTCTGGCCCACTGCTGCAGATGGATTATCTTCGCGATTGCGGCCCGGTCTTCGACAGACTTTAATCGCCTCTGAAGATCGAGTTCTCGCTCAACGGCCAGTTTTCTGTTTGTTTCTTCCTTTTTCTTTCGCTCTTGCCAGCGCAGAAAATTTTCCCGTTCCCTCCGTTCACGTTCTAGCCGTTCCTTTTCAGCCCTGTCTTCCTCCTCTTGACGTCTGAGTTCCGCACGCCGTTCAATTTCCGTCTTTTGCTGTGCGGCACGCTGCTTTTTCTGGACCCATTCTTCGTGGGCGATTTTTCTCGCAAGAGCCAACCCGCTCGTTCTTCTATCGGAGAACGTAGAGCTGGACAAAGAGGTCGAAGAGAATTGCACCACTCTGCGACCGTTTAGAGAAAACCTGAGGAAGGTAAGACCAAGAGCTTAGTTTATTGTTAATCAATACGATGACGATGTTGGCTTGCAACCTTTGCACCTCTTCCTCTTCTCCGTTCGCAGAAATCTTCGAAGATTCACTCATGGCGCAACGTCTGATCAGTCGAGTTACTGACTTTGAATTATTTGTCAAAGTAAGGGTCGAGGTTCGCGACGTGTTTGACTGACTGCAGCGATATGTGTCCGCAGCAGTCTGGTCGTAATGATCCCCACCGCCACTCCTTGGCGATTCTTCATTTACGGAAAGACCGGAAAATCCTTCGGCTAGATCGTTGGAATCGCCGCAGCGAACCTCGACGATGATACTCGCCTCCTCATCGGTGTACAAGTTATTCGGTAGAGCATCTTGCGAGTCGTTTGAGGTTGTCAAAGATTCGGCGTATATCGCTGGATTTATGAAACGAACCTCGGGACCGGATCGGGAAGATTTTGGTTTTGTGTCATTGCAACGGTTGATGGCAGAAGTGTAGCCATTGGAAAGTCCGGTTGTCCCATTATAGGACGTGGGCAGCGTGGAATTATCGAATTTAGAAGTCGACGGTAGCATTGAACAGTTTTTTTTCTGTGGTTGAACAAATTCATCTTGTTTTTTTGAATACCAGCTGTCAATGTCACTGTCATCAGCCATCACTGCAGCGAAACATTTAACCCTGGTCCAGGACCTGCCAGAGGATCGGTAGTTTAAAATTATTCCAAATTGCGATACGTTCTAGATCGAAGATAGAGCGTCGTCCTGACTTACAGACGAATGTTTATCCATACTAGATCTTATGTTGAGATATTTATTCAAACAATGGCGATCTTGTGATTAGGTACGTTTCCGGCTTGGATCTCGCGTATAAACTTCGGCCAATGTCTCACCAATAAAATACGTATTGTACAGCCAGTTGGGCACTGCTTCCATAAAGCAGTCTACTGAATTGATGAACTCACTAATCCGGAGATTGAATTTCGGCGGTCCTAGTCACTGATGTTTCACGACTTTGTAAGCCGATCACAAACCGCAAAAAAAAACACTCTCCTTGCCTACTCAGGATCCGCTATAACTGCCGATAATATATTACCACTAACTTCTCTGCATGCTTTATTAATTACAGTGCAGACCCTGAATGGCTGACGCTGTTAAACAAATTCTACGAGTCCCTATCCAATATCAATTTTAATTCTTAATTTATTCTGTAGGGTCAATAACAAAGCATTTTCCATTTATATTCTTTGTTAGTTTATCATTTAATACGCCTAATAATTAAGCAATTGATTATTCGCGTATCTAGTGTATTATTCGTATTTCTTGATGAACCATCGATACGATGTATATACCATAAATATAAACAGTCTGCAGCCCTCTGACTTCTACTCCTACTCCTATTAAATATACGTCCTGCAATATCGGACTGTCGTTATTCAGTTCCTAAGATCGGAATACATTGAATCATCTCCGAAATCATTCAGAAAATGATTTTCAGGTACTGTGGAGCATCGGGAATAGTTC
Organism: Tenthredo amoena; assembly: GCA_963966615.1. NCBI lineage: Eukaryota > Metazoa > Arthropoda > Insecta > Hymenoptera > Tenthredinidae > Tenthredo > Tenthredo amoena. Next base: position 998,786 of record OZ016490.1, read on the forward strand.
GACATTCATTAATCATTCTTCAGCGATGAATAATAAATTTAACGCCGCGGGGATTCATACCGATTAACGCGCGGGCAGCCTCATCTCTGCACACGGGGTGCCAAATGGTATCGCCATCTCGCGGTCAAACTGATGAACTACTTTTGCCGTAACCCTAAGTGCGCCTAAGATACGCAGCCCGCATCTCAGGCTTGTAAACCGTAGCTTTTAGTTAGGCGCACCAATGTTTGCGGGAAAAATAGTTCATGAATTCAACCGCGAGATGGCAATAGCGTTTGTTGCCCCGTTGGCCCCACTAGCTAGGCAAGGCAGAGCACTGACTTAGGGTGTTAGCAGTGTTAGCACCTGTCATGGGTTAGTGGCCCTCGTGGCGTCAAAGGGTTCGCATAGGGATTGCGTAAACGAGGTATGACTTTGATAATATACTCATTGACGGAAAAAGATTATTTTTATCTAGTTCATTGAGTAGTCTACTGAATGATAGTCATATTAAAACAATTATCCTTCTGTTACAGTTGAATAAACTTCCATCAGAGTCCAAACACGTCTAGCAAGGATTTTGTTCCAATCGCAACAAACAAATGTATGATAAATTCAGTCTTCGTAAAATTAGTTATATTAGGCAGTATACATATATTATTGTTACACAAATGTAGTTTATATTATGATATTTTGTTCGTCAGAAAGCAAATAAAGAGACTCAATCAATTGCGATAGGCATATATTTATTTTTAAGAAACAATTACAAATTGAACATACGTTTAACAATGAGTAATATGTATCGATGCTATAGCAATAAATTTCCAGATATACCAATGATCAATTGCTTCGTTATTTCCCACTTCTCACTTTCCCCTTCCTGTGACTACTCGTTTCAGGTATCAAATAAGCACGAGGTGAATCTATTTATTTAACAGAAAATTTGAAAATAACAATCAACCATACATGCTTATTTAGAGTTTCTAAAAATTTACGTCAAAAATTGCTCCTGGTATCAGGAGAACATATGACCCGAAGAGGTGTTCCAAAATTTTGGATATGTGTATAGATATAGGCATGCATACGTGTCTTCATGCACGTCTCTATATGTATATTCATTTGAACTAACGTTTTTCGGAGTTAGAGAAATTCTAAGTCGAAAATTTTTGCTCCTGGTATCAGGAGAACATCTGACCCGAGGAGGTGTTCCGAAATTTTGGATATGTCTATAGATATAGGTATTCATACGTGTCTTCATGCACGTCTCTATATGTATATTCATTTGAACTAACGTTTTTCGGAGTTAGAGAAATTCTAAGTCGAAAATTTTCGCTCCTGGTATCAGGAGAACATCTGACCCGAGGAGGTGTTCCAAAATTTTGGATATGTCTATAGATATAGGCATTCATACGTGTCTTCATGCACGTCTCTATATGTATATTCATTTGAACTAACGTTTTTCGGAGTTAGAGAAATTCTAAGTCGAAAATTTTCGCTCCTGGTATCAGGAGAACATCTGACCCGAGGAGGTGTTCCAAAATTTTGGATATGTCTATAGATATAGGTATTCATACGTGTCTTCATGCACGTCTCTATATGTATATTCATTTGAACTAACGTTTTTTGGAGTTAGAGAAATTCTAAGTCGAAAAATTCTTGCTCCTGGTATCAGGAGAACATCTGACCCGAGGAGGTGTTCCGAAATTTAGGATATGTGTATAGATATAGGCATGCATACGTGTCTTCATGCACGTCTCTATATGTATATTCATTTGAACTAACGTTTTTCGGAGTTAGAGAAATTCTAAGTCGAAAATTTTTGCTCCTGGTATCAGGAGAACATCTGACCCGAGGAGGTGTGCTGAAATTTTTGGCGGGAAAAAGGAACACCGTATACACATACATGTCTCCGTGCATATCTCTATACATTTGTGTATACTGGCATATTTCAGAGTGAGAAGGATTTTAAGTCGGAAAATCCTCCAGCTATCAGAAGAGCATACTCGAGGAGGTGGACGCAAAATTTCAAGTAGCTGAAAGTGCATCAATACTAATTTCCTACTCATTCTGTGATAATTAAAATAAAGAGTCGTAGGAAGAGGAAAGTGAAAATAACGAAGCAATTGATTATTGGTGTATCAAAGAATTTATTGCTGCAGTATCGATACAAGTAAAAATACATGATTGTGATTGTGGTATTCTAAATAGAAGAAAAAACCGTAAATAATTAAACAATATACGGATAATATAGTTTGTCGACTGCTCTAAGATTTCTTATTTCCAATCGTTTAGCTATAATGCAGCATGAATGCAATAAGAGATCAGTAATACTTTTTAGCTTCCCGGCAATATACTGGTGCGTGCACTGTCTGTCATTGTAATAATAAATGTAGTAAAGAGTTAGTAGTTTTTTATACTCCTTCTTAAAATTCTTACAATGAACCATTTGCCACGCCCCCACCAAGGAAAGCGAAAGGATCGTAGTATTTTTTGCTTGCATATTTCTACAGCACCACTATGTTTTCATTCCAAGGACGAGCGCTTCTCAGAAAAGGTATTAATTTTTTGTCCGCATATTTGTGGCACTTGCCACGCCCCTACGAACGAAAGCGAAAGGTCGTAGTATTTTTTGTCCGCATATTTCTGCAGCACCACTATGGTTTCATTCAAGGACGAGCTCTTCCCAGAAAAGGTATTAATTTTTTGTCCGCATATTTGTGTAACACCACTACTTTCCCTTTCGTTCATTCATACGCGGCCAGCGCTCTCTATGAATCAAGGGAGTAGTTGCAGCGAGGGGCGGAGCATCGCAACTAGCGATGTCTACAAACGAACGAACAATGAAAAGAACAACTCAAAGTAAAATTATCCAACGATTAAATCGGAAGGAGGTAAAGAAGGAGACGGAGAATAATAAATGGTGAGTATAAACACGTATAACTTTTTTTTGACACTTTAATATTCTCATAATACAATCACCACCTCACCATACTCAACCGAGCCGTATGAGCTAGGGCTCTTTATGTAGTCGTCGCAATTGATCGAATCCCTTTATTTGCTTCACAATTTACAAGTTATCATGATATAATGCACATCCGTGTTACAATATTATACTACCAAATATAACTAATCCCACAAAGATTGGATGCAGTATAAACTCGCTCGTTTGGAATTGGAACAGAATCTTCACTGGACGAAGATGTTCAGAGTCCGCGTCTCCGTTATCTCGATGACGGATTGACAAACTAATTTTGCCGCCAGCAGCGGGTGGCAATCAGTATGAATTCTCTACGTTGAATTTATTAGTTTCCGCCGAAAAATAATTAATACTGATTCATAGGAATAGGATATTGGAATAAATGAACTTTTAGGTAGTAAATTATGAAGTAATGATTGAAAAACTAGCTGTGGGCGTTCTAATATACTTCTACTTGAATATCGCTGAAATAAAGTCGACAAATCGCATTCTTCTAATGAATGTTTTGAAAATCATTAGACTATAGGGAGCAGAGGGTTTCGACATAATGAAAAAGAAAGACACGAAATTGTTGTTAGTATAATAATTGTATTTATACAAATAAACAGAAATCCATGAAACAAAAGCAATGGATTTTCCAGTGAAATTTTGTTTCCAATAAAGTTTGTGAGATAATCAAATATAGAATGAGTCCGTCAGTATAATGATCATAATAGATAATTCGTAGTTTAATCATATTCAATAATAATTATTGCACTAGGAACGTTTGCCCAACGCCTTCTGCGTTAGTTCCGTCTTCTTTTGCTGTGCCAATTCTTTTTGTTTCTTCTCATCTTCCCGCTGTTTAGCAGCCTCTGCTCTTTGCTGCTTGATTATTGCTAATCTTGCCAAATCCGCGCGTGCTTCATCCGTTTTACCCTCCGCATGTAACTTCTGATAATGCGCCCTCGCTCTCTGTTTCTCTAACTCTTCCCTTAAACACGAATAAAAAATTTGTTCACATAAACGTATTTCGAAAAAAAATAGTAACAAAATTATTCTCTTCGTATGTTAATAATTTATTATTATACTCAAGTCACCTTTCTCTCCGTGAAAGTTCAGGCTTAGACGATTTTGCTAGAGTCTCATTGAGCTGAGATAATTTCTTCACTTTCTTCTGCACCCTGTTAGGATTTTCTACTTGGATTAGATTCTCTACTCCTTTTGCTTTGCCCTGTAAAAAACAAATTGACAAAAAAATTAAATGTAGAGCACTGTACTTCTTTCTGCAATCATAGGGTTGCTAAAAATTTGCTTTTCAGAATTAAACTATTCTAAAAACGTGGAATTGAAGATCTAAAAAATTGGAGAACAGAAAGACTCTGTTTTAGTAATTATTTCAAAATCTTGTCATAGAAGATATAAAATTCAAGGATTCTGGTGAAATTCCTCGACCTTTTATAGTTTGCAAATTTATAACAACCCTCAATTACAATTGAACTTCATCAACTGATGTAATCAAAGTTAGAATTGACTAATTTATTAATATCGTTAAAGAAATCGTTACTAATGTGGTAAAAAAAGGCAACAGGACTATAGATCTGTACTTCCATATGCCGGCTAATTAACAAGCTGATGAAAATATGTGGAAAATATGATCAACAACTAGTATGCAGTAAAACTAGTTAAAAATTCTGATTATTTATTGCAGATTTATACTCGTGGCATAACTTTTTTCAGTAGAAAAACTCGCGGTTTATGGTATTCTCATTACTTCTGGATCTGACTCCGATTCTGACTCGCTGTCGCTCTCGGATCCAGACTCTTCAACTTTTTTGAGTTTGTCACCGCCGGCAGCCTTAGGTTGTTCCTCTTCCTCTTCACTGGAACTAGCATCTCCCCTAGTTTGCTGCGAATCAAAGAAAGGGTCGAAATTGAATTCGTTAAAATATTAATGGAGTATTCTTTATTGTACGCTAAAGTTAACCTCAAAACACTAACCCTCCACTGTCGTTGTTCTTCTTCCTGTCTTCTCTGCTCCTCCAATTCCTCGGGATTGGTAAAACGACGGTTTCTCCCCTTGTGATTGACGAACTTTCCTGATAATAGTAAAAAATCAGACTATTTACCAAACTGTTTTATTACAAGCGTAATATTTTGTGACGAGAACGTGCTCGTAGCTATGTAGAATCAGTATTTTCTTCTATCTCAATAATCACTTGCGCTAACTTACCACGTGGCATTTTGTTTTTAGATTAGAAATACACGAGAACCTAAGACGAATAGATAAAAAACGTTTTTTAATTAACTACGCTGGATGTTTATTATCACAAATTGTTCTGAACTACCAATTCAACGTCTCTTGTCAACCTATGCTGCAGACTGCTCTACCGCTGCACGGTTCAAGGATTAACGAACGACCGCAGAGACAAAAACTAACATAAAACAAACAACCAGAAAATATATAACTAAAGTTCTCGTCGAAATTTCTAGGGAATTTAACCGCTTCATGGCGTCATGCGTACTCTCTCCGATATGAACATAACAATATATTCATGTGAGGTCACACTCAGCAGTAGAGGCAGCATACTTTGGAACAACCCACATACTTTCTACTACATACACGCGAAGTTTATATTTGACTGATCAGGTTAATTGATCAGTCTGTTTCGTTCGAATTTATCGCTTCTAGAAATATGCCGAAGGTTCGCAGAAGCAAGAAATCGCCTCCCGATGGCTGGGAGTTAATTGAACCGACGCTCGAGGAATTAGAACAGAAGATGCGTGAAGGTAATTAAGTTTGTTTGCAAATAACATAACCAACAAAGTTAACTTCTATCTATACTCAAGGACTAATTTTCTAGCTTCGTTAGATTATTTACTACCAATATTATTTCACAGCCGAAACTGAGCCGCACGAAGGAAAAAGAAAGCAGGAATCTTTGTGGCCGATATTCAAGATTCATCATCAAAAATCCAGATATATTTACGATCTGTTTTATCGTCGCAAAGCCATCAGCAGAGGTTTGTGTTCAATAATAAAATTTAGTTGTGTTTCTTATTATTATTTTTCTATTTATTGAATGAATAGAATGTCTAAATTATGCGTACTTACACTGCCGTTGTTTTTCAGAGCTGTACGACTACTGCCTGAATGAAAATATAGCTGACAAGAATCTGATAGCAAAATGGAAAAAAGTTGGTTACGAGAATTTGTGTTGTCTGCGTTGTATCCAGACGCGAGATACAAACTTTGGTACAAATTGCATCTGCAGAGTTCCTAAGGGAAAGTTGGAGGAGGGAAGAATAGTGGAATGCATTCATTGCGGATGCAGGGGATGTTCTGGTTGATTTAATAATATCTACATCTATAAATTAAATTTTATAAATAATCTAATACGTACGTATAATAAGGCACTGATTTTATTCTTAAATTGTAACGACTGTATGTGAATATAAGCTTTCTCTTTTTGTAAATATAAATGCATTCTCGTATGTATGTAATACGTTTCGTTCCACTTCTACTTCACCATTAAATTCCATTTATTAGGCTCCAAAAACCTTGCCGCAAAGTACAGAGGCCTTTGCACTGTCCAATCGTACGTAACAGCTTTGTTAGCACATTCTATAGTCATCCTTAGCGTCTCATCGTCCTTTTGTTCACTAGTGAATACTATCCTTGTTCCTAATTCCATTTTTGGTAACTGCATAAGCTTCTGTTCTCCATTCACGAAGATATTCCCATTCGGCGTTATCAGAATCGCTCCGTTTCTCTTCAGAGTCTCATTCTCACCACCGGGCTCAAATACCAGTCCAATTCCTTCGTCGTCGGTCCCAGAAGCTGCTTCAAGGAACTGAAAGATGCAACAAAACCGTTTGCTAAATTCATTCTACCTCTCTTAAAGTATTTCTCTACTCACTTTGAATTCGATTATGTACTTTGCATTAAACTGTGCGCTCAGAGACAACAGAGTACTCAAATTCTGTGTTACTTTAGTAGCAATTCTTCCACTGTTCGTTATCAGGTAATCAGAATTGTTCGTGTCCCAGCCTGGAAGTAGAAGAAAAAAAAAATTAGACAACATTTTGGGTACATAATACTCAGAAATTCTCATTATGTTAATAATTCATTACTGTAAGCTGATATCGAAGTCTGTGCAATTCTATGCACGCTCCAAGCAGTATCGGTGACTTGAATTCCAACTCTGAGAGTAACTCGATGATCTGGGGGTATTTCTCTAACAAAACAGGACGTCTCTGGGCCTATGTAAACAGTCTCAAAGGCAGGCGAAGAAGGCTCAAAAATTTCCCCGAGAGCTTTTTGGACGATAAAAGTTTGCTCCTCAGAAGCATACTCAGGATCCACAACGAGCCACTTGAGCTGTAGACCCGCGGGCCTTTCTGTAACTTCTGTGAACTGCGCTGGACCCATTCGCAGCACACAGCCTAGGCAAGATATACGATTCGACATTTCGTTCCAAATCTCTTCATTTGGGGGACGGAAAGTAACGTAAGGCAGCTCTTCTGGCATTGGAACTGCTGGTATTCTATAAAGGGGAATATAACGGACTTTCAGACTCACTGGAAGTCGAATATTCGAGGAAATTAAATCGTAAAGAACATATTTATTCAAGTAATTAATAATTATTTCAAAGCGCACCTCCCCATGTGACTGGTGGCGGTGATAATTTTGCTGAGTCTCTCTTTGTTGAAGGTGATCGGATGCGTCAGCATATTTTCTGTCAATACAATGAGATGCTGAGTACTTCGAATTTGGGCATCTACTTCTTGTTTGCAAGCTCTAAGTGGAGCCAGACCTTCGTATTTAAATACCTCGGTTTCTAATCTGACTAAATTTCGCCGCTTGTTAATTTCCTGACACAAATTGTCCATAAAAATCTGATATGATTCGTCTATGTCCTTGAATGTCCGTTCACTGCTGTTTATTATCTGCAATTTAAAAAATCGTTTCACTTTCCATTGCTGTCGTTAACATACAACAGGATTAGAACAGTCGATCCTTTAGATAAGAGTCCCATCAGCTCACCTGGTCATCCGCGCTCCTGAGATCCTTCAATTGTTCCTCCAATTTCGCCAAATACTCCTCAGCAGATTTAATGATATCTTTTATGTGATCTTCAACTTGTTTTGGCAACTGGACTTCATTGTCGGAGATGCTGTCCTCTATATCAAGTACTGAGTAATCTAGATTCCAATTAGCATCGACGTGTTCCTCGCTCTGTTTTAATCTGCTCATGGCACCCTCTAATCTGGCCAATAGCTCATCTTTTCTAGACTTACTGTCTCCTGCAGCATCTTTCGTTTCGCTAAACCTAACTTCCACTCTTGGCTTGAGTGGCTCTGTGTTTTTTGTGTGTGGTACAGCCTTGTTCCCATCATCCTTGTCTTCGGTCATGCAGCGCGCCGTGTCTAGTGAGAGCCCAATCAATTCTTCCATGTCTGCAATTGCTGGTTCCCAATTTTTCTCAGTTAGTATACGATCGTTTTCTAGAACCGGTAACAGTAAACTACTTCTACATTCTTCTGAAATAAAACTGCCAGGCTCGTCTTTATGTGGTTTTTTTATTTTAGAAGGGAAGATATCGTTGGTGGTGAAAATTGCGGGATAACAATCGCTCTTGAAGGAAACAGGATGACTTAACAAGCTTATAAAATCAGAGTCTTTGAGTTTCAGATCAATGCGTGATTGAGACCAAGAATCATTTAATCTCGTTGTTATTTTTTCATTCAAAACATTTCCAACAGGGTTATCGAGTCTTGTATTCTGTACAATTATTGGATTATCCGATAATGAATGGTCCTCCATAGTCTCATAGTTATTTGAGTCTAATAAACTTCTTTGATCGTTCACATCTGCAGGACGAATATCTCTTACTATATAATTTCCTAAAACATGTAAAGTCGATGGAAATATTTCAACTTTTTCAACTGCTTGAACAGGATTTACCGAGGGTTCCGTGACTTTAAAATTCTTATCTAATTCCTGATTTTTCACATAAGCTTTGAGCATATCTTTCTGTGACTTCACCATTTCATTGAGATTTTCTATAACATGTTTTATACTGGAAACCGAGGAATAGGAAGTGGAGGTCTTCTTAGAATCAGATCTCTCATGGGAACTGAGATAACTATTTCTACAATTGCCTATAATTTCAGAAGTGGTATCATTAAAGCTAATACGCCGATTGATTAATTTGATTTCAGGTAACATTGACGAAATAATATTATTCAGAGGAGAGTTTGTTAAGATTCTTCCAATGTCTTCAGCTGCTTTGCTCTTCTCCTCTCTTTTAAGATTTGTATTTATATGGGAACTTTGCAGATAAGTTTCTCTGGGAGGTGAATATTCTTTCACACATTCTATGATACTCGTGTTATTTGGAATATCATTGATAATCTGTGTTGGCTGATTCGTATCGGTCAAACTATCCCCTGTATGTTTCCCAGCAAGATATTTGGACGTTAATTTCTGCCAGGAATACCGAAATTCAAGTTTATTTAGACAAAGATCTTCAGTAGAAGTCTGCTTTGAATTCTTGGCATAACTATTTTCATTCTGATCAGTATCAACGTCATTTAATTCTTGGTTTCTCGGTGTTATTATCTGCCATGAATATTTTACTTTGATCTGTTTGTTGTTTTGATTTGAGTTAATATCAGGATTATCATAATCTGTTTTGGATTTTTCTTCCTTGTCACTTTGAATTTCAGTTACTGCTGAGTGTTGTAGATTTAATTCTTGCCAGGAATACTTTCGTTCTGAATCAATATCCACTTGTTCACTACAAGAGTGATCGTAATTATCTAAAAGTGAAACCGCGTTTAGCGAATAATGCGAAGAATTTTTAAATTCAAGCATTTTTGGAATTCGTTCATTCAATTTACAGTCTGACTTGTTGATAGAACTATCTTCTCTAAAATTGAGCATGACATCTTGCGAGGATTTTTTCTCAGCCTCAATTATTCCCTCATAATCCTCAACGCGTTTAAAATTGTCAACAGTTCCAACATTTGCTAACAAACTTTGCAACAGATAGTCAACATCGATCATTATCAGATTCTCCTTAAAGTCGTTAATTTCTACATCAGTTTTAGCTGTTTTTTTTTCATGTGGCTGATTTTTACTATCAATGATTGGTTCATATATATGTGACCCTTCTTTGGTACTTGAATTCTGGTTATTATCATTTCCTACAGCAACTCTAAAACGGTATTCAGAAGGGACTTTGCAACTGCAATTTGAAGGGGCACAAATATTACTCTCACTGCCAGAACTTGAAATTATACGAGGCAGTTTTGCTAATGAATTTTCTATCATGTTTAAAGATTGACTAGAACTATAAGACGGAGTTTCTGCAGAGGTAGTCACACTGCTAGTAGAATTTTTCGAGATCAAGAGCTTGTCTGCGTGTGATATGGTTATAGATTCAATATCCCTTTTATCCCTCAAGTCCAAATTAAATAGCTGCAAATTTGATCGCAAGCCCAAATCTTCCGTTTCCAATAATACAGGGTCCCTTTCATCAACATAAATAGTTTTTTGATTAGCATTAGCTCTCAAGGCGCATTGAAACGCAGACTCAGACACCGTTTCTCCTCCAATTTTCTTTTCAGGCGAACTTTTCTTCACCTATGAAAGTCATTATTGTATAAATGAGAAAGAGTTTGAACTGGCAATGATCTAGACCACAATTAATCTCCGCATTGTTTAATATCTGCACCTGGGGCAGTGACTGTTTAACATCAGTTTGGTGAAAACACGCAGAGCTCAGAACAAGTTTCAATGGCTGGGCATCAAGTCTTGGTGCTTTTTCTGTTCCTAACTTTGTTTTTAGGCAATTTTTGGCAGTAAGAGGCACTTTTACCGGAACCATGACGTCTTTTGTTATCAAGAGAACGTCTGGCTTCGAAATGGACCTTTGATTGGACCTTTTCTTGCAGGATTTCAATTTAACCTTTCCCTTATTATCCATTTCTGTTGAATTTCTAACGGCGAATATATTAGTAAACTTTTATCTAATTCTATTTTCGACTCCATGTTAATTGTTAACTACGTATGTTAAAACTGTAAAAACTGTTGAATGAAAATTTGTCGATACAGTGAAGAACGAAAGATAACATAATTGTGGTAAAGTGAAATAAATTAGGCAGAATTTTGATTGATTAGGAAAGCAAGGCATTGCAATAATAGAAATAAAATTCGATTAGTGTTTATTGCGATTAGATTGCTAATATTCGTAAGTATACAATGTATAAAACACGACGTTTAAGGTTAGAAGTTTTAGGCTAGAAATCTAATACGTTATAACTTAAAAGGTTAATCACATTTGTGAGATCGAAAGATACGATGTATTATAAAATAGGTTATAAATTCAGGGTGATTTACAGACAAGAGAATATGCGATACTTACAAGGATAGAGACGATTTAAAACAAAAAATAAAATAAACAGTATATAAGGAATGTCATCGGGTGTGGCTCAGTATAAAAATACCGAAAGAAATCATCATGCAGGGAAAAGTATTTTAAACTTCTGATTCAATGATGAAAGTATTATGGAAAATAAACTGACGTTGTAATTTCTGTTCCGTTGCAGACCTGCAGATCGACGAATGTTGATGACGGATATTTAATATTTATTATTGTTATTGTATAATTTTTAAGGTTTTATGGTTCAAAGTCATGCTTGCTTCTTACAGAGAAATTTATAAACAAATTAAACGAGATACGGCACCAGACTGTCATTGCGGTTATCAAACTGAGCCGCCATCTGTGAATAACTGGAGATAACACACTACAGGTTTGTCCGATGAGTTGCGATGCATAAAGCGCTAACTTATTTTTGAAATTCCGTAAAGAACAAAGAAAAATAAAAAAGTATTATTGTCCTATTAATATTATAAAAACTGACGGAATTATGGATTAAAAACAGAATAAAAAACAAATATAATACATAAGTAGTTTGGGATTAAAATGATACTTTGTAACAGCATCGCTTCATCAGTAAATCGAAAAAAATTGGTCAAAAATTCAATTTTCTTTATATCGCTGAAGATTTTGGTTTGAAATGAATCAGGAAAAACTATTTAGAGCCAGAACCGGGTGTTTTCTATTCATTTTAATCTAAATTCTTCTCGAAAAATCAAATTGACGAATCTGTTCCGGTTTACTGTGATTCTACGGGGTACCTTAATACTCTATTCACGGAATATCAATCGGGGTTCAATAAGTTGTGGCCAATTTAGAGAAATCAGGTCCGTTTCTGCATCCTGGGTCTCGTCTGTTTCGATGTTGAACTTTCCTTGAGGGGCTTGTACTTCTTCTTTTCCAACTGCAAAACAAATATCAACATTTGATTTGATTTCAATTAAATTATGCTCATCACAATTAGGAATAGGTATGTTGGGAATGAATTGCATTGTCACCTATTATTTTGAACATGTAGGTCAATTTATCAGCCGAAATCTGGATTGGCTGTGCTATTATGTACTCAGAAACCTGGGGTGTGTAGTCACTCGCGATCTTCAACATCTGGAATTAATACCAAATATATATTACAGGATTATTAAGAAATATCATGTTTTTTTTCTCACGAAAAACTGAACAGAACGAAATTTATTAGACTTAAATCAGGCATGCGATAACTGAATTGAATTACACTGCTTTTTGTTCAAATCAAATAAATAACGTACAGTGTACCTTTCGATTTATTATTCTCACAACTTCGCGCAGCTTGATTTGATAAAGTTTACTGGTTCTAAAAAATCTTTTCATTTTCCTTAAATACACGAATTCAAAAAAAATTGATGATTGTAAATATCCACCTTAAATGCAATGACGTCGTAAAGCCGTGCCTTGCCCTCCATTAAAGGATGCCTTTTCGGATCTACTGTTAAGGCATGACTATCTTTTTTCGATACAAGCTTTTCCTCAGCTACAGTCTCTTTGACTTCCAGTGTTTCAGGGTTTCCCTGATTTATTTTCTCCTCTGTTTTCTTTCTACCAAAAGTAATAGGCGTAGAGCTTTGTCGAAGTGCTAAGAGATTGGATAAATTTGATCCAGTCATGGGTTTGTCCCAGTAGGAATCTTCAATTCCATTTTTACCTGCCTTTGAATCATGCTTCTTAGAATCATTAGAAGCCGAGCTATCGTAGCCATGAAACTCAAGCTTTTCCACATCCCCAAATCGGATATGTTTTCCATTAGGAATAGTTACAGAGTTAATAATCTTTGGTTTTTTGTACTCAATATCATTCCCATAGCTGTTATTAGCAACCGGTTGCTGCTCAGATGGTGAATCATTCTTTGATTTCTTTCGCCGTATTCGTTTTCGCTTATTCTTTATTGACGAAGTATCTAGGACCTGACTTTCCTCTAATACACTAACTTCGGGTTTGGATTCTGAAGCAGATTCCATCTGAGAGTCGTTTATCATGCTGAAGAAGATCGTATTTTCGTTGGTTGATTCTGTGGGAGTAAAAATCCGGTAAAATATAAAATCCCAGGAAATTATATCAGACAAAAAAACAAATATTACCTATCAAGCTTGCCGCCTCTTCTTCCTCTTCGCTCGATTCGGTCTTCTTGACCTCGGGAGTGATAATCGAGTCTGAAACGCATTGTTTTTGTTGCGAAACTACGCAGCTTGTATTTGAATCAGAGGCAGTTCTTGCAGGATTTGAATGATTGTTTTCTAATCCAGTGCCGGGAACGACCCTAAGATCGAAATTATTTTGACGTTATCATCGGTGTTTGAAAACTGCTATCAAAAGTTAAGATCGAACGAAAAATGAGAAAATAACGACGGTATGATAATAAAATGAAAATAACTCACAGAATCGTTTCGTCTTCTTTTAAGATTCGCGAATCTTCATTAGGCGGTAAATATTCGCCGCTGTCCAGAAGAAGATGAATCGGTCTCTGCAGGTCGAAAACTTCGGTTATGTGTTTTTGCAGATGACATATGCACGATATAGAACCTTTGTCAACGTAGATCCAACTCGATCGCCTGACATCATCGTAGAACTTTGAAAGATCAACTTTCACGCGAAAATTACGCCGGCACATTTCGCTTTTCTATGTTTTTAGGTTATGGACTTAACTGACTTACGTCTCTCGTTACACGTGCCGGCGAAATTTAACGCCGCTTTGTTGTTCAAAGCGTTTAACAGAATGGATCACAGATGCCAGTCTAAGCCACTTACACGTGACTTGATATTTCAAATTATATAGCATCAGAATACAGCCCGCGAAATCTGCGGCTTATATTCAAAAAGGACCTCTACATGTCGTAGAATTATATTCCCTTAAAACTGATTGAAGAATGACCAGTATTTTAGTGGAACAACAGACTATTGGACATTCTTTCTTAAAATCTATCTGAAATACTTTGAAATCGAAATTATGAAATTGATTTAATATGAAGACGGACTCATTTAGAATTTGTGTTAGGAAATTGTAGACAAAATGTTGTTTTTTTAACAAATTTCAGACATGAATCACCACCAAGGAGGCAAAATCATTCTTGAATTCGTTTATTAACTGTCTCTTTTTTTTCTAAAACCTAATACAGCTACAAAACATGTATGAAAGTGAGAGGCAAACCTTCTTTCGATCACCGATCAGTTCCTGGAAGGTTTTAAGGTAGAGAATATAGAGAGAAGGAGGAAGTAGATAAGTAAAAGCTTGATGGTACAGTTTATAGATGTGAGTTTTCGATTTCATTTAAGATTTATAATAAAACTCGTAATAGTAGTAATAATAATAATACATAGTTCATACAAATTCGATTCTTTTCGAATTCTCCCGGGGATATGTTCCCGAGAATTTCAAAGCCAGTTCGTTTACGAGCTCCCAGAAAACGATGGGGTTTAAATTGTGACCGAGTTGATGTAGCAGAAACCAATCACCGATCCCAAAAACTCGGACCACAGTCTCGGCTTTTGATCGAGAAATGACCTGAGTCGTTGCTCGAAGAAGATAAACACGGGCCCATGGTTGAGAGAAGACTATTATCCTGTAAAATACGTTTTAAATTCGATAAAGAAGAAGGATAACTATATTACATGTAAAAAAATGTAGAAATCTGTTTCCCCTATTTCAAAAAAACAATTATTATACCTGTAAATAACTGCGAGGCCGCTAATTCCTGCCAAAAAAACGAGCCAGAACCATATGAAGACGAATATCTTCTCGTTGACAACGTTTAACGGTAAAACACACATAGCATCGTGAGTCTGAGGCGAGCCAGAAGACCCGAAAGTGTGAATGGTGCATTTGGTAACTTTAGGAAAAAGTCTAGCCATGGGATCAGCTCTTTGAAACGGATTTGTTTCAATTGCAAATGCGGTAACTGCTGGTCCGTATTTAGTAAATTGTCCTTCGAGAAATACGTCGAGTAGATATATCTGCCCGATCTATAATATTAAAAGTTTTAAGTGAGCTTTCAATCTTTGATTCATTTATATACACTCGATAATTACGAAGTCAAAGCGCAAAGATCTCCTTTTCTCTTTTATATATTTTATAATTCATAGAAGCTCGAGCGATCTACTATATGTATATACCCAATGAAGAAAGATTTTTTTATTATATATATATAATAATCGTGTAACGAATGGCTTCGCCTTAGCTCCCTGCTGCTCAGGAGTTCGGACTCCTTTTAACTTTTTAAAAAGAAAGACGAGGGAGGTCTCTCTTGCCGACGCTGGTTTAATTAAAAATCAACGACTTAATAAACGCCAAAGCCTTACCCCACTGCTTTACATCGATGTATCAATATCACTTTTTTATAAGCTCTATACTTCGCTGTAATAAATAATTCGCCCTTATAATTTCCCCCTTGCAGCGTGAGAAATATGTCGAAAATTTTCATTAACTCGACGAATATTAAATTGTTAATCAATAGCTCGCAGGGATAAAGAGAAATTCAAGCCTAACGGATAAAAATTTTCTCTCTGTGCCCATAATTTAATTTTTCTTCGTTATTTTATTTATTTTTATTGCATTATCGTATCTCGACGTACTTACCGCGTTGCAGAAGTTCAGAATTTCGCAAGCCAAGAATCTGAATGCGTAAAAATTATGCATATGCAAATTAGTGATTGTAAAATATTCCACCAGCTGGTCTTTCCTCTCTTGTGACCAAACATCACGATAAAATGGTGTAGCTAAATTTCCGGAAAGTAGTCTCACCGTTCCGCGTTCCCACACACCCCACAGGGCTCTGGGTGTGTAAAACATTAATGCCTGGAGGGCGAGGACGAAGCAGACCTTTTAAACAATTAATTTTATGCTTAGAATTTATTTGTAAAAATAATGATAACTAAAATGATAATGAAAATGAAAAATCTTGATATTTAATTCTTGATATGGAAAATATGCTTCCGTTCTCTCCTCTTTATTTCCTATTCAAAAACCTACCCATTGGTAGTAACGATGATGGTGTGTTTCGTCGTCTTCAAGGGCTTGGCCAACCCCTGGACTTGCCACGTTGATTCCTGGGATTCCGGTCAAGTGCCGCGAGACTGTGAACGTGCTGTAGATCCAGCAGTAGGCGTTCACCGGGTCCTTGTCTGTCGGGAAGGGTACGGGAATTGATAAGGGTCTGGGTATAATTGAGGAAATTGGATTGCAAATCAAGAAACGAAGGCAGAGTTTAATGCTGGAGAAATATAACGCGAGGTCGCATTCTCATTCCCGCACTACAATATTCCTGCAATAATTTAATACAAAGATATCATGATATGATAAACTGCAGATTTTACAAAGTACTCGAACCTGCCTTATTGGAATTATTATTCAGTAATTCAGTCTGAAACCTTCGTTTAAACGTTTTCCGATAGTCTGATATATTTTTTATACATTTATAAATGAAGAATATAAAAAATATGATGAGATGAGAGAAATTTTCCATGAAGAAAATTCGTCTATTTTCGTTCTCGAACCTCTAAGAAGAAAAGTATTTCTCTTTTGCAAGGGATGAAAGATCGATGATTTTCATAAATACCGATGCTGTTATCCGTGATGCAGGATATTGGCTCGCCAATGTATTGCTTCGCTGTAACTAGGATCGCACAAGCTGATAAAATGAGAACCGTAGCTCTCGAGTGAAGTCTGAACACGATGTTATCAATGCGCACAGTTTCCTCTTGCAAAAGAGACTTGAGAGAGTCGAATAAATCTAACATTTTTATTATTAATATATCTCAGGTTATAATATAATATAATACGTGTGAGATCCAATGGCCGATGGAAACAATGTATCAAATAGGGCCGATCCACGCAAACTTTGAAACAATCGCAGAGACTGTGGCAACGCTCGTTCGTCCTTTGTGAAATTCGCCGTTCCATTGTAACAAGTTAGCGCGCACCACCCGATTGTTAAAACTTGACAATCTGCCGGATTTGAATTATCATTGTTTCAACGGTATTCTACGAAATTCCTGTCCCAAGTCACGGTCCGAACACCCACCATTCCGTGCTTCAAACCCCTTTGAAAATTTATCGACATTTCCTTTTGCCCGGGGAAAATACGTCACCGGCCCCATTCTACGGACACGAAACAACGGGTTGGATTAATTGTACGAAGTTTAAAGAATATTTTTTCTTTCTTCTTTTACTTTTCATTTTTCTCGCATACCGGGATATGGAACGAAGTATTTTCAAATGTATGCATGAAATATTTTTTGAAGCTTATAAATTTATTAAAAAGTTAAATCTTCTGTATTGTGCGTGTTCCGTTCTCTTTATTTCCGCACCCTTTCAGAGAAGGGAAAAAGAAAAGATACGAAGTTGCGGATTTATGTTCGGGGGATGAAAAAACTAAAAAAGGCTTTTATTATATCTACGGTGAGCTGCAGAGATAGATTATTAACTAACTCGTGCAATATTATGAAACTCAAAGGAAATAGGTTGAAAACTGGCTCCGGGGGCGGACGGGTATCTGGTACAAAGGAGATTAAAAGCTCGGTTGCGGAATGGGAGCCGTTTTACATTAATCTCCGTTTAAAATTTCATTACAGGTGGAATAGAGATAAAAGCAATAAATCAAACGATGCGGGAAGGTACGCGGTAGGTATTCCATTGCAAGTTCAACGAGCAAATTAGAATTTTTTAATCGAATCGATGTAGCAGTATACCTATATATCTGTATAGGAAATTTTCTCTCTAATGTCTATGTCGATATTAAAACCATAGAATCCCATATCTTCGAGTATAAAATTATACCTGCATGCACCTGCAGTTATTCAATTCGAATCACGCTTTGACATCGAATCTGCAATGACATTAAATACGCGATTAGGTAGGAAGCTATTATATACTGCGGTAGAGAAAATTGCTTGATATCGTCGCGTGCTCATGCGAGTTAAAGTGAAATCAATAGTACGAAACCTGCAGCAGCATCGTGTACATACATGCAAGTTTATATATAAACTAGACATTTCATCCAACGCACTAACACAGATTTGGATTAATTTAATGCGGAAGACTGAACGGCAATCATTATATTATATTGTCTTACAAATTTTCTTCCTTTTTTTTTTTTGGAATTAGAAGACGAAGAAGAGAAAGAAAGAAAACAAAAAAACAGGAAAGGGTATGCCTAATTAATTCCTAATTGTAAAACCTGTGCAGCTTTTTTTTTCTTCTTTTTTGTGAAATAT
Source organism: Tenthredo amoena (assembly GCA_963966615.1). Lineage (NCBI taxonomy): Eukaryota > Metazoa > Arthropoda > Insecta > Hymenoptera > Tenthredinidae > Tenthredo > Tenthredo amoena. The sequence goes on from OZ016490.1 coordinate 1,017,407, forward strand.
AATTATAGCGCCTATTTAACGATTCGTAAAACATTTACTCGCCTTGGAATTGAAAAAGAAATGAACAATTCGCTCCTCGCAGTTCTTTGTACTTCTTCGTGTCTTTCATTAGTACTCACGGTGTAGTTAATTAGTTACCGGGTTCCTTGGGGCGAGTAAGACTCCTTGTTCCAGGTATACACAGTAACCTTTTTTCTCCTCCGGGAGTCCAAGTGTCTAAATTACGTTAGGCGTCGTTACTTAGAGTTATAACATATAAACTAAAGTCATTTCCGTGCTGACAGAAGTCTGACATTGTTAATAAACGGGGTAATGAAATTGATTTTCTTTACGTAACCGATCATGGAACCAGTCCGCGATTGGCTTAGTACCACGCGCGTTTATTTATTAGTAAAAAATATAATTAATATCGTTACAATCGTTTGACAATTATAATTACATCGGTAGATAATTTAATGTTATATATACTATATACGTGTATATATGTATATGTATAATCATTTTATATCATGTATGCTATGATTGTCCTACATCTACTCAAAACACGGGCTATTTACAAGCGTGGAATGAACCTTCGCGAATACATATAATATATCTTCCTGCCTTTATTATAAATGCCGATAACGCTGCGAGCCCGTCCGAAAGAAAAAAAAAAAAAAAAGAAAAAAAAATCCCTTTTACGTCGTAATACCTAATACCTACGAGGGGGCGAAAAATTGTGGCAAGAATAAATTGACAATTTTCCTAAAAGCTCCTCTGATCACCTGTCCCACCCCGTAACGCTTATCGTCAATCGTGAGAATAAATTTTACTGCGACTGATTGCTCTTCCTGAATGACTACTATTCCCTTCTTTTTCTTTTTTTTTTTTTTCTTTTCTCTCTCTCTCTCTCTCTCTCTCTCTCTTTTTCCCTTTTTTAGGGGCATAAATTCGGCGTTAGTATTCCACAATTTCCGATTCTGAATCGAGGACCTTTACCTTCCGGTCCATTAGGGCTCGTTAAAGACGTACGAAATTCGCAACTTGAATACCAGCTCTGACATTTGTCATGTTTTCGATCCATTCAGCTGTCGCACATTTTTCTTCATTTTTCTTGTATTTTTTTTTTCATTTCTTTTTTCCTTTTGTGATTTTATTCTTCGGTCGTTGATCGGCGATTATATAGGAGACGAATTTTTCTCGCCATTTATCCGCGACAGCTTCTTATCTCTTTGATAATAAAAATTCTAACCGCGTTTGAAATCTTTCTTCGTGTTTTCCCCCCGTTTTAGTATATATACTATATATATATACCTACGATGCATGTGTATGTACGAGAAAAAGAGATGAAGAAATCGATACGTCTGTAGACAGGCAGAAATACCTGTAATATTTCACAGTTTGCGGAATTGCATCGGAAAAGTATACAGATAGATACAGATACTACTCCCGATACTAAAGTCGCATCTGACACGAGAAGTTTTACGACCATCCCAGATGTCACGTATATTCACAAATGTGTTTTCATTTGCAATTTTCACCGTACGAATAACCAGCCCCTGTATAGAACCAGACCCCTTCCTCCTGCTCCTCCTCAAAAAAAAAAAAAAAAAAAAAAAAAAACGAAAAAAGACGAAAAAAGCAAAACATATCTCGAGCTCAAAACCCTGCAGCACTAACTCTCCACGCTTACACTTCAAACCAACAAATATACACACACATTTCTGTTTGATATACATATTTTATACACCCAGCACACGTTCGACGGTCGACAGGTCGATAATAATTACATCCAGAAAACGTTCTCCGCCAAGAATATAACGGGAATAAAATCCTAAGTAAGAAATCGAACTTAGGTATCACTTCTTACATACATTTGTTTTTTTTTTTTTTTTTCGTTTTTTTTTTATCTCTTTTTTTTTTTACCTTAAAATAAACTAAACGTTGATATCATACGTGGATGGGCTCACATCGCGTTACATCATATCACCAAATCATTATCATCGTCATTATATCATATGATCATCAGTAAGGTACGTGAATATCCCTCGATCGTCCACGGCGTCGACATAGTCTACAAACCGCAACGAAGCAAGCAAGTCCTAAAAGGGCTGCTAATCCAGCGCCAAGACCAGCACCAGCCCAACCAGCTGGTCCAACTGCTCCACTTCCACCTCCAGATACCGGCCCTCCGCAGGTTTCAACAGACTCATCATCTGCCTCGGTGAAACTAGCGTTAAAAGCCGGGGTAATTGGTGTGGGACAGTTAACGACACCGTTGCAAAGAAGCCGGGCTGAGATGCATCCCGCTTCACCTGGGCACCGGAAACCACAGTCTTCAAGTTTCTGAGTGTTCAAAGCACCCGAACCGTCTCTTGGAAGATGGAAGAGTTCGGTCCATGCGATTTTGAAGGCTGCTCTAGCCGGTGCCATGGATCCGGTGAATTGTATTATGACTGCGGGTGGCTCGTCGTCATTGGTGTCAGAGATTGGTCCAACTGGACCGAGTTGAGCGGCTGATAGTATCGGCATTTCTCTAACAACGCTTACGTTTTCTCCGCAGATTCCTAGGTAGGGTTCGGTGGTCCCTGGGAGAAAGATATCGAGTTTACCGTCCTCGCATGATCGCGAGGCGAACTTGATCTTGTCGAAGTGAAGCCACAGGTCGCGTTCCGGATTAACACGGAGTTCCCAAATGCACTTAATCGATCTTGGAGGCGTTACGTAGCCGAGGGCTTCGTAGTGAGGGAATTCAATCTCTCCGTCAGTGGTCGCCGGGAATAATGCCGGACCGCACAATGGACTGTGGGCGAATTCGTACCTGGCTTCAAAAAGCGGTGATGAATGTTTGAAGTAGCTTGCCGCGGCGTGGGCTCCGTCAACCAATAATTTAAGGTCCAGTTTCTCCGACCTGGAGACTATCCTAAGAGCCGGTGAACCCGCACCGAGACGGCACACGCAATTCCCTTTGCCCGAACCTGGAGATGGCTCTTTTACCACAATTCTATCGGCCCTACTATCCCAGCAGATACCGCACTGCGCGTAAGGGTGGTCTTTGAACGTAACCGACTCGACGGTAAGTATCACTCTGGCAAAAAGCCGTTTGTCCGTTACGAAGCTGTACGTGCAGGACAAATCCGTGGGAGGATCACCGGGCCGTTTGTAGACCAGAGTGTTAAGCGGAGAACGGAGATAACCGGACTCTGATTTCCAGGCGGCAAACGTCTCGTCGCATTCTGATCCGGGAACAGGCTCTCCGAACTTTGTAGCGTTGAAGAAATCGTAATGAGCCCAATAGTAGAGAGAACTTCCCGAGTAGCTTCCGGTCTTGCTTTCGAACCTGACGAAAAGCGCGTTTGAGGTTGATACGAAATCGTGTTTTTCCATCGGTCTGCTGAAGGTGTCGCAAAAGGTCTTTATTATCCTCGCATCGTCCGGCCAGTCGGCGTCGTAGAGTGTCAGACTTTCGCCGCAGTCACCGTCGTAGAGTTGGATGGGAGATTCTATGCGGTTTACCCTGAAGCTAGGAAAGTAAAGTCTAGCGATTTCCCCCGGTCTTCCCTTAAGCAAATAAGTGCAGCTTGTATGCGGCGGATACCAATGTGCAACCGACAAAAATATCCCCTCGCCTGACCCGAGGGTTTCGCTACTCAGCAGCCAGTCGCAACTCCCGTTTTTAACTCCTGCAGTTTCGACGTGACCAGGCCAGTTTCCCACGTTGAAATGGAACCCGGTGTTAAGCAGAGGTCCAGCCGGCGAGGAAACGAACTCGACGTACAAATCTTCGCTGGTTCCGATTATACTGTACGGGAATTTTCCCATTCCACAAAAAGTACCGATCACCGGACTGGTTTCATCCTTTCCGTCGTAAACGCGGATGTAATCGTATGGGCAGTGTTCGGAGCCAGAACTAATGGGCCTCATCGGACAGGTCATTATGTTCTCACACCGTTGACCGTCGATGTTGAATTCCTCATTTTCGATGTACAGTTTTATGAATGGAAGCCGGGTGTTCAGACGATATTTACAGTGCAATGCACGAGGGTAGACACCGGGGTAAGCTGGACTCTGGACGTAACAGGTCTGGAGTCTGCAGTCCTTGAATACCCTTTCGCAGTAGCTTCCAGATACGACTTCGCCTCTACGATTCGGATAAAGTTCCGGATGCTGACCGTATCTTAGGTAAACTTCGAACTGCTGTTCGGCACGTGAATCAAAACTGAAGTATGTTTGATCGGTGAAATTTTCAGCGTGGAATAATACTCGTACGAAACTTGTCTCGGATATGAATGTCTGGGGTTGTTCAGACTCGCCGCAAAATACTCCAGGGTCTTTCCTGTTACTCACTTCTGTTTTTGCGTTGCCATCGATTATCTGAGACAGAAAATAAAACGGACAAATTTTTTATTTCTTCGTTTTGAAATTATCAGTTTCAAGTAGATAGAGGATTTATACCTACATATAGGTATGTATATACATTTGCGGGTGAAATATAAAAGGGGGATTCGCATTTCTTTTCATAGGGTGAAATAAAGAAGAGTTTGCGCGGGGCTAAAGCTAGGCGAAAAGATTCGGATGAACTGAAAAAGTTTTCGTTTAACCCCTGGTGGCCACGTCAAACTTTGTATCCACTTACTGTTGGATGACAACTCTCTGAGCGGGATGAATTCGCAACCGCGTTACTTACTACGCGCGTGTCGATCTCTACACGGATTCTTTATTCAGTTGTATTATGCGGGAATAAAACATTCGAAGTTTCGTTCTGAACGGAAGAAAAGGATGAACAAAAAGAACGGAAAGAAGAATATATATGAAAAAAAAAAAAAGAAGAACAAGAACAAGAAGAAGAAGTATAGAAGTAGAAGAAGAAGAAGTAGAAAATGAAAAAGTTTAAACGAAAAGACTTTACGACTTCCCGTCACCACTAAAACTCGCACCTTCAATCACCCCGCGTATTTTTTTTCCTCTTTTTTTGTTTTTTCTTCACCCTCCGAAATTATATAAAAAAAAACCGAATAAATAACCGAAAGCGATGAGGTCGGACTATAAAAATCAGCATTTCTGCGTTTCATAAAATTACGGGTTTTATGGAATAGAAGCCGTTAAAATAAGCTCGAGTCGCACAGTAACGTTAGTTTTTCGACATACGTGTACGCGGGTAGGTGTATACAATACGTATCATTTTACGCAAGTTACATAAATCTAAATTCACTCGGACTTTTAGCTGTTATTAATGTACTAGATATCGCGTTTCACGCGAGGCTGGGCATAAAAGGTTTTTAAAATCACGGATTACACCCGTTATACGACAATCTATTAGTTCCCATGGGATCCATGTATCTCGGAGAATATAAATGCACTATAGCCACTGAAAATGGGAATATTTCTCCTATCAAGAATTCATTCTTCTTTCCCTCGCTGTGTCGTTGTTAATAAAAAAAGAAAAAATAAAATAAAATAAACCGAAAGAAGATAGCGTTATAAAATTATTCCCACGAGGGTTGGGTCTCCCCGAAGCAGCTGTACAAAGCGTGAGATTTTCACTACATAGTTTCTTCTTCTTCTTCTTCTTTTCCTCCTCCTCCTTCTTCTTCTTCTTTTCTCTCATAATGTTACCATTCTGGTACAAAATTGGACCGTTGAAGAAATTTATAAGCTACCATATATATATATATATATATATATATATACCTTCCTTGCTTCCCACCTATACCTACTTCGAGCGCGAGGTGAAATTATTTCAACGAATCAGTGTGGAAATTTAATTAGAACGCTTCAATTGTAATTTGCAGTGGCACGCTGGTGGAAGCATCCGGGGCTCGAGCATTCCTCGACTTAATTAAGCCTCTACACGAATATTTATCGTCATCTGAACGAGAGCCCCGAAAATTCGCATACACCTATACCTATATATACGAGTATAGATGTAATATTGTATTCCACGTATACAGAATGTGTTTTCACGAATCTTTCCACGAATCTTTCTTTATACCCCGAAACACCAATATTTGACTGACTGTTATTAAATTTTTCCAACAATTTTCTCTCTCTTCGTTTTTTTTTTCTTTTTTTTTTTTTCTTCAAATAACCGTAGACGCGTTATATCCATTAATTTATAACACGCAGAGAAACCTGTGCCAAGACCTTTCAAGGGCTGCGACTTTCCCGGAGAACCGATTTATCTCGGGCGTCACCTGGCAATGGAAGCTTAATGAGCTTTGCAAGCCATACGCAATCTTCGTTGGTACCAGCCGGGTCTCGCTGTATTTATACGTAATGTACCCTTGCCACTGTTCTCCGTACCTATCTCCCCTAACTTGGGCACATGGAAAAGCTAGGTGGCTTCTGCAGGGGTTAGAGTGAAGCAAAAGAGGGAGAGAGAGAGAGAGAGAGAGAGAGAGGATAGAGGGTGAAACACCTGAACACCGTGACGTAATTTCTGCGAGGGTAATTGCCAAGCTAGTTGAATGGATCCGAAGCGACGCGACGCGTCGGTTGCGTGGTTCCACGCTAATTAAGCGCTGCGGCTTGCCACTTGCAAATTCAATATTTCCCTGTCCCTTTTGGCCTTTCCCAAAGGTCCGATAACAACCACAGCCAATAAACCCGGAAGCGATCGCGTTGACCTTCGCTGAAAATTTGTCACATCTTTTTTCCCGACAAAAAACTAGGGAGAAAAATGGAAAATAAAATGAAATTCAATTAGCCCCAGAATTCTCTGCGAGCTAGGGATCCGGTCGGTTGGATGGTAGACTGTGGGACGCCAGGGCAGGCGCCGCGACGCTTAAAAATTATAACATCGCGGGTAGTGCACGATGGGGTCCGGGGGTGGTGTAGTAACAACTATTGATTCGTTCTATGCCGTTTGAAATTCTCCTCGAATCAGCGAACTTCGAGAATTTGCTGTTACAGCTCGTACCTATAGTATATAGAAGATGTATACGTAATACATAGTATACCTATATAAGATACACAGAAAACTCTCGAGGTAGGGGTGCAAAGTTTAGCTTGTTAAAAGGCAGAACGGATATCGAAACATTTATTCTTCTTTATTCCCTGGGGTTAATTACGACCCTTGGTAACAACGAGGCGCTTATCGAGAAGGATTTCCCCCAAAAAGATTCAAACTTTTTCAAATATATAACCTGGGGTTTTAAAAAATCCGGAGCAACCCCTCGTTTATATTTCTGTATCTGCTCCTACCTGTGTATTATCTAGTACACTAATTATTGTTAATAAGCAGAGAAAAATGAAATCATTCCCCGAATTCACCCTTCGATGGTTTATGAAAAATAAAAAAGTAAAATAAAATAACGCAAATCCTCCCTTTCTCCAACGCACATATAGCTATTAGCTATGCAGACACATAGGCGTTTCGTATCATGAAGTATCCTCGAGTTTCCGCGTCGCCTTCATAAGATCTCATTGCGTTTTCAAGTTCTCGCGGTTTCTGGAAAGTCTCGCACGTACCGTCTGCAGAACCACTCGACCCTCTTTCCCTCTTAGATAGCTATGTAGTACATACGTGCTACACACACATCTGGATTATGTGTACGCCACAATATATACCTACGCAGAGTTTTCTGCCCATTTCTTATTTTCGAGAAGAACTAAGGGTGGGTCTATTTCTGGGTCGGTATAAGTAAGTTATAACTTATAAACTAGACACCCTTTTAGTCGTTATCGAGTGCCGTTACGCTCGGATAACCATCAAAGTTCCTGTTTGACTTCTTGGGTGTTGGACTGATAGGAACCTGCAGGCTCCGACTTAGAAGGGGCTTTTAAGGACCAAGAAAACGAGGGGTGGGAAACGAGCTGAGCCTCAGGCCGGCTCATTAACATTAGAGAAGATATTACTCTCGGTGAAGATGCTGCGGGGTATGGGGGTTGCAGTTTAACGACGTTTAACGGTGTTAATAGCTCATCGTTTCGCCCTCGCACCTTTAACATGCAAATTTATGACTAAAAAATGACTTTTTTCTTCTTCTTCTTCTTCTTATTAGAAATAAATATTTCCCATGCCCGCAGAAAGGAAAAGGCAAAGGCGCATAGTATAGGGGCTATAAATACTCATGCCTCACACTTCGAAGTTCATTGATTTTCAATGTAGCTCGTTGGTAGGCGGGCGCCGCGACGCTTTCCTCGTCCCGCCAGTTTATCTTCGGATATTTTCCTCCTTCTTATACTCACTCGTTCTCTGTAAAGGATTCTACCCCTAGCCTTATAGCAGTCGAGCCAACCTCCCTTTTACATCACTTTCCTATTCCCACTCCACGAATTCCCGCAGTACCTCTACCTACCTCTGCAGTAGGTATACATGAATTTCTTTCAAGAAACCAAGAGCGGGCATTACGGACCTCCGAAAAGCCACGGTAACTCGCAAGACGGTTCACCGACGTATTCAACATCCTTTTCGGAGCGAATTTTAAGGGATGATCAAGTACCATTCAACTTGTAGCTCCTTCGGACTATACTTCCTTCTATCACCTCTTCCAAAGTCAATTTCCATTAGTTCTACCCTGTTTTTCTTCCTTTCTGATTGAGTAATCGAAAATATCCTACGAGTCGAGAATGTTTCGCGTTCTTTATTGCTCGCAAGCCTTTTGTTGCTCGAATCAATTTGATCAGGATATAAGGATCAGGATATTTCAAACTTTATTTTATATTTGAATCAACGATCCCCGCCGGTGTTCAGTCGAGCGAATCACGTCGAATTCGATCATTCTGTATAGGCACGAGCTACATCGAAGTCGAAAGAACGAACGAACGAACGAACGAACCTGATACTTGATTCTGTATTGATCATTCTGTCGTTATACCGGCTACCTACCTACCTACCTACTCCCTTCATTATTCTGTGAGACGGAAATTGAAATGGCTTCGAAATGTAGCCTTTTGTTCCTTTCGGTTGCTTTTATTATACCCCTCTATATTGGAACTTAATTTAAAAGATCTGTCATTTGTTTTATGCAAACAAACGCTTCTGTATTCGAGACTCTTCAATCTCGATTCAAATTTTCTTTCCATATTATTCTTTCAATATCAATTAAATAGGAAATCAAACTGTTTCGTCGTATATTGAATTTAACCCCTCGTAAAACTGCGTTTAGTACCGAGACACATGGTCACCCTAAAGATATATTATATATTATTTTATACGGCTCGTTTATATAGATTCTCAAACACTTTCAGTACCCGAATGTATGTTCCTTCTCATACCCTCGGCTATCGTTTCTCTGTAGGAATTTTCATCTACTATTCGACGACTATTTCGGTATTATATCTGTACGCCCGAAACTTCTTCTTTTCAACTTCCCTCCAAGCACGATACTGAATTATCGTTGATTTATCTCTTAAGGATGCTCCACCGTTGTTAGCGCATCCTCAGCCTCACTTGAGGTTCAAGTTTTCGGTGAGAGGAATTGAAATGCGGTTTCTCGGTTGTTTTCCAACGATAGGATATTGAGGGAAATTCAGAGACACTGTGCAATCAAAAATTTCGATTACTGTTATTCCCGGGGAAAAAAAAAAGGGAGCAACTAAACCCTCGAAGTTCTTGAATGAGTTTATGGTGGAGATGAAAAAAGTTATTGCCGATTAATCCGAGCGATTATTTTGGATCGAGCCCTAGATTTAATCCTTTCTTTTTTTCAATTAAAAATAAATTGCCTCGGTTTTCGTCCTCGTTTTTTACAGCTCGTCAAAAAAATTGGTAAACTTCGCGGCTGAGGTAACTGCAGTTCGTCTAAATGATTGCCTTTATTTTCAGAGAGATTAGTTGGAGAAGAATGAGAGTGAAACGTGTGATTCTTAGAATATTTAGAAGGAAAGAAATTGGCGAGATGTAAAACGGGGTCTTGTGCCAGAGGCAATAACGAGATTTCTGAAGACTTTATAAACGATTTAAGATCGTTCCAATTATGGAAATTAATTGACTGTAGGTACCACCCCCGCGGTAGGGAGGTACGGGTCCTCGAGTAAAATCAAACTCTGTTTATGACGTGAGAAATAAGTATAATAAAAGGTCTAAAATCCGGTTATAATAAAGAACTCAGCTGCAGCGGGTAATCATAAACCGTGGTAAAAACGGCCGTCAGAAATCCACCAGGTCGGATATATAGTAATAGAAATGTAAATTGGTATACAGGATAGGTACAGTAGCTATCGTAACGACGCTACTCTCTCACATATAAAAATGGCATAAATAAAAAGTAGAAATAAGTAAAAAGGAACAACTAATCGAGAGAGTCACAGCGCCCTTAGCGAATACCGGGGGAAAAGTAATCTTGGTGAAATAAATTTTTTCAAATTATTTTCTATACCGGGTAAACTAATACCCCCTGCGTTACAAGGCAACGAAAAATCTGACCGATACCGATTCGCGAACTCGCTTATTGTATATATGGATAGATATATGCCGGATGGAGGAAGAGATCGCTCATGTTTAATCCAATTTATTATTGCGTTTTGGTATCGCGTGCAGTATATTGCGCGACTTTTGACTCGCGGAAATATATAAAGTGGCAGCGGTAGTGCGGGTCGCATAGGGGTAGGGAAAACCGCGTGCGATATTTACCCCGATAGATGTGAGCTCTAGGCGCGCCTGTCGAAGATTAATGACGTTCTGCTCTTGGCGTACCTACGTACCTACCTACCACCGCATGTTTCAACCTTGTAGGTATGTACATACCACGTTTACAGGCACACGGTGAAGAGCCCATTCCTCAGTTCCCATAACGGGCAGGTAGGTATGGCACGCATCCTGCACTAGGTATAGCTGTAGGTGTACGGCCTCGTCGTTCCATCATCGAATGAATAATTAACTACATTGCCTCGTCATTTTGCTACACCCTTATATCTACACACGCGCATACGTATATACAACGAACTTAGTCGATTCATTTCCCAAGCTTTGTATCTGAACACATTTTCCGAAAGAATCTTTCGATTACTAGATTTTCTCAATCGAAAGTTCGATTCACAGTTTTTCAGAATATGGCGATCGGGTTAGAGTCTGGATTTGATATACTAATTGCTTCTATGTGGTAATTGAATTTCGTCAATTATTTCTAAATTCTTTTGGCACGGACTAGACCTTCGATGATACCCTCTGCGAAGGTGTAAACCCATATCCTGCCGATAATGATGATGGAGTTCTCATTTTTCGTGCATACCCTCGTCGATGGAGGGTTGATTAATTTATAAGACAGCTTATTCCGTTCGGGTAGTCGATAGTTAGGGTATCTCCTTCTACAACGTGTTGAAAAGAATTATTCTATAAAGAATTTTCAAAAAATCTATCTATACGTGGGATAATAATATGACTTGGAGATGGTATCCGCGCGTGTACCTAAAAGCAGCTCTTTTAGCGATGTTCTGTAGGAAATATGATAAATAGACACGCGATCTTCGTCCGCAAAACCACTTCTGATCTAGGATATTTGATCGGCCATTCGAGGCATGCAATAAAGTTAAAACTCTGTCATCAGGTAAAAAGAATGTCCAAGATTGGCGGGGATTATAGTATCTATTACGAGGAGCTCGAGCACCGGATAGCAAGTGCTGAAAAATCGTCGAGTGAACAAGAGAACTACAGGAGATACTCCACAGCTTTTCCGTAATCAATATTATTGTAGATATATACCGGGGTTTAGGTAATACATACACACACACCTACCCAAAGGTACATAAACTTTATTTTCAATTCTACAAATGCCCCAGTCAATTTCTCGCTCTGGAAATAAACTTAACAACCGTAAATTTCATATTCTTGGTATCTGGTGTGGGTACACGGTTTTCCGTTAATCGAATACACGCATCTTTACCGAATAAACTCCGATCGATGTATCCATAAACCACGTCATGTTGTTCATTGTCGAAATTCAACAGCGCCGCGTTAGTTTCGCTATATCCGTGTCATATCGATTTCGAATTTCGGGTAATGGCTTGTCGATTATACTCTATCGGTCGACACCGTTCTCTAGGCTCGATACATGCATCTCCCAACGCGAATCAACCCGCGAGATAAATTTACAAAGTTTAAAATTCGAGCCTTCAAACTTCTCGGCACACCATGCGTGGCCTGGAGGTCATGAAGCATTGCAAGCTGCATGGCTGTATAGGGACCGTCAGTTAAATGAACGGAAATCGTCACCGCACCCTTCACCTTCCGGTTGCAGATCACCATCCTGCTTTATTCGCGTCTCTCCCCTTCACTGGCTTTCGGTGTCTGTATCGTAGCTGTTAAGCAAACCTCGTGGTTGATTCATACGTGGTGGATATCGACGTGTGATCGATGGATGATGGGAAAATAAGAGGAGAAAGAAAAGTTACATTTTTATATAGAAAGTAAAGAAAAAAAAAAAAAAAGGAGAAATTTTTCTCCATTTGGTCCGGTGTCAATAAGGCATTCTCGAAACAACCAAGCGCGCACCCTGCAACCCGTAAACCGTAACCCGTATCAGTTATTGATCTCGGAAGCAGAGGATGTAGGCCGCGTCCTGGTCCCGCCGTTTGCTCGCCTTTGATTACGTCCAAAGCCACGGAGCCACGATTCGAAGACTCGCGGGAAAGGGGTTCGTCTCCGAGGCGATCGGCAGTCGCGTGGAAAAGGGATACGAACTGCTATTTCCGCTGGTGATGGCTCGAGGTCAGCCTGGTCTGTCCTTTATCCTTTCTCCTTTATCCCTCATCCTTCCAGCTCTGTTTTCCTTAGGTATATTGCGGATTCCGTACCTCAGAGCTTCTTGCGCGAGGACAAAGTCGTCAGAAGCTTTGAGGATTTAACCCGTCTCTAAAGCTTAAGGTTTATTTGTGCGTGAAGATGTCCACGTATAGAATAGCATCGAGTAGATTGTTAAGTTTATTTACACTGACCAGGGCAGAGCCACGGGCTAAAATATACAGAAGTCGATGTCTCTGAAAAGGACACGGGTACAAGTTCCACATATTTTCTGGACAGCTTTCGAACGAGTCGGACAATCTTAACGAAATTTGGTACCGAAATACTTCAAACCATCTTCAGATACGATATTGAATTTCAGAAAAATCGGTCGAGAGGTTCGCCGAGGGAAGGGAAAAATGTTTAGCTGGTACAATTTGTGAGACAAGGAGCTTTTTCGCCGCAGTATACAGAAAAAAAATTTGGGATACGTGTAAGGGAGGCGATTTTATATTCTAGCCTGCGACTAGTTTCCTCTACTCGCTGATAAACCGCGGTCCGAATAGTTGCGGAGGGTATTTTCGCACTTGCACCAATTAGGGCGGCTCGAAGGTTAATTTTAGTAGATATAGCTGATTCCAGCTGTGGTCTAATTCCATCGCAGTAAATTAATGAGTTATTCACGCACCTCGACTCATCCGTTCCTATAATATACCAACCAAAAGCAAACCCTGTAGGTTTCCCGATCGACCGACATAAAATCGTTGGATTGCTAATATTTGAACCACTTATTCATACACGAACTCGTTAGCAAAAATCGCGACTGAGAGACAAACGCTTTTCAAAATGATATTCAAAGAAACTGTTCTGCTCCGAAATTCCAAAAATCATTTACGAGGGAGTCTAAAAGTGAAAGGCACAATTTTTGCAAGTTAGCTTTTTTTTTTTTTTTTGCTCTGCCCTTTCAAAAAGCCCTCATATTCTTTTTGCCAGCATCGACTCGTCCGCAAGCTTTTATGGAGGGCCAGAAGCGAGTACCGCGAACTACCAAGCAAGCGGCCACCACAATGGAATACATATTACACCATCAGCATACATATTTCCGCGAGTAAGGTAACACCATATTCTGCCATTCGAGAATTTTATTTTCGTTGTTATTATCTATTATTATTTATTCATTTTATTTTTTCTTTTGCTTTTTTCAGTGTATGAAAAATTGCAGAAACGAGTCGCAGTTTTCTGCTTCTGCACAAAAAATGTTCATACTGAAAATTTATCAGGGCAGTCTACGATATGTGTTTTAGGTATATGGTATAGATATATATTCGAGGAATTTATTTCTACTTCATGTATACTGTACGGGTACGTGTGTGGCCACTTTACCCTCCCCATTTGATACGGAATTTGGTAGCTTTTCATTTAAAAAGTTCTCAGTTTCGTTTCGACGTCGAATACATGCATGGTATTCGAATAAAACGAAATCCTCGTTCTTGTTTAGGTTCGGTATTCGATATGTCAACGATCCTTGCGTTCACTTCTATAATTTCCGTTCATCCTTGTCATCAAACGAACATCAAATACAGGATTGTAAAATTGCGAGCTTATCCATACCCACGCATACGTCGCGTGTATTGATGTCTGTATCGTACAATTTTGAACGCAATATACTATACCTATATGTAATAAGCAGCGTAATTGAGATTTTCGCTTTACGGTTTCAGCCCGTATAAATTATAACGTTACGTGTGTGTATAGGTACCGCGGAGAAATTCGAGATCAACGTGAAAAGTAACTAGCATCGTGTAACGAATCGGGTAAGGGTATAAATCAACAAGGTTTAATATATTAACCCGTAAGCCAATAAGAAATCGTATTTACAATTGAAATATTAACGATTCCGGGGCTTAACTCGAAGGGCTAAAATTTACCGCATATATCCTACAAATACCGGTAAAATCGTTATAATTACAGAATTACCTGGATGCGGTAGACAGAAAGAAGATCATTTGTCGACACGCGATTGAAATTGATCAACAAAAGCACGTTCAACGTTCGTACAGCTATCTACTATAGTTTCGGTAATTACAATCGAACTGCTATTCTACGTATACCTACATGATAGTCGCTTTGTCGTCGGAATTAGAATCGTGTAACCCAATAGCTGGTTTAATTAATTCGACTATCATCGACTGATGCGAATATACCAGCGTGGTTTATTTTATTTTATTTTTTTTCAAATTTGTTTAACACTAGAGACTCAACCCGGACGAATATCGAATAAATGAATAAACTTTTCGTTGATGATTTTTTAATACAAATAGATACGATTGATGTATGTATAGGTATGGAATTTCTTACCTGCAAAAAACCTCCGGCACAAGTAGTAGCGTTCGCCAAGACTCCAACCTTGAATTTCTTGAAACGAACACGAAGGATCCAGTCACGAGGCGTACCACGAAACGATCTAAAACGGTACCAACAGGTCAAGGGTCGGCCCCAAGTAGTAGTAGTCACTGCGGGGCTGGACACGTCTTCGTAAATGTCTACCGTTTTATTACAGTGATCTCTTTCCGCTGTAAAATTCATTTTAAAGTAAAATAACGATTTTATTATACGATTGAATCATATAAAAAGGAATAAATCAATATACAATATATTATTAGGTATACTTACAGCTGGATACTAAATATATTCATGGGAACGGTATAATATTACCTATGTGCGTATAATTTAATTTTCGAGTAGATCGTTCGGATAGATTCGTAGATATAGGTATATAGATTGGTAGATAGCTAAATGCGGCTGGATATCTGGGCTCCACGAGTCTGTTAATCTAATTTTCTCCATGAGTTTCGATGTCTCGATATATAGATATATATTAGTGATACGTGTTCATCGAAATGCTGTAGAAATTCGTACGCACACACTGCTGCCGTGTATTTACTCGATATACCTATATACTATTAGCTAATGGCTAGGGTCGCTCCCAAAGCTCGTATCTAAATACGTTACCGTGAAATCAGCGCTTCGAAATACCCGGGGTATACTGATTAACGTAAGGATTAGAAGAAAAAAAGCAAAAGCGTGAGCAAAAATAAAAATAAAAACAACAAAAAAACAAAAAAAAAAAATTCCATAGTCGAGAGTAAAAATGAAGCAAACTTTTGACTGGAATTAGAATAATTTAAATCGCTTCCCGGGTTTCCTTCGAGACGAATGTTTATATATATACTACCCTACACACATACGTATATAAAGCAGGAACTTTGCTACCAAGGCACGTGCCAAGTGAGTTTCACGATAAACACTGTTTGCAAGATCGTCCTGGCGCATGTACCGCAGCAATTTCATCATATCATGGTACACTGCACTTAGCTCAGACCCACAGTGGAGATATCTTACACCACTGCAACTGCAGCCGTCTGGATATTACTGTGAACCCGATAGCTCCAACTAGCATCATGAATATACGTATCTAGGTATACGTATGTATGTATGTACGTATGTTAGGTGGGTTTACCTACTCTATGGCGGTTGAAAGCCCAAATACAATAATAACTTTCCTGTATACTACGCACGTGCAGATTTTTTATGTTTTTTTTTCTCTCTTCGTCTCGCGAGGCTCAAAGCCGTTCTAATTTTATACTAATTGGTAGCCAATCATCGTGGCAATTATTGAGGATCGTTCTCGCGATTGAAAAGGGATCCTGGAAATATCTGGAAACTCTTTTTTTTTTCTTTTGTTGTTGAAGTAATTGAGGATCCGTCTAGAGTCAAAAAACGTAAAGTTAATAATATGAAAGAAAGAAAAAAAAAAACAGAAAAAAAAAAAAGAAAACTGAAAATGAAAAGCTCGGGAAAGATATTTGACGGCATTAAAGGCTGAGTGGTGCTGCAGGAAGAAAGGAAAGTAATTCCGGTCTTTGGTGAAGACCAAGCAAACAGCTTTCTACAAGCTTTTCGGAGAACGAGGCAGCGAAGTGGTCTGATTGCACGTAAGTGAGTAACTGTCGATAAAATTGAATCGGCGCCGGGTGGTTTAGATCGCGATTCTGTCCCCCAATAGACATATTTACAGACTGGAGAACGAGATATCCCCGCGTAATATATAGTTAGGACTTTCAAAGATTTTAGATCGCTTTATCGCCTCTCTGAGATTCAAACGAAAGAAAGATATCTGGAGAGTAAAAAACGAATATGAGTCGAGAAAGGATTGAACATTTCGACAGGTAATCGATATTCGGTGTGGTGTCTGGGCTTGGTTTTCAATGAGTGAATTTACCGGTTCGTAAAATCGAAATCCGTCTCATTCTCCGTTTGCGAATTGTCGGAGAAAGGAAATTGAATTTTTTGATATAAAGAACGGAACAATATGCGAATTACTGTGCTGAAATCTCGTCTTGATAATTGCAGTAAAAAAGTGCATCACAGCGTTAATAACCGCGTTTATTTTATATACCGAATAATTTTCTGCAACGTCGAGAAAATGAAATAATAATAATAATAATAATAATCCAAAAACTGTAGTGATTCTATGTGCTTTATAATCCGCAGCTAAGTGTGCTTCGCCGAGCCCGAAACTCGCTCATACACGTATTATACGTATACACGCGCCTCGCTTTGGGATAAAATCACTCGAGCGCAATTTTAAGTTCGCTATAAAATGAAAGAGAAAGTAAAAAAGGAAAAAACCGGGGACACGTTTTCTCGTACAGCGAGAATCCTCTCCGATTCCCTACGACCGTCTGTGATCGGTGAGAAAAATCCTTAATACGGATAAACGGGGCGGAATTACCGCTATCAGTCTGACGTACTACGTATACGAGGCGGTAAAAACGTCGATACTATCGGGAGATTAACAAAAGCAGAAAATTTAAGATCGGCTTTGACGGGTATATACAGTCGGGTACCGATAGCGATCGCAATTTATTTCGGTGGTTAAAAAAGCTGGAAAAAAAACGTTCATGTCTGGCACGAACGACACAGACATTTCTCACAGTCCTTCACTCGTATCTAGATTAAATCCTCCTAGCTCTACGTTATACTGTGGTAGGATGGGGGCAAGGCAAGAAGAATAAGAATAACCAGAAAAAGAAACGAAAAAATGTGTAAAAAAATCGATCCGAAAGATCGTTACCAAGGAATATATACGCTGCAACAAATATCGCGGGGGTAGTAATACCTGTGTGTGTGGTTTAACTCAGAATGTAAGAACAGGGGGTTGTTTAGGGTGTATAGGTACAGGTTCACAGGAAGTTTGGCATCAACAGAACTCCCATCCCCGATATACTCAGGAGACCCAGTGGTGCTCGAAGAACGACAACACGATCGTAAAGCGGGCCTTACGCTCCTGCCAGCCTCGATAAAACTCGAATAAGAACTGACGGGTTTACTATGGTTAATCCCCGATAGTCGTTCGTTCTTTCCTGCTGGTGCAGGGTCGCGACTACTCACGTTTTTGCGGTCATTTATACCCGTGCCACTACCTAGTCCTTATACGTACGTGCTTTAGGGTCACAAATTTCAACCCCGCAAGAATACAAGCAGCGTCTCGTTGTTGTTGAGCAAACGGAAGCTCGACGAGCTACTACAGGATCATTTTGAAATACGATGAGACCAAGGGATGAAGAATAACGGGGATGATTATCGTCGACATGATTTGTGCCTGACGAGTCGTAACATGGAAATTTTCGGTGTTCATTTTTATTTTTATATCAAAGGTATGCATACGGAAGTTTCGAAAGACTTCACCCGAATCTTTCGTCCGAATTGATACCTGGGGGATTAAGGGCTAAAATTTTACACGCCAATTATCGTCCGACCAGAATACAATACAAGCCGGAAATGCCCGGCTGTGTATAACAAAGGGTTGATGGCTCAGTCGGCCGGTCCATTAAGCAGGCTTTTAATGATTATGATACTGACAAAAAGCTAGAAAGCTTATTTGGCATTGATTACAGCTTTTATGCTCCACCACTCGTCACCGACACACAGTATAACGACGAAATGGCGTTTTTGCTAGGGAATTATCGCAATATTAACCGAGCCCAAAGCTCGGGGTGAAAAGAACATCGTGTTAGATTTTTGTTGCAAAGCTCCCAAGACGATGTTTATTCCTCCATCCCTATCCTTCTCTCTGGTTTTCTTTTTTCTTTTTCTTTTTTGCTCTTTTTACTCTCTCGCTCCCCCCCTCCCCCGCCCCCCCTTTTTTTTTCTCTTCGTCCCAGTCAAGTTTTATTCTCGTACTTTGAGAAGGGACAAGGGAAGTTCATTGCGAAATCACACACGTAACATTCATACATCACTGCCTTTGGCAGAGGCTTTCTCCAGGGCGCAAGGGAAATTATAACCAAGAGTGGGATGACTCGACGATGAGAGGAGAGGAGAGGAGAGGAGAGGAGAGACCAAAAGCATTCTGTTTTCACGTTTTACATTCCCTCTGTGGAACAGATACACATACACACACATCTCAGTCGTTGTTAAACCAGGGAGAAGGCACTTTGGTGAGAGATGACTGCGGGGTAGGGAGAAGATTAGAGACTATTAATGGAGGAATAGGCACTTGAGTCCAGGGCGTACCTAGTAATTAATTTCTCTGGAACAACGCAAATACCTCTATTGTACCGAGCTTACACTGGCTTGGGTCGAGCCGGGGCGCAAAAACAGACCGCGAATTTTCCCCCTCTAGCTTCAGCTTACCTAACTCGCTCGAATAATAGCCATACAGTATAAAACGAAAAAAATCCGGGCTACATAATATCAGGAAATTTTCTAACTAGGTACAAACTGAGTGGACCTCTTTTTTCTTACTTCAAAGTTTAGGAAAACTCTGAAGCGTCATTGATTCAAAAAATTTTCTCACCTTAACTTCTCAGTTGAAAATTTCACCCTGAACAGCTCTTCTCCCTTTGAAAACCTCCCTTTAATCAACGAGTGTTTCCCCCCTTTCCCTCGCAGCACGCGGTTCAGCCTTTGGTTTTTCAATTATTAATTTCACTCGTTCGACTTACTCAATTCTGCTTCAGCCGCAGATGATATAAAATTCATCATCGCAGTATTGTATCTTTTTGCTATAGGTATACGATTCAAATCTCCCCCGCGGTACATTGTTCAGGGATTTCTTTTTCAAAGGCTATATATACTTTTCGCTTTGAAGTATAAAAGATCGTCTATAATAATCGGTCTCATTTTCCTTTTTTTTTTTTTTTTTCCAACCTTCTTGTATCGCAGAGCTTTACAGTCAGCTAGTCACCAAGGTGGGAAAATCGCTTTCTGTAAGCTCCAATAAAGGGATGCGACAACGCGGTGATAGGATCGAGCGATATTATCTTTCGTAGCGTTAATTAGTCGCTCATGGTTCTGGGGGAACAATATATTTTGAAACTGCCAAGCACAAAGACTTTCTCAACTATATCCCGTTACCCGAGGGAGTGTACCAAATGAGCACGTGAGTAACAGAGTTCTCACTTACCTATATCTATATACCCTATACACGTAACTTCGCTCCATAAAACAGACGAAACAAAGCGACTAGGATCGGGATTTAGCTTAGCCAAAGGATCTGAGGACGAAATACATCCGATATAATCTAGTGCAGCTTATACTCTGAGGTTAATCATTGGTAAATATAAATCAGGAGGGCAAGAAAGCGAGTTTATTAGGTTGAAAACTGGAAACTGGAAAGTAGAAAGTGGAAAATGGAAAGGCGAGAAAGAGAGAGAGAGAGAGAGAGAGAGGGGGGGTTGGTTAAGGATTATCGCTTATCTGCCTTAGCTGGAAAGAGATGAAGGGAGACTTTTGAAATACTGACGTCTCAGGTTATTCGTCCAGATAAAAGGGGCGCGGGATAAGAAATATAGAAAGTGAAAGCGTATAGCGGGGGCTAACCGTTTTTCATGGATTTTTCAATCGGCTAACCTGATCTCCTTATTTCCCAAGCCACGAGAAAGAGAGAAGATGAAAAGGAAAAAGAAGGAAAAGGAATCGAGGGGAAAGAGAAGGAAAGAGAGCCGCGGAACAAACAAGCAACAAACATTTTACTCTCGGGGTGGTGAAAAATGAGGAAAAAAACGTTCCTTCAACGGCTTAAACTTTACCCACAGAAAATGTCGTAGATCCCTGACGCAAAGTCTAAAAGCTTCGCACGACCCATTTTCACACCTAAACAATACAGGCGGTAAAGCCTTGATAAAAAATTCCTGTTAAATTTCCGTTTCGATATATATATTTTTTTTTTTTTTCTTCTTCTTCTTTTCTTATTTTCTTTTATCTTCGTTCTTTCCTTCTTTCCTCACTCTCTTTATAGCGTCGAACAACGTATATACCCCGGAGCCAAAGGAATATGGGAAATTATTGTCACACGCCGTATAGCGAGAATAAAAAGGGGAAAAGAAAGAGTAAGAGACAAAAGTAGAGGACAGGTATTAGAGGAAGAATCGAAGCCCCGCTATAGAGTTTGAAATTAATTTTTTGTCATATTATTTTCATTTTTTCTTCTTTCTTTCCTTCTTTCTTTTTGTTCCTTTTGAAAATGTCGTATTTCAAAGCGTAACCGTAATTCGGTCCCGATACCGTCCCGCCGATACTCGTACATTGAATTATACTTGGGTTTGAACGTCACCGCGAGATTGTCGGGCGAGGGGATACTTTTGTTACCTGGGGCGATACGGACGCCCCCAAAATACCCAGATAACTGTAATTGAATCAAGGCAGGGTATAGTATACGTGAACATCGTGTGTATGTACTACGTAGAACGTAGCCAGAACCACGTTGAGTTACGTGTTGTAGGATGAAACCTTGTGCGCGCCTCTTCGCGAATGTCTCTTGCTTCGTTCTACTTCGGACGAATGGGCCTCCAGGGATAACTATTCGCTAAAAGGGGTTCGCGGGAAGGATCGCCTGCACAGAGACCTAGACCTGCAAGGGGTTGAAGGGAAAATACGGGCACGGATTATCGATCGTTTCGAAAATCAATGGAGCCATTCTCTCCCCACGCGTCTTAATATGCAGTCAAATTTTCATATTGATGAACGACGGACGTGAATGGCGTGCAAAAGTTATCGAGTCACGTGCCCTGGCACGTACCTACCTAGCAGACAAATTTCATTTGCGTCTGGACGTTCTCTTCGCTCTCTATACACTTTTCTTTCCTCCTCTTAGTTTTATCCTCTTATTTCCTTTTCCTTTTTTCTTTTTTTTTTCCATAGGTTCTTTCTTCTCCGTCCTTCGTCCGGGTAATTTTGACCTGGGTGAAATTTTTTCGTTCTACGTACAGCCCCGGCGCTCTCTGGCGCATGGAACTACCTATATCCACCTCTCCTCAATTCTTCAACGGTCGGAATTCAATCGGATTGATTTATTTGATTTTCTTCCGGTGGAAATTGGAGAAATGGACTAAAAGTGGGAAAAATGGGTCGGAAGAGGATTATGATAAGTGCAATTCTCTAACGGCTATGCCGAACCACTCACTCGCTCACTTGCTGACCCTTTAACTTCCAGGTTGCACCATACCGAGGAATATTGATTCGAGAAAACTACGAGGTAAAACGAAACTGTGTCAACCACTATTTCTGTCACGACTCTGCATTGTTCTTCATTGGAATCGACGTAGCTGCGGGATCACGTTCAAGAATGGAATATTTTTTGTTCTAAATATTTTTTCAGAAATCGTTCTGAACTGGAAAGGAGCTTCTATCTCAATTCAAAAATCCCGGAAATGCAGATCTTCGCATTGTCCGTTGACCCCCTTAAATTCTGTTTAAAATAAACCATAGCTATCCGACTCCTTGCAATATAATTTTCAATTATGCCACGTATAATAGTTATTTATAATTCGCCAAGGTCTACCGAGCTCAAGTCAGTTCCGAGCCCTAAACCCTGTAGCTGAACGCGGGGGATGCTCACGGTACATCCGTTTGTCCGTTATAGGGTTTAGTAAGCAGGTGTAATAACGCGTGGGAGTTTAGAGCTGGGAGTCAGGCTAAAGAGACGAAGAGATGAAGAGAGGAGCCGGAGAGTCTGGTGTTCTACTCGGTCGTATCATCGTCAGCATAACCGCTCAGAAAGTTTAGGCCTGTCGCACCGGCGATAAGACTCCCAGGATAATCCTGGCCCCTACTGAAATTTGAATTTAATCTCACCGAAGCTCAACAGTTTCGTAATACAGACATTATATTTGCATAGACTACGCGAAAACCGTGAACCGTGAGCTCTGCCAAATCCCTTCTATTCAACACCCCCTATATAGAAAGTCAACGGTAATCACCGGGCGAGATCCTGACACCTTAATTCGCAACAAATAAATCCAAAACTCGAACCATACAGGTATACCTCGGTCCGTTTCATTTCATTTCACCATTCTCTCATCTTATCGTCAAATTATTCAGTCTTCAGTCTTCAGACGAGGCAGCCACGATATATGGGGGCCGGGTTGAAGTAGAAACGTTCAATTTTAGAACATTAAAGATCCCAAAAATCCGAAAATTTCGGTCTATTTTTCACAATGTGGACTATGTAGACTTCCGAGGAAATACCTTTTCCAACAACTGTGAGTCGGTAATATTCAAATTCGAAATCTTGACCGTTCGCGTTCGGGACTTTGAAAATTAGGGTAGATAAAGCATTCGTATATCTATATCGACGTGTGTTTGAGGATGTTGGTGAACTGACTTGCACTATGTGAGTTCGGTTCTTTTACGGTAGTTGGCGAACGGACAGTTCGGAGAGTATAAACTTGGAATAAGGTAAAACTGGTGGAAAGAGAGAGAGAGAGAGAGAGAGAGGGGAAGCTTGGGTATAACAATGGGCGGCGTTACGATTGGTGGAAACTCGATTTTCCCGCAATTTCAGAACTTTTGGTAGCAACTACGCACCGCGGATTCAAGCCAACCCAACCTCAGCGAAGGAAACCTAATTTAATCTCACCGAATCTAATTTGCGTGCCGCTCGTAGAGGAACTCGAATGGTTAGACGACTTTTGCTTCAGACATTAGGACTGCCGGGTAGGTACGGATTTCACCAACGTTAAGTAAAACGAGTCAAGGAACTGAGTGCACTGGTATCTACCTATATGTATATCTACCGTAATGGAATAAAAGCTACATTTTTTTTTTTATGCAATCTTATATACCTTCGCAGATTAATTATACAGGAAGTAAGACTGACGTTCTTTAATATTCGCAACCGCATCTACTGCGAGAATCGTTCGGATTCCCTGGGAGAAAATCCGATCGCGAATATCTACCCAGGGATCTAATTACGCTAGAGCCTTATTACGCTAATTAAATGTACCCACAAAAGACTAATCAGTCGTCTGATGTCTTCTTCGCGGATCCTATTAGCCCCCTCTGATCCTAAGCCGAACCATACCAGCAGCTAAATCAAAGCGGATTCTGTCGATCGTCGGGGGAAACTAGAATTTCCTTGTCGTTTTAACCGAGATGAAGGTTTACTCGATTAGAACCCGAAAGATTCGATTCGGAGAAGAATAGACCGCGAATTTATATTCCCTATCTTTTTCGATCCCACCTAAATCTGCGATCGTTAATCGTACAGGTATTTTTGAGAAGGGATAAGGAAGCCCGATATTTCCGCTTTGAATTAATCCGTTGAAAATATTCCTTAAAAATTTCTTGAAGAAGCTGTACCCGTCGTTAAACCGAATCTAATAAAATTCTTGGAGGAATTTTTCCGCCAAAACTCGAGACACTCTTTCCAGGAATGTTATTTCAAGCTCGCCAATGCTTTCTTTAAAATTCCGCTCCAACATTTTTTCGTTCCCAGCCGGTGTAAATTGGGGTTGAAAAATTGAGGCTCAATCTCAAACTGGAAAGAACAGACCAGACCGTATAGGTAATACATCGAGGTACCGAAAAGCTTATCTTTTCGTTCAACCGATGAGATACGAGATTTCCTTGGAACAGAACATACCTTTCCTCTAACTAGTCGTTAATAAACTGGTTCGTAATTAGATTTTCCCATAGTTACACAGACCTTTTGTTATACCCGGGTGTAGTAAAGAACGTTTGAAAAACAACGACTATCGAAGTTATACGGTCGAGAAACGGCGATAGTTAGTGTTCGCCGATTCGCAATCCTATTACGTTTGCAGAGTAAGGTACGTATACGTATACGTATGTATGCATTACATACCCACGTAGTAATATATATATATATATATATATATATATATATATATATATATATATATATATATATATATGTACAAATGTAAAGCGTACGTGGGTACGTGTTAGAGTACCGGGGAACAGGGATAACGCAATTACCTACAAAGTTGTAATCCTTGCCTCGTAAATTGGCCGGTGTTGTGCTAATCGGGAGCTTAAATAGTCCGTTTAAGAACGTCTTAATGCCCAGTTAATCCCGGGGCTGGTTAGCCTTTACTTTTGTCGCCGTTTCCGCACGCTATTTCCCATCAACGGTTACCTTGATGCCAAAAAATTCAAGCCCGGAGATTCTCTTGGATCGAAATTGTATCGAAAACGTTAAGAAGTCAGAAACCGCAGGAATAAGCCGAACTCGAAACGATAGGAACAAGTTTCCAAGGTTTTGAAGAAAATAGTGAAAAATTCTGCAACCAAAAGTCGATAAGACGAAAATAAAACCTGGGGTTAAATTTCGTGGAGATTTTTTTAGAAATAAAGCAAGAATTCTGTCGAGTAATCTGAAGTGGTAATTAAAAGTCACGCTTTACCTGAAGCGATACGAATCACGGAATCAACGAGGCTGGAAATACTCAGTTAACGTTCTTCAGACAATCAGTCTACGCAGATTGATAATTATATTCATTTACCTCGGTCCGTAACGATCCAGCTGTACCTTCGGGGTGGCTTGATTTAACACATTTCCTCCGATTTCAAAACCGTTGCTTCTCATTAATTTACCCCAATTTACCTCTCTCTGCCTTTCTCTCAAACACGTACGCGCGCACTTTAGACAAAATATCTCCCTAGTTAATTATTTCGGTTCTGAGAGACATATACGTCTATATACCTATATGTGTATGTATAAGTATGCGAGATTTGGGAGAAAGTGCGGGTTTGATACACACATCTGTGAAATATAAGTCTTAAGAATTTCGGAAGACCTTCTACATCACTTTCGCTTGTTATCGCGAAGATTGAACAGGCGAATTCGCCTCTCGACGATGAGCGTTCAAAGAAAGGGGATTCCCGAAGGGTGGCTCGTTTAGCGCGGACGTTTTAACGACGGTCAGACTTTTCTGAGACGCCGTCATCCCTTGGCTAGTTTTCTTCGGGACGAGGGTTTCCGAGTCTTATACGGGTTACTTAAAGTCCGCATATTAAAGTACGTGAGAAAACGTTGTTTAAGTTCGAAACCCAATACCTGCAGACCTAGCAGTATACTTCTCCTTTTTCCCTAAAAAAAAAAAGACAAAAATCCAAAAAAGAAAAACCCAAAAAAAAAAGAAAGAGAGATATCGTACATGTGTTCAGTTTTAAGGGATTATAAGGATGCGAGACTCAAGGGAGGAGGCTTTTTGGCGTCAAGTGTCGTAGGCTAAAGGTTCTCCAGTTTCGGTACGAGGCCGCAGAAATGAGACGAGGAGAAAGTTGAGACGAGGTTGAGGTCGCGGTTGGCGGGATTTCCGCGGCTATGGGACTGTGTAAAGATGGTAGGAATTTTCAACCCCCTTGTGCAGGGGGTGAAAGGGACCCGGCTTTTATTCAAGCTGCTTACTTTTGGCAGAAGAATTATTATACCCGACCCTGCAGAAGTGAAACGACCTTCTCCACCTTCTCGGCTTCGGTCATGCTTTGACGGTCGAAAATCTGTCGTTCAACGTTTTCGACCTCAACCTCATAGCCCTGGGTAGGTGGTACTTCTCAGAGATGAAAGTCAGACTCCCTGTCTGAGCCTGTCCTTTACCTCTAGTCGTAGAGCTCCTGCTAACGCGATAGAAATTCAGAAACTTCCGAATCGCTTACGACCCTCCCTCCCTCCCTCTCTCCCACCCTTTCACCCTGCTTGCAGCCCCTTTAAAGATAGAGGAAAGATCCCTCCGAGTTTCCTCTTAGGCGAGGCAAGGTGGCTGCTTTGTCAGCTGCTAAAAACGTGACGTTCCCACAATGCCTTGCGACGGATCGCTAGCTACCGCGCGCGTTTCCTCGCGTATACGAACCGTGAATAGAGAAAAGCGAAGAAGAGGAGAGAAATACGGGATGGAAAAGCTTCTCTTCTCTTCCTCTCTTCTTCTCGTCTCTCGTCTCTCGTCTCTCGTCTCTCGTCTCTCGTCTCATCCTATAGCTATGTATACATCGCGAGCACATCCAGCCATCGCGGATCTCGAGGGTCGTACCATAGCCGGTACTCGAGTCCGGGGATTTGTATTCAGATTTTTCTCTTCTTCGTATACGTATACCTTGTGCAGGCAGCGGAGAAGAGCGGGCGACTCAAATGCCGAAATGAGACCTCTGAGGGAGAGGAAAGAGAAGAAGAGTAGCGGTCCTTAGCTCGTTGAGAGGCGAGTCACGCGTTCGCGACTCGACGTGAGGCGAGGAGGTATCGTCCACTGAATGGCGACAAAGCCGCTAGAAGCGAAGAGAGGAAGGCCTTCCAACCTCAATGGGTAAGGTTTAAATAGACGCTTTTAGGGAGGGAACTTTTTCTCTTCACTCTTCAGCCCTTTCTCGACTTTGCGAAACCGAGTATGTGCAAGTGAACCTCGTCCTTTCCTCACTCTTTCCTCTTCTCCTTCTTCCCTTGGATTCCGTTCCAAAATTTTACTCACATGGATGAAAAAAAATCCCTTGAACCCTCGGCGAACGTGAGAGCTTAAAAGCTCTTTATCTCTGTATTCATTTTATCCAGAATTATCGCATATAGATGCAGCCGTTTCATTATTTTATATATATATTCGAGATTTTCTATAGCTTTCGGAAACGAAATTCGTCGACAAGTTCGTACAGCCTACGATGACAATGGATGGAGAAACGTTACTACCTACCCTGTTGACGTTAGATAAATCACCGGTATTTACGCACTTCGGAAATGCGTAACGGAACTCTGAACTATAATTTCTAGTTGGGTTGAGGCACCGTTGTGTGATTAACGCACGATCCGTAGCTGTATGTATAGGTATATGTATAATAATGGATCAAAGCTGCTGTAGTATAATGTGGAAACGGAATAGCTGAAAGATCGTTGAATCTTTTAGACTTTTACAAAGATCGCGAAATCTTGATTTTCCGAGTCTTGTGGAAAAAAAGAAGGGAAAAAAAAGGGTATACCGGAGCTTTCGACTTACCTTTACGAATTGCGGCAGGACTGGGAGTTGCCAGGGTGAGTAGGGCGAGCGCAAGAAGCCCCCAACCGCCTACGACGGCTGGAGCCATCGGGTAACCCGCTACTTTACCCTCCTTCCCGATCGTCAATCTTCCTCTTCGGCCCTCATTTGCGGCAACCACCTGCACGAAGAAACCCTTAAGTATGGTCTTAGTTAAGATAAGATAAAACCCCTTACCTCTATGACGTATCAGTCGAATCAAATATTTATTTCTAATACAAAAGATTCATCTCCACATACGAACAGTGTATCCGAAAAATGGAAAATCTAAAACAAAGAGAAAGAAAAAGAAAAAGAAAGACACTTGCGGGGTGAAAAGAAATAGAAAAAGGAAAGAAAAAAAATATGAAGACAGAAATTTCTCCTCTTTTGCGGTATTTTTCGCGGACTATATATACTATGTATATATACATACAACTCCTCTCGTAATCGTTGGACCGAGTTGGAATTTATAGGGATCGAATTGCGGTAAAAGTGCCTACGGGAAGCGAGGCGGAGCCAAGTGACGACAAGTGGAGGGACTGGAGTGAGTTCCGGCGCAATTGAGTAGACGATGGTAAACACTTTGAAAATCTAGAACACACCGCGGTTGCAGCATCGTTCGATATATATATTTTTTTTTTTCATCAAAAATATTTCGATTGATGATATATATTGTAAAGAAAGAAAAAAATCATATACTATATGTATATATATCGTCATAGAAGAACCCACTTTGCCCCGACCTCTATACCGCCTATCTATACCCGTCAAAGAATCCCTCGGAACTTTTCGTCGATCAATTTTGTTTTCGATATTTAATACATCGCGATAATGTGTTTCTATACGAGCTAACTTCTTGCGCTTTATCCCAATTTATTATTTGACCAGGGAAACCTGCCCCATTAATTGGTATCCCCATTAGTGAACGGGGTGCAAAAAGTCGGGAGTGAATTTGGCAAAAAAAAAACTTTTAGATCGATCTTCTCGGCCAAAGTTAGTCGCTGCTATCTCGTACTATTTATTGCCTTATCTCTTCTTTGTACGGAATAGAAATACGAAAATTTGTAGATCGATTTTTTTTAGATAGTATATCCGTTTATACCGAAATTGGAAAATGAGAAAAAAAATTGTCTCTGGTTATTATTAATTGAGCTTTCTATATAATATATTCATATGTGTGCATATATATATATATATATATATATATATATATATATATATATATATATATATATATATATATATATATATGCGAGGGGGTAGTGGCGGACAATTAGGCTCAGAATTTAATACGAGCCTGTCGCGTGCCGCAGTCTTTCTAATTTATAACACTGTATCAATTAAGTGAAAAGAAGTTATCGCAGCGGTATAGCTAGATAAATTATTACAGCTTATAACCAATTGGTCAGGAAATGATTAATTAAATAATTTATAAGCTATGCTCAGGTGTCTGGGATTACACGATACCCCCTAAAGGTAAATGGGTAGGTACTTGCTTCCTGTTTCTTCCCCTTGATCGAATATATTATATTAATGAGCTTGATCGATTTTGTTTTATTTTGTTTTTATATCTCTTTCTAAAAAGCAATTATTCGATGTTAAATGAATTGAACCGTGATGAGAATGAGTGTATAAAATCGTGAATAAAATGTTGAAAATCTTGAGTGATTGACCTTTTGCCGTGATTAAAAGTAACGTCGAGCCTCGCAGTTTTCTGTATGTACATCCGACGTTCATAGGTATATGACACGTAGGTATATATGTATACTACCTGTAGGTTGAACTCGTATATTTAGAAAGCTTTCGTATAGATAATGGAAAGAAAAATTCTCGGCTTTTTGTTCCCCGTAAGGGAAATAGAGTGAGAAAAATATATAAAAGATGGGGGATTCCTTCACGGGGGGTTGAGTTCGGTTCTTCGAGTTGGCAACGAGCGCGAGAACCGATGGTAAATTAAATAAGGTCGCTTGAAATTACATTGTTATTCTTTCCTCGTGATATTGTTGCTTTTATTTCACCGGTACCGTGTGAAATTAGAGGGTGTCTTTTTGTTTTTTTGATTCTTTCTCCTTTCTTTTTTTTTTTTCTTTTTTTTTTTCTCGTATCTCTCATTATTTAAAAACGAAGCACGTACTCCGCTGCAGCGTATAGTTCGATTGAGGTGTACGTAGTACATCCCCCCTCGCGTAATTTGATAAAACGTTAAAACCTGTCCGCATTACCTCGTATTATCAATCAGCGAAAAGTTTTTTTTTCTGATTTTTTTCCTCTTTTCTACCGTTTGAACAATAGCAATATCCCTCGTCGTTTATATTTACCCGCAGTTTTAGCAAATGCTAAGCAAAAAAAAAAAAAAGAACAAATTAAACACTCGTGAAAGAAAAACCGCTAGTGTCAGTTTAGTTAATATTAGTTTAGGACGTAAAATAACAACGCCGAAGCGAAATATACACAATCAACAAAGAAACGCCGTTGTTTTATTCAGTTCTTTTATTTATTTATTTATTTATTTATTTATTTTTTCTACCTTTTCTCTCCTCGATTCTCGTATATCGAACTGATTGTATGATCTCGTCTCATACATTTCTAAGTTATAGGTACCTTATACTCTCCGGAGTGTTGAAAGAACAATATTATATACCCCATACCAGTCATAACCGTAAAATATACCGCGGGAAGGGTTCCTTCTTTCTATTTTATGGTAAAAATGTTTGAGAAAAAAAAAATAAAAAACGGAAAAAAAAAAACATTAAATAAATAAAAAAATAAAAATAAATTTCAACTAAAAGTTCGAGAGTAGAATACCGCGTCTGATTCTTAGTTATAAGGAATAAAAAGTTTTCTCAAGAAAAGAGAAACGACAGCTAGATTGAACAGAGCCATGCGGGGATGAAGAAAAAGAAAAAGAAAAAGAAGAAGAAGAAGAAGAAGAAGAAGAGGCAAGTAAGGAAGGAGGAAGGAAGTAAGCGAGCGAGCGAACCTCAAGCGCGTATAACTACGCGTTCGTTTTCAATTTAGGGGCTGTTTGTTACACCGGGCACGAACCGGGATCATTTTTACTGTGCGGCAAAAAGCAAAAGGTAACGTTTCACCGGTTTGACTGGTCCTAATTTAAATTTATATATTCACCCCGCAATGCGTGAAACAGATACTATCGTACCAATTTCAAAAGCGAATATGAATTTCCGGATACATACCAGTGGTTAGGTATTTATATATACCTATATATATATATACATATATATGTATACATATATACATTATACATGGGTGTATGGTTATATACACATATATTAACTACCTATAGATAGAGAGAGATTTTAGCAAACGGTTTAATAACTTCATTACGAGGGGCTTTAAATTACGACCCATTTTATTTAACGTTTTTATCCGGGATCTAAGCCTCCACCGTCTATCAGTGTCAGCCGCTCACGTAGCTGTACAATTATATGTAAATATATACGTTGTATATACATATATATATATATATAGTAAAGCAGTAGATAATTCGTGTATAATATATAAGCATTAAGGAAACGGCGAGCAAAGTCAGAAATTAAGAATGTTTGTTCAAGGTATCCTGGGGCTAATTTACGTCTATATTATTCATCATGCTTTTGCTGAAATATCGCGGAAGGATGGAGCATAGTAACGTTTAAATTTTTCACCTACCTTAACGGTGTTATAAAAGTAAAAAAAAAAAAAGAGGAAAAAAAAAAACAAAAGACAAAAAAAAATATCGTTATACAGCTCAGTAGAGGGTGAATAATTAAAAAATTGATGAACCTTTACCTCGTTTTATAGGATATGATTATAATGCATGCTTTTTATAATAAACTGCAGCGTTTATAGAATTATAATAAGGAAATGCCACAGCATCAAGGAACACTGAGTCACTAATTTTTCCTTTCAATTCATACTTGACACAGAAAAACTATGTTCTATGAAATTAAAACGGTGGGTTTAATGAAAACTCGAAAAGGTGAAGAAAAGTAGGAAAAGAGTGAAACGAGAAGAAAGAAAGAAAAAAAGAAAAAAAAAAAAAAAAGAGAAGAAAAGAAGGAAATAACACGTACACGGAATCTCAATTTCATTCAACAAATGAAGATTGTCGTCCCATCCATCGAACCGCACACACAAATACACACACACACACGTAAAAGAGGAAGAGAAAAAAAAATCATGAAAAAATAAAACAGAAAAAAAAAATAAAAACAAGTAGTTATACTACGACACGAACGTATACACATACACAAAAATCTTTCCTCCGTCGCGCGTTATTATTTTCTGAAAGAAAAAAGAAAGCACGTCGCCGCACAGTGAATCGAATAACGAAACAAGTTTTTCCCCCGAAAGATTGCCGAGGAGAACGATTTCGTAGGAAGCTATTGTCGAAGGAGAGAAGAAAGGTGAAAGAAGAAAAAAAAAGCTCCCAAGTAAAAAATAAAAATAAAAAAACTAAGTAATTTTTGTATTTTTTTTCCCCTCTCTTCTATTTTTTCTGTACGTATGTATTTATTTATTTTCCTTCTCTTTATTATCATCACCTGCTTCACCGTGTCACTCTTCCCGAGGCACAATCCTTTACTGAGAATGAGGGGGTTATCCTCAGTTAACACTACGTACGTATGAAGTACGTCACGTCGATGCCCCAGCCACAAGGCAAGAGATTGAACTCGTTACCGAGTTGGGGGACGAGCACGAAGTAGTGGAACCAGCGCACCTCTCCTTTGCTATACGGGGTTTACGTACGACAGTAGCGATGCCGAAAGCTCGAAAGCCCGAAAGCCCGAAAGCTCGAAAGCAGGTAGACGCGCGTGGCATCGGGTCGAATCCGCGCAAACTCCGTGCATCCCTTACTCCACACATCCCCGTTTCATCCCTCTCGCCAACAACCAAGGATCGCGGGTTCCTTTTACTTCCGAATTACGGATTTTCACGTTGATAATAATAACGTACACAAACTTGTTTAATATAATTGATAAATTATCGAAAATCTCTTTCCTTCAGCTCTTCAATATCCGATATTGTTCGTTATATTACAGCTAAAGTCCTTAGAAATAAATTTAACGTATTATTATTAGCATTAATTTAAGGGTAGGTTTCGGTTTTCTCCAATTATCGCAGGCTCAAACTTCCCGAACTTTTTCTACATGCTTTTATCAAAGGCTATCACTTCTGCACTACGCATTTCGACGCTAAAAATAACAACGCGTCGAAACAGTTTTATAGAATTGATAAATTATCAAAAAGCTTTGTCCTCCAGCCATCCAATATTCAATACTATTTATTATATGACATCCAAAATCCTCGGAAATAAATTAAACGCATATTTCTTAGCATCAATTTAAGGGTAGGTTTCGGTTTCTCCAATTACCTCAAGCTCATCCTTGTCAAACTTTTTCTACAACTTTTTTAATTGATTGCCAAATCAGTTGAATCGACGGTAGGTATAAACTTTCCACGTTCAAAGTCTGGTTACTTAAATAATTCGTGGTTTTACCTCGGAGCTTTTTTTTATACATGTGAATATATATAGCTATATGTTTATTTTTGTTATTTTATTTTTTTCTACGGTGTATCTTTGGTTGGAATACTTCCATACTGTCACGTCCGAGTCTTATACTATAGGTATTCCTTCCCTTTCCTTTACTTTTCCAGTCAAGACTTTTTCTATTCTCAAGATTTCGGTGGCTGCAGACTCGAAGCTCGACGTGCCTTTGTTGCTTTCCCTTTGTACCCTCGGGGCGTTACGAAACTCGGATTTTTTATGTGGATAAAAATGGCCATATTTTATACCGTGAATAGAACAGTTTAAGATTTTTGTCCGACATTAGAAGACCCGGATATTCGACCTCGGATGTAATATACGATATTATTCATAAACTTGAATCATCGTCTCTTTCCATATCGTTCCACCTATATTCATATTCGATTCAAATAACAAAACGAAACAACATTTTACGGGAATTAGAGCGCACGTTGATGTCTCTCAATTAGTAAATGACATTTTTCTCTCCCCCTCTCTCTTTCTCTCTCTCTCTCTCTCTCCATTTCCGTCTCTGCAACTGAATGCACCTCGAGAATTCGTTATCTGTCGCTCTGATCTTGTCTGCACAAGATTTGATGGCACTCAGACTTGATTCGTGTACGTGCAGCATCCTTGGTTCTCGACTCTAAGGCACATATATACCTCCTTCACTTCTTACCTTTTATCTCTCCTTTCTTTATAGCTTTATACAGTCATCTCAAAGTATCATGTAATCTAATATTTAAATAAATAAATAAATAAATAAATAAATAAATAAATGAATGCATGAATGAATGAATGAATGATACATATATCCATATCCTTCTCGACATGTAATCGCTAATCAACGAAGCGGGTAGTTGGTAGCCAAGTATATCCTCAGAGAATTTGGCAAGGATTCAGAAACTCGAACGAACCTTTTGACGGTGCAGCTCTGATATGTGTATCCCGAGCTATTCATCCTGCCTGAGACTTGCAGCTATATAGGAGACGAGAGAAACGAGAGCAGGACATCGTTTTTTATTTCTTCTATTTTCATTCTCCTTCGATTTTTGGCGAGTCAGATTTTCATCGCTGTATCTTTTCGATTTTTGAACAAATTTTTTTCCATAAAATTCACTCGAAGGTATCGAAGAGGAATTACTCACATGAGATAGGTATAGGCATGTATCTACTACATACACGCATATTTTATAAGCTTGATTTGTGCGCGAAGGGGACGAGCCAACGCGACAGAGCGTAGAATACGGGAAGCGGGCAGTTTTTTTTTTTTTTCTTTCTTTCTTTTTGTTTTTTCATTTTCTGCTTATTGTATCAGTGCAGAAGCATATGTGACGGTGCGTGTACATGTATGTAAAAAGTATACGTGTATATGTACACAGGCACAACGTGCCGTGCCACACTTTTCATTTCTCGCATTTTTACCCCCTTTATTTCAACCCGCTAAAAATTTATGAATATTTATAAGACCGTTACGCCGAGTCATTAATAATCAAAATAACAATTTTCCTCTCCAAATCGTCGCGTTTGTTGAAACCAACCAAATAGCCGCCACGGATTAAAGAAGAGGATTATTATAACGACAGAAGAATCAACGTTCAGTGTCTTATATTATATTCAGCTCTTATATTCAAATCGAAATATCGTTTTCCTTTTTTTTTTTTCTTTTTTTTTTTTCACTTTTTTTTTCACACAAAAATCATTATTCACTGTTATTTTCATCCCCTGATGTTTACCGACCTCCTAACCCGTACAAATCGAGACCAATA
Source organism: Tenthredo amoena (assembly GCA_963966615.1). Classification (NCBI taxonomy): domain Eukaryota; kingdom Metazoa; phylum Arthropoda; class Insecta; order Hymenoptera; family Tenthredinidae; genus Tenthredo; species Tenthredo amoena. Next base: position 1,052,654 of record OZ016490.1, read on the forward strand.
AGTCTACATATAACCGGCTGTACCGTACACAAATTAATTTGCTTTCGTTCGACTAGCCAGGCATCGTAAATCTAATCAATGTGTCATCACTCTCCTGTGCCTGACCCTGTTCATTCTCTGGTCTCTTCGTGTGTATACACATATATTATATTGCTCGTAAATACGCCAAGACGTATACATATATCCATAAATCTGTGTGACAATATTAAAAGTTTGAAAAGTGAAAATTGATTTAAAAAAATAAATAAATAATTTCAACCCGTTTACTTTCCTCGATTTATTTTTTCGCCCAATTTTTAGACTCGAATTCACAAGTTTTGGTAAAAAATTTCAAATTAAACCGATCCGTTATACCTGTTGTATACATATACAGGTATATTATCCCGCAGGCTTCTTACCAGGATGGAAATCATCCAATTACTGGTGTATTTTACCGATCGTTGGGTCGTCGACGCATAGACGTACTGTGTGCATCAGCAAATTGGCGAAATTTCAGAGTTTCGGAACAATACTGCAACCTAGCGGGTTCTCGAATAGCCCCGTATTATTCTTTCATCAACCGGGTGTAACAGCCCGACGAATATGAATGTCAGTTGAAAAAACAAAAAAAAAAACAAAAAAAAAAAATCGGCTGGAATGATGACGAATAATCTATAACGTCAGCTTCCAATTATCCACTTTCGACGTGAACCCATTCATTTTCAGTTTTTGACGTCGACTGATGCGGGAGCCTTTCCATGCGTAATCCTACTGGTTTACCCTTCTCTTTAAGTCCGACAGACATCGGAATAATTTTTTTATTTTTTTTTCACTTCTTTTGTTACGTTTTTTTTTTTTTTTATCACTACGGAGTAGAAATAAAAAGCAGAATATAAAATAACGTATAAAAATATAAAAAGGTATTCTGCGACGAAAATACCACCCCTTATTTTATACCCATACCGAATAAGAGGGAACCTACTTACCGAATCAACCCTCACTGGCAGAGTGGTTCGAATTTCTGGCTTTTGTCGTGACAAAATCTATACCTATATTCGGTGATGGAAATATTATACACGTTATAGTCGCGACTCGCGAGGGTATACCTACCGATACGATGAAGAGAAGAGAAGAGAAGAGAAGACAAGAGAAGAGAAGAGGAGAGAAGAAACTCGATCATGGGCTGGTACACGTTCAGGATGTCTCAAAGGAAACGAGAAACCGAGACGGAAAGACAAAAAGGAAGAAATAGGGTAGGAAAGACAAGCTCTTGTCTTTCTTCGACAGGACAGTATAAGAGAAAAATGTCAAATACGGTTTACCGAGCTTTGAGACAAGGTCGAAAATCTTTTTTGCACAATTATTTTACCCAAACTTCAAACAGCACTGGGTTATCGATCGCATATAATATATATGTATAAATATTCATGGGAATTCAAAGAGAAATTCGGTATAGGCGCATATACCTACCGCTACCTGTGTACTCTTCGGTTTGCCGAGAATTACCCCAATGTATCCATCCGCCGAACTCGAGTTCGAGGTTCGAGCCGAGAAACGACCCTCGATTCGGAGCTGCGCCCTCATCCCCATTTCGCATGTTTACCTCCTGACTAATCAGGATTGATCTACTTCAGCCAACTCGAACGGTGAGGTCGTAACCTGGCCCCTTATTCTAGAATTGTGTGTGTGTTGGCGGCACGCAAAACCAGATCAAGTCGATCTCGAATCACGAAACCCAACCACTTTTTTATTCGACCCTGCGGTTACCATTAGGATTCTAAACCAATTTGATATTCCGAAATTTTCTAGCTCTTTTCAAACCCCCGACTTTTATCGCCTATCCTACTCGCTTCATTCAGGAACCGATCCTCATTCTTCCTCCGAAAATAATCGAGTTATAAATAAGACCTGCTTTCAGGTGGAAACCGAGCATTAATTCTTGATTTAAAAAAAGTCTAGTGATTAGCGGATCGCGCTCTAGCACCTAAGAGCCACGCGGGAACCGCTAAGCCGATTTACGACGAGTGATTGGCTCCAGAAAATGGCAAACTCATTAGCTCTCCGACCATGATAAGGCGAAGGCACGATAGTCCGGAGTCTAGACTCTAAGTAGGTTGTAGTTCCGAAGACTCGGGGGAATTAGGTTCGTATTTTTATTCCCAAAAGTCTGCAGAGATAACCAACGTAAGCTCCTCTACTGCTGCACACGCTTACTCGTAGTTTCTTATAGATAGATCATTACCTCGAACTTCATTTACTATCTCTCGAAATCAAACGGGAGAATTAAATAGCTGCACAAGTTTTTCCACCTCCGTTTTCCATTTCTTAACATTTTTACGAGGAAGTTAATCATTTATAAAACGGGTTCTCTCACGTTCTTGGATATGAATTTAGGTAGTTATACATTTTTTTTTTTTTGTTTTTTGCGGATTCGTTAGCGTTTTGATGAAAAAAATTAAAAGAAAAATCCACCCCTCCACGGTTTGAAGATAATCAAATTTCGCCAGTGGGTTTGTTATGCCCTGGCTTTGAAATACACAATTTTTTTAAGTAGCGTTGTTATTTGGTAAAATATTCTCGAGACGACGAAGAGCTCGCCCAAGTATATGCGAAATTATTCCAACAGCGCTCACCGCAAAACCGCGTAACTTTTCTGAAGAGGGAAAAACAAAGTTTTCAACCCACTACATTACGGTATCAAATGATGAAAAAAAAAAAAAAAAAAATGAACGAAAAAAAACAATGAACAAAAAAAAACAGAAATCGCAATTTGTTTCCCGAACTTCACTTCATAACTAAAAACGGGTAAATCATACTTTTTGTTGAAAAAAATATTGGAACAAATATACGATGAATATGCTGTCCGGAAACCGATTTTTTTAACCCTTTTTCTTTCGTGCTTCATCCCGCAGTTTATTAAAACTTGTTTTCCGGTGATATCAAAACTCTGATAATCATTCGTACGTATGTAGTACTGCTGGGCCTAGGCGAGCCTAATTCAGTCCCTTGAGGTCGGACCCCTGGCCAACTCTATGTTCAGATTAGAGCGTAATTGGTCCGCAACTTTCGCCGAACCGCTTGTATTCCCTAAAGAGGAGAAAATAGCTCTTTGCCATGTCTGCCGAGGCTAAAACTTGCCAGTTTTCGTTTCGCTACACGCAAAATCGACCCAGACAATTTACAAACCATCTTACAGGCCCGTAGGTATGTAAATAATCATTACAGACACTCGTAAACGGCTACTGCTATACATCGTAAGTTACACTTTATCCAGACTATTTCATCCGCCGTATTTGAACCAACGGTTTTATAAGATTATAATGTTATCGGAAAAAAGACGAAATAAAATCTTACCGGCGTATCCAATCTCAGCACTTTTTAGACCCTCCATAATACGAAGCGTTGAAATTAAATTGATCTCAATATCTACTCAGTCAATTTGCTTAAAAGGTAGAAAAGAGAAATTGAAGATTAAAAGAGCTGCTTTTCTAGTAAACGAAAATCATTAAACTAATCAGGAATTAATGTATTACTCCTTAAAGTTCATATGAATATTTTTCAACTACGATTCACGCCTCGGTTCATTACAACCCCTGAAATCCTCGTCGGTCTTTCTGTTTCATTTCTCTCTCTCAATATTCCACCGCTGCTTAATGTCATCATTTTTGTTCCAGACTGGGGGTAGATGCAGGGGGTAAGCTGATCGACCAAGTTTCCGAAGGGATTCTAGCGGGCGCCCCGGGGCACCCTGGGCGATATTAAACCCTCTTTTAATAATCGAGAAAGTTTCCCACGCGCAGCAAGCGACAACTCAACTCAACTCGAGTCTGGACCGAACTCAACGGTTCTCTCTCCCCTCGACAGATCCTGAAAACTGATCTGTTTGCGGTACTGACTCGACTAATTACCGACGGCACTTCCCCACCGAATCTCGTCGTATATACGGATACACATTACCCTAGTACACCGTCGATTCGGTAATTCAACTAGCTCAAAGATCTTCTTCGCGGTCTTCTCCAAACTCAAAGCAGAATCCACACAGCCCATGGACGAGACTCGGGGCCCCATGTTCAGTTCGCTGCAAGTTGACTGCTAATCAGGATGTCGGCAATTTAGGGGAATCTGTGAACCTCCGTCTCTCTCTCTCTCTCTCTCTCTCTCTCTCTCTCTCTTATCTTTATCTTTCTCTCTCTTCGTCGGGAGTAGAGAGGCTAAACGGGGCAGAGGCAGAGCCAGAGGATTTCCTAGCCGACCAGAGGACGATGTCCGGTCCGATAACTCAAAATAATTAAGTAGTTACACAGCCGCGGCGCCCGAGACTAATTGGGCAGTATCCCACCCCACAGATTCTCTATTTCTACTCGTATTTACCCGGTCCCTAGGGACTCTTTCCTACTTCCATCCGTCCAAAATATCTTTACGTTTTCTACGTTCTTTTTTTTTCATTTTCGCGGTAAAATTGTAGGCACGTTTCTTTTTCCGTCGCCTTGGGGAATATTTTAAATCAGAGACATTTCTTGTAATGATTAAACTTGAATATCAAACTCTCGAGTACTTTACCTGGACGAATTTTCTCCTACCAACATTCATACAGTCCCCAGCTGGGAGAGGTATATTAATTTTACTGAATAATTTATCAATCCTCTTCGTCTCCTTTTCTCCATATTTTTCTCCTTCATATCTGAGATAATAATTATTAACTAAGGTAAACTAGTCAACGTTCGACGAAAAATTCCTCGACTGCCTTTTCCGATTAATAAAAATTACTGCCTTTACTACTCGCTCCCGTTTTCCAACGTCAAATTAAACTCGATCAACACTCGCTTCCTCTATCTCGTCGTTCGTTTCATAAATCTCTCTTTCTCTCTCTCTCTATCCACTGCAGCAGGCAGGAAATTAACGACAAAAATAATTATCGATTCCTCCCCGCTGCTCCCCGAGGTACGATATATATTCCGCATTTAACATGCTACATGCACTATGCAGAATTCAGAAATAGAGACAAAAACGGAGACAGGGCTGACTGCCTTCCAGTAATAGAAATTTCCATTAATTACACAACGCGGACTCCGCGGCGGATAAACTTTTGTCATTTTTCTCTAATTTTGAACCGGACCGAGGTACAGGTGTATGTGTCTAGACTCTAGGTACACTTGCAGGACGTGTTCGCCCTGTACCTTGACGGTAGATGTTATTAGGGCAACACGAGGTACGAATCTTCCGCTAACGACCAAACTGCTGTTATAACGACGACGCAGTCACCTCCAGGTGTTCCAGACGACTAAACCGACTTCACCAACCTCGTGCTGGAGAACCAAGAAGACATTATGGCCGGATAAGAAAGCCTGGCGAATGACGGACATGTTTCATTAATTTTTGAAAATAAATTCCTCAAATTATTTAGCCGAGGATATAAAAGAATGGAGAATGTTTCAGGGTGTATGTGGGAAATATTTGAATCCATAGATTGATAATGTGGTAAATTTTGGTATACGGATAATTTTGCGAGGTGGAGAATTCGCGGGGGAATTTAACGCGGCGTTCTCCGCATCCCCTAATTTAAACTAAACATTACCGTCGGAAGAACTTCGTTGAGGTTACGGAGGTCAAGGGGTTGGGGTAAGAGAAGTTGTAGGACGGGGTATATGGTGGGTTTAAAAGCTGGGGCGGTTAGTCTGCGATGCATTTGTATTTTCCTACTCGGTATTTTGCAGTACTGCAGCCTCGTTAACTCCTCGCCGCAAAACATCGGGCAAAATTTTCGCAGGTATAACGCGACGCGTTCAAAACTCGCGGTGAGCTTTATTTCGTTTAATCCTCTCAACGATCCTGGCTTAACGTGTACAGAAGACTGGGTCTCAGCCGTGACTCCCTAAAGAAAAGAAGAGAAATAAAAAAAATAAAAAAAAAAAAGTAAAAAACGGTTTAAAAAAGGAAGAGAAGAAAAAAGGTAAATAAAAAAGAAAAACAAAATTGGAATTAGTAACGAAAATTTAAAAAAGGAGTTTCAAACGAGAAGATTAGGTGCGTGTTATATTCTTTGGGCAGGCCAGAACTTAGTTTCCAGTTTCCACTTTTAACGAATCTTGGATAATTTGCGTTTCTTGAATCTGCAGGGTAATCAGCTACTGGACTTGGATGTCCTGAGATTTTCGAGAGAGGATGGGGCTGCAGGGGACGGAAGGGAAAGGGTGCCAAGGTAAGGGATGGATTCTCTCTCTCGAAAAACTTTTCGCACTTTCGTAGCAACTTTGTTAATAAGCTTTCGCTCCCACCATCACCTTTCAGGATTACTCACTGTTTAGAAGACCCGTAAAAATCCATTTCAGCTACGCAGCTCTGCAGCTATACATGTATATATATATATATATATATATTATATATATATACACCTATATATATATATTCTGCCCCTTTACCTTTCAACCTTACGATACGCGGGCGAACTCTCTTATCCCAATGGGTTTACTCGGTGCTAAGAATACTTGTCAACGTCGTCGACAAACTCCTGCGCTTCTCAAACCTTACTCAAACTTTAACTCCCGTCCTTCTCTCTTCTCTCTTCTCTTACCCTATACTTACCCTGTATACCCACCAACCATCCCCCCCCGACAAATGAAATTCTAAAGATTCTAACCGTTCACTGCAGGATCCGACCCATAATCTCAGAGTATCATCCTTATCCTCTTCACAAAAGTTCTATAAGTTCTTGCTAGAACCACACCTTTGAGTATATCCGTTAGTTTCGATCTAAGCTGAGGTTAAAGGAACCGCAAAATTTACCAATTTGTAAATCGCTTTAATTAATTATACCGTAGTTATATTAAATTACAAATAAAGTTAGAAGTTAGATCGGTACAACGTTCGAAATGGTCTTAAGCAAGTCTGATACAGATAGACGCGCGTGATCCTTTCGACATAGCTAGAACTGTTCGAGCTGTTTCCGCATATTCGATGTTGGTGGATTTCGAGGTCGTGTTCAGAATTCCATTAGGCGTTCAATGCAGCTTATTGCCCGCTAAAGTGTTTCAGAAATTACTGTGATTCAGTTAGTCGAACTGGTTCCAAAGTGGATGCGGGCCCCTCCCGCACAGAACGGAACAGAACAGAGCGGAACGGAACTCTACCTACCCCTAAACAAAGCTTTAGCTACGAACTGATTCTACGCTAGGATCGTGTACGAAATTTATGCAAACTCCTGCAGATTTCGGAAAGTTTATACAACCCGATTTATCAACTTTGATAGATCGCTGGAATATTGATGTAACCATACCTGCATGCGTGGTAATTACAATCAACATTTTCGCAACAGTGGAGAGAGGGTAAAAAATTGGCGAAAAAAGCTCTTGGAAATTTTTTTTAGGCCACAGTTATTCTAGCGCAGAACCAGTTGGTAGGTATATAGCCAGTGCTGTTCATTTAGCAGATTAAGTCTGCTAATCCAGTCAGCTTTTAGTAGAACAATTCTATGCACCGGGTAATCTATGTCCCAATGTTTGCCTTGTTAATATAATCTGTGTGTGGATAACACAGACGGGCATGCATACTGCAGTCGGAAAGCCAAGGGTACGTATGGCACGTCATACACACATCTATATACACACACGTGCCCACATGCGGCAGGGCTAAAGTCGTTTCAAAATTGTTCACTCGTGGGTTGATTCGACTTCATTCTGCATATTCAGTACACGTATACCTATATGATGTTTGTACAAATATAGACAATTGAAATTATTACAGAATGAATTTCGCTCGCGAATCCTTTCGAAAGAAAAACTTCTCTTTCGCACTAAATTTTATGAATTGTAAAGTAGTTGAGAATTGCGAAATTCTTTTTCACCTGGTCTCTGAATAATTCGTGACGATTCCTCGCTTCATAATTATACTTTGCTTTGTGCTTTTTGCGGGCTTTAGGTAGTCCAGAATCCCGCGTTGATTTACGAGCTGTACAACTCTCTCATCTGACCCTTTTCTTTCGTATTAGCAAACCTTCGCGTACGACATGGGAAAAAGTTTCCATCTTATTGTTAGACGGTGAACTAAGTTAGAGGATAGACCGCGTGTCACCAGCTGCAAGCTTCCGAAAGCTTACCAATGTCTTTTATATGGGATCCAAAATTCGCTAATTTATTTGAAAACCAAGTCACGTTCGTTAGCTGGTTAGAATTCCGAGCTCGAACATTGCGTTTCTTTAATTAAAGACCGATCCGATCTTAGCGCAACGTCACCGCACCTTTCTCTTCTCTATATGTATACATAATCCATCAATGTTCCAAAAATCTTCTATACTTATAGAGATTTATGTATACGTTATCGATGTAAAAAAAAAAAAAAAAAAAAACATCCGGGATCAACTTCCCCCAAGTTTTTTTTACCACCGTATCTGGTATCCGTCTAGAACAAATATACCGGAACCAATTCATCCACAGAGCAAAACTCTGTTAGTCAAGAAACGGGCATGGGAGATCTGAACTCGTGGTACGGTCGTGGCCTGATGAGGCACCATTTGTCTACGTGACAAATTGGTAGTCGCAATTAGGTACCAGAGTTCTACCGCCGTGCCGTCGTCCGGACCAACCTAAACTCTGAATTCCTCGCTTAGATATCTAGTGCACGCTAACTTTTGCCGAGAAAAAAAAATAGCCGCCCCCTCCCTCTCCCCCCACCCTCTGTAATTTAGACGTTCAACGATTAATTTAGTGGGTGCTTAAGCCCGGCGTGGAAAAGGGTATAACTGTACCCACGTATAAGCCTGGAGAGAAATCAATGCTCAACAATATCACAGGATTCATTTTTTTATTCCATCCATCAATTTTTCCTTTCATCAGGTTTGATCGATGGCATGATTCTATACTAACATCAAAATTACCTTTCAATTTTATTTCTCGTTCTCTCTCTCTCTCTCTCTCTCTCTCTCTCTCTCTATCTCTATCTCTCTCTTTTTTTTTCATACAGAAAAAAAAATTCCTCTCGACGTCGTGCCCTTTTTTTTTCATCTCTTTTTCATCCCCCGACAAGGATTTGGAGGACTTTATCCCCGGACAATCGGATTTCGGTAGAAAAAATTATGGAAACTTTTGCTACGGCATAAGTACATCTCATACATGTGATCAGAGATTACTTAGCCATTCGTATGTATTTTTGGAAGTCCTTTTTTTCATTTTCTCTTTGATTTATATACTATATATATATGTATATGGGAGGATATGTAATAAATAAATTCATAACCGAGCTAGTAATAGTAATATATTCGCATCGTGAAGCTTTCTTTTTTTTTTTTTGTTCGAGTATTTTTCAACGAGACAAAAATCTAAGGAATCAAGATTCGCGGCAGCGAATCGCCGCCAAGTACCCGTAGGCAGGCGAGCGCTAGCCGGGACTCTATTTTCTCGGGGGAACTCTTTATACCTGTAAGCAGGAGGTCATAACTTCGGAACGCGTGAATATTTTTCGATCAAATTCACAGAACAGATATTCCCCCACCACACGACTTCGCTGTACAAATTTGATCGGAATCGGTACACTGGTTTCTGATATATCGGTCACGAAAGTTGATGAAAAAGCATCTTCTTCTTCTTCTTCTTCTTCTTCTTCCTGGTCATCAAATTTTCGCTAGACGCTTGCTTGTCCTCACGTTTCTGAACGAACGGTGAAACGGATCGACTTGATCTTTGAAACGTGGGTACAAGCCATCCAAATCTCGCCCCCTATTGATTTTGGCATGAATCTGAGTCCGCACTTGGTCGATATGTAATAATGAAGTTACGAAGTGAGCTACAGAGGGTCGACGAAATCAAAATGGCCGTCGGAGGGCTGTCGGATCGCGCTATTGACAGTTAAAATATTCATAATTTATATATAATCATATTATATAGTTATATATTTATATTATATAATTATATAAGGTGTTACCGGCCATGCCAATGGTTTTTTTCAACAGGTGCGTGTAATAGGCCCTTTTTCTTGCATGTAAAACGAATGGAAAATCGACCATTTCTAGCGTGGACTTTATTACCTCCCTGGGGAATTTCTAAACTTTCCAAAAGTTCCCATAAATTTCCAAAAGTTCCCATAAATTTCCAAAAGTTCCCATAAATTTCCAAAAATTTCCATAAATTTCTATAAATTTCCAAGCCTTCCAAAATTTCCAAAATTTGTGGAAATGACCCTCGATATAAATTACCCATTCCCCCTCCCTCCCCCCCCCCCCCCTTGTTGTACAATGTACTATTATATCAGTGAGTCAGTAAATCAGTGAACAATAATCAGAATGAAACCGTGCAACGACCGTGGTTTCACGCCGATGACTGTTATTATTTAATAAATCTGCATGATGGCCTGTTGTAATTGCACGGAACGGATCGTCTGAGCTGGGTTCAAATATAGATAGAGAATAAACCAATGAACCTGGCGAAATATTATTTCACTACTAACCGGAGCAAATGGCAGTTGACAATTGAAATGGATGTGCTTGTCTTTCACTGAATATTTCTTCCCTTGCCCAAATTCCGAATATACTTCTTGTAATGACCAAAGGATAATAATGTTTAACCCAGCTGAAATTAAATGAGCAATCCTTCTCAATTCTCCTACTTGCAAAAAGAAGTGAAATCCCACGAAAAACATCCAAAGATGTAAAAAAAGCCGCCAAGTACTCAGACAAAAATCACAATTGCTTTATAAGCGAAACGGTTCGCCAGTCTCTGTCGTGAAATCAAGAAAAATGCCAAGCACCGAACGTACCCTTGCGATTTCTCAGCAATTTGTTAAAAAAAAATAATATAAAAAGAAAAATGAAAAAACTCAAACTCAAACTCAAGTCTACGTTGTGAAGTCGGAGTTTCGTGTGAGGATATCGAAGCATCATTCCAAGAGCTACGTACTTGGCGGGCACATTGGGTTCCTTAGAGCTATACGGACATCCCGCTTCATTTTACGCGAAAATTAAGTTTTCAATGCAACAGCAATTGAATACACTGAAAAACTAGTTATTCAAACCAATCAGCGTATCAGAAGATAATTCTACGTGTCCTTAACTATGTGTATGACTTTACAGACATGAATACTATAATCAATAAAAATCGTGGTCGTTCCATTGTCATTGAAATATCAGATCAGACTCGGAACTCTGGAATCACATATCTCATTGTGGAGCTAATGAGCGATGTACTACAGTGAGTTTTCCCATAATAGGTGATATACCGTAGAGCTCGAGTATGTAGTAATAATTATGAAAGAATAAACTTCGGCATGAAACCTAAAACTTGCAGCTACGGATATACGTGTATGTTATAAGTAGCATATAGAGTATGACATTTTGTTCTAATGATGAATATGAAATTACTATTTTCCATCCCTGCAACGCGGGCGGAAAGAATTTCTGACCAAAGGGAAGAAAAAGTTATTTTTCGGTCAAAAAAGTAAATTTGAAAGGCAGAAAAAAAAACTAAGTTTGACCGATTCTAGGTTTGATTGATTAAATGGCTGTGTTTGACTGGTGGATGCAATATGGACATTTTATCTAGTCGGGTAAAAAGTAATATATTATTATTCCACACGGAAGGAGCGAATTTTCACCTTGTGCTCGTGCTGAACCTCGCACTCAGCAAAAATCACGCACTTTCCTCCCTAGTAGCATAATGTAGCATTGTTGCTTATTTGCAACTACACAATCGTGGCAGTTGAAAGATTAGCGCTTGCGAGTTTATGGGAGTAAGTAGTGCGGGCGCCCAAGGCGCACGCACTACGCACTCCCGTAAACTAGCAAGCGCTAATCTTTCAACTGCCACGGCATAGTCGTCCGGCAAGATCGAAAGATGATGGATTTTCAATAAGTGTGTATGGAACTAATGTTATCTGCGAATCTGACATTCGTCAGTCGATGCAAAGTTCATGACATGTAAATAACCAGCGACCGGAAACATAGTACTTTAAGACATTCGTCAGCCACCAAGTGCCGATGCAAGCAACTGTTTGCAGTTTGGAAGAACTGTGAGACAAACAGCCAAACACAAAATAAAACTGCAAGGAGTCGTGTTCTATCAATCGATGTATTTTAAATGCCAGATTTGATGAATGAACATTATGAAAAACAGTCGGAAAAATATGGTTCGCAAAATACGATAGAGTCATATTAATTCAACGTGAGATCAACAAACACAAAGAAAGAAAACGAATGTGCCCGCCAAGTACGTAGCTCTTGGAATGATGCTTCGATATCCTCACACGAAACTCCGACTTCACAACGTAGACTTGAGTTTGAGTTTGAGTTTTTTCATTTTTCTTTTTATATTATTTTTTTTTAACAAATTGCTGAGAAATCGCAAGGGTACGTTCGGTGCTTGGCATTTTTCTTGATTTCACGACAGAGACTGGCGAACCGTTTCGCTTATAAAGCAATTGTGATTTTTGTCTGAGTACTTGGCGGCTTTTTTTACATCTTTGGATGTTTTTCGTGGGATACGAATTTTACCCAACGCTATACGTCTCGCGATATTGGTGAAAAATTGTTTGACGTTTCCGTCTTCAGACCACGGCCAAATCTCACGCTATACGTATATAGTATATACTATATACGACCCAAGCGACGGCTCGACAGTCGAAAACTATTTGAAAAATTGTTAGGGGCCAGTTTTTTCCCTCATAAATCATATCTTTCATCCCGTAACAAGCTACAAAAGTCAAGAGCGCCAGGAATACCTATACTGACTCTCGGGGATATCCGACAGACGTCATATTCTAACATTAAACATATAATAACGGAAAGGTATAAAAATTCAAACCAAAAAGAGAGAAGAAAGAAGAGAATAGGGAAAAAGTTCAGCTTAAAGAACTATACCTATACTATACTTTTCACAAAATTCAAAACTCTCTCTCTATCTCTTTCTCTCTTTTTGCAGCAGGACTAAAAACAAAGCAGCGGAACAATTCCGCGGCACCTACCTATATTACATTGCACCGTTGTATTCTAACCATTATGCGAATTGTGCCCCCAAGAAGAGGGCTATAGTACAGCAAACAATGCGGACCAGACTTTGAAATATTGCTCGAGCGCAGTAGAAAAGGTCCGGCACTAGTCAGCCGGCACGGTTGTGGCCCGGACTCCGCGCCTTTGCCACGGGTTGCCTTGCCTCGTTTCGGGGAGGCAAAAAAGCTTGGTATTTTATTAAAATTAGTCAACTGACGGTCAGCGTGAGTAATTGCTTTTTAATAATGGATAAGGTTAGGTAAAAAGATGAATTAATATAACCCGTAATGATTACATGAGAACATTCTATGCTGCTAAAATAAAAAAAGGGTACACGATATGATGATATCTTGTTCTCTTCCCCGTGAAATCTCTGCATATCCGCGTACCTACCAACGTGAGATAAAAAGTTTCTCCTCACCGCGTTTCCTGGTTTAATGGGAGTTGGGTAAAAGTGAGGTCAGATCGTAGCCAGTGACACAGAGAGGAAAAATGGCTCGCGTTGCATCGTAACGTTGTATATGTAACGTATAATTGAATAGGAGGAGGGGAAAAATAGTCTGAAAGAAATAAGAGGGAATAATTTTCTAACAAACTACGCTACGTCACGCGATAAAAATTAAAAACTTGCTCAACAATAGAGACACAAGTACCTAACTACTCTCCGGCTGAAGATGGGAAAAGAGAGGATGAAACGGGGCTAAAAAAAGAGTTGGAGAGAACAGGGAAGAACGGAGAATGGAGGGGCTTGCATCAGCTAGGGGCTTTATTAATTAAGCTCCTGGGGTGGCGCAGGCACCAGCTGGGAAGAGGTTGTCCCATCCAGCGCTGGATCTCAAAGTCCACGAACCTGGAAGACCCTTAACTTTGCTAGAATATAGCTCTTCCCAGCCGAATCTCCATAGACTACCAGCCCACATTATTTTGCGGTTTTCTTATTAGGGGTAATATTATGCCTATAAATTATACAAACTCGAGAATATTTAGTTTTCGTTTTTTTTTTTTTTGTTGTTGTCGTTATTTATTCGTTTAATTATGCTACCGCAGGTATTTCGCCGTGTCGAAAAATCGACTTCAGAGAATAGGTAAGAGACCCCCTTTTTTTTTATCGAAATCTATTCTTGACCGTATATCCGTCCAATACTCGACCACGATTTTGAAATAAATACAAGTTACTGCCTCTAATCTTGATTCCCTGCAGACGGCGCACGTTGAAAAAGAAGTGGAACAATACAATTTCCTATCGTTCGTGTAGCGGAAATTAAAAGATAAGTGGATAAGGGTGATCGTATAGATGGTTTCACAATTTTCGCGTACTGTTTGTCTATCTTTTCTTCTTCTCTCCCTCTCCCTCTCTCTCTCTCTCTCTCTCTCTCTCTCTCTCTCTCTCTTTATTTATTTTCTCGGTAGAGTGAACAACGACGTATACTGATCCCATTTCCCTCGAGGAATTTCCTCTCTAATTTCGTGAACCTTGAAAATTGACGTTAATTCTTGGGAACCAAGACTAAGGGAGGCGGGGTGGGTGGGTCTTAGGTCTGTTTCATTTCGAGAACGAATATCTTGGCAAATGACTGTATATACCAATTTGACACGCACACAGAATCATCTTCTTCTTCATTTTATTATTGTTCTTCGAACGGCTATACATAACCATGTTGGTGCAGCATCGCTATACCAACGAACTTCGAGTAAAGCTGTACCCTCACGTACACCAATCGACTATTCCGAAGTTATTTTATGCCATTAGTTACTCTGCTACGAGTAAGTTCGACTCGGGCTTTTCAATCGTTCCTTTATACCGTTTTATCAGGAGTTTCGAAATAAAATACCAAGCTTCCGTTGCAGTTCGACAAAACTTTATATATACGAATGGGTGGATCGGTATTGGAATGACGGTATTTTACGAATAGTATACACGTATACATACAGTTATATATTCTCTCGCCTCTCTCTCTCTCTCTCTCTAGGGTTCAGATTATTTTTTGATAATGAAAAACAACAACAAAATCAACAACAACAACAAAAAAAACAAAAAAACCGTACCATGAAATTACAACGAGAGTTAATTAAACTGAACTGTGGTCTACTAATTATTTTCAATGTTTTGTCGAGGTGTCCCTTGGCAGACATAACCGACCTGGGTACGCGATGACCTCGTCGAACTCGCGGAACCCAGGAACATAGGTAGAGGTACCTACGCGTTACCATGACGATGTAATTTTCGTACAAACTTATAGGGATTCTGCGCAGAGAACAGAGTATATTACATACATATATATATATATATATATATAGTATATATACCGGGTATATAATAAACCAAGACCGTTGATAACACGAAACCATTTAGAAAAAAAGTTCTACCATCACAATTTGTCTCTTCAAGCCCGATCACCCTCTAAACTCTAAAGATTATCCGAAATTTGATGACTTAGACACCGAGCCATCCCCGTCGCCTGTACCCTACCATTCTTCGATATCCTCGAAAGTTTACCCATTGATAAACTCACCGTCGTATATTACTTTCTGATCTTCGAAGAGCCGATGTGTATACCTATACATCGTTGGCTCTCACCAATAGAACGCATCAGCCGTGGAAGAGATCGAAATTGCATCTTTCGAGATATCTCATAATTCTTTTCCCTTTCGACTGAAAAATGTTTATTCCTCGGTGAGGAATTAGATATCTAAAATTTGTAATTTCTTTAAAACCTATTTTTCTATTCTTCTTCAAGCGTTTCTAAATTAACGTCGTTGAATGGCAATAACCCGGTCTACAAAATTCATTATAACTTTCCAGCTAGAGAGTCTTATAGGTATAGTATAGCTAAGAGTTACGTATCACAGAACAAGGGCTGAGGGTGTATAAAGCTCGTAGATTCTCTCCACTTTCGTCCTGTTCGTAGGTATAAGTACGCTTGGTGCTAGCTCTCTCCACGAAACCTCGATATTAACGGCCATTGATCATCTCGCCCTGAAAGTCGAGACATGCTGTACTCTAGGTGTGGGTGTAACGAAGAAGAGGGAATTCTGGAGCTACTGCTGCTGGCGCTGTAGCTGGATGCTGGCGTGGGGACGCGCGGTCGAATCTCCGACCAGAATAAGCGTATATATGTATATGTGTAGGTACATGCTTATGTATACCGTATAGCTTCGGAGCCTCGGGGAAGAGTAAGGCTTCATAAAGCGGTTTTTCGTCTCGTCTACCTCCGAACCGACTTTAAAAACTGGAAAATGAATATCTCGATTTTTCCGGGCAGTTTTTGATTAGAAACAGCGTCCGTGAGTTGGGGATTACGTGTTTTCAATCTTTCGTACCTCTTTGTATGAGTGAAATGAATATTTTCAGGTATATGTGATGGTGATTCAATGAATTATTTGTTTGATCTAGTTTTAGCGAATTTAAACGAATACTGATGATCCGATTTGGCCACGGGGGACGCTGTTTTCATTTAAACACATTGCACGACCTGACCGTATGCATAATTATTAAACAATGGTCAGGGTGGTTAATGCCTCTCTGTGTATAGAATGTAAATAAATTATCACGAGGTAACGCATTCAATTTATTATGAAAATGGAATTAGACCAAACGATGCGAAATCGGATATACTATGTAACAACGATGCGTTAATTAAAGTATTCCAACGCCATTTATTCACGTGCAGTTACATGATAATGCAATTTCTCTGCACAAATGATAACAGCGATAATAAATTTATAGTAAAAAAGAATTCGCGGTGTTTTCAAAAATCTCTCATATTTTATTCAACACATCGACGCTGGATGATAAGTATAAACATCGTGCGGTGAGCGGTATGCGCTGCGTCAAGTATTAACAAGTCGATTTGTATTCAACGATTCTTGATTTAATTTCGTTTGATTTAATTTTAAATAAACGGTAAGCCACCCTCGGGACTCCGGTGTACCTGTCTAGCTGTACGGACACACCTACCCATCGAAACCAAAGCAGGATTGATTCGATCGGTGAACGTCGTTCCGCCAAACCGTTGTTTGCCCAAACCGCAGTTTAGCTCGAAACACGAGTTGCCCTACTTGGTTGCAGTTTATCAACCGCGGAACGTTCCCAGGACAGGTAGAAAAACGAGCGTAAAAATATTCCGAGATAATAGCGATATAAGAGGGAAACTATACGCGCGGTGGAAAGTTTCGCTGATTCTCTATATTTTTTTCGACGATATTTTTTCGCGACTCGGACACCCGGTAGAAACCGGGTTTTCCTGCACCGTCTGACTTTACCTAAAGATCGATTTTCGAGACGTCAACGCGACAAAGGCACTCGCACTGGCAAGTAGTCGTGTCTCCGGATGTCAGTGTCGGACGCGGAGTAGACGCACCGCGGAAGCACCCCTTCGTAGTGTGAATGACACTACAAGCTATCCCGGGCGGTTTCCTCAAACTTCGCAAAATGTGTTCTACGTACCTATCCTAGGTAGCAGCTATACAGCCATACTCGTGTATATATACAGGGTCCCCGTTTTACTACACCTGAACGAGTTTACCAAGCCGCGTTCTCAGCTGCGACCCGCCTTTTCAACACCAACAAAATACCATCAGCATCTGCAAGAGCTATGATCATACCAGGAATAAGGAAACTTTGAAAGGAAACGTATGACGCTGATAAAATTCTCGATGAACGAAAAATATTTTCAACCGATATCGTTGTACCAAATAAAGATCGACTGCTTCGGAGAACTATACACACGCTTCCATTCATTCCACCCTTAGGCAATTTATTTTTTCATAATTTGAATCCATTTCAATGAACAGAGAATCAGAATCTTTGTTCCTTTATGCGTAGATGAACATTTTCTTTTTTTTTTCTGGTTAATTAATCGTAAAGTCGCTTAAGTTGGATCGCATAGATAATTTGGGGTGAGATTTATAGAGCAGAAATTCAGAGAACCGTTTAGAAGATAAAATTCCTTTTTTTTTTTAATAGTTTGGGTAGTTTTTGGTCCGGAGTATTAAAGGCGAGAGAATATTGTTGTATTCCGGAGTCTTGAGCGTATTTTCACGAGCCACATGAACAATTTTATCGCCTGTAGTAGCAAAGCATCCTCGCAGGAAAAGTAACGCCTGTTTTTATACAATGGGGTAGGTATCAGGTATGTATAGCTTCTTGCAAGCTCGTGCAAACACGAGAATAAGGGCAGCTTTAATTTTCCAACCCGTATTTCTACTGCAGTTATATACGAATTACTGTATGTATACATGCGTATGTATGTATGTACATATAGGTGTATATGTACTGCAAACAACGTCCGAAAAAATTTAACTTTCCAGATTTTTATCACGTCTACATTTTACAGCTGGGCTTTGCCGGCTAGCTACCTCTTCTTTCGGCAAGGTATAGATAAGAGATATCTTTATACGCCGTTTCACGCCATGAACACGTCGGCACAATGTTCTGTATATTACGTGCGGTTAGAAAAATGAAATCTAAGTTTTTTTCTTTTTTTTTTTTTTTTAGAAACAATTTTTCACACCCGTTTGCACAGCTACGTGCGTAGATAAAAGCTACTTTAGTCAACGGTAGCTATAACGCGTTACTCTCCCAGCTGTTTAATTGCAAAAAGTCAATATTTCAATTTTCTCTTTAATATAGGCACGATCGTTTTTCATTCTTCATCGTAAATAACTTCCAAATCCCTACGTTAGGCTTGGGTCTGCGTCTAATATGCCAGGTCGAATTGAGCCCCGGCTAAACCCAACCAAGGGAATTAAATAGACGACCAGAAAATCTCCTCCTCCGACATTTCCTTTTCTTTCGTCTTCGTTTTTCTTTTTTTTTTCTTTTTTTTTTTTTTTTAATATCATTTTCAGAGAAAAATTCGTATAGTTTTGATTTTTCTTTTCACCAAAATTGAGCTCGAAATCTTTCGCTAATTGATAAAGAAATTGATCTGCTCTGGATGCTGAGGGATAATAATAATTGATATTGCCCTTACTATTTTTAATAAAAAATTTTACGACACAAAGTTGCTTTTCAACGTTTACTGTTTTCCATTAATAACGAGAAAATAATAATTTTTAATTAAAACTTTTCCAGACCGCCGCACTCGGGCTTAATTTCATAATATTATCCCGCGATGCTTACATTTTCTACTAATTGCTTGGCAATGCGATTTTTTATTTAATTATTTTTTTTCTCTTTCTTTCTATCTCTATCTTTTACCCGGGATTTAATTTATCTACAAAGTTTCAACGCGCTTAAAAATAAACCGAGGTTCTCGTGTAATCGTATTTCTTCAAGGATACCGAAGAATCCCTCTTTATAAGTAATAATCGTACAGCTATACGTCTACGACGACTCGAAAATCGGATAAATTCATATAGGGCTGATTGTTGGGGTCCGTTTAACGAAAACAAGACGAAAGGGTGAAAAACACGGTATACCTAGCTCGGGCTAAACCGTAGCTTAGTTTTTTTCACTAAGAGATCTACCCTCCCCATAAATGCTACCACGAAAAATGAGGGAAAGCTCCGGAGAGGGGCCAGAAGCACGGAGGCTGGGGGTTCGAAACGGTAGAGTAAGGGAGCCGGGGTAAAAAGGAACAAGAGACAAAGTAAGGGAGAACTAGAGAGCCGGAGAGCCAGAGGCTGCTGCTGCAGCCTCGCTCGTACACAAGGGACTTCTCCGGGCTCCGCTAGGGGTTCGAAATATCAATATTTGCACAATTAATCTCGTCAAATGAAGATTAATCTCCTCGTCTCAGTAACGCTTGCCAAGGATTAATATTCTGATTGCGAAGCAATTTCTATACAACGATGATCATCATGATAATAATAAAATTTAAACCACTATGTGGGGTATTCCACCGCAACTCGACGTCCCTTCAGACTTTGACGATTCAAATCTTGGTCATTTTTTTTTTTCGTACATGGAGTACGGAAGGATGCAATTGCTCGTACCATTTTTTTTGAGATGATTGCCTTTTGGCGATTATTTTAATTTCGACGTTTCCGTCGACAAGACATTTTCAAACGCATCCTATCGAGAAAATCAATCGGTTTTTGAATGTATACTAATTGAAAAGAATTTTTTCGACATTCTTAAACCTAGCTGTGTCATGTGTTATTTGCAAATAAAAATCATGTGGCAGATGGCAAGACTCTTGGCACGAAAGTTGCAATCAAATTTAGAGATATACGTACGTTGTGTATTATGTGTGTACCTTGAAGTCGAGTGTATCTCTGTCTCGACATCGTCATGTTTCCATTTTCAATTTCCTCTCTTAAATTGGAAGTATCTTTTCGCGTCGTACTCTGACGCTACCACAACTCGTCGTGTCGAGTGGAAAACAAACTTGCGGAGAACAAGTCGACCCAGGTAGATAGATACGTAGGTATAAGTGTGTATACTCAAATCGTCGACTTCATTTCGAGAAACTGGATTAGGTATATATTTGTAGAAGTGGACAACTTGGGGTTGAAATAATATTTTCATAAATAATTAAAATATTTACAGAATAACGCGAAACTTGGATGCATATAAAAAGGATGATGAAGAGTTCACCCACTGTATATCACAGACTCACATATGTATGCATACGCGATATCGTGCACCTGCAGCTTTTCCAGGACGTAGAATTGCAAAATTTTTTTAATTACTCCCAGAGTAGAATTTTATTTCATTTTTTGTTCACACCGCTTTTGTTTTTTTCTTTTCTAATTATTATACTATGTGCATAGTATACCGAAATGAAAGCCGCTATTAATAAAGAAAGATGAAAACCTGCAATAACTCGCGAATTCTTGACCGAAAACAATCGCCTAATTCGAGAACGTGAGCCGAGTCGGAAGATATCTGTACGCAGAAAGTGGAACAAAACTTCGATCGAATACCACCAGACCATATTTCTTTCGCATCCTGTCGCTCGCAGAAAACTGATATATATATATATATATGTATATATACGTGACGCAAAATGACTGGTTATTCAATTTCACTCGGGAATATTGGTGCTTTTTCACATTTTCTGTGGGAACCCCGAATTGCCCTTAAGGATGAAATGTTTTCCACTTGTTTTCTCCTCGTAGAATAAAATCAAACGAATATATGAATGATTACAGATTCAAAAATCATGAGTTACAGATCAATCGACGAAACAATGAAGAAACAACAAAAATATGGGAATACCTATAACAATAATCTATATTTACAGCTTTGTTTTCACAGAATTGCGGATTCAAGCTATACGATTCGGGACTCTAGAATCCTACAGATAAAACCTATATATCGAACGACGCTAGCCATAGTCGTAGATCCGTTTGATTAGGGGTATTGATATTTATTTATCGTCCCGGAAGATGGGATAGTTCGATGTTCTCGAGTCTATACCCTTACCTCTGCTCTCTATATAGTTTATAGAACCTGGTATGGTCTAGAAGTTCGAAAGAATTGAGCTCACGAGGCGAAACAAATATAGACGATGAAAAAGATCCAGCTGGGAATTGTTTGCCCAATCTTTGATCCTCATTCCTAAACAAACAGAAACTTCGTTAGGAAATTCGTTCCTCGTTTCCTTCCTTATATCCGTTCTTTTTTTTTTTCTCTCTCTTCTTTTTTTCTTTTTCACACGGTTCATTCGTCACTTGTAACTTATAGCAGTATAGGGTGTGTGGTATTCGATCAGTCAGTCAACTCCCGGAGATAAATCTTGGAACGAGTAAAACGTCAGTAAAAAAAGATTGGCCAAATTTTGTTCCCATCCCCCGCCCCCATGTTTTTTTTTTTTTTTTGTTTTTTTTTCTTTCATTTTAACGTTTCACGATTTTTTACAACCGTTGCGGTACCGGGAGGTTCTCAGCGACGCGGATCTAATAAATCCTCCGAGAATCGTGCCTCTTAATGGGAATGGCTGTAAGTTACAGCCCGCGGTGTAAACGGACGTACAAAAGGAGCGGAGGGTATTTCGTCTTTCCTAAACACGTACTTCTCTTTGTCCCAATTCTTAGTCTCGGAGGGATGGCTAGAATCTAGATTATTTAATAACGTCGCGTCGACGCGGACGTCTAGTTTTAGAAAGGACTCGACTTCGAGCATCGAGGAGGAACTTTCTACCTGTAATAAAGTAAATTACCTACCCAGTTGTCTTTTCTGAACGAGGAAATATTCTCGACAACTATTTTATTCATCTCGAGTGCTATTCAATTATTCCACCCCCCCTCGCTCTACCTATACCACCCCTACTTCTTAACGTGCCTCGGAAGACGGTTCGGCTCAACCCCAAACCCTCCTACAACCATTCCTCGAGAGCTTTGCTCGCCTTGTGTGCTCACTCTCCTCTATATACACACCATACTTCGATAATCCCACATAAGTCGAGATCCTCTCCAGCTTCATCTCTCTTGACCTTTCCATCAACTATAAATGCGCCGAAATTTAGATCCTGATCCTTCAAATGGCGTATAATCATTCAGAGACTTGGACGGATGTTTGAGTCATGACTCAACAATTTTATAATAACATAATATTGATTAAAATTTGACTCTTTACCATCGTTAGTTTATCAAAAATCTTTATCTGAAAATAACTGAAAGGTTTGTTATTCGTACATTTATTTATTCCTTTTGAACACTGCAGTTGTCCCATGGTGAAAATGTCATAGTTTAGTTTCTCCTGTTTTATGTTCATTTCTTTCTTGTCACGTAGTGGTTTTCCTTCGCTATAATACAAGTGCGGTGTTTCCTAAGTCCTTTTTCTCTTAGTTTTGCATCTGGTTCTCACGTATCCGTACGTGAGGTGGATGTGGTTTCTAATGTTATTCCACCTGGCGGTGCAGTCGCTGCAGTTTATAATCAAAATTATAATTCATATGTATATAAATTATTAATAAAGTTAAGAATTTATAAATCCGCGCATTCTATTAGCTATATACAAATACAAACACGGTATGAAAACTTGGCCAGTATAACAGAGCACGAGTAATTTCACGACATCGTACACATATATATGTATATTCAAAGCCGAAATAAAAAATAGCATTAAAGTCTGCAGGAGGTATTCCCGTATACCATATATATAGCTTGGATATACCTACCTATATACGTACACATATAATGAAAAATATTTTTCTTACTCCTGGCGCGCGGGCTCTATGTATGTACGTTATGCAGAACCTTCTATAGCTAAAAAGAGGAATCGGAAGGAAAACGCAATGAAAAGAGATAAAATGGGAGGAAAAAAAAACGGCTTTTATAAATGCAAGCGTTGATCCATCCGAATGAGATTTTCAGACTTTCTCGTACAGTTGCTCCACCTCGCCTTTTCCTGCTTTGCACACGTTTCGATTTTACCATTCAATTTTGAAGAACCTCTCTTCCTTTTTCTTTCTCGTATTAATATATGAATGGCTAAAAAAGGAACAGATGTAAGAGACGAGATGTGAATCTCGTCGAATATCCACCTGCAGAAAATTCGTGAGATCCAATTTTTTTTCTTTAAAAAATCGCCCCGAATTTTAGAATTCGAGTCCACTGGTCATGAGGCAACGATTCCTGACAATGAAATAAGATCTGGTATTTCTCTTCTATAAATAAATAAAGAGAAAAGTTGTAGCAGACTTTTAGCACGGTTTTTTTTTTTTTTTTCTTTTTTATTTTCTGGCAATCTTCGTTCTTCGGATAGGGTGGGTAGCGTATACCGTATGGTTTCTGAAGCGTGAAAAACGATGCGAGAGTATATACTAAGGCGAAAAAGAGCCGCTCTGTGTCTCCCTAGGGATACTTAGCTGTTATTTCGGGTAGCTAAAATCAGGAACAAAACGTTCGAGAGACGCGGAGAGAAAACAGATTCTCGGTATAAGGTCCCGGGGAAATCTTATCTCCGGAAGTAATCTGCAGCGACGTGGCCTTCCTTCTTTCGCTTTTCTTTTTCACAACGTCCTGCGATCATGCCGCTCGCAAAGGGTTATTCAATACCGAACTAGGTAGGTACAACGGAACCGCCTGGTGGATCGAAACAACGCGAACCTGAAAATTGTTTACTTTGTTATATCGCAGAGTAGAAGAGGAATCATCCCCTTCTTCGCAACTTCCAAAAAAAAAAAAAGTGAGACTCTGTCGTGACAGTTTTTCACGTTGTCCAGATAACTTGCGAACGAATGAACCGATCTTAACGAAACTTGGTACAGATATACATTGAATAAGTTTTTGACACTGTATTGAATTTGAGAAAAATCGGTCGACTGGTTTTCGAAAGGGAGATAAAAACGTGATTTTTTTAAAGTGTTAATATCTCGGTAACCGTATCCACGATTTTTGTCAAATTTTGTTTTTTTGTTACTCTTTGAGGCACCAAGCTTTTTCGCTAAAAATTGGTCAAATTTGGAAATGAAATGCGAGAGAGGCTGCCGTTTGAAATTTCGTTGCGGTATTGCTCGATTACTGTTGGAACGAATCGCGTTTTAATTTGCCAATTCTTTTGCCGGGTGATAAACCGCACCGACTTCCGACTGGGTCATGTTTTTTAATTATCTAAAAGAAAAAAAACGTCTGGAACTAAAATTTCATACCCTGCAGATTCGCAATTTTAATTACTCGTTCCATTTAGCAGGCCATCAACTTCTGAATTTAAGGGTTCCGCTCGGATCACGGTTAAATCTTGATCTGTCTTATCTCTCCACGTGAAATAAGAGACGAGAAACAGGCGGACACATGTCAAGACTACGGTGAGATAAAATTCTATACGGTATACGAAGACGCAAGGGAATCCGTCGGTCCTGCGGGTAGAAAACAAAAGGTGCCCTTCTTCTGCGGGCGACGTCTCCGCTCGCTCTTCTCGCCTCTTGCCATTCGTCTTTTGCGGTTTTCTCGTCTTTGTTCTCTCCCCTTTTACTCCATTTCTAATATTTCCGCACCGGTCTCGTTTCCCATAAAGGCCACCATTTTTACGAATTAATGTGTCCACCGCAGACCTCCACCTCCGTCTCCACTACCTCAACATGAACGCTATAACGGTTGTCCGCGAAAATAATTTTCCACTTTCTTTGTTTCCCACCCTCGCGAATCCAGGATATTAATTATATCGCTATACGTATATAGTTGTGTATGTGTATGTACTACGTATCTGCACAGGGCCGGCTAAAGTTCCGAATTTTGAAAGTCTGAATTTGAATATTACCGGCTGACAGTTTCTAGAAATATGTAGTATTTCCCCGGAAGTCTACATAGCCGATTTGAGAAACTTTGAAAGACCCTGAAGGCCAAACCTCCGGAACTTGACATTTTCCGAATTTCAATGTCCTGAACCTCAACGTTTTTTTAAATTCGAAATCGTCTCAAACGAGTTCGGAACTTTACAAGTCGGCACTCCAACCCGACTCCATCTCCACACCTATTGAAAACCTGTCCGTGGTCACTGCACGTTGTATTCTTCTATTTTTCCTTTCGTATGTACTTTCAGCTTGAAAAGATCGAGGGTAAAAAGAAAAGAATTTCTTCTTTTTTTTTTGTGGCCACCTTCTTTCTCTGCCTTCCCGATTACCAAAGCACAGGGGGTCCCGAGAGTCTCGAGACTTGACATTATTCCCTGTAATTAAATTAAATTTCATTCCATTTAATTCCATTGAATTAAATCACTTTCTGCTAATTAAACTACTTTATAAAACGCTCTTGCTGCAGCAGCTTATACCTCGCGATTCGGTACTACTGCTAGGTATAGTTCGACACTGGGGAAATACAATTAACATTTTCTATTCAATATGGAATGAAGCAAAGCTCTATAAATGATTCGAATATACATTATAAAATCAAACGATGAATTTTTCCCCACGAATTATTAATAATTTCAAAAACTATGATACTTCACCTAACTAAAATTTGTGCATCAAAAGATTCGCAAGCTCCCGCATAACGTGTATACGAAAGTCAGAAAAATACATATATTACAGTTTGTTCAGTGCTTAGAGACGGTTTGCGATGAAAACAGCAGTTTGTTTGGATTATACTTCGGCGAGGGGGTGTATAGGTACGACATGGCACATAAATCTCTAACCAAATCCAATAGAATCTTATAGCTGTAAGCATGGGTGTATAGTGCAGGGTATCACGTCTATATACTATATCGTCGATAAGGGACTATAACGAAAATAAAATATTACACGAGGGACATAAAGCTCCCTTGCGAGAAAGACAGTTCGAAGCGAAAGCCCGGCTTTAAACCCTTTTACAAGTGAAAAAATAAATCTATTTTCTTGAACGATGCTTTTAACCCCCGTCGGTCCCCCCAGCTATAGCCGAAGTCTCGAAAGAAATCTTAAAAATATTTCAATCTTATTGAACGAGGAGGAAAAAACCTAAAGGCACACACTAAACTCAAAGGAAGAGCACCAGATAACGATAGTAAAAGCTACAAACACACTTTTCGCGATACAAAAAATTATTACGAAAATTGAAACAATCACACGTTTCTATTATCTTAGCGAATTATTGATGAATGAATAGATAAACTGATCAATGGAACTTATGTCGAAAGTTATTCGGATCACTTTTGATACAATTGAACGAATTCTAGTGAGGTTTATACCCGTCGCTAAGAGCTGAAGCTATCTATACGAGTAGAGAATATGAGTGGGACATTGGGGACATTATGCTGAGCAGTAAGGCAATATCAGGGCTCGGCACGACTCGTGGTTTTTGCTGGTTCTGAACGAGCTGGCGCTAACTTATACCCGCAGTTTGTGTGACGGGTATGAGGCAGAGGAAAACGAGGGAATTGAGGAGAGAGAGAAAAAAAAAAGGAAAAAAGAAAAAAAAATCTGAAGAGATTCGAGTCCTACGGGATCAAAAAGTTAGGTGAAAAATCTGGTGCCATGATTAGGGCTTTTGAAAATTAATAATCCCGTATACGAAATACCCGAAGAAAAATATATAGCGAGAAATATAGTTGTATACGAGAGTGAATGATAAAAAGGCAAAGGAGATCCTTTGCTGAGGAAGATCGCGCGACACGGGGAGACGTCATTATCTCAGAGTGCTTGGTAGAGGATCAAATGTTTCGATGGAGTAAGAGTAGGGAGGTGGATGCTAGGGTTGAAATGAGAAAGCCTGAAGCCATGGCTATATAGGAGGGAAGGGAAGAATGAGATGTTCGCACTTTGTGTTAAATCGTTCTGGAAATCGATGAAAAATCCTTAAGCTTTGAATCTACTCCGAATCTCCGTGTCGAATACCAAACCGAATAGCGTGTTCCTTGACTTCTATAGATTTCCAGCCAATTGAAAACAAAAATTGAGGTTTTATTCAACACCTGCGTATCTAAGCTTGGGATTAAAGAAAAAAGAAAAAAAAAAATTCTTTCCGTGTTAAAACCACAAAAGAAATCTCTGCGAGCTCGAGCTCGTTGAATCTTCAAAGTCAATACAACACAAGCCTCGTAATATAATTTTCACATCGCTTAGAGCAGACCGACCATCGACCTACTCGTTCCCCTGTGTTATTATGTAGAATACTCGTTAAATATTTCCGATATCTAAGTACCGGAGCGTCAAAGTGAGGAGAATCGATTGAACTAGGTACAAACGCTGCGAGCTCTTGCGAAATATTAAGTATCAGGAGGAATAAAAATCGGGTATACCCATAGGATAGAAACAACGCGATTTTTATATTGATAAACTCGTGGTACGATGTCGGATGAATGAAATCGATGACGATTTTAAGAATTCAGCTCTTTATTTTATTATCGCATGTATACTGCATCGGGAAATCCGTCGAGTAAATTATCGTTAAATTCTTAACGACCTACGACCTTTGCGTGCGAAACACACAAAGAGTTTAGGAGAGGGACATATTCCAGAAGTTCTACTCGACCGAGTTGCAGAATCTGGTTTTGGCGAACCTGTGCACGTACTGTAGTCCACGTTACAGATTAAACGCCCGTAAAGATCCGTACATAGAGCTGTGTGTATATATATATATATGTACATAATAAGTACTGGCCTGGCCGCGTAGCCTCTGTACAAATTTTCGCAGCCACTGCAGCACCGGCACGAGCATCAATGGCATTAGGTATCGTATCGTCGTTATTGTTCTCCGATATGGAAATTTACCCGGAACGCGATTACTCGCTAAAATTACTGCAGATAGGTATATTATTGTACCGCAAAAGTTGAGAAAAAAATAATATTGCGGAACGTTTCAAATTCTTTTTTATAATAATCAAGAATCGGGAGTATATGGATATAATATAACATTATCTGGTACTTATACCAATAAACCTTTTATTGTAACATAAGAAAGCTTTTATTCCCTTATTTATTTATTCATTTTCTTATTTCTCCGTGTACACCGAAGAGATTTATGTCTGATATCTCAATATCTTCCGATCACTGCAGCAAACTCCGGGAAGTTTATACGCCGCTTGCCTTAGGTAGGATATACTAGACACGTCCTGTTGATCCGGGTATAAGGACGTATACTAGTTGAACGCGTTAAATTGACTAACTTATTCATATTAATTTACCTGCACCTTAAACCACCCTCCAAGATTGATGAATGGATATAATATCGTAATCCAATATTGAAATCGCCTACGTCGTATAATGTAATGAAGAGATTCTGAAAGGGTATAAGTATACGCAAAGCTTACGGCGAATTATATCTACACATACGATGATAAAGTAATTCAGTATCTATACGACACATCGAATATGAGGACAATAACTTTATAGCTTCACCCCTAAATTCCTAAAACATTGTTCCTTACGGCTTAGGCTTACGAGGCCTTCGACTTGTTGTTGCCGCCGTTGCACAGTCCGCCCGACCAACTACGGTGATCTTCTCCTTAAAAGGATAAGTGCCTTGGGGAGGGCAGACTCGAAGCTTAGTTCAACCACTTCGCCTTCTATGAGCTTCTACATAGCAGATTATTACCGCTCTCAAGATAATCGGATATTCATCTATAAAATATTCAGCTTCTTGATATATTCAGCCGAAGAAACCAGGGGGTGTAAAGTAGGAAACAACTATTTTAGAAAAAGAAATTTAATAAGCGGTCAACGAAAGAAGTTCTAGTATACATATATGTATTAAAAAATGAACGAGATTTTTTCCAATAACTTCGCGATGTTGAAACTAGAAATCGTATAAATCAAAGCCGTTTTTAATCTCCGCGGGTTATTGTCGCGAGTAAAAAGAAACGTAAGAATAAGACGCGGTGGTCTAACATTTCCTATTTTTATGCCGCAGTTATTATAGCTGAAAATTCCGAGTTTAAATTATAGAATCCTGTTTTTTATTTTCTTTCTGTGACTATAATATAACAATGAAAGTTTCTATGAGTAAATAATTGCGAATTAATAGAAGACGTAATAAGGATTTAATAACGAATTTCAATAGGCTTTTTTAGCGCATAATTTCAGCAGTACATATAATTCAGCTAATTGTTGTAACTTTACAAGAATTTGTGAGGTCTCTGGTAACGCGTACAGTAATGAGAAAGGAAGTCGCGTATAATTGTTTCGCGAAGTTAGTATGGGCTTGCTACTACAAAGCACGGTAAAGTTTAAGTTGTCACGTTAGTGCCATCACGTAGAACTGAGAACTTCCTTGCTACCGGAAACCTTCTTCTTGATTAACAGATATACATACCAACTAACAGCCTTTAGTGCTCAGCAAATGCCGTCCATCTGCATACTAATTTATTTCATTTTCAATTACATAGCTCCGAGAGGATGCGGAAGATTATTCCCAAACGTTGAGCGAACGATATCGTACGTAAGACTGATTCGGTATTTTTACCGTTCGGGTCTCTTGAAATAATTCTGAACTTCAACCCTACTCTGGTATATCACATGAATGATAAATATGGTAAAAGGAAAATTATCATGTCTACATATTATATATACACATATAAAATTACGTGAATTAATTCAACTACCTGAATTATTGATAATTGTTATTATGAATTAATAACATAACATAAGAGATGTAAGATGAATCGGGTTATTACGCATGCAAATGATGATACACAGAAAAATATATCCGGAATCCATATATTTTCTCCAAGTTATTAGAAAGCCCACAAAATCGCAGATATTCAGATCTCCCTGTGTCTTTCTCGCATTTCTCACTCATTAATTTATTCACCTTATATTCCAATACTCAAAAGCTCGTAACTCTCTCATACTTATTCAATTCTTACGTTCTCCATTCTTTTTACAACTTTCTCACTCTTTGTTTGTTTGTTTGTTTGTTTGTTTTATTCTTTTTTATATTTCTTTTTATTATGTTATATCTTTCTCCCAGCTCATTTTATTCAATCTCCAACTAGTATTATTTATTAGTGTTTTTTTATATGTATAATAATAATAATAATAATAATAATAATAATAGTACTAATAAAGCATCTCCAAAATAACGGATTGCGTAAATAATAAATAAATTTTCTTTGTCCTTTTTGTTATTATTATTCATCCTTTTTTTTCCTTTTCTTTTCAATAACATTCAACAAAGTTGTTTTTATTTTATTGGTTTTTCCTCGTTTCTTCAATTCATTAATTCGATCATTATTATATTCACCCTAATTATAACTAATAATAATAATAATAATAATAATAATAATAATAATAATTTCATTAGTTTTATTATGAATAGTAGTCGGGTTATCAAATAAAATATTTGATATCAATGATACACGAGCTGTGAGGGTCTTTCGGTTTGAATCATATCTACGCCACGAGCGAAGAGCTATATCAGCTATATCACTGTTATTCTCTATATTTCGTAGGCAAACAGTAAAATTGATCAAATAAATTTTCATTAGAATTTTATTCTAATAAATAATTTTAATGAGAAATAATTTATAAGAACAATTGATTGAAAAATAAACTAATACCGCGTTGTTGGATAATTCTCTTTAATTGCATCATTACAGATTTTTATTATCGCTTTATACTTTATATTTTATTACCTATATCTCGTAAGCAGCTGTTCACATATTAGAATACCACGATCTATATTATCACGGTTCTATTTGCCTTCGAATAATATTTCATAATATACGTAGCATAGATACGTGTCTCATACAAAAATTTAAATGGACTTTTGTGTTCTTTTTTTTCTTTTCTTTGAATATGAATAAGAAATTTGATTAGGAAATCGGATGGCCAGTTTTTCAAATAGGGAATCATCGACCGTACCCTATTACTTATAACATAATATTTATAATATATTTTATTTATATATATATATATATGTACATATATATGTATATATAATACTCATATACCTATATATATATCTATATATATAATAATTAATAAGGTCTAAGTTGTGTTCGTTTCTTGATTATTTGTTTTATTTTGCTTTTTTCTTCTTCTTCTTTTTATTCTTATTCTTCTTATTTGTTTTTAGTATTTATAGTACATTTATCATTCAAAGGTATCAATCAGGATAATAGGGGCTTTGGTTATTGGGGGAGGGCAGAGGAGAGGAGGCGAGGACATCAATCAGGAGAATTATGTTAACTGTTTCAATCATATTCAGAGATTAAGCTATTTTTCTTTTTCTTTTCTTTTTATCTTTCAGATACGAAATTGTTCTTTTTTTTTTCTCTCTCCCTGTGGTACAAGAAATATAAACGGTTTTTAGATTCAGATTTTTCCAACGTCTTAACCCCATTTTCTACATTCTTTAATTCAAGGGTGAAGATCTGAGTAGTTCGTTGATATATGGAGGCCGATGTACCTCATCCCCCTAATCTGGCACCCTTAGTGATCCGTCAATCCTCATTATGCTCGCTAAGCGTAGCCCATTCTATAGTACTTATAAACAAATTATTAAATTTGGCCAACAGTATAAGTAAGATAATATAATGCGACGACGATAATGATCATAGTTATGATAATAATAAAAACTGACATTACTCTGGGCAATGATTTATGTACCGTGTCTATATGTATGTTACTACTGCGTTATTATTTCACTCCTATATAATATATATACATACCTATATATATATATTTATATAGTTTTTCTTTTTTATTTCTTCTTTATCATTTTTCAGTTTTCTTTTCTGTGTGTTCAGTATGTATTCAGTTTTATCAAAGCAGATTCACTAAACAGCTGCATTTCATTTGCATTGAAGAGATTCTAGATTCAATCTCCCTGCAAAGCCCTTTAATAATCTATATATTAATTTACCACCAACCAAATTTAAGAACTCATGTTTTTAATAAACGACCTTGTTTTCTTTCTTTCTTTCTTTACTTATCTATATATATATTTTTCTTTCTTTCTTTCTTTCGCTCCAAGTCAATTGCTCTTTATTTATACTGGGAAAGTAACACTCTTTTACTTTCTAGATGTATACCTATAAGTAGTAGTAATAATTGTTTTCGCCAATAATTGATAATGTTTTATTAATCATTTATTTTTTATTTTTTGTTTCAATCGTTGATGCTGCTAATTGTGTAAGTAAGCTATTATTATAATTTGGTACGTTTAATGTTTCTTTTTTTATATATGTATCTATAATTGGAAAATTTTTGTTATTTCATTAATTATCACGAGAAATTCTATTATCAATACATCGGTAATAGTTACTGCAGAAGTGAAAAATGATTTTCAATTCAATTCTCGCAACCTTACTCGTAATAAAATATAACAACTTTCCACTAACATTGTTTGCTGTCGTTGTCGTTGCCGTCGTCTTGTCTTATCTTTTACGCTTTTTTTTCTTTTTTTTTTCAATTTTTTTCCTATTTTTTTATTTTCTTTTTTGCGTCCAAATAGACCGTTTTTTTTCTTTTTTAATGCCTCGAACGTAAACCTGACATTTATTTTTCTCTTTTTTTTTATTTAATTATTATACACTATACTCGTGTAATAATTATTTTTTTTTTTTTTTTGGTATTAGTTATTACTAATATTTCTAATCAGATTATTCTTGGCGGTGTTTGTATATTCGACGCGTTTCTATATATTATACTTATGGTTTTTTTTTTTAACTTTTTTATTCATTTTTTTATCTTTGCATGGTCTAACTAAGCTATTATTTCATACACAGAGGGCTACTACAAGCTTGCGGTAAAAAAAAATCGATCAACAAATATATAGAAAAGAAGATTAATTCATTACTTTGTTATTCATATTGCGTCGACTCATCATTATCAAGGATATTGATAATATTATTCTTTACTAGAAGATAATGGAAAAAAACAGAGAAAAGGAAAACCACTACTGTGCTACTCTACAGAATAAGCAATAGCAAATTATCGAGAGATAAGTAATGGTCACCCTGAAGAATTATTCCCGAATTTCTTTCTTTCTTTTATTCTCGTTGTTATTATTTTATTAAAATATTATTTCATCTTTTTACAGAACCGTTTCATTATTGAATACCGATTCAATATGTCCGATTAAATATATATTCAAACAGTATATTAATTAAAAATTTATGAAATATGAGTTGCTTTTTCTTCTTCTTTTTTTATTCAACGCATTTTTGTAGCGCCTTGGGTACGTTAACTAGTCTTCTAAAGCACCACTTTTATGTATATACAAGTAAAATATTTACAGAAATAAATATCCAATCGTATTGAGTAATTGCAATAATCGAATGAATATCTCGCAACGAAATAATTTCCCATCAGGTTTGTTACTTCATGTTAGCAGAAAATTATAAAAATTCAACTTTCCCATAATAAATGTAGCAATGACGTTGATAATATATTTGATTTGATTTAATTTAATTTAAGAAAAGGGCAACCACGACATAGCGGCGAGATTTGTTCGGCTCGGTAAAAATAAAGCTTTGCTTAATAAAAAAAATAAATAAAAAGAAACAGAAAAAGAAAAAATAAATCTATGATAGCCAATGACTACCGACGATCACTCGTAAATTAATTTTTTATCTCTCCATGTTTTCATATGATTCTGCTACGCCTATTATACTATTTATTCTTAATTAATTCTATAGTTCTATAGCAAAACACAAGCGCATTGCAAGGGGGATGAGGACTCAGGTGACGATTGTATACATACATGTGTTTTAAATGTGTTTGTGTAAAAACAACTATTAGCCGTTGATTTGAAGTAACAACTTGGTCATTGCAGTGAATAATAGAATATAGACTTGTCTATGAAGGTGGCGTATCAACCATCTTGTTACCATTTTCAAAATCAATCATCATATGACTATATTACGCATTGTCCCCTACATGTATTTTATGTAATAATGTGAACTCTGATATTTAAATTGATTATATTGTTAATAAATCAGATTTTTTTCAAAGGCAGAACAGTATGCTTTTAAAAACAGTAGGAAAAAAAAATTGGGCGAATTGATCGGCAGTTATTATACGTCTCCTGTCCTTTTCCGAACCATTTTATTTGTCGCGCAGTCCGTGATAGCAAGAAAAGCAAGAGGGGTATGCCTCGAGGTATTGAACATTGTGACTCGTCGGATTACTACTCTCTGTGTAGTGAGTTGAAAAAGTATAAAAACAATATACAAATGAATTAAACAATACAAACAAAATCCAAATAGCTTTATGTCCATTGAAATTGATTTGAGATGAAACTTGTTTTGTTTTTTTGTTGTTTTTTTTTGTTTGTTTTCTATGAAGTAAAAAAATGAGTAAATAGTTGTATGTAAATGATTTTCTTTACGGTTGTAAAAGTCTTAAAGAATATTCAAATACTATATGAATAAATGGTAAGAAATACAGTTGGGATGTGCACAATGCTATACAATCATCAATGTATAACTTTCAACCTGAAGTAGATATACGAAAAATATACTATATTTGAAATTTCAATGATTTATCTTGTTATGTAGTCTTTATCTTGTCTAT
Source organism: Tenthredo amoena (assembly GCA_963966615.1). Taxonomy (NCBI): domain Eukaryota; kingdom Metazoa; phylum Arthropoda; class Insecta; order Hymenoptera; family Tenthredinidae; genus Tenthredo; species Tenthredo amoena. Next base: position 1,087,424 of record OZ016490.1, read on the forward strand.
GTAAAATGGTAAAGGATCATGAATATCTAAATGCCTCATGAATTGAGAAACTTGAATGCCTGAAATACATATGCATGTATTGTATTGTATTGTATTGTGTTGTATTGTATTGTATTGTGTTGTTTAATTTAGTTTTCAATCATGTAACTAAGAAAATGGACAGAAAATGGATGGCGCGCTTAATAATATGTTATTATAACGTAACAAAGTCCTACGGAAAAAGAAATTAGTGGAGTAGTTCAGTGGTCGTCTCCATCATGAAGACGCTGACGTTTAGGCTGCTGCTGTTGATGATCAGGTGGCTCTGGACTTTCAACAATGGCTAAGGGTGCCGGGGATCCCGGCGAGCTGTCCGGTTCTTCGTGCACTCGCTTACCCACGCTGACACCTGTGTCAGGCCCGATAAAGCTCCCACTAGAAAGCAAAAATACATTTAACTTTCCCGTCAATATAATTCTAAATCATTACAATTCTTGCTGCTTTTCATATTTCATGTTTCATTCATTAAATCAGTTTTCCTTAAATATGCAAGCTATCCTCTTTACCGAATGCATCTACAAAAGGCTGAGCATTCAATGCGTACCTGTAGTTGTAGGAAGTTTGTACAATAACAGGAGCGGGACTGTATTGTCCGGCAGGAGATAAAGAGTGTTCTTCTCCAGCATTTCCAGGCACCAAATATTTATCTGTTGAATAATATCAGTTTGACATTTGTTTGAGACAATTTAAACTATTTTGAGTCTGTTTTCTTTAAATTCATTAACATTCTTAACTTGTTTTCATAACAGAGAGTCGCTATTGATAAAAAGAGTTGATTTGTCCTCAACTAATCAGTTTGATGATTCATAATTCTACATTAATTAACAATTATTTACCCTCTCTGGGTCCGTCGCTGTTTACACCGTTTGTAACAACCGATATTTGCTGCATAAGACGACCCTTATGATTAGGAGGTGGAGCGTAAGGATGTCCAGGCGAGCCAGGAGCCGATTGACTCGTAAGCTGGCCTGCCGGCGATGGTACCGAGCTGTCTGGGTAAGATTCAGGTCCCGGAGATCCCTCCCGACTCAGGCACTCTGGTGTCATCAGTCCGCTGATGCCCACGTGCGAAGGTGAAGCTGGGGCACTTCTGTAAATTGATAAATTCCTTTAAATCTTATGTTACAAAATTTCTCTCTTATCGATCTACTGGAGAGTGTTTTATCCCTAGTTTCAATCAACCAAACTGATATTGTTCTATAACTGAGGAATCCCAGCCTCCTATCTAACTTCTCCAACGAAATTTAAATAAAATTCATCTCGGAGGTCAAATCCCTGACCCTGATAGATTATTCTGGATATTTATTCAACAAAGTAGATTATAGTTCTTTGAAAATTAAATACAATGTATAAAATTTAAGCAGGAATGGATATTTGCACAGAGTTTATTAAGAAATTGTACCATTGTGCAATTTATCAGGTATATGCTTTCTTTATGAAATTCCTTTGTACAATATTAAGACTTCTTACACAGGAATACGTGTTTCAACTTTATGTTTTCGAAAACTATGTAATAATTTTTCAAAGTCGTTATTGCTTGTTATCACAACATAAAAACGAAATGATTATCGTCTCCTGTGGCCCCGGTAAGCCTAACTCCATCAGTGAGCGTGAATATGTAGTTAAATTGTAATAAATTGTATAAAAAATGACAAATTACCTAGACGATAAACCAAAAGGTGCTCTGAAGCAGGGAACTCCCCGTTGTCTTCTCCTCCTAAATGCTTGTTCGATAAGTTTAGCTTCCGACTGTGGATCTATCCTCCAAAAAGATCCTTTACCAGGTTCTTCTTGGCTTCTCGGTACTTTGATGAAATATCGATTCAGGGATAAATTATGCCTGATTGAATTCTGCCAGCCTTTATCTGCCGTTCTATAGTACGGATAATTTTTAGTTATATAAGAATAGATCCCAGATAGTGTGAGTTGTTTGTCTGGAGCAGAAGCGATCGCCTGTACTATGAGTTGAGCGTAAGAGTAAGGAGGTTTTGAGTCATCCTTAGGAGGGCTATAGTGTGCTAGGGTTCCATTAGCCCCGCCGCCTCCTCCACTTCTATATCGAGGTTCTGCCCCAGGTTCAGGGCTCATTTGTCTACTTGAACTCTGACCAACTTCAATACCGGAGTTTTGTGGACCGCTAGCGACTGCTGCTGCGTATGCAGCTACCATTTGAAGATCGGCTGAAATGTTTCTCCTGCTTTGACCAGCCCTAGGACTTGCGGGACATGAATTTGCCGCACTTATTGTACCGGTTGGCGATGGAAATGGACTGCTGTAACCCGTTTCTGGAATATTTATACGGAGAGGAGGAAGAGGCGCTCTTTGTTTTGGCGGTGATGGTACACGCACGTTACTCTGCTCTTGTTCGTCGATTAAGGACTGAAATACCAGCCTTATGTTCGTACTTGGAAATCTGAATGTGCATCTGAAATAAATCAACAAAGTAACATTATATTCATTAGTTCATCATTTATTTTCCTTTGTTTTTTAATATTTATGAATACATTTTTAAAAGAGATGTGGAAATTTTGGAGTAACGATAAATTGATATTTGTTTTAAGGGAAATTTTTGTTGATATTTGTGAAATATAAATTCTGACTTTATTTTCAAATATGTATATTCTTTTTTTCTACGTTTTTTCGTTCCATAGATAGTTTCAACATCACGTGACCCTGTTTATTTTCATATAAACACGAAAAGTTGAATGAAAACAAAACGTTTTTGCGATGTCATTGAAATTTCATCAGGCATGATGATGATCACCTTATTATTCTAGGTATTACATCATTGATTACTGATTGCAGAAAAAAGAGGGGAAAAAAAAAGGACAGAAACGTGACATAATTGAATAGTATTATAGGTATACTTATTTATTTGCGAACGATATTGTTGTGATAAATATGCTAGATAATAAAGAAATTCAATGACAGGGTAAAAAACTCAAGTAAAATCTATTAGTAAACGTTTGAAATAATCGCGTGGAGAAGTATATAGTACGACAAAGAGGTTATAGTATGTAGTTGAAAGTTACATCATCGGAGTTTACGTTTTTCTGTCATAGATATGAAATCATTTCGGAATGAAAATGAGATGAAGATGAATAAAAATGAGAAACGAAAATAGGTCTTTCCCCTATTGTAAGATGATTCACGGTAATGGGTGGTTTTGAAAATTGCCCCCGAGCAAAAATTCTATAAATAGAATCTCGAGAGTAAACAAAAGTGCTAATTGTAGTCTCAACACACATAGTAGAGACATACATACACACATAGCTATGAAGTTTCACGTGGAATTTCTATTTCCGAAAGTGTGCCACCCTGCACTCTGATTTTTCTTATATTATTCATTTGAAGAATAATGTGTGTATTTTGACTTAAATCACGAATAGAACCCGGGCGGCTACTAGGAATCATTATTTGTTTACATTCAGTTTAGAATTCGGCGGAATCGCCGCTACGAGATCGAGGGGTAGGAGGTGGATGAGGAGAGGGGGAGGAGAGAAAAGAGCGAGAGAGACGTGGAGGGAGGGGAGTTAGGAAAAGAAAAAAAAAAAGATATGAAATGAAAAAAGATTCTTACGATTTTGGCAGCTGAAATGCGGGCGCCCCTTTACGCTGAAAAACACCGTCGACAAATACACCGTTCTTCCCGTTGCACATCATGAAGAAATACGGGTGATCGTAAAATATCTCTAGATGTTTCCGAGATATAAAACTTGAGTGGCCCATGTTTACGTCGACCTCGCCTTTGCTGCTGTTTCGACCGATAGTTATACGCTTCTGGCGAACCATGTACTCGAATTCGCGGCCCTCCAACCTCGCGATCGGTATTCCCTTCGCCTCTGGGTTCCATTGCACTTTTGATGGGCTTGCGGGCGCTGATTTCAATGCCAAAAGGGCCCAGGCGTCACTCTCCTGCGTTCGCGAATATGTAGACATCACTAAATCACTAAACACTTTGCCAATCTTTCTCTCTCTCTATGTGTGTAATATGGCCGGCCCTTACTAACACGGGACTACTAGCTGGATGGCTACTTGGTTGCTCGCTTGCTTGCTGCTGCTGCTGCTGCTGCTGCTGCTGCGACTCGACACGCACAAATATTTTCTCTCCTCCTTGTTTACCCACAATCCGAAACGTGGGTGGCCACCACGTGACGCAGACCGTGAATACGTCCTCACTAGCGGCTAGTTCAAAACCCCTGGTACGCCCTTCGTCAAAGTCAAATATTCATTACGACGATATATTTATTTAATAGTTTCATCTATTTATTTTCCATCGATAGTTTCATGCCACGCGACTGTTCCGTTCTACAGAAAAGTCAATAGTACACATTATTGAAGCGAAAACACGACACAGGTGCATTTCTGTCTTCTGCTCCAGCCGCTGAAGGGACAAAAGGAAGCGGAACTTAGCGCGACGCCATTTTTTACGCGATTTCAATATGGCCGAACACTCGCATCCATCACACTCATATTTGCGTCAAATTCATTTTAATTTTTATTAATTCACATTTTTAGACACTCACTTACGTTGATAATTGTTTTCACTAATTTTGATGTGTTCGATTCCGATTTTAGAACCTAGCGAAATTCGAATTTTTTATAAATATAAGCTCATATGATTCGCATTCACGAATGTACCAAAATTATTTTTGGCGCGCCGGTTGGCGGATATGATGTCACAAGATATTCGTATTGAAAATAATTACGCTGATTATAGTAACGTATTGATGCGGGTATAATTGGAGATAATTACTCTATTTATGTACTATGCTGTAGCTGATGATTCATCATCGCGTATATTACACCGATGTTGTATTGACTCGACGATAAACGGCGCGCTTATTGAATCTCTCTATTTACCTCACCCGATGTTCTTTGCATGTATTATTGACTATATGTATATCACAGCAAATATCGAATTAATTAATTTCAAATTCGAACGACCCACCGTAGGACTGAATATTAGCCATGGAATTTAATAAAACGTATGTTCCAAAAATAATACGTAAGTACCATTGCTTGTAATTACGCCTTTCCCTACGACTCCAGCTACAGACAAATCGGTGGCAAATAATTATTCGAATTTTCATGTCAATACTGAAGAATATGACATTTAGATATTTTTGGAATCCCTCGATCCAGTTTATTCAATTTCGTTTACCGTCTTACATTAAATATTAAAAATTTTGAGACGCGAATTACGTACAAGAAATAGATAGAGTACTTCTTTAATTATACAAATAATGATATTAAAAATTGTAAGACACTGATGTATAGATAATATGTAAATCCGTTCCTTAAAATAAATATATTCATTACTTCAGAATAGTAAACCATTTCCAATATACTTCAACGAGCTAATTCATATTAAAATAACTCTGCGGAGTAAATTCCACTTCCGAAGAACTATTCCTAATCGTCTAGTTGACAAAGACATGCGACCCCACGATTAATCCAATGAGCTTCCGGATGATTCGAGGCGAATAAAATGTACATAACAAAATTTGACGAGTGTCCTGTTGTTGCTAATACTCCTCGTCTTGCACTGGTCTTATAGACTGGGCAATGGTATACTGAGAGTTCTTTGAAGTCAATTTTTTTACCAGGCATGAGCCATATTATTGGCACAATATCAAACATTATCTTAGGCAGGGATTCGTTCAACGTCATTAGATTTCTGTCCCAACGAGCACCTTCGAGGAATAGTCCCTGTGAAAACATTAAGAAAGATGAATTTTTCGTATACTTAAAACAGCTGAAGCTAACTAAAAATAAATAATGTTAGATTGATGAATATTTTATAATATATCAGCGAAATGAGTACCAAAATTTAAATTCATTGGATACAATCCTGCTAGAGAGAAAACCAAAAGCGAATTTGTAAAATTAAAGCAACTAGAAATTAGAGATATTCGCAAACAAGCTGATTTTGTAAAAGGAATATCTTGAAATCCTTCACAATTGGGAATTATCCCCCTTGGAATATTGAAACTCGTTCTACACACCCGTGTGTAAACTCCATAGGACGGTAGTTTATCTGTAGTTTCTTCAAATTTAGTAACTTCAAATTCAAAATCGAGATGATCGATTGGTATCTTATGCTTCCTAGCAAAGTTCTGTAAAACGCCAGTGAGAAAAGATTGTGTGAAGAAGAATCCAGAGAGCCAAAACACAATGGGAGCATCATTTTCGATCCAAGTTTGTAAAAATTCCAAACGAGCTAACAAATCAGTTACATAACTCCCAAGCGGTTTCAAAGATGGATATGACTTTTTATCCCAGCAGGCTGGAACTCTACCGACGTTCATATTGCTGTAAACTTCTTCCAAAGAGGCGGACATCACGACCTGACCTCTTATGGCTTTCTGTACATTTTTCAGCGTACTTTTAATCACTTCTGTTAGCCGGTTGAATCTTATCAGTTCTTGACGAAGCACAGTATTCATGCTATTTGTATAAAGAACCGGATACTTCTGAGATACATATTCTATATCAAACTGTGGTGGCATAGATGTAAGAATAGTATCCGCAAGTTTTACCACCATTTCACCAGCATCTCCATCGCCTGGCCCGCCACTAATTTGCGTCTGAGTTAGCAGAACTCCCGATAACAACTGGGCTGTCTCCTTGTTATCTTTTGTAATATCTGCATTCGCATGAAGCCCATATACTTCGGGTAACTGATTTATAGGTAAGCTACGGACAAATTCCAAACATCCAGCCATATCTGTATTAGGTGGTAAGTGATAAGTACCGCTCGCAGAAAAAGAGTATCTGTAAAGAATAAGAAAGTACATTATGAGTAAAAGCTATATCCGGATCCTTCTATGAATAAAATATTCTACAAAATCCATGTTTACCCAGGATCTTCTAGGACTGATTCACAGTAATAATTTTTCAAGAGAGAATTCATCAAGCGACGGTCCTTGTCATCCGTCACACGACCTCCATAGTTACATTCTCCTGTTAGGTAGAGCAGAGCTTGGAATGGAACTTCCTCGTAGTCGTTTAAAAACATCTATGTAAGAGAAGAGGGTATAATTCAGAATCGAGTTGAAATATTGGTCTCATTTCTGCTTGCAATATTGATTACTCCTCTCGTGGAATGATCTTGCTTACCTGTAATTGCAAGACGCTGATTCTCAGGTCTGATTCGTTGAATTCGTACGGAATATTCCATCCAAGAGGTCCAAATTTTCGTCTTTCTTGAACTACAGCATGGAAGAAGCATAGCGAAAAGAGTAGTTTTCTCCACTCTACTACTCTGTAACAATTGTGGAAGAATTTCGTGTCCGAAATAGGATCGTTGAGGTAACTTCTGAGTAGATTTTGTTTCAAGCCTTTCGGTGCCTCGTTGGTCATCTTAACACCATTTTGCAGTATGGAGACCGGAAACGCCTTAGACGGATAACTGGTTAGCCATATTCGAAATTTGGCATGTGTATTCTCCGGTATAATAACTTCGTCGCAGATTCTATCTAATTCTTTCATCCAGCTCTCAGCTAGGTGGCAATTCTGGAGAACGACCCACTCCCCACTCTTGATACCCTTGTTTATCATACCTGCTGCAATTGGACCTTGACCCTGGCCCAAAGAAATAGTCATAAGATTTTTCTTTTGGATTCCTCTATCTTCCGCAAACTTTATCAGACCAGCCATCGGGTCAGACCCAGGGGATAGGATGAATACCAAAGGAGAAACGTTGCTCGAGTCATTATAAGAATCTTGTAAGTCAAACGGCGGTGGTTCGATAAAAGATTGGCCCATGTGATGTATGATAAATGTTTGAACAGCGGAAACGATTTTATCCGGTCTTATGCACCTCAGAATAACAAGTTTGGTCAGAGTGTATACTTCGTTTGCGAACGGAGCTGGAAGGGGATAATCTTGGGGATTAGAGAGATCATAAAACTTCTTCCATTCCGAAGTGTTCTTCTCAACTGAGGCTTGAAATTCTCCAAGTCCAGTCAACGGAGTTGATCTGACTATTTCAGACCAGGCTTTTTCCGATAGCCAAGACGGAGCGGGATTTTTATAAGGATTTTTTAGCGCGACTCCGCCGGTTAATAGAAAAACCCAAATATCTTCGTCCACCTTATTTTCAGCCCGCATAAGACCGATACACAGAACAAATGAGAATATTAGTTTATCTTTTTCAAACAGAGATCTGCAAACGTTTCTGTATATGCTCCCTGTGAAGTATGTATTCAAATTGGTCATCCGTGTGTTTAAATCGTCAGCCTTTTCACTGTTTAGAATCGCCATGGTGTAGAGATGAATGAACCATGCCAATGAATACTGGTACATGGGGTCGATGTTAGCTAGTTCAGATATACAAAAGAATAAAACAGCTCCGTGGAATGATACGGGTTTGTATTTGTTTCTAGCATCGTCAATTTCCAAAGTTGTTTTCATCGCGGCTGTTTGTTTGGCCTGAATTTCAGCAGAGAGAACTTTTGAAGATGATAAGATCTTCACAGCTGTTTCATCCTCCAGTATATTACCTTCCGATGTGGAAAGAACTTCCAGGATTTTGTCTTCTATTTCTTTTAGGATCCGCTTGTTATTCGCACCTTCAATTATCAACTGATTTTTCTTGTCTTCCAGTACGGGCAAGTCCTTAGCTACTACGATACCGAGAAGCTGATCCTGCAGACCTTGTGGTGTTATCATGAAATTAAGTAGGCTCACTTTGACTGCTATTTCAGGTAAATAATGCGGATTACGAAGCCTAGTCGTTATGTAAAATCTGAAATCGGTATGATATTCAATAACATTCTCTCCGAATTTCATATACATCACACCCTGTTGTTTGTAGACGTTTTTTACTAACACCGGCTCTAGAATTGCGTCGATTTCTTCTAGTATATTTTCTAATAGAATTGGATTTCCATACTGAATGGCTAATTCCATAACTCTGACGTAGTTTGGATCTGTTAATTTAATGATCTGCAATTTATTCTGCTTTTCCATATTCTTTACCCACTTATTGGCCTGTCCTTGAGGGTCGATCATTAGCGGCCATCGATTAGCATTTTTTACTATGATCCCGTTCTCTACAGAGAAAGTATCTGCTGGCAAACCAGAGATCATCCAAGCTCTGATTTCGACTGGTTCTCCGAGAATTTTTATCAATCCGAAGTCTGAATCGCAAGGTATTTTCAATTCGGTACAAGATTTGTGCCACTTCTTGATTAAACCGTTGCGATATTCGATGGTAAAGGCTCCAAGGTAAGCGATAATGCCAGAGGCAAGTATAACATCGCCTATAACACTGCCAAGACTTTCCCCAAGCGCAGCAGCGGTGTCGCTCCATCTGGTTTTTTCCCCACCTAAACCACCCAAGAGTTTCTCAGCCCTGTCTAACTTCTGCATACAATGATCAATCAGATCCTCCAACTTTTTCTTTTCCCGCATACATTCTGCAAACTCGTCGTTCAACGATTGCAATTTATCCGATACTTCTTGCAGGAGCGTTCTCTTGGCGTTCAAGGTTTCAAGCTGTGCCAGTAATTCGCCTTCGGCTTCTGCCAGCATTGCTTTCTTAGGTGCGACTACTTTGATCACCCTGTCGTAGACTTCCATTGCCCGGACCCACTTGCAAAGTCCCTCGCAAGCGGTGGAAGATTTTTTAATTGCCTCTGGAACGAACGCTCTATCGTTCATGTACTTGTCTCTAATCTTCTTCATATTAGCTGGCGGGATATTGTCCTTGTCGAACGTCTTCAGGTTTTCAAGGAATTTCATGTCACCAAGCATTTTAATAGAAGCTGCCCAGTAGTCGTCCACCGTAGCTCCAGTCGTTGGATCTTGTACCGGTATTGGCTTGACTCCTTTTAGCACGCAAACTGCTTCTAAGACGAGCCTCACTCCGGCAGGCGGGCTTTTCATGGATTTCACAATAACAATGTCTGCAGGCTTCAGTATATTTAGGGCGGACAAAGCTGCCTCTAGGGCTGGAGTTGCCTCAGCTAGATCGCTCTCGCAATCATCTTTTATTGCCTGGGCAGCTGCTGCGGCTTCATTAGCCAAAGCTTCATCCGCGGCAACAACTTCTTTCTTGGCTTCTACTGTAACAGTATCTTGTTCTATCCTAATCATTAATTTGTCGCTGAGTTGAGATTGGGCTAAAAGTTTTGGCTGTAAAGCGTGCAGTTCCTCCTGCATTATTCCAACTTGTGCAGCGGCAAAGTCCAACTTATCCAGGCCAACTTCGTACCTGTTTTGCTGCATTGTAATCTGCTCAATCTTCTGCCCATATAATTTATATATCGACTTAATAAGCTCGAGGAAGCTGGTAGGAGTTACATAGTTCTTACGACGTTGCGTGATGAAGTAATCCTCGCTAGCATTTTGTACGCTGGTATGAAACTGCTTACAAATAAGTACAGACTTCTCACGAAGTTCGGATGCGATATCCAGACCCTTGAGAAACATTTTAGCCACTTTTTCTAGGGCATCTTCTGGCCAAGCTGTGTACCAATCTATAGTACAGCAATTTATAAGTGAAGGAAACATTCTCATCCTGTTTCTAAATGCATCTCCTATTGGCGACATTGTTAAAACAACATGTAAATTATTCTTAACTCTTTCAATGAAGAAATTGTACAACGCCATTGGCGTAGTTTCGATTTTTTTACCGCTACCTTCGCGGGTAGTATTCATCATCTTCTCAAGGATCTCAGCCTTCTCGTCAGATGCATATAAATTCGGAACGTCACCTGTGTTTAGTATCATATTTATATCCTCAACAAACGACTCGTCTTTAATCTGATTATCCCCGAAGAGAAAGACGGTGATTTTTCCATCGCCTCCAGCACTCAAGAGTAGAGCTTTGATGTCATCTCTCCATTCAGAATGACCGTAAGTTCTGGTCATCTCAACTTGGTACAGTGAATATTCGCACATAGATGTTGCCAGTTTCGCACAGGAACTCCGACCAGAGCCACCAATGCCTACGAGAAGCGCGTGTCCATTGTCTTGCAGCAGAATACGGGAAACTCTGGATATATGTTCAATGGCATATCTAAAAAGAACTAGAGACATCGGAGTCTTGGCCATAAGGTTGTACTCGGTCAAGTAGTAGTCCATTTTTTCCTGCAAATCTTCCTCGTTAGTTACTTCGTCATAAATTTTCGGATCCACGTCTGGCTCCATGTAATTACCGAAGAATAATTTACGAATATGTGCGTTGGTAATGTTCTTCTCATCTTCTTCTAGGAAATGACCAAGTAGTTTGTCGACTGGTTGTCTCAGCTGCTGATAGCAAGCATTTTTCACTAATTTGAACAGCGTTTCTCTATCCTTATCGTCGATGAGTCGATCGTAGAAGACTCTATAAGCCTCATGGATCCATAATCTCATCATTTTATCAGGATCTTTCATTCTTGAGGAAGGTACAAGGACAATTCCTTTAATAACTCTGCTAAAATCTCTCAAACTAAACGTATAATGACTCTTGGCAGGAGTAGGAAGAAAGTTTTCAATCGCATCATGGAATAGATCCATCGTAGCAGCAACTACCATTTTACCAAGCCTTGTAACATTTGAATCGAACCCTTTAGCAAGATGCCAGTCCAAAATTGATGTAAATATTTTCGTCATTGTTGCATCCTCGAAAGAATCTATACCAATAATGTGCATATGGCGTGTCAGGCGCGAGGTCACTACGTTCGATCCACCGCCTGGTGGTATCATCGCAGCTATGAGCAGAATATCGACGAGGTAAAGCATCGTTGTGTCTTTCGGATCAAACCAGTATCCGTGGTCAATCCATTGGCGTAATAATTCTATCGGTGGCTGAGCTCCGTATACTTCTTTCTGCGGCATACTCAAATCGTCAACAAATAGGATGCACTGTTTTCCCATGGTTGGTCCGTAAACTCCTTTCCTTCTTCGGTCTAACTTGGACATGACTATTTCTTGTGTTTGAAAGGCGCTAGTTCTTGCACTAAAGTTTATAGCATTCTGTATAAACTTTTCTTTCGCCAGAGATACCAGGTAGTTTAATACTATCGCTGATTTTCCAGTTCCCGTTGGACCAACGAACAAGATCGGTATCTCCCTAGGGAGTAGACAAGTTAGGAAAAAGCGCTGCATGCACATCTCGTTTGTCTGTATTATTAGTTCCCCGACTTTTGCATTTGGTAACATTTGTGCCTGTAAATTAAGATCGAATAGAATTTTACAGGATATAAATTGAAAGTGTTTAAAAGCAAGAATATTTTTGCTACCTGCGGCGTTGTTTCCATCCATGAAATCCAGGTGCCGTTATTTCTCTTGTCGTAAACCCAGTCAAAGACTGTTCCTTTATCAGGAAAAAGCTGTTGTTTTGTAAGCTTGAAAGCCTTCGGCTTTGGGTTTTCTTCTATACCGCCGTCCAGCAGTTTGCGTAAAAATGTATCAAACAGTTTTCTACTGTCGCTCACGAGTGTAGGGCACATTCCCCATATCATACTAAATAAGAGTGTACATTGTAGCCAGACTGTGCTAACTTGTGACTCTCCTTCTAGCATTGTACTCAGCATTCTTGTAAAAGACTGAAATCAGCGAGACCTTTGAATGAAAAGGATTTTCACATCGCCTAAGAACAGATCAACAAAAAATTATAGCTAGATACTTACATAGAACATATGCAGCTCAGATATTTCAATAAATGTCTTGCAATTCAGCCTTACAAAGTCAAAGATAGATTGCGTCAGCCATTCTACCAGTTCAACAAGTAAGTCGAATTGTTCTACCAGCAATTTTAGCTTTAGATGTTTTTTATATGATTCGAAAAAGGGATGCCAGCCTAGCTGCGAGGGCTCCATGTAAATCATTCCACATCTGCTAACTGTGGCTGGCGAAGCTTGCTCCAAGTCAGCCGGCTCAAATATTAAATTCATCTTATTAGACATTTGAATAATTTCACCAGACATTAAACAGAGCTTTTTGTTGTCATCGAGCACAGTGTTCATGTTCTCAATCCAGACGGCATCTACCGGTCCATCGAATAAAATCCACTTTCTTTCGACGCTCAATGACTGAGCATATTCCCTGAAAGTATTAGCAAGAACACCGTCGCTCCACTCATGGGATATGGGATCAAAACTGCCGTACAATTGCCCCATGGTAATAGCCTTAGGATTTATAATCCTAAATATTGTTCTGAATTCTCGCATAGTTGCGCGTCTCATGGTAGATAAATCGCCCAATGAATCAGCCAGGCATTGATAAGCCTGTGTCTTTCCACCTATAGGTTCTCCGACTATCATTAGCCCGTGTCTAACTAAAATCATTTCATATATTTGAATGATTTTCTCTATAAACCAATCTATAGCTTGCAGGTTTCTCTTCTGGCAATTGGATTTCAGCAAATCAATCAGCTCCACGCGATCTGGTTGGGGCAGGTCTATCCCAGGAAATAGATCGCTGTAGATACCATTGAAAAGTGGTACGTCTTGGGCCAGGAATTTGGGAAGATTAACATCGACTATAGCTCTTAAAACCAGTATTGATTCATTCTGAGATGTGTATTTGAGTTTGAGATTCCCAGCAGCTAATAGCACCGTCTTTACTGCCCGCATTCCATAGTCGTAATGACACTGTGAACTCAATTGTTCGGAGCATAACTTGTAGGTATGAACAATCTTTTCTGCTAGACTTCTGGCGTCGATAAATCCGTAAGAGTACAAAGTGATTTCTCCGATCATTCCATAGTCAGGGACCATCATGGCTACCGTACGGAAAAGGACTTTCAAATTATCGGGCAGCTCTTGCCGCCCTGCGTAGCCAGGGTTCATGGTGATGAAAACGTTGCAGGTAGGGTCAAGCTTTATCTCTGTACCCTCAAAGATGAACTTTTCCAGATGCATGCTGATCGCCATTTGAATGGTCAGAATTTGTTGAGCAATTACAGACAGGACTTCGAGCTCGATACGATTGAATTCATCGAAGCAGGACCAAGCACCAGACTGAGCAAGTCCTTTGAAGAATTTACCCATCGCTTTGTAGTCAAGACCGTCAGAGCAATTAAACACGACGCATTGTTTGGCCACAGCTTTTGCAAGGTCTTTCGACGTCTCGGTCTTTCCAGTCCCAGCCGGCCCCTCTGGTGCTCCTCCTAGATACAACTTTAAAGCACCCATTAAGGTGCGATAGCATCTGTCTGTCAAGGGGGTGATTACTAAGCGTGGAGAATTCCCTAAATACTCATAAGCGTAAGATACTTCGGTTGTGATCATCGAAACAGTGATGCTATCATCTAACCAGTAGTAGCGAAGTTGGGATATCCAATTGAAATCCGTGACCAATGTCACATTTTTCTCAACTAATAACTTGACTACGTCTCTGGCATGGACGTCAATCACAATCAGAGCATTTAGTGTGATTCGGGCACCAGGCTCTAATTTCCCACGGACTAAAGCCACCGTTTTATCAATTTGGGAACTGCATTTGGCAAGGTAAGCAGCAACGGAATTTGCTTCGAAAGATTCGCACACCTCGCTTGTCCAGTGGACCTGGCTACTGCATATTACTATTTGTCCTGGCCAAGATAAGATCCACTCTTCTCGGACGGTATTGAAATAGGCAGCTATGCTATCCTGTGCGACATCTCGGAGCGATACTTTCATGAGTTTCTCAACTTGAGAGAGCCACTTTTCTACTAAACCCTTAGCGTCTGCAGGAAATATCTTTGTGCTCATCGGAACATACTCTTCTTCGTCAGAAAGCATGCCAATTATCTCTTGCTCTTTGGTAAACCGTAGTTTAGAAATTCCTTCGAAACATTTTTTCAGATGCGGCTCGACTCTTTGAGGGTCTTTTGTCTCCGATAAAATCTCTAGTAGCTCATCGTTTGACAAGAAGAAGAATCTGGGAAAGAATAATCTCTTTTTTTCCAAATAATCATTCAGTCTTTTCTGAATTTCATCAAGCAATGTGTTTCCTGTCTTAAACTGCTTCAACATATCGGGCATCGATGTTGCTACAGTTACTTTCCTGTTACTTGCTACATAGGTCATTATCTGGCGCCAAATTTTATCTACGACTCTAAAGTTCTTTGCCTCTGTTGGCATTTGCCGCATTATATCTTCGCTGCTGAATATTGGTTCCAAGTACATCCAAGTTGCTTGGTAGTACAGCCATTGATCAATTATGTCCTGCATCGACATCAGCTTCTCTTCCCACTCTTGCATAGCGTGTTCAAAAGCCTTAACATAAGGAGAGCCTCGCATTGTTTGAGCCTTTAATATATGGTCATCTAAAAGCATTTGTATATCATCAACGGCGGACAAGATATGCACTCCAGTTTCACGGTAAGGAGTTAAGTCAAAATAAACTTCTGACCACTCGTCCTGCATCTTGCATAAATTTTTCTCAAGTCCGTACTCCTTTGTAGCAGACATGGATATTTCCTCTAGACGATTTATGTACACGGGTAATCCAAAGTCTACCATTTCTCCCAGGTTGCTAGATTCCGTTGGGATTATTTCTATTTCAACAGCTTGGCTAATCTGCTCCCAATGGCGTCGTTGCAAACCGGGATTACAGATCGTTTGTAACAGTGGAATGAATTGCCTGAACTTTTCTACTTTTCCCCTCACCATCTCAGCAATTCGTCTGGCACCTGGGGTGTCAGATAAAAGCCGTGACAGTTTGTACAACGTTTTCCACGCGTTTTCTGTTTCTTCTCTAACTTCCTCAGCGTCAAGCACTTTGAACGATCCATAATACCATTTTTCATAATTCTTATGAAAGTTTGTGATTGTATGCCAAAGCTTGTCGAATACATCGACTGTAGAACTCATTGTAGGAAGAGCTATGTATGGGCTTAACTCCATGTCCAAGAGAGTCTCTTCCCCATTAATCTCCTCAGCTTCTCTCCTAATGTCGGCCATCTGCTTTGAAATTTCTTCAATTTCCTCAGTCCCTGACTCCATTTCATCCATGGTAAGCACAGGTGGATCCTTTTTCTTAAACTGATCTATCGCGTTCTGTAGATTGTGTATTCTTGTCTCGAAATTATCCCTCCGTATCCGAAGTACTCCTTCGACAAATTCTTTCCTAAGATTGAGCCTAGTGCTAGCTAATTCCATAACAGATTCCATTTCCTTCGGCCATGTAAGGGTTCTTGTATTCAATACAATCTCGTCGTTTGTGGGAGGTTGATAATCAATCAGAAATAATATCAGCTCTACAGAATGAGCTGATTTACTTCTTAGATTGAACATCGTGCAATCTCTACTCTCAGACAAGTAGTTAAATAGGTCTATTACTTCTTGAGTAGTTTCTGGCATTTCTGAAACCTTGTCAGCTATCTCTTCGAAGATAGTGCATAGCTCTTGATTGTTCGTACGTAACTCAGCGTAGAAATAGTTGCATATTTTAGTGCGAAGACCGTGCAATACAGATCTAATCGTTTCATTTAGTCTGGTACAATCAAGCTCTATGACATTCAGTGGTATCTGAAAGTATAGAAATAGTCATGTACTGTTCTCTAATAGCGAAATCCAAGTTTACTTGTGATATTAAGTTAATTAGATAATCCTACTTTGTTCCGGAATAGAAAAACTTGACGAATTAAATTATCGTAGCTTTCAATTCTGTGGCCAAATTCGCGTAATGATGGCAATGGATCGAGGGAAAAATAACTCTCTAAGTCGCGCTCAGCATGACCATCAAGAATGTATAAAAAGTTGTTGTACATCTCTAAATATATTCGAGGTCCGTTTATATTTGCATTAAGAGTCTGTAAAGCTTGATCAATTATTTCTTGTATCTGAAATAAACGTTAATTTTAAAAAACAGTTAGTTTGTGACGGTAATTCTCAAATATAAATTATGGAACTTGCAGCTGGCTCTAGAAACTGAACAGGAGACATAAACGACTTCGTCTGTATCTCGGGAAACAACAGTCCTTCTATTTTGGGTATAGCGTTTCCGATTTTAACGATTCTCTCAAAGCAGTAATAGATCGATCTGCATAGCTCGGAAGAATCGGGCGTTAATCTCAAATCATTTGTTCCCAAAACTGGCTCAACACATACTGTCATGAAAGGTTTCCTAGAAGAAGGATAGGTGTTATTGTTTCAGCAGCGATGTAACAAGTAGCTAATATCTTTCTAAGACAATAATAAACATACCTAATGAACATCATATCCTGGTATTCACCTGTGAACTCATTTCCTTCGCTGTATTCCACAAAAAAATCTTTCAGATGCATCAAAGTTTTCACAATTAGGTATCTCAGATGTTTAGACAGTAGCGTGTTAACGCATCTAAAATAATTCTCAACGCCAGTAGTAGAAGCGCCAGGTTTCATAGAGAGAAAACTCTTCCATGCATGTTTCTTCTCTAAAAACATTTCCGCGACTTCAGACATCCAGCCAGCCATCACTTGTTGATTAGCAGCTTCGCATAGAACGTCTATTTTGGATCTAATTTCGGAAGCTTGTACCGGAAAGACGCCAAAGTCTTCGGGCTTGACTATTAACAAGTCTCGATATCTGCAATGCGATTGAATTTCATGACTTCAATGTAGCCAGTCAAGTTAATTATCTGAAATCGCTGTCTTGCTTACTTCACAAACCATAAGTCTCTAATATCCTGCAGTATTTCATTTCCTATGAAGAAATTATACTCCATAAAATGTTCGGCAGTTATTTTGAACGAGTGCCAAGAAACAGGAGAACGTACGTTGATGACTGGATATTCAGCAGGCATTGTGCTCACCAGTAATCGTCTTCTTTCGTCAGGATCGGACAGAGCATAAGCGACGATTGCCACTCGCAGGCTTTCTTTGTAATTATCGATGATCTCAGGCTCAAGCGCAGTTAATCTCTCGTCAAAGCTGCAATAATTACTTGAATTTAATAACGATCTGAGGAACATATACAGAGCTAAGTTCCTGGTATACTCGTGGCGTTGTTGAAGTCTTCCTATTATACGAGCTCGAGCTTTCTCGATATTACTATAATCGTATGGCTCCAGATCCGAGTCTCTGATGCATTGATGCCTTAAATAAAGAATCCGACAAATATCCTCAGGGCGAACAAGAGCATTTTGTTCAGCCTCAACCTGTGCGTGTAATTCTTGCAGTTGATCTTCAATATCTCTGGGACATTCGGCTTGCTTCTGAGCCAAAATCTGCCCTCGTTACAAATGTTTAGTCAGTGATGAGTGAAACTGTTTATAAATATGATTGTATCGGGTTCTTTCTTCACCTACCACGTGTTCGGGTATTTTTTGAGACCGCTTCTCTCTTTTTATCCTTTTTTTTTTTTCTTTTCGTTCCAGAAGCTGCGCTTCCAATTTTTCAGCCTTCTGTCTCTCCCAACTACCGTCTGCTAAATCTCTCAAGTTTATTACATTATCAGACAAGATCTTAAGTCGTTTAGATTTCCTTGAATCAATCTTAGCAACTTCTTCATAATATGCCTTAACGCATTCCACTGGTGGATACTTAAGCTTTCGCTCAGGCCCGAAGGGATGCCAACGAGTCACGGATTGCTTAGCAGTTATAGTTTTTATACGAAACTTGTAGCTTGTTGGTGTAAACATACTCCCGATACCCTCTATCGGCTTCACATACTCGTACCAATCCTTGTAAGGCACTGCTTTCGTCCATGAATTCTCTTGCAGCAGTTTCGGACGTTCTGCGTAATACAATGCCCTTGCCACATCTGGAGTGGGAATTGGATCTGTGCGACCCGCTACAGGAAGCCATGGAATTGCAGAACCATCCCTCGCTCTTACACATCTTACAGGCTTGTCTTCAGACATATTATTCTGCATTCCTCATGTCCTGTGAAATCATTTTAATCTTGAAATACGGTAGCTACAAATCCAGACATAAACTGATATGTTACAAAAATAATAGGTGTTCACTTTCATATCTGCATGTTAGCTCGATTACTCATGACATGGTTGTCTTAAGTAGAATAGTGAATCTTTCACGACTGATGAAGTTTTATAAATTCAAATGGAGGTAGAGCGGATTGAGAAACTTTACGCGTAAAAAAATAATTTTATAGACTAGGCGGTAGAATAATATGTCAGCACCAAGTTGTAGGCGGTGATAGATGTGTGCTCATTGAATTATAGTCTTGTTTATCATCGTAACAACGGTTGTCAAGTCAGCCGCAAGTGGTTTTCAGCGTATAAGGATATAAGAATCCCTTGCGATGATAACTATCGTACTTAAAATTAAATAGCTATTATTATTATAGGTAAGTTTAAAAATCCAACAATAAAGTTTTTTGTTTACAGTAAAATATTTATTTTTTGTATATATCTGATTCGGTCCTGAATTTTTAACATTAGAATTGGCACATAGTCATTAGGTTTGAATCTATTAATAATAGTAAATTGATTGTCAAGCTTAACTTTATCACAAATATATTATTTTATTCACTATTTGGTATTCATAGACTTGTCAAATCCATTGTGCAGTATAACGCACTGTACTTAATATTCGTAATATATATTATAATATATAATTTTGATCTTCGTTATTACCAATTGGCAAATTTTCTTACTAGAGTATAAAAAATCCAATAATGACATTTGATTACATAGCTTGTAAGTTTCTTTGGTTTTACAATAGTTTCAAAGTCCATTTTAGATTGCCTAATTGGATATTCAATTCTTCTTTTGATAAAACATCATTTTCTACATTAAAATTACGACTTGGTATGTATGTATGTACATAAATCTGGCTTTATTTCTAATTAACTAACATTAAGTCTATCGTTTGAGCTCAAAAACGTATTAGACGTAATCATTGATAATACTATCATGGAAATAATACTTGAGTGCACTAGGCCACAGGTAATCATAGCATGTAGATTGTGCGGATAGAATAGATAGAGACAAAGTAGATGATTAGTTCGATTGACATTGTCTGTCCAAAATGATTAATCCAGCGGACACTGTTGTTTCGGAAGACAGGAAAGAAGTTGAGCAATAAATAATTGCAAAACTTTGATAATACTTGAATATACTATCATAATTATAAGCTATTTTTAATAGTTGAAATCGTATTGACGAACAACAGCCTCTCTTGCGTCCTGACTCTTTATAGAATTATGTATACTACTTTCATCTGATGAAATGCTATTCCTTCTAGTCGTTTCCACATGTGTACCATATCTCTGATCGATTTTATTATTGAAGCTAGTCTCCTGATAGTTTAATGAAGAAGCACTAGGTTTCATTGTGCCAGAATTCAATCCACTGTAACGGCGAGAGGAATGTGGACTATCCAAAGCATTGTTCTGCAGATTAGGCCGGGTTGATCTTGGAGGATTGAGGTGATACAGCCATTCTGTGAAAAGTAATACAACTTTTAGCGAAAAATAACAAGTTTAGAAACATTGCGATCTGAGAATGAAACACAAAGATACCCACGGTTATCAGTGACTCTGGAAATTCCACTGAGAAGAAAGTCTTTGTCCTGTGCTTCGAGAACCAGCATTCCCTTTAGTATATGAACCATTTCTTTCCTCGAGTACGCCCTAGCTCGGAAGTAGTAAACAGCAACGCTGAAATGTGATGAATTATCATCAATTCTCACACTCTGAGTAGAAAAGAATACGATTCAGACATCAATTGACTCACCACATGGCAATTAGTATTCCAGCACCAACCCCAGGCTTTGCCAAGCTTGTAACGAGCACCCAGAAATAGCTATTGCTTTGGAGGCGCAGAAGACCCTGGACAACCATCTGCCATGTATATTCGTAACCTTGGAATGGTCCACAGTTTTCAGTGCTCATGTTTGTAACAACATATCCGATAACGAAGAGGGCGCCTACCATGGACAGAAAGGCTAGCGCTAAGAAGAGAGTTTGAGTTTGCGCAGCTCTCCAAGATTGAGAAGGTGGTTCGCAGTGATTCAAGACTCCGTATGTCTTGATGTAAAAAGTGAGAATGTATTTGACGACTATAATAACGGACATGGGTGGGCTGAAGTAGAGAACGATCCAGAATAAGGTCTGATTGTAAATCAAATTCAGGGTGTTTCTAGCTATGTCGAATCTAGGTGCTCCAATTTTTTTCCAGCCCCTTATGTACAGCTTTGATCTAATCATTTGAGCTATGAATATTATTATGGACACTAGAAAATCGACTATAATCAGGCGGTAAATTTCTTGGGAGAATAACGTCTGCCAACATGCATCTCTTCTTGAAATCCACCAATATCCTAACAGCACTCCAAGCACCACAAGTTCCATTACATACGTTCTTATCAGAGTCACGTACAGAGCTGTACGTTTAGTTGCATATCCTTCAAATTGTACCTGAAAATGATGAAACATGAGGAATTGAAGATTTTGTTTGAGGAAAAAGTGATTATTTGATTAGGTACTAACCAGCCATGAGAAAAATGCTGGGTAAAGATTCATGATGATTGTTATAATCAAAGGTATGAGCAGCATTAAAACTGTGTCCTCTTGATCTACTTTATGTTCCAGGAATAGCCTCCATAATAATACACCGGTACCAGACATAACGGCAATCACCAAGAGTGTCATAAATATTTGAATAAGGCGCACATAACATCTTATAGCGCATTCTTGGTGGGAACGTTTACTGCTTTCGGCTAACAGCTCTCTTAATTCTAAGTAAATTGTCGCCGACCTTAAGTTCGCAGCTCTGTATGAAGCGATGCCAAAATCCCAGCCGCAGAATACTTTATTCGCATATACATTGGTCAATCCGCCAGCAGTTTCGATAAAGCTTTTGCGATATGATCGTGCGACTCTAAATCGAATAAATTGCATATTATTAAATTGGGGGGATTGTTAATGATGAGATGTTCTCTTCACTTGATTATTTCTGGCCTCTGATCGTTGATGAAATAATAAAACAATTAAATAATAGATAAACTTTGTACTAACTTGATAGAAAGGAGAAGAAAAATGAAAACATAACAACAAAAGAATGTCATGAAATATGCCGCTGGTATGCTGTACGACAGACCAGTTCCATTTGCGACAGTCCCATTTGAATAAAATCCGTAATACATTATTGAATTTGTGAAAAAACCCTACAATGTAAAACGAGTTTCATTGTTAATTGAATAAAATCATTTCTTGTAAGTATCTAAATCCTCTGTATAAACAATTGTTTCTATTATACCATCTCGCTGTTTTTATCTAGATATTCTTATCTGTTTTTTCCCTAACAGATAGCAAAACCTATTCGTTTGTTATGAGAATCAATTTTCTAAACCCAGGAAAATTTATCAATTGTAAAATTAACTATTCTCATTGCAATAAGAAGTGAGTAATCAATCAATTAGGAAAATTAGCTGATAAAATCTTGGTATCATAATTTTTTGGATTATTAAATTGATTCAGAATTGGTTTTATGATTGAATTCGATATACTTACACTTCCCGTCAAAATATCCCATCCCGTGAAAGGACTGGTTGTATATACCTGGATCAAAGATTGTGGCAAAATGATGAATGCCACACTGAAAAGAAAGTAGAAATCTTAAAAAATGGAACAATTCTTAATGAAAATTCAAAAGAAATACTGATACCTCAAAACACAGGATATGATGTTAAAAGTGAAGAGATAGCGTAGGAACTTGAAATAAGATGCAACTCCGCTACCAAAATGACCTTCTATTGACTTGATCAGATGATACCAAAATTCGAAATTAGATCCGACCTCACGCATGAAAATTCCAATCTGTATTCAAGAAATTGTACAGAAATTGTGATGAGTTGGGATTCAAAGTATAATAACTATTTTCTTATTTTGTAGAGGATCAAAAGATCAAGAGAAGTAAAATTTGAAACTCTCGGAGACATTATCCGACCAGCAATATTTCTCACCTTCATAAAACTAATGCTAATTCTATACTTCAATCGTTTCCAAAAACCGATTGATTTCCGCTTCTTCTTTTCATTAACAGAGCTAGTAAGCCTGCTTTTGATCTGTCTCTTAACAGTAAGACAGTGAGGTATATCCCTCAATTTTTCTAATCTAAGCTGTTCGGATATCGGATCATCGAGCATTAATTCATCGTGCTTTTCCATGTGGCTGACTATATTTATTGCATGATTGTCCGTAGCAGACATGGTCTTTCTGTTATGTCGTTTGGTAGCGTATGCTAGTACTGAAGAGTTTATTTTTTCCTCACCCAGAACGTCTAAAAAATAAACAAAAATGATAAGAATGTACAAAAACTGATCCTACAAGAAAATAAAGAGAAACATCATGATTTCAGAATTCATTTCCACACCCAAGGTTCTCGAAGGCATGTGACGAGCATGTTGTGCATGTTTCCGCTGCACCGACGGACGCCTAAGGGTCAAACCCCAGCGTTTCTCAGCCTTAGATACATCCCATTCCTTGTCCGAAGTTGCTGCACAGAAAAATACAAGTTGTTTATTGTTTATGTGAATCTTCCAGAATCTCATGAGTTTATTTTGGTAGTAAAAATAAGGTTTGTTTTCTTTCTCTCAACAGTTTATAAAAAAAACTATTCATAGAATCACGGGAGAAATTATTTTACACGCCTAAAATTAGGTTAAAGGAGATATCCAGGGGACTTCGAAAATGGCAAAGCGGGGATGAGAAGACCCCTGAATTTCGAGATGTTTGAAATACTTTTGACGTTTGTAGATCGAGGGTTAAATTATCTTATAAAACTTACGTGAGACTGCTTCCGGAGCCGGATAAATCTTCTGGTCGGCTTTCTGATTGGGCATGATTCTTTGTCGTTTGTTTTGATCGTTGTGTCTGTTATTGTTAAGCAGTTATTTCTTCATCGATCACACGAACATTTGTGGACAATGAATCAACTGACTAATATGTTATCTCAGGAAACGAAAGCGTTATCTTATCAGTTTATATCCGCTTATCCGCTAGATTTAATATCTTCTTTCTCCTTTTTGGATATAATATCCTCGTTGAAACGAAGTTCGAGGCTAGTACCACTATCGGGGTTCAAAATCGACACATAATCACGATCTACGCTACAGTCGATGACTGTCAAATCAATATGTCAAAAACATGTGCTTTCGAGAACTTCAACACTCGCGCATGTCAGTGATATCGATTTTTTCTTCGATTATAGCTGCGGCGCGGTTAGTATAGATTTTGTTTATTGATTGTTATACGTATTGTGAGATCTTGGATGACAATGAATACGGAAGTATATTATATTTGCAATATTTTAGCCTGCATTATTATGTAGGCCACTAGTTCTGAATATTTTAGAAAAATGTATATTATAATTTGAAAAATTGATTTCGAAGAGAGACACGGGTGATATTCTAGCTATCAACCTATAAGAATTGTCTTAACAACCAATCAATTTAATTTAGATCTCAGAGGGGCTATAGAACAGCTAAATCGTATTTTGACATAAAATTCTGGTATTTGAAATCTTAACTAATGGACTTGAGATTGGTCTGTAATTTTGATTAGGTCAAAAACGAGATGATACCAAGAGTCAAATTCGTTGTAGCGATTGAACAGCGGATGTTTAAAACCTCGCGTGGAATTAGACTCGAATAAATAATCATTTTAAACCATGGGTAATAAACATTTTAAAAACTAATACTTATGTGAGTAATCGTTTATTCTTTAATGTAAACCAGATTTAGGTAGATAATTTGACTCAAGGTATCCGTAAAATGAATTGACAACTTCCTGTTTGAAGTTGCACGTTTCAACGAGGAAAAGAGTGTGGTTATATTTTATAAATTTTATTTTTTACTCGCGTGCGATGGCTGATTCGACAGTGCAGAAGGTAATTTATTTAGAAACAAAACTAATGTTAATTAATATTACAATTTGGGTATTTATTTTTGATCAATAGTTGTAAATAAGTGGTAAAATTTAATCGTTTAACAAACATAGTGCCGACATCGACCGGTAGGGTAACACAGGTTACAGATTTTCGGTCAGTATTGTTTGTGTTTTACGATGGCACCGACTAACGTGGTAATTGTCAAAATATATTATTACCTCATGAAAACATTCTACTTAATCATAAGATCCTTCTATAAGATTACAGTTTCCCATTTATCCCGAAGCCGAATATTTCCGGCTATCAACTTCCCATTTTACTTTTAACATAACCTTTCAACCGCACGCATTTCGCGTCCTAGCAATATATTGTTAGTTCAGAAGTTCATTCTCCACGAATTATCCCAATTTATTTTAAACTATTCAGCGTATTCGATAACTGCTTGGCAAACCTTATTTCACACGAAAAGTCCACACGGCGGTTTCTCCGAAATTAACACACATCTATATGACACACACACTTCTGTATTGTAATTGTATGCACGATGAGCCATGATTTTTACCAGAAACATCTGTCCTTCCGAAGACTGTAAAATAATAGCCAACTTTTTTCAGGTTTTATGGATATCGTGTATAGGTTTATTGAAAAAAAAAAAAAACACTTGTGATTAAAATGTTTTCTCGAAAAAGCAGCTTTTTTACATCTTGTGTTATGGTGGTGATGATAATAACAATACTTTCAATTTTTTATTTTTTTATTTTATTCACTTGTTTGGAAAGAAATTGACCATTTAACCTATCAAAATTAGTAAATCATCTACCACTGCAGTTGTTCATAAACATACGTTATTTTTTCAGAGTTTTCAGTAGCAAAAATTAAAAAAATATAAACAGCCATGCTGCCGCTTTTTTTTCGACCTGTTCCAAGCAATGAATCAAAAAGTTCCAAAGACGCTTCTACAGAAACTGAGGTGTTTGATGATCGGTCAAGCTCAAAATCCAGAAAACTGATTAAATTGCTAAACAAAATGTTAAACCGTCTGATTATCGGATCAGAACACACCTCTAATTTTTATTCACTCATTTACAGGTCCAGGAATACAAGGATTCACTTAAAACGAAGGTAATTTAAACCACTTCAATTACACAATTGAAAGGGCGCAATTTTCACTTACCATAATTTCTAGTTTGGAAGAATCGACCAAATCGTTGAATAAACTTGTTGCTTTTCCCCCAAATTGAGTCTGAGAATTGTGAGCTTTACTCTTTCATTCTCATATGTATATTCTTTTCAAATTGTAAAATTCCAGGCAGAACAGCTGATAATAAAAGGATTCCCCGAGAAGATTGTGAAGCTTAATGAGCTCCTAGAGACGCCAAGTTTCTGCAACCGCGAACTGTCCGATGTACACCAAGACTTAAATGTCCCAATTCCAGACCCGATATCGCTTAATCATTCCGAAGATGGACCAGTAACTAAAAAACTGAAGCTAGAGAATAATTTGGAAGACATAGAGGCTAGCGGTACTAAAGTTATGGTCCTACCAAACGGCCCTGTTCCATGCAACAAACCACTCTGCGAATTGATTCACATTGCAAAACCATACATAAGGCAACTTGTTGAGGATTCTAATCTTGTAAGCTCATAATTTTTATTATTAATTAACGATCTAACAATGATAAATGCATTGAAAACAAATTTATTATACAAATTAATTTACATATTCTCTTTGTTTTTACTTCATAGCTGAAGATGTGGATCTCATTTATGATCCCCAAGATTGAAGATGGGAATAACTTCGGTGTTTCTATCCAAGAAGACACTCTGGCTGAAATTCAGTCCGTTGAAAGCGAAGCTGCAGCATTCTTCGATCAAATATCTAGGTAAGAAATATTGTAATCTAGTATTTAGTTATTATAATTGTATAAATATGATTTATGATTGTATTGCAGTTGATTTTAATGCTTTTTCTTTATTGTTTAGGTATTTCATATCGAGAGGAAAGATTGTGAGTAAAGTGGCAAAATACCCGCACATAATTGACTACAGACGTGCAGTACAAGAATTGGATGAAAAAGAATATTTAAGCTTGTGGTTGGTGATGTGTGAGGTCCGTAATCGCTACTGTTCGCTACATGACATAGTTATTAAAAATTTGGAGAAGATAAAGCGGCCCCGATCATCGAACGCCGAGTCATTGTATTAAGATAAAATTAGAATTGTCCTCGCTAAAGAGTGCTAACATAATTATAACTTCAACCCGAAAGAGAGA
Source organism: Tenthredo amoena (assembly GCA_963966615.1). Classification (NCBI taxonomy): domain Eukaryota; kingdom Metazoa; phylum Arthropoda; class Insecta; order Hymenoptera; family Tenthredinidae; genus Tenthredo; species Tenthredo amoena. Next base: position 1,114,494 of record OZ016490.1, read on the forward strand.
GAGAGAGAGAGAGAGAGAAAGAGAGAAAGAGAGAAAGAGAGAAAGTGAGCAAAAGAAAGAAAAAGGGAGAGTATCATGTGGTAAATAACGGTGGATAACAGAAAACAATGTAGGTTTATAACTAAACGAAGAAGAATCACGTTACACAGACATTTGGCTAAGGTTATGCTAATTGAAACCGTTAATCTTTTTTATATCATATATTGTAAATCTAATGAAAAACTAAGTCTTAAATATTTCGACTTTAAGATTTCAGAATAACATTTCTCAGTCTTATTGTTAGCAAAGTTCATTCCACTGTTTTGTCATCGATATTCAACAAAGTTCTTCGCCCAATATTTTCTCCTCATTAATTAATTAGTTTCGAAAAGGGCTCGAGTATCTTTATCAGTTATTCTGCGTGTTGAATTGAAACAATTTTGTTTCGGACAAAGTATACTTGCAAACTGTTTAAAACGGTGTAAATTATTATTTGGAATCTAAATTGATTACAATAGGTTTTGCACATCGAATAAAAAAAAAAAAATGATGAAAATTCCTCTTGTTTTTTTTTTTATTTTTTCTTCTTTCATAGCAACATTTATATCGCCAATTTTTCTTGTTTTGGACAATTGTAAATCAGTATATGTATTTGTAACGATTATAAAGATACGATTCTTAGATTTAATTAGTCTAATATCATTTACTCTCAAGAATTGAAATAATCTATTGAATAATAATGAAAATCGACACCATAAATATTGTTCTCACGTTTTATGGAACCTGGACTTCATTTAGCTTCGAGCTGATCGTAAGGAAAATTTAATTCGAAATCTCTGACATCAATTTATACAATTTTCTTTCCTTCATATATTACTTATGTATAAAATCGTACAAAAATTATATACCTGTGAATAACTATTTATTATTGAGGCAGGTTTTACTGTCTTTAACTTTACGTGTGAAAACTCACCGCATTTTCTAAATCAGGCATGCAGATTACCTGACAAACAATAAATCGTGACTAAATCTAATCCCAATTAGAGTATTTTTGTGGTATGAATACGCTTTGAAATTCTAAGCTAATGATTGAAATTGATTGTTCAATTTACAGATTTGGGTCGCGGAAAAGTACAGTATAAGTCTTCATTCTTTATTTATTGAAAAAGAAACTGAGAATTGAAGTAGAGAAGAGGATCATTTCCGTTTTTAGATAGTCTGTAAAAGGTGTTTGAACTCCGAACTTCGTTTCAAAATACAGAATGATTTCGATATTATTAATAATGAAAGCGGCTGGAGTTGCTTCGTTTATTTAAGAAATATTAATCTTATTCCACCCTGATTGTATTTTGAAGTGTCAAAACGAATAATAAAAGAGAATAGAATCTAACAATACACGTGCTTGTAACTATAGCGTTATAACATCGATTTTTAAGATTTTGTTCTCCGGCGATAAATTCATTCAAAATTCATCCGTCACAGATAACCGACTTCGCGAATTCGCAAAGAAAAAAAATGTAAAGTAAATGAAAAGTTGAAATTTTTTATACAGTCATTGCTAGTTTCCTGAAATAAGCTGTTATCGAGACACGAGGAAAACCTCAACGAGATGATGAATTACGAAACTGATCCGTCGCGTCTTGAACGCTTGCAGCGAGAAGTATATACCTCGTTAAAGATGCTTATTTCAAATATAATTTACGATACTGATTTCATTTGCTTGTTTTTTAATTTCGGATCAATTTACCACCGCGTTTCTCAATCTTTTAACGAGCAGCCTTTCTCATACAGGCTCTCATATGTTTGAATGGATTTCCTAACAAAGTAAGAGCCTTGAACGATATCATAGCGACCTACGCACCGGAAGTCACGAGGAAGAGCCTGGAAAACATTACCCACAATGTTCCAGGGATTCCCTTGACTCAGGAGTCTTCGGCTGAGGAATCGAGTTCCATGAACCTCGACGGTATGCGACGATTAAATCATTTCATGAATTACTGTGGCATTCTGACTTATTTTGCAATGAACAAACGTTTTTTTCATTACGCTACCATGCGCTTTATTCGGAACCCAGCAGATGATAACACTCAGATTTTTGAATCGCATGAACCGGTACATTTAGAAACCAGCCTCGCTTCCGCTTCAAATTTAGACCGATCTCTCTCCCGGCAAAAAATATCAAAAAGAAATCATCACGGACGACGTTTGGACCATAAAATGATGCGTCGTCGTCCAGGACCCTTATCCCACATCCTAGCTTTCCTTTCAAACAGTCTCGCAGCTTGTACAAAAGCTACAGTGATCAGGCCTTCCAGATACATCGCTCATCACGCGCTCACCATGCTGAGGGATACGTGAGATTCGAAATTGGTTTCCTAAGGAAAAAGGTCAAGATTCTTATGTTTTTTTCTCTAACTTCCTGACTGCCCCTCTACATAGTTTAATTCAACGTGGACAGCTTATACACGTACAGTGTGGTCCATCGACGATTTGGTCTCTGCCAGAAGGCAATAAGGCTTCTCTTGATCTCCAAATCGATCTTGGAGTAACTGTTAAAAATTGTATTGGAATAATGAGACCGGCAGTGGCTCAGCTAATCGCGGATACAACCAAGGTGATCCCGATTCTTAATGCGAATACGAAAAGAAATTTTTAAAAACAACTTTCAACTTTTGCAATCCGTTTTAGCTTAAAAGATGGCTGCAAGTCCTTGCCGTGACTTTCGCACCACCTACGATAACTTTGATTCATGCTATACGCAAAACGGAGGCAATCGACGGATGGGCGTACGAACTGTTCTTTCATTTGAAATATCTTCAGGGAAACCGTATCTGCAACGTTGAAAAAGTATTTAGTCCTTCTTTGTATTATCCGATTCATGCAGAGTTTAGCAAAAATCAGTCGGGGCTTTGTGACATATTATTGATGATTTTCAATTATTTGATTTATTGCTGATTCCTTGAATCTGATTAATATAGGTATACTTGAACTAACAAATTTTTATAACATTTATTTGTATAAATTAAATTTTAACAAGGCTGCTGAGGGATTGAAAGTAAGTGATGACGTAAGAAACACGAATCTCTGGCAACGACTGGTTCAATTAAGAGATAATTATGTCTTTCTCTACGAATCTCTCTACAGCAACGATCAATATCTCAAGTTTTCAAGAGATTCAACGGAAATGATTATATGAATGAGATTGAATTTTCCGAATTTTATTTCTCAACGTGAATGAAAAAATTATGCTCTTAAATTGAGCTGTATCATGCTTGTCTAATATTATATGTATTGTAAACGTTTGTCAATATAAACATTATGCTGTCCGTTTTCCTCTATCATGAATTTAAAAAAAATCTGTCCTACGTAAACAACTAAGATATGTTCTTCATCAATTATTTTAATGAATAGACATTCTAGTATAAAATTTACCTGTTATTAATCGTGAATAAAAAGACATTCAGACGGTGTGTTTATTAGTATGCCGTGTGATTATATTATTTGCGTTAGACGACTGTAATTGTCCAAATATTATTACTGATTCTAATTATTTCAGAGCTGTGATTAGTAGGTCTGGCGATACAGAGAATTCAAACTAATTTCCATGCGTTTTTTACGGCAAAAGTAGTTCGTTATCGAGACATTGAGGCCGTCACCGCTAGATAAGTTAAAAATCAAGAATTGGCATACGAAATCCCAAATGGTATTGCTATCTCGCTGGAGAATTGACGAACTACTGGCAGGACTAGTTTGGCATGGAGGAGCACTGTCCTAGGGTACGGACACCTGTCATGAGGTCAGTGGCCCTCATGGCATTAAAGAGTTCGCACAGGGATGGCGTTGACTAGATTCGATTGTGAGTTATGACAGACATTTTAATAGAAATACTCCGAACGGAGAGAAGTTGTTGCAAAGTATAGACAGTATACCTGCTCATTGACAAAAAAAGATTATTCTTGTCTAGTAATGGTATTACAATACTCTTTCTTCTGTTACAGTTGTTTAACTTCCATCAGAGTCAAAACATCTTCGTCCAGTCGTCAGTAAAGATTCTGTTCCAATTGCAACGGGCGAGTGTATACTGCATCCAATCTTCGTGGGATGAGTTATATTTGGTAGTATAATATTGTAACACGAATGTGTATTATAGCATGATAACTTGTAGAATATGAAGCAAATAAAGGGATTCCATCAATTGCGACGACTACATAAAGTGCCCTAGCTCATACGGCTTGATTGAGTATCGTGAGTTGGTGATTGTATTATGAGGATATTGAAGTGCCAAAAAAAAGTTGTATGTGTTTGTACTCACTATCTATCATTCTCCGTCTTCTTCTTTTCCTCCTTCCGATTTAATCGTTGGATAATTTTACTTTGAGTTGTTCTTTTAATTGTTCGTTCGTTTGTATACATCGCTAGTTCTGATGCCCCGCCCCTCGCAGTAACTATTCCATTGATTCATAGAGAGCGCTGGCCGCGTATGAATGAACGAAAGGGAAAGTAGTGGTGCTGTACAAATATGCGGACAAAAAATTAATACCTTTTCTGAGAAGCGCTCGTCCTTGAATGAAACGATAGTGGTGCTGCCCAAATATGCGGACAAAAAATACTACCACGCTTTCACTTTCATTCGTGGGGGCGTGGCAAATGCCAGAAATATGCGGACAAAAACTTAGAGCAGCTGATAAACAACTATATTATCCGTATATTGTTAATTGTTCAAGATTTTTTCTCCACTATTTAGTATACTACAATCGCAATCATTTATATTTAAGGATTGATCGCAAATTGTATGTAACTTCAACAATGAATATTGTATCGATACTGATGCAGCAATAAATTTTCTCACACACCAATAATCAATTGCTTCGTTATTTTCACCTTGCTCTGCCTACGACTCTTTATTTCAATTAAGCGTTGGGCAGCACAGCTTACGAATCATAGAATGCGTAGGAAATTAGAATCAATGCACTTTCAGTTACTTAAAAATTTGCGTTCACCTAGTCGGGTATGCTCTCCTGATACTAGGAGGATTTTTCGACCGAAAATTATTCTCACTCTGAAATATGCCAATACACATAAATGTATGAAAATATGCATGGAGCATGTATGCATATACAGTGTCCGATTGTCATATATATTGCGTACTTGAAATAAAGAGTCGCAGGAAGAGAAAAGTGGAAAATAACAAAGCAATTGATTATTGACATATCTGAGAATTTATTGCTGCAGCATCGATACAATATAACTTATCGTCAGAGTGATATACAATTTGTAATTATTTCTTGAAAATAAATATCAAGGCTCTTCATTTGCCTTTTGGCATACAGTTTAGCAACTTCGAAATATTTCTGTGAAATATCTTGTCGACGAAACCCCCATGCGTACGTTTTGCAGCCACGAGAGCCACTGACCTCAGGCAGGTGCCTTTACCCTAAGTCAATGCTCTTTCCCCCCGGCTGGTGAGGCTCACGGGTGACCATATAGTACCGCCATGTCGCGGCAAATTGACAAACTACATTCGCCGCAAATATCGGTGCGCCTTCTTGCAGCAGCCCCCATGGCACTGTTGTGATTTATAATGTGTGGTCGCGTATAATAGGGCGCACCTATATTTGCAACTAAAGTAGTTCGTTAATTAGACCGCGGGATGGCGCGTGTAATAAGGCGCACCTGTATTTGCACCAAAGTAGTAGGGATGGCAATACCACTTGTCACCCTCTACACCAATTTTATGATTTCTAACATCAAATGAATTTATTTCCATCTAATGTCTCGTTCCTAACTTGAAAACTAACGACGTCCGATTATCTAGAAGTAGAAAAAAAATACATAGATTATGTAGGAAACAGGGTAAAGGATCAATCAATAATCGTCAATCACAATTCGTAAGTCAGTAATAAGGAAATGTTTATTATTATGCACTTTGATACTCCAAAAATTGATTGCGCCGTCTATTTGATTTACTTTTAATCCCCCAACAATAGTAACAAGTCCCAAGCGTTCATTTAGACTAGTTCCGGATCAATAAAGAAAAAACTCGATTGATTCACGGCAAAGTGACAGTCCTTAAAAACATGTGTTAGTAGTGTACGAATAATTCGTAAGATGGTAAATCCAGTTCCACAAATTTGACCAGCCGGTGGCGCCACTTCGTCACAGCGGCGAATGTCACAACAATTTTTTCCTCAAGTAGTAGGGCGGCATAGTACGAATTCCTGGTTCATCATAAAAAAAAATCTTATCGTTAAATTATTTATTCACTACTGTAGAATGATTCACCTTGATTTACATACTCGTTTAAAAAGCTTTATTAAATCGTTATTAACGTCCACTACGCAGTCGCGACTTAGATCATAATAAGGAAAAAAAAATTCCACTATAATGCATTTACGATTACAAAAACTGGGAGGGGAGGCGCAGCTGATGCCTAAACCAATCACAAACACCTAGAGAGAGATAAAACCCGATTCTCTCTCTCCCACTCACTTAGATCAACCAAAAACCCTCCGACCAAACTCTGGAGGGGAATTCACTCTCTGTAGGCCCCTGACCCCTCGGATCCCTGCAGTTACTGGCTCAGTTGCTTGTGGTTTCTTTCTGTGTTCATACGGTGGGAATAACGCTGCTTAAATATCTTAATCATCATCAGGTAGATAATATCATAATACTTATCTACTAAGTCTATCAAAATTCTCGCTAAACATTCTTTCAATCGAATTCACCTTATCGATTCACAAATGCTCCGATAAATAAATTAAACCTGGTAACGAGATCGGAATCGTACCGATGATCGCGTCTATACTAGTAATAACCGTTGTACACCTAACAACCGCCATTTTGTCTATGTGAAAGGTTTTGGAGGGAAACTATTGACACATTTACCTAACCGAGGCTGCCCCACTTTTTTTATCAAACAAAATAACCAATTATTATATTATTCACGATTTTATTATTCAACAATTCTTCTTTAACTGTTTTATTTATTGTCGTTAGATTGATATTATTGCTTCACAATTTATCTTTTAACTTCATGAATTTATTCACCTCTTTTTCTGTCTTCGATAGCCATGGCTCGTACCAAGCAAACAGCGCGTAAGTCAACTGGAGGAAAAGCCCCGCGTAAACAGCTAGCGACAAAAGCTGCCCGAAAGAGCGCGCCTTCAACTGGAGGAGTCAAAAAGCCCCATCGTTACAGGTACGTACTTGTTTGTTATCATTCTTTGTTTTATGCGTGTGATGGAAAAATGTTATATACTTTTTATAATGCTTCATTTCAGGCCCGGAACCGTCGCACTCCGTGAAATCAGGAGATACCAGAAATCTACTGAATTGCTAATCAGAAAATTACCGTTTCAGCGACTAGTACGTGAAATAGCGCAGGACTTCAAGACTGACCTACGTTTTCAGAGCGCAGCTATTGGCGCGCTTCAAGAAGCTTCAGAAGCTTATTTAGTCGGTCTCTTTGAAGATACTAACTTGTGCGCTATTCATGCAAAGCGTGTCACTATTATGCCAAAGGATATCCAATTGGCTCGAAGAATTCGTGGCGAACGTGCTTAAGCTTTGATCATCTTATGTTTATATTGCACATTCATTATTATGGGTGTTGTCAAACGCATCGTTAATATCTTTATTTCCTTTCATAAACATTATTTATTTTTTTTCCATGAATAAATAATGTTTATTATTGTATTCACTTAAAAGAAAAACAATAACTTTCAATAATTATTATTATATTTATCATGTTAGTCGTCACTGCCGAAATAAGTTACTTATTTACTAAAGGCACTTTGTCAAAGATGTCCATTTAATTGTCTTATCTATCTCTATCTATATCACACATATATTATATATATATATATATATATCTACGGTAGTTAGAACTGCTAGCGTATATACATAGAATAATTGTTTTAGAATAATTCACGTGAAGAAAAGAATTAGAATTAGAAGTAGGATAGAATAGATTAGATTAGATCGTCGAATTCTTTGCTTAAATAACTGAAAATAGACGAAAAAAATAATGAAGGATTGGTTTTTGTTAGTATAATTGATTAATCGATTAATTAATATTTTTATCACGCCCTAATACGCTAGGAGTATTAAATGTATTAGTTTTTGTTTATTTTTCCCATATTTAAACTATAAATATTAATCGAATGCTGAAAGCCTATTCTCTCCTCATTTTGTAGCCGAGAAATATAACGCGGGTGATTGAAGCCCGCATTAAGTCAATAAACTGAATTTTTAATTCTGTTTATCAGAGAAAAATAATTGACTCTGATGATTCATACGAATTGAGTGTTAACTATTTTTCGTTTTTAAATTCAGAAGAAAAAATTATTACCCACTATAGTATGATAATTGAATTTTTAAAGCATTTGGTGTATCTGGTGACATTATTAAAAACTTTGTAGTATAATTTCAAATATAAAAAACAGGAAATAAAAAAGAAATACCATTACGTAAATCTCTATAATAATCGTTTTTTATTATTGCACCCGAAATTAATCCAGCTTGTAATTGAACTACGTTTCTATGAAATCGCATCTAGCAGAGCGATAATTACGCCTAACAATGATGCAATGTTTTTCCATTTTCTGAAACAGGAAGACCCAGGGGGCGGAGAGGGAAACGGGGAAAGAAGGAGAAAAGACGCAACATGTAGCAATTTTTAAAGTGCAGAGTAATGACGTCAGTTTAATTGTAAGAAAGTGAGTCATTGTGTTGAAGCCTTGCGGGAAACTGGCTCTTTCCAAGAGATTACACCAGCAAAAAATGCGTGCGGTCTTACAAATATATGCGAAACGATTGCATACACGTACTTATGTGCGACATGATAATAACAAGTATTATTATTATTATTAAAAAATATTAATTACACGCTGCACTTGACACGCCGTATTCCGCCAATAAAATATTTCGTAGTATACCAAAACTGTAAGAAGTATTCTCATTGGTCTTTTGAGACCCGCGTTTAACTTCTGGACCATTCCCGACGAAGTTTATGTCTGGTAGGGGGAATATCCCGGAGAGAGTAGCCACTGCCATTGAAGTACTCGGAGTTGTAATCTAGCTCTATATTTTCTAGAAAATTTTGTGCTTCAAAGGTGAGTTTATCGTGCAAAATTTTCACTAATATCGCCTCAAAGAATTCACCTATCATCAGCTTTGATATGTCTAATTAAATTTCCGATCTATTACTTGCAGAAAAGTAATTGTTTGATTTGTATTTTACGACATCGCGATATTAGCGTCGGCGCCATCTTATCATATTCTGTTTTGAGGGACGAGGCGATTCAAGTATTGACATTTTTAGAGCACGCTGTGATCCCGAGGTTATTGAACTATCTCAAGTAGCTGATATATAATATCACCCGACGCGCTTTACTTCATCGATTTATTACCCTATTTCACTAAAACGGCCTTTGTTTCTTTATCGAGAAACTTCCCAACCGTCAAACCATTAATTTTCACAACATTGTTTATATTCTGTCGCCTGCATCGCCGTCCTTCTTCCATGCATCGTTCTGCATCGTTCAATGGAACATTTGAATCTGACATATTTTGTTTGAAATTAAAAATTAGTTTGACAGTTCGTTAGATTCCTGTCTGTAATTGATCTTTGTAAATCCTTATCCATCCGACGGATATCAAAACGAATGGTTCACCGTTATTTATCAATAATTAGATCCAATTATTCAAGCGTCAATATTTACGTATATCAATTTCGTGGAATGGTGACGTCATCTTTCGCGTTTCTTTTGCTCATCTGACGTCACGGCTTTTTTTTTCACTCGGAATATCTTCATACTTCAAAATTAACACCATAAAATTGCTTTCCTTTCTCCCTAGCATAAACTATGGCTCGTACTAAACAGACAGCCCGTAAATCAACGGGAGGAAAAGCTCCCAGGAAACAACTGGCTACGAAAGCAGCTCGTAAAAGCGCCCCTTCAACTGGAGGAGTAAAAAAACCCCATCGTTATCGGTAAATATGCAAGATAGTCGATAAAATATTGATTCTGTTATTATTGTAATGAAAAGAAGAGTGGAAATGAAAAGATATTCGTTAATTTTACAGACCTGGTACTGTGGCTCTTCGTGAAATTCGAAGATACCAAAAATCTACTGAATTGTTGATAAGGAAATTGCCCTTCCAACGTCTGGTTCGTGAAATAGCACAGGATTTCAAAACCGACCTGCGTTTTCAAAGCGCAGCAATCGGAGCTTTGCAAGAAGCTTCCGAAGCCTATCTCGTCGGTTTGTTTGAAGACACTAACTTGTGCGCCATCCACGCCAAGCGGGTAACTATTATGCCCAAGGATATTCAGTTGGCTCGACGAATCCGTGGAGAACGTGCTTAAGAAGGATAAAGAGCCGTTACATTTGACGCGTACAGTTTAATACTATTATTAATATTCATTATTATGATGGATGATGTGTTTTCATTCCTATCTATATTGTCTTGTATTTTTCATTGTATCGAATGTGTATTAGATGTAATAACACACAGACCCAATAGTCTCTCTCTATCTCTTTATCGAATACATGATGTTTAACGAAATCCAAATAACATTATTAATTTGAATTATTAATAAGCATTATTCGCACACAGAGCAGCTGTACATATTCGAATACCACCATCGTAATTTCTTTTTATCTATTCATCTTTTTTTAACTAAACTAATCTTGAAAAATTAATCGTTCGTTATTAAACACACTGTAAAGACAACATAAAAGGTCGGTGTCGAAGATGTCAGCTTTGACTAGATCCCTTCATTATAATATTTTGATTACACTGTCCAACAAAATATGTATGGGATATTGAATTTTTGTCGAAAATAACCACCTAAACCTGGTTCTTTATAATTGAGTTTTAGTCACTTAAATGTTGGACAGTGTCGTTAATACTAACTATCATCATTACACAATATCGTAGGTTCAGTAGTTTAGAATTTAAGTATCTCTTTGTTTAATAGTCGATCAATCATTATCTTGGTCTCAGATTTGGTTTATATTATATTATTATAAGCTACGTAATTGATTTTAATTAATTGTTTTCTTTGATTCTTTTTTTTTTTTTATCGTGTGTTCATTCTCTGTCCAGAGTACATATTTCATAAATAAAATCTCGAAATTCAATTCTACTGGTTCTTTTTATTGTAGAATATTATTTCAGATGCCCACTTACCTATTTACCTAATTACATTTTCCACGATAATTCCTGAATACTTATTTTTTCTGCGATGTTTAATCATTGGTTAAAATTTAATTATAAACATAGCATTTTTTTCAATCACCATTTTTATTTTCACAGAATAATATCATCGAGAATTATTTATTATAACTCTGTTCAAGACTTTATTATGCGAGCAAATGACATTTCAATTTACAAACTAAAAAGATTGATAAAAAAGAATATGATAGGAATACTGATCAATATAGACATAAGGAGAATTTCAACAGTCTCCGTTTCACCAGCAAAACGTCTCTACCAACTAGCCAATTGATAATAATTACTCGGTAATTAGCATTGATCTTATGACGGTGTGAAGTTACATCTTGAACAGAGCATATAGTACATTATTTTATAACTTTACGTAACAATCAAGATAATCCTATTGGCATATTGCAGAACTTTCTAATTACCAGTACATTTATATGATAGTGTTTGAAAAGGTGTTGTAAAGACTCAAATAAATTTATTCACACTTGTTAAAATTGAGACACAAGAAATATAAAATATACAATCACTGCATCTAGTGTAAAGGAAAATCTCCTAATTTCGATGAAATTTGATGAAGTTATGAAAGAAATTTAGTTTAATTTCTTGAATGAAAATCTTCCATGCATTGCATAGTGAATAACAAATCCCTTTTCAAACAGCGCATATAATTTACAGAAGTATGTATCAGTGGAGCTGTTCCATTTGAAATCAGATAATACTGTCATATATGTATACAATTTCTTAGTTGTTATTCAAATATAGATTGAACAATTTTACCAGACAAGCAAGAACTTCCGGTTGTTGAAGTAAATGCTAATCGCAAGGTGAGTCTGAGGTATTGAAAGCACAAAATGCTTGGATACAGCGACTAACATTTTTTGTCAAAAGTCTGAACAGAAGTGTGGCCTTGTGATTAATATCTCACAGTACGTACTACACTAGAACTATAATAGTTTATTTAAGTATATATTTATTTTGTTAGAGTTTTTACACGACATTCAGATAAGAAATATAGTTATATTCAGTTGAAAGGCACCTGACACAATTGTATTGTACAATTATGCAGAGTAACAAATTTGAAAAATGCTGCTTTATATACAAATAAAATAAAATACCAATCGTCGGCAGTAACTATTGTCGGACTACCAATATAATGAAATTCTAATAACTGCAATTATAACAAACAATGTCTTTGTTAAATCAGCAATAAATCTCTTGGTTATTGATGAACTTATGATTATTGTTCGTAATTAAATATACTTGCCAAAAGATAATTCAACTATTATTTATATAATGATAATAAATTGTTTATTAAACTTTTCTTATTTCGTCATCATCATCATCATAAATATCTACAATCGTTTTATAATCGAGACTAAGATAATTTATATTACAAATTGCAACATATCTATAAATAAATTGTATTTACAAAAGGGTACGGTCCTTTCTTCCTGATGAAGTTAAAAAAATTCAACCATTAGCTCCGCGCTTCATCATGCCTTCCTTCCAATGCTTGACGTCAAATAAATAGATAGACCATTAATTTGCTGTGAATATTTAAACAAATATAACTAAACAATAAATTATGAAATCCCTATCATTAGAACGAGCATTAATAGATGTGCATACGGTCTGCATCACTTCGTTTTACTTATTGCAGGATTAAAATCAATTTAATAATTTATATCGTCAACAAAGTAATCTTATATACATACTATCTAACAGAGCTGCCACACTAATGCCATATAAGATTAATAAATAACCCAGAATTGATAATATAATATACGAGTACGCACACACGATTTCCATGACACAATGTAACATATTGATAGTAATTTAACTGGAATCATTGGAAAGAAGCATAGTCTGGTTGTTAGAGAGGTTCGGCTGTTAAATTTACTCTATTGCTTATAAGCGAATGTGGTTGTTGTTCCCAGAGGCCGGGCCTCGCACCTGCCGTCTAGTCCTGGTTAAACATACGCAAGAACGGTTTGTTACTATCCTCGTTAAAGGGATAGCTAATAAAAAAAAGCACTGCCAGTGCGTGGAGTTTTAAATAGGCAAGACATTATGCGTTCAATGAAAAATAGTGATATGTAATATTATATGCAGACATTGAGAAAAACACGTCTAAATATGTACACAGCCAATTTTTTCACAATAGGCACAATTATATCAGTTTGAAATAATACAATCATAGCTAAACTCTGGCTCGATCAAAGAATTGGCAGAACAAATTTAGCAGAATTTTTTAATACCTTGTTTTTTATTTTGATATTTGCTCCTAGCATGCACTATATTATTAAAGAGGCAATGTTTATCTACATACAAAGATTACTGAAAAAATGTCAGATGTGATAAATCGAAAACAATGATATATTGCAACGCTGTGTTATACAGATTTCAAGTAGTGGAAGAAATAATTTTATTTATAGAAAGTAAAAAGTTTAAATCCAACATTATTTCTTGTCAAATAATCGTTGTAATACATAGTATGATTTATTCTAGACCTATTCTCCATTAGAATGATTTAATCATTAACAAATTGTTTTATTTCATATGTGCTTTGATTAGAATACATTTCTCAGTATGTATTTAACGCGTCTCATTGTTTTCACTGGAGAATGTACGGAATTAATTTTTTTTTGGTTTTGAACTTACATGGAAAAAAATTGGTCGAATCAATTGAAAACGCATCAAGTATGTATATGTAAACTATTTATGAAGATAACTTATAGGACGTATTAAGTAATGTATTCTAGAATTTGTGTATGTACATTAACATTGTTACCAGTTATAACATAAATAAAGTTTTCTTAGTCTAATAGAAAAGAAACGAAACGAAATTGCTGTGTTATTACAAGCATTCACCGAGTATTACCATCGATACATAATCAGCTACGTATTAAAACTATTAATAAAGTTAACTTTATGCAAGTTGAGTTGCGAATGCTCAACTATAAAGATCGTTCACTACTGTTCGTTATTACTGCATTTGGTATTTTACCGTACAATTATTCTTCAAGAAATAAGCCAGTTCTCTAGATTCATTAAAATTGTAAGAGAACGATATATATTCTAAATAAATTAAGAATCTGGGTAATATTTACACAAAGAAGTAGCAGAACTTGAGCCAATGAATAATAAATTTGAATAATAAATCTAGTAGGTATACAATATACAATTAGTTCTAGAACCTGGTTTGTACTATACTATCATATCCTGTTTACCTTTATAATCACGAGTTTGAATTGATCTGTTACCGTATAGTATGGAAATAATACAAATGAAATAGATGTGTAACTCATAACAGTATCTGTGAATATGCGGAGGAATTGAAACTTAAAATAAAATGATAACTTAAGTTCTGACAATTACTAGTACGAGGAAGCACAACCAGCGTGTCTATACATAGAATAAGTACAAATTATGCATTAGACACCGTGTACTTCATCAGATTGAAAATCTTATTTAAAAAATTCCGACTATTCCATTCTTCCAGATGTTACAAGAGATTAACAATCACATGAAGTACGTGGCTTTTTAGCAAGTGCACGTATCTTATATTGCAAAAGAAACGGCGTAATCCTATGGATTAAATAAGTTAGCATTACCTGTAGTGATCCCGAAGTGCCTGATCCTCTCTAGTTGAGTTGCGGCATGTATTCAGCTTACTCTCCAGGGCCTACGTTACGAAAAGAGTTTATTATAACGGTACGAGATTAGCAGTTCCAATATATCTTATTATCATTGAGTTAGTCAAGTATCAGCGTGCAGATTTTCCACTGCTGCGACAAGTTATACAAAATAAATTTCATAGATAATAAAAAGACATTTAACATTAAGGGGATGAGATACCTTCATAGAGCCTTTGTTTTGAATACTTATTCATAAATCTTTATCTTTTATTTACAATCCTGTGTCTGATAGTATGCCTATGTTTAATCACCGGGCAATTATCCAGACACAAGACGATACAATTCATTGTTATTGTTTCAAAGAAGAAGCGTGAGCATGCAAACGTAAAAAAGAAAAACCAAATAAGGACCTGCGGCATATGGAGGTATGTGTAGTGGTATAGTGGGACAGTATCAGGCATCAGCATTTGGTGGGCCTTGGCTGCTGCTGGATGCATTGAGCAGGTGTCTGAACCTGAATTGACGATTTAGCAGCGGGTGAAGTAGAATTGGACTTTTTTCCACCAGGGCATGAGCACTTTATCCTTCTACAGTCCATGCAGACCCATCTGTCAAGCTACCAACACACCAACTAACTACATCACACTAACCACCAGCTAAGAAAGTATCTATTTATAGTGGAATATTAATTAATGTACACTAAACTAACAGGATTGTAGAATAACAATAACAAAATGATGGGCGAGGGGTCTGCGATGCCTGAAATAAATATTTCCCTATAATTTCACTATTTTATACAACACTATGCCCTGGTACTGCTTACTATGAAATTTTGTACATTGTCTTGGAATTACTGCTCTTTTCTGAAGAGGCGGAAGGAAACACAGATGGAAATCGGATTGAACAAAAGTCGAATACGAGTTGCAGAAGTAGAGATCATGTAGAAGAATTATATCCAATATCATAAATCGGTTGAATTTCAGGACAAAATTAAAGACGAGAAATTCTCTGATACATAGACACTGTACAAAAAGCCATGCTGCTAGCTTTAACGTTTCACTTACTTCTTATATTACACAGCTACTCAAGTATACATAAAAGCTTTATACACCGTGCAGAGTAATTGAATATTAATTTGTTTGGACTCACCCCAACTTTTCGCATCAGGTCACCGATCATGTTCATTGCGAGTATCCTTGTACAGGGGGCGAGTGGTGGATTCATGTTGTTGTTATTGTTGTTTCCAATCATACCTCCGATAACTCCATTTCCAACTATTTTAAAATAATGATAAATAGTGTTACAACTTAGACGAAAGATATTATTTCGTAACTACGTGCTTATCACCAATTTAGGTTTAAATCCTGTAATCCCTGATCTGATAATTTTCAATGATAGTTGAACCACAGGCCAATTTCTTTGCAATAGACATTTAACAAGTAAATAATACGTTGAAACATCGGAAAGACAAGCACATTTCAGGATATTAATACCAGTAAATAATTTCACTGGATAGAAATGAAACAAATAATAAATATAAATGATATTTTATTTGGAATTATAATGTATAAACATTAAAGGCAGGCAACAATGTGCTATATAGAGTAATGAAATGTGTATATAAAATACATAAAACTTTGTAAAGGAAGAAAAAAGATTATTTTTAAATCGTATAAAAATTATCAGAGGTAGTTCAAAGCTGTTATTCATCGAATTTGGCCTGAGATACTTTGAATTTACCTTTACTTAAATCTATAGTATGTATTGCTATTAGGTAGAGACAATTTGGTCCGCAAGAAATCTTCAAGTTCATTAAAATTAAGATTTGTTTTTTTTTTTCTTTGCTGTTTGGAATATCTGTGAAATCATTTTCTTTATATCACCAGTGTTAATATGTACATCGGTGGAACGTTAGCACAGCAAACATCAAATTATTCACAAGCAAAAAAAAAAAGGAATTCAGATTGATGTCAAAGATACTAAAATAATTTGTCCTACTAGATTGTAATGATCGATAAAAAACGTACACATTCTAAAAGATAAAAAAAAACATCTTATACGCTTATTAACTAACCCTGATTCGTGTGCCATATGATATACCAGACAAGGAACAATTATTGTTTTAAATTAAAAGATGATTCCCGAAAAATCATCACATAGAGAGACTATCACATGCAGCGAAATTTGAATAAAAGGAAAAAAAAAATACAGTACGATTAAGAATTCATAATCAAATGACTAAATCCTAAGTTCAAAATTGATCCTCCTGTTCAGTTTTCGTGATACTTTCGGCGACAGACATCTCTTAGTTCTTATAGGAGATATTTTAGCCGTTGCTAAGAGGTCAGTTTTAGTAATAAAACTAGAAATAGTTGTCTTCGTCGTAAGTACAGCACTATGCATCTTACTCTTTAACGGCGGAGTTGTGGCGTGTGTTGTAGGAGGTATCGTTTGTGGTGTAGCCGGACTGCTGGATGGTGTTAAAGTCTCAAGTTCAACCTGGAGTTTATTACTGTCTACAATGCTGCGTACTCTGTCCACAGATTTATCGTTATCAGGTTGATGTCGTTCCTGAACTTGAATTTCCTGCTTCAAATCTATAAAAGACCAATAAATGAATTAATATTATATATTTGTGTCCAAAATTTGTGTCACAAATAAGAAACAATCATTTATCAAATAGTTCGCCCCCATTTCTGACCTCTAATTTCGTCCATGAGCCGCTGCACCATTACTTTCAAGCCCTCTTTCTCATCTAGTTCAGATTCCAGCAAAGCATTTCGTTCAATAGCTAAATTGCACTTTGCTTCCATCTCCTCTTCCGTTACCATGTTTACTCTATGGAAAATTATACCGTTTGAGAATAGAAGTATCAAATAAATTGATTCAGAAGATTTTGTGCCTCAATGGATACAAAAATTGAACATTCATGCCAAAAGACACTCCGTTTCTTTTTATACCTTTGTGCCCTTTCTAGGTCGTCATTTTTCTGTTCTAATTCGCGTATATATTTGACCAGTTGATCTTGTCTGCCCTGAAGATCATGTGCTTGTGCTTGAAAAGAGGCGCAATCAATAGATTGCTGGTCTAGTCGCGCTCTGAGTTGTTCAATTTCATTAGCAAGCCGAGTATTTCTCTGTCGAAGTTCTCTATTTGCTTTTTCAGACTGTTCGAGGGATGTTTCTAATTCCTTTTCCAACATTTGGGAGTTTTCTTGAAATTCTTCTAGCTCTCTTTCGATATCTTCTTTCCTGCAATGTGAAACGTGAATAACGATAAAAAATCAGAGCAAAATGAATAATGAATAAAGCAGAAAAGAGGATGAGAATATTACCGTTGATGTAGTTGATTCGCGAGCTCCATCCAGTATTGGATTTCTTCATCCTTATTGGAGAAGTGGGGCGGATCGATCTCCATCATCTTGCCAATATTTGGTCGCCGTTTACCGAAATATTTAATGTCCTTCTTTTTCCAAAATCGCTTCCAATCTTGCTCAGTCACACGGTTTAGATTAAATTATACAATATTATGCAGAATAGCAGCACATTCTGCGAAATATTGAAAAGAAATGATAATTAATTAAACTACGTACGAGTTGTGAGAGGAATTGATTTGTATAGTATAAAATCATGAGTTACGAACAAAAGAGACTTGTTAAAAGCATGTGTATTCTTTTTATTCATAATTCACAATATTTTTCATGATTTTCGTTAAAATAAATCAACTTTAAAACGGAATAGGACTATCTATTCAGGGTATGGTGATATCATATTGTGTTGCCTCGCGTTTGACATTTAGAATTAAGAACGAAGTTTCTCTTATACCGAAATATGTTTTGAGAATATAAGAAAAAAAAATATATCACTGTCATTTCGTACTATAGATAATAATTATTTTGATGAGGATAAAAGCGTGTAGGACGGATTAGGATTACGAAGGTTATGAAATGTTTTTAGTTCTAACAGATAAAAACAGTGAATATCAACGAGTTATAAACGCCTTAGCGTATTGGTGAATGAAAAGTGGAAGCATTAGCATGTGACATAAATGTCATTGCTAAATAATGACTCACTTTAATAATATGTCTTACTTACGTAGAAACATGGTGTTATTATATTTACTGTTAACAAGCTATGTAGTTTATTACGCCGTTTAAAGATCGACACAAGTCTCGAGTTACCATACATCCAAAAATATACATTTAATTATACTCACATTTAGTTCAATTGTCAAATCACACGCCGAATAGTAGATGTTTACTGATCGCAAAATGGCAGACGCGAAAAACACTCATCTCGAACGAACGAAGGTTTCGAGATGGCATTCGAGGGAACAGGTTGCTCGCGCCCCAACCTAACCCTAACCTAACCTTCATCTACCTCTGCTTCGTTCACGCATAAACCATATCGTTAGCGGACTTCTCATTTCTAGGGACCTTAATCTTCAGTTTTTACGTTGGCATTCGTTATTCTAGCACCGCTGTGCTTTGCGATTCTATGCAAGGTGCGAGGCCTTTTTTCTCGGCCTTTTCTTTTCCCGTTTAGATTTTTCTCTGAATGAAAGAAAGGGTTACGGATATTTATGAATTATGACAACGATCAATTCAATATAATCACGTTAACACCGTGAATGCATGCGAAGTCGTTGAGAATGACGATGCTTTCACGTAAATAATGATGATTCATCCTTATATTAAAGCAATAAGATTTTACTCTTGTAATGGGATGACCTCATGCTCGATTATAAGTCCGGTTTTAGCAATTAGGTGGCTAATCCTGGCTAATAAAAAACGCCGAATATATATATATATAAGAAAGAATCTTCAAGGCCGAAGCCTTCCCACATTCCATAGTCTATAGAATTGTCTAGATTTAGTAAATGAAATTGAAACAAATGTACTACACTGTATCCAGATCTATTTTATATTAGATATCAATGTAGCCAATTTATTCTACTCTCAGCTATCAACAATGGAAAACAGCGAAGATATTGCGGCACCGATCGATTTTTCAAAAATTGAAACCCTTTTGCGCACTAAGTTAATCGAACTGCAGTTAAAAACGGTAATTTGTTTTATTCGACATTTAATGACGTTCATTCCTTTCGAATTAATTGATGAAGTGAAGTAATTAGTAACGCATACAACGATATCCGTATTATCTTTGTGAAGATTAACTTGGAGGAAACTCAGCGAGAGTTATCGCAGGCTCGTCAATCCTTGTACGAAAAAGAGCGAAGCATTGAAGGGGCTGGGCGAGAAACTGCACTATTACAAACCCAATTAGATGTTGCTACAGCAGCTATCAGGCGTTGGGAAGAAGAAAAAAGCCTCAATAGATGTCAGCAAATTCAGACTGCTATGCACTCTAAAACTATAATAAGAGAACGAGATTCTCTGCTTAATCAAACTAAAAATCTTCAGCTAGAAAATATGATATTAAAACAGAAGATTAACGAGCTTGAGATTATTAGGGAGAGCAGAGAACCTCAAGAGGAAACTTTGAATTGTCTGAAAAACAGCGTTTCACTATTGTTGAAGGCTGCTGAAAGGTGATCATCGCGTTTTTTGGAAAAATTAATCAATTTCTATGAATTGGATTAATTCGATTTTGAATAATGGGACGAATTTATTTTCAGCGAAATTTCAAAGCTTCGTAATGATCTTGAGGGTCTTGAGAAATCTGTAAAAGATGCTAATAAGCTCAATGGAAGACTGCAAGCTGCTGGGATGTGTGCTCAGGCGATACAACGCAAATACGAATTGAAGATTGAGGAACTGGAAGACAAATTGAACTCTATGACTCTATTCAAAGAATAAACGCTCAAAAATTATTGAGATTAATATTTCAGCAATAGAATTAGTACTGGCGATGTTTTATGTTTTACCAATAATAGATTTACCAGTATATAGATTGGGATTGGAAGACGGGGGTTTCTTTGAACGAACACAGACATAGGATTAATATAAAATGTATTATCGTTTGTATATTCAAATTTGAATTGATCCGATTCAACAAAAAAAAAAAAGAATTAAAATGCGAAAACCGATAAGAAGAACATGTAAGAAGCTGTGACAACAATATAATAAGCAATTAATAAGATGACTTTCTCTATAGTTACTCTGTACATACGTAAAATCCCCACCCACGAATTCTACACAACATTAAACATTTTTTTTCCCACGGAATTACTGCGCCGATATGACTATGAATAAAAATAGAAAGAAACTTTCCGATCTTTAAACAGTCCAATTATTATCACCCTTCAATCATTTATTATCAATATTTATAGTATACTAATAGTTCGAATTTAATAATTATTCGACAAGCCATATATATATTGCATGACGTAGCAATTGCATTTTTTTTCTTTTTATTTATATATTTCTTACCTGTAATTATTGAATTAATTATTATTGCGGCTACTTTGTATATCATGTTAAGTGTTTGTGAATTTGTTAATAATTCCGTGAAAAAGCTATCTCGTAATATAACGATGTGAAAAACGATTGTGATCTCTGACGTAGGTATACATAATCATTGAAGTGTATTTTTCGTTATCAATAATTATCAACAGTCAATTCTGCCTTTTTTCTTTTTTTTTTTTCATTCTGGTTTTCTCCTTTCTTTTTACGTTCAATTATATTGCGGAGACACATGCTGTTTCAATTCAAACTTACAATAGCTCGTTACATCGCCATGATATGCAAGTTTCTATTTAGTTATAAATGAAACAGCGTGTATTTGTCTTCAGTACATTGTTTTTTCCGAATTTTAATAATAATAATAATTAAATGTAGTTTGATGTTGACTAATATGAGCCACTGCAAACCAATCGAAGGAAATATCAGGAACAACAATCAGAGTAGCTTGAGGATTTCGAGAAAAAAAAATTTTTAATCATGGCATTATCAACCTTTTTCAACTTTCAACAAATACTGTTACGATTTAAGATCGATATTATTATTAAAAAAATGATGCTTTCAAGCAGCAATCACAGCCCGGGCACAAGGTCTAAGAAAAAAACCGAAAAAAAAAAATTCAAACAAATTAACAGCGTTTCATAATATTGAAAGTTTTAATGTAAATCTGTCTTGCGGGTATGATCTAACTGAAAATAAATTGGTCATTTTTTTTTTCTCTTCCTAATCCTTCGATCAGTAAAAAGGATTTAGAATGAACAATAATTTATAAAAAACACCACCCGAATGATGAAACAAACTTGTTGTCAAAGAATAAAATGTCGTAGTGCGATATCGAGCAAGCGTGTAGCCTCGTTGAACGTTAATTTTGTTCGACAAAAGTAACGCGAATTTATAATAGAAGTACATGAATGAGCCTCGATAAAGTCTGCTTCTTCTGGCTTGGCGGGTCAGAGTATAGAACAGCGGGCTAGCCATACTGGTGGCTTTCTCGATACCTCTGATGCTCTTAACGGATGACCACTAGACTTTGTTGGATTCGATGCCTCCTGCGTAGAAAATAAAATGAATTAACAATCGAAATACTATTTATATAATAATTTGGACCAATTTTCTCGATCAGTCTAAGAAGCGGTTTCATAATTAATTAATTTCTATGTTTAGTCAGCAGCATAAATCTAAGTTGTAGCTTATTTGAAATAAACAAATAAATTAAAAGCTTAAATAGTTTGCAACAGATATAGTTAGGGATTAATATTAAAATATGAGACAGACTAGAGCTAGAGTTACCTTCTGCCAATATAGACCCGCACCGTACAGAGAGAAAGAGACATGGGAAATAAAGAAAGGAATAATTATTAAATATTCACCTAGATAAGAAGAAGATGAAAGCAAGAAACTAAAAGGCCAATGTATTTATGTATGTAATATAGGGGAAAGCTTATATTTACCAATTTCTTTTCTGTTTTTGCTTTAATGTCACGAGCGAGGGTGTAAAAAGCTTCTTCAACGTTAATACTGGCCTTGGCTGAAGTTTCCATGAATTTAATACCGTATTCAACAGCTAACTGCTCTCCTCTTTCCTTAGAAACCTGCCTCCTATCAGCCAAATCGCATTTGTTACCCAACAACATTTTTTCAACATCTGCCGATGCGTTTTCTTCGATATTACGAATCCAGTTTTTAATGTTCTCAAAACTCCTTTCGTTGTTTACATCATAAACAAGCATTATACCCATCGCGCCACGATAGTATGCTGTTGTTATTGTTCGGAACCTCTCTTGTCCCGCTGTGTCCCTGCGCAATAAAGTTTTTTGAATTAAAGACAAAGATTTATTTTTTTCTTTTTCAAAAATAATAAAACTCACCATATTTGAAGCTTGACTTTCTTGCTGTCAAGCTCGATGGTTCGGATCTTGAAGTCGATTCCTGTACAAAATATAAATAATAATGATAATGATAATGATTGAACAAAAATGAGATAAAAAGGTGGTGAGTTGTCGTTGAATATCAGTTCTCAGATAATTGGGAAGTAAGACAGACAGAGAGACACACAATGTGGTCTTTGTTTGGTGTTGGAATATGAGACACATACCACACCCTTGGATAGCAGTAAATAAGGAGAAAAAAATGAGAAAAATATTCGCGAGAATGTGAGATGAAGGGCAAGGAATAAAGATAAAAGATGGGGAAATTATAGGATTAGAAAATGAGGTATAGGTCTGGCGATAAGTGTGGGTTAATATACACTGTAACGTACCGATCGTAGAGATGAAGGTCGTGTTGAAAGCATCCTCCGAAAATCTGAACAATACACAAGTCTTGCCTACGCCCGAGTCTCCGATTAGTAGAAGTTTAAATAAATAGTCATAGGTCTTTGCCATTTTAAGTAATACAATATTATTAAATCACGAACTATCTACACTAAATTTGCTTCGCCGTGCCCGGATGTTTCGTAGGAGTCTTCGTAGTTGTTTTAGCGATGGTGGTGGTGGTGTGGTGGTGGTGGTGGTGGTGGTGGTGAAGACAGCTGGTTACTAGTCTACAGTTTTTAATGTCTTTCCCGGAAATCTACCCACCGTTGATGCCACGCATTTATCGAGGGATAATATTAACGAATTTGTTTATCAAACTGTGTATTAAAGACGGCGATATTTCTTTTTTCTATTTGTTAACACAGATATTATAACCGATATAATTAACGACGTAAATTAATCACATCAAACCACATCTGTCACAAGGAGAACCGATGACAGCCACTCAACTCAACAGCGTAATTTTATCAGCTCAGTTTGTCGACCCTGTGAAAATCTTGAAAGTTTAATAAATACTTCTGCTTCTAAAGTTGGTGACACTGTCTAGTTACTTCGCTTTCCCGAATTGGACACGTCTACTTTCTCTTATCTAGAGTCTAATCTCACGTCCGCATCGCCTATGTTCAAGAGCACAATCCCTCGGTAAATGGCTGATAATAAAGGGAATCCCCCCTATTGCTACATACTCGAGACCTTTATTCCCAGGTCTATAAACAGTGTCTGTTAAACTCTCCTATCGAAAAGTTGAAGCCGTTTTCGCTGATAGACAGCATCCCAAAATTGAATTTAGGAAATTAATACTTGACTAGTTTTTGACGTCAGTGGACTATTTATAGTACCCAATCGTGCAGTGAAAGTCCCGAGGATCAATCTCGAGATATATCCACTATACATACATGTATAATATTACCTTTGGTCACGAAAAACGCCTTCGGAATCAACAATGGTAAAGTATTATAACTATTAATAATACAAAACTGCATGACCTTCATTGTAACAACAAGTCCGAAAAAACAAAGCATCGGCTTCGTGGATACGATTTCGGGAATCTCCACACATGTAGTTCATATCTATTTCTAATCAGTTCAATACGCATCTAATCTGATAGTGAAAGAACTGGAATCGTTCATCACCCTTTGCATGGATAAGCAAATACATTTTTCAATGTAGGATTATCGTAGCTCAGAATTTCTAAGATATTTTGTAAATTTCTTACAGGATAGCAGAAGCACCCACAGCATTTCGGAATACCCAGAGTCTGTTCGAGAGTCTCTAGTCAAGGCGATTGACTTGCAGCAGAATTTTTATGAGCTATCAAGCGACTGGAATTACTACGAAGCATCAGAGCATGAGTATTTGAAAAAGAACATAAGATATTCCTTTTATGGAACTCCAGAAGCAGATGATGACGGAGATTCTAGCCAGGATAAGCCTAAAACTGAACTTAAACTTGATCAACAAGTTGAGCAAGAGAGAATAGTTGACTTGGTATACAGCCGGATTTTGGAAGCCAGTCGAAGCACAACTTCGCTTTACGTTGGAACTATATTCAACGTCTTATGCAACATCGATGAAAAAAATAAAAAGTTTGTCTCCCCAGTGCCGATATTCAAGGTAAAAAGATGCCTGGAAAAAACTACAAGATTGACATTCTCAGAAAGAAATTCGACTACAAAGAAGAAGATTGGTACAACAGCCCTTTATCCGTGCTGCGTTTACTACATCGACTCAGAGGGCAGGATCTATAAGAGCTGGACTGACTATGTGACAAACAATACATTACCAAAGGCTCTGATGGTACTTCCAATGGGTGGATTTTACCAAGCTGATCCATACGCGTCTAGTACAGCTGAAAATACTTTTGTTTGGCTCGAAATTGGCCCTACTCCGGCAGTTAAGCAAATCTTGCCATATCTCGATGTCGCGAGTACCGCCTTGGGCCTTGGAGCACTAGGTGTCGGCGTCGTAGCTCTAGCGGCACCCATCGCTGCTCCCATTGCATTGGCAGGTTTGTATGTGTAATCAGGAAAATTAAAAGAAAGAAAAATAAAATTAACTGAACTATTAAACGTTTCGATTACAGGTACAGTTGCCGGTGCGATAAGTGGGGCTTATGGAACAGCCAGATCCACTCAGCAGTTGGTCGATAGACATGGCCACCAGCAATCCATTTCCGTGACTGACAGAACGGCTCGATCCGCTTGGTTTGGTGTCGCAGGTGGTTTAGCGGGTGGTATAGCGAGTGGGTCAACCTATTTGTTGAATCGAGCAGTCCAGACAGGTGTGACGGTGGGAAACGTGGGTAGGACGACTTACAACGCGATTGGTATTGGTAATATTGTGATAAATGGTATGGGTATTGGTAACGGGGTGTATGGTATATACCGGAATTATCACGAGAGAAAGGAGTTTTCATTTCTCGAAATCACCCAAGTCATGGCACACGTATTGTTCTTCGGTAATGCTGTTATGAACTTCCAAACTGCTAAGACTATAATTAATAATACTCAGCAGCAAATACTCCAAGACTATGATCAATCATTGAGAAGCAACAGACATAGAAAAGCTTTCAGACGAATCAGACGTAACACTGCAGCTTCTAGCAGTGATTCGATGACTGCAGACTCTGAGATTATTCGAGGAATTAGATCGATTGAAAACAGAGATGATTTCTTTGCTAGTGTTGTTAGAAATCGTAAAATTTTCAACGCAAATAACGCTGAAGTTACTTTCAAAGATGGATACGCCATGATTAATGATAACGTTAGATTCGATCCGGTACAATTATCTCAACAACCAACTCATGTCAGAGTCAATACTGTAAGTGCTGCGGAACCTCTTATTAAAATCTCAAAGAGTGCCTTACCACCGCCAGCTAAAATGCTGCAATCTACCTACATGGAGAAATTAAGCACTTTCAAAGAAATAGTTCGGCCTGTAGTAGCTCTTGGGCCAACAGTTAAACCAGTGGTTGAAAGCGTATCATTCATCGGTGGGCTTATTCTAGATATGCAGGGTTTTACCAAGGAAGATTTTAAGAATCTGATTGCACAATTGGCAAGACTTGCGCTGAAAGTTGTTCAAGAACACAGAATCTTCATCACCGATTCATTCGAGGCAATAATGCACTATATATGGTACTCATGTGTGAGACCAAGAGTCGATAGGCATCTTCAGGAAATGGGCATGGACGTCAGTAACATCGTCCAATTTTCTGGTTTATCTAAGCTTGTCTATGATATAATACAAGAAGTGATTAACCAGATATATGACGGGTTAGAAAAATTTTTAGAAGAAATTATAGAAGGTTTATCAAAACGTCCTACTACCATACCACAGCCAACAGAAGCGGTTACATGTACCATTTGTTCAGGGTATGTATTGACTGTTTAGTAAACTGTTGAATTCCAGCCTTATGTAATTTCACGAGAGTGCCTTTTTCTACTCTTATCACCTACTCGTTTTAGTTAATTTCCAATAAGTTTCGGTATTGTATTGTTTATACAAGCCATTGCACTAATGTTTAGATACTATTACTGAAATGTTCAAATCTATAAAATTATGATCTAATTTAATTATGCACGAATTGTAGTATATTATTAATCTTGAGGGGATCGTTTTAAGTAAAATAAAACCAATTTCACAATTTACGTGTTCATTGTAATTTTCTTTCAAAATCCATTTCCAGCTCTTATAAAAATAGATATTCGCACTGCAGGTGTAGCAGTATGTCTTTATCTTCTGAATTAAAATTTTTCTCAATGGCTGTCCATGAATTGTATGTCCGATAAAAGCAGTACAGTATTCGGTAAAGGCCTGGGCTGCGGACTGAGAACCATAAAAGTCTGCCTTTCAATATCGACGTTTGTTCTGAAATATTACAAACAATTATAATAAATTCATTCACCACCTAATAAATTATATTCAAATGTACAAATGAATACAAACACGCAAACGAATCCGGCCACATTAGTCTGCACAACGTCATCCTCCGGAGAATCAGCAAACGAGACAGAAAGTAAATGATGAAGTAAGCTAGGCCCGGGCGTAACAGCAACAAGTTTGGTCAAGTTATCTTCCGCCTTCATTCCTAGCGGCATACAAGAAGCCGGTAATACTGGAGCCCCAACTTTATAGAGCCTAGCTTCACTCCATTTAACTTCAAAGCTGTGAGGATAAAGCGGAGTTCTAAACCCGTAGAAATACTCTCTAACTCTTTTATCCCTCGATTCAGTCCTCAGGGATTTACTTCTCTCAACAACGCCTCCGCTCTTAGGGACAAAAACGACCTTTACAAAATCAGGCATGTCTCTGACCAGCTCATTGTAAAGTCTCTCTTGATCCATGACCAATATAGCGTCCACTTCAAAGGCTTGAGCTGCGTGAGTGAGCAATTTATATCCAGCGCCCTTTACCCAACCGCAAGTATTTATAACAACTCCAGAAACACGAGCTTTTTTATTAGCCTGAAGCCTGTCGGAGCAAACTTCTGCTAGGCGAGAAACCAGTAGATTATATAACGCTGTGTTTGCATTTGGAGTGGAATGACCGAAATGGAAAACCAGCGGCGCTTGTTGGCTGAATCCTTCGACTATGTTAGACGGCCGCTCAACCAATAGGGCTCCGATGGTTCCAGGTATCGCTATGTCTCCTTGGCCGACATCTAAATCGACAAAAACAGGTCTGCGACCCATTCGAACCGCATAATTTAGCAATATTCTGCACAAGGTTGATTTTCCAACATCTGTTGGACCCACAACCATAGTTATTGGTCCTACAGTATCGTCTTTGTCCGCTGCTTCCCGCATACGTTCCATAGCTGCATGGCAATTGAGATAGAGGCCCATTGGCGTTTCTTTAGCGACGTAGGTAACATCCGTTTTTCCTACTAGCTCCACAACGCAACCTTGCCATGTAAATACCGCGAGTTTAGCTCCTGCGTTGAATTCGTATTTTTTACCCTTTACTAATTCGGTACCGAAAACCTCGGCTAAACCGCTTTTCAGCTGAAATTAAAAATACGATCGAATATTGTCGGAAAGTGAATTCGCAACTTTGAGTCTAACCTCTAATGTGACTTTTTCATTCTTCTGTTCCACCTCGAACCTCAACTCGCAGTCTGCGTCGAGTTTGAACTCTTGCGTCGTTGTCTTCTCCTCCGTCATTATTGACAGATTTTATTTTATACCAAATAGCGACTTTTTGATCCGGAAAAATACGCTCCGAATTAATTTTAGGGTTAGGTTAGAACATAGAGTACGTTCCACTCAACGGCCTCAACGATTGTAACACCATCTGTATCGTTCCACCCAAGGCCCGTGGTCGTCGCGAGCGATCGCTCAACGTCATAGATGACGTCACTGTTCGCGACCGCGTCGCGCCTACTTCGCCCATACAATATTGGTGGGTCAGAGTGGGTTTTCACCAAAACGCGCGGAAAAACGAAACTACTAAAGAACAACAAACGATGGCAACGAAGCAAGTAACTTTTTACAATCCCGAAACTGACATTGCAGTGGAAATTACAGTGTCAGTGGAGGATGCGAGACGTGCTGAAAATGGTAAGTGGCCCCTTAATTTTACACACAAAATAATATTTCTCAATCGAATAACTTTTGTTGGGGAAAAAATTATATTTTTCTTAACCTAACTTCAATGAACTTTTTGTTGGGTACGTGAGGTCTTTTTGAACCCCAATATTCTATTTGTTGCAAAAAACGGAACGAATATTACTTTATATTTTTTAAATATGAATATAAATAATTATATAAGATTTTGTTTCATTCAATTCTAATTATTTCTTGGGATAGTTTTGTTCAGGAACGTCCATGTATTTGCATCTTTTCTAATACATTTCCTAAAGAATTGAGTTTCTTATTTCAGACTTACAATTCGCAACCGCACTGATGAATGCTGCTCTAAAAGAAAGAGCTGCATTGACTGTGCAATCGCAGCAGGGAGATGCTGACAATAGTGATAGTGGTACGTAAGCTCTGGTTTTTATTAAACACTTTAAATATGTATACATATACAAATGTTGTAAACTCATCAAAAATCTGTAAAAGTTTTTATGGCATGCCTAATACTGGGTCAAAAATGAAATAATATTTAAATTTTCTTTACTATTGATTTAGCAAATATACAGAGTCACTCGCAGTCCTCAGCGCAGCAGGGGGATGCTGTTACCACTGAAGATACTGGTATGTAAATCTATCTGTGGTATTTACAGCACATAATCCAGAGTGATTAATGCAAACGATAATTTCCAATATGCCATACTCATTCCAGGATTATATCGTTGGACAACGGAGATGGTACTTTTGCTCCTCGATATTTATGTAGAGAGAGAGGCGAAATTCTCCAGTGGAAAGTTCTCTCAAAAAAAAATTTGGGAAGACATTGCGGGAGGTATGAGAACTAAAATTCCACTGATCACTGGACCTCAGTGTGCAGCCAAGATGCGGAGTTTAAAAAAAACTTACAAAAGTGTCAAAGACCACAACAACAAAAGTGGCAATGACAGGCGAACATGGGTGTTTTATGAGGTAAAAATAAAATCTATATGTTGATATTTTTTTTCTAAAATTATTTTCATTCTCACATTAAATTACATGCATCCTTTGTAGAAAATGGATACTATTTTTGCTTCGAAAGCCTGGGCTTCGCCGCTTGCTGTAGCTTCTTCGTCAGGAGTATCCTCGCAAAGAAGTCAGGAATCAGAGAGCGAAGTGTCATCTGGTATGTTTATTAATTTCATTTAGTGGCAACTATTTGCAACTCCATATTCTATATAGATTTTTCATTTTTCAGAGTCATCCTCCAGCTGGAAACCAAAAGAAAACGTGGCCTCCCTCCTGAAAAAGAGACTCCGGCAAAAATCGGAAGAGGAGGAAGCGCGTGCCAAACGGCATAAAGAGCGCTTAGATATGGACGAGAAAGTGCTCGCGTTACTTTCTAAATTAGTTGATAAGAAGTAATTAGTTTTATCGAACCACTATGTTTAAAAAACTAAAAAGTAATAGCGTAAGTTTTCACACGCAGTTAAAAAAAAATCTATAGTATTCACATTTAATATCATTTATTCATTACACTATTTTTACAACTCAAAAGAAAAAATTATTTTTTCAAATGAAACTTGTAGTTCAACACTCGAAAATTTTTATGTTGAAACTTGAACCTGAAAATTTCAATTCAATAAAAAAAAAAAAAATGTACTTGTAAATAAAATCGAAAATATTTTCGAAATTATATATATTATAAATATATATTATAAATTATATATTATTATATTTTCTAGCAGTAATAGAAGATAAATGAATACAAATAAATGATGTTCAATAGCTGAACTAAAATATCGGTTGCTGTATACAATGATGTGTCGTGTATAAGTTTATGATGTAAAAATTCCCCATGCTTTCAGGTTTCCATATTCAAAATTCTTACTAATAATAATAATAATAATAAGAGGTTATACTCGATATTATCGTGATTTCTAAAACAATTTATGGAAGATTTTCCATAATCCCGATTCTTTTCGGAATCGCAGCGTTCTGATTTGCTACTTGACGAACATTATTATTTTCTTGATTTTCGTTGACATTTTGAGGTAACACGATAACTCTTATCTCGTCATTTCGCAATGTACAAATGTTATGAATAACGCAACAAGTCACAATATATTGAGCCATCAAATCTACTCTTGTCATTGGCAAGCAATGCAATAAGCTTCTCATACGTCCTTTTAGTAGGCCAATACATCTTTCCACGGCTATCCTGGCTGCGGAATGTCGATAGTTGTAATTTTCCTGTCTCTGAGTTAGGAATCCGTTGTCTCGAAAAGGTGTCATTAAATGTTGCTGCAATTCGTATGCGGCATCACCCACAAGGTGGCTGTTGGATGGAAACTTTTGTTCATCATTCAAAAATTCAGATACTTCCGATAAGCGAAAGACTCTTTGATCATGAATCGATCCAGGGTGTCCGGCGTAACAATTTGTTATCAAACACCTGTGGTCGCAAACCAACTAGAAATAGAAATAGATACAAATAAAAACTATACAGAATACAATAAAACGAACCACAAAAAAGCTGGAATTATATAAAATGTAGGAATGATTACCTGCAAGTGAATTGAAGCATATCCTTTTCGGTTTACGTAAGCTCTCTGGTCTTCTTTTGGAGCATTTATACGAATATGGGTCCCATCAATAGCTCCGATAGTTTTGGGAAAGCCACTATTTTCTTCAAATCCTCGCATAACTGTGGCAGCGTTATCTCCAGTGGGCCATTGAATGAACAAAGGAGCTCGTTTGAATAATGCACGAGTGACTCTTCGTACAGCTCTGACAGCAGTTGCCCGACCAACATTAAATCGGTCACAAACAGATCTGCAAACAGTTTATTGAAAAAGTGGAGGTAAATTATAGGTTATCCAATTGATACAAATTTCAACCCGCATTATGCTTCTACAAATTTAAAACAAAGTTAGTTTACGTGCAATCCTCTTTTCGACAAAGATAAAAGCATAATTCTCTATTTTCAAATAATATCAAAAGTCTTTGAATAAGATGTAAATCTGATTTTTTATTCTGAAAAACTAATCGTTACCTATATGAATCTATAGTGGCCATCTTCCAGAGAGCTATCATTAGCTGTGTTTGAGAGGGAATACAAGGACAACCCTTTACTTTTCTTAACAAATCTTTGTGTATCATTCCATGGAGGTATTGAAACGTAGCTCTTGACATTCTGTAAACAATAGGTAATTAGTTTGTATACTAAAAGTAAATGCATGAGCAAATTAATGATTAATTAATAATGAACAATTTAAAAAAAAAAATTACCTGAAATGACTTTTAAACTCGTGATCTGTGTAGCAAGCGACCACATCATTATAACCTATAATGCGTGGCCGTAATTGTCGCTGTCCTCTCACACTCAAAGCCGCTTCCCACATGTCATCTGAACTTGATGAACTTTCTGAGTCATTATCTCTCACTCGTTTTGTCAAAAACGCAACCATAAATCCACAGGAATCCATGTTGAATTAAATTTTACCATAATCCATACAAAATATTCACTCAAAACTGCACGTTTTCACCAAGCCGCCATTATACAGTGCTGAAGGTGCGTTCCACTTATAACTTTCGCCTACAACGCCCGCGGCCTTTTTACGATAATGGAACGGAAATTTCAGCGGTCGCGGTCGAGGGCGTTGCGGGCGTTAACTGGCGTTAACTGGAACGTACTCATAGTCTTCCGCGCAGCTGATTTGTCCATCACATTTGACACCTCTGAATATAAATATACAAACACTGATCTAGGGATATTTAGTAAACGCGAGAAAAATGTGGTATCGTAGCTATGTAGATGGCGGATAGTTTATGGAGTAAATAAATAAAAAATAAAATAAAATAAAATACATCAACAAGAGAACTGTCACCGGTTCTGTCATGGAGCCTAAACACGACGAGGCATTGCTTCAAATTTTGAAGGAGGAACAGAATATAACCAATTTTTTAGACACCTTCTTCGGTTTTATGTACAGATGGTAAGAATAGATAGGAGAAATACTGCATTCAAAAAATATCGTTTGACAAAACACATGAGTTATTCTTTCTTCGACAGATTTATGCTCCGTAATACGTCGCTGTACACTTAATTCTATTTTCTATATCACAAATACTTCGTCAATTAGCTAAGCGTCTTATATTCCGATTTATTATCTCATGTAAAATGCACTCATCGAACGATGTAATTATTCGTAACTCACGTAATGATTGACAGCATGCGACCTTAACCGAACTTAACCTCCTCTCATAGATGTATTAAATTCGAAATATCTAGCTTCAAATAAAATCAGTTTTCTTTGTTTTATTGCCTGATTTCGATGACATATATAACATTAAAACCTTACATTGAATAACAGCAAACAGGAGTGGGAGTTGTAAATAAAAAACACAGACCGATAATTTCTTATTAACAACCAATCTGTTTACTGAAATTCAAGTAAATACAGAAATCTATAATGAAGCAAAAATCATCCTTCTTGCAGCACTGATTTTTATATCGACTCAACTCCGGACCAGAAGTTAGGTTTTCCACCCGGCGTAGCTGAAAATTTGGTATTATCAGTCTTGCATAAGTGGAAGAGTAAATGTAACAACGAACTGCAACCCAGATCTCAGATCGAACTACCAGTCTTAGAATTACCGGAGATTGTTGAAGAAGTCGAAGTCAGAACTGTTAATAGCCTGGAATCAGATGGAGAATCTGTAGTAAAGGGCTATGTTACTCCGGTGCAACCGTCCGACAGCTATAATGGAGCTATTAGGGAAAATTACACCTGGTCACAGACAATAAATGACCTCGATGTCTTAGTAAACATTCCTACTTATGTTAAAAGAGCAAAAGACTTAACGGTGGAGATAAATGCAAACAGAATTAGAATAGCAGCACGAACAAAAACACTTGAGGAGAATAACGATCTGGGAAAATATTTGGAATTCAATTCAAATCAGACTGAATGGACTTTTATCTTTGACGGAGAACTGTGCTTTAAAACACAAAGAGAGGAATCGATATGGTGTATAGTACCTGGGAAATATGTTAATGTAAGAAACTTTGGATGAAAACTTCAGGGAATATTCAGTTGTTCTGAGTTTATTCGTTATTTTGAATTCATTTGAGGTAATAGACGAGTAGTTTTGTTATTTGAAATTATAATTTTTACAGATTCATTTGGAAAAAGCTGTGGAAAGATGGTGGGAGGCTTTGATCAAGGGTGAACCTAACATAGAATTGAATAAAATCGACTGTTCAAGGCCCATTGATGACTTGGGTTTAAACGAGCAAATGAAAGTGCAAGAACTGATGTGGAACCACCAGCAAAAGTTGCTAGGAAAGCCCACATCCGATCAAATAGTAAGAAATTTGCATAACAATTACAATGAGATTTTTATTGAGAATATAAAACGCGATAATACATTTTATTTCCATTTGTCTTCTATTTATTTATTTATTTATTTTTACAGAATTTAGAAAAGGTTTTGAAAAAAGCGTGGGACGTCGACGGATCTCCGTTCAAAGGATCGGAATATGACCCAAGTGTGGTGAATTTTAATTGATATTTAATTGTGAAGAAAGTATTTTGGTTATTTGAATATTTAGAAAAGATTTACGTTTCTCGTTTTCGCGGATTTTAATATTTTAACTATTTTAATTATTACGAGATCTTTTTTTTTTTTTCTTTCTTTTCTTTGAACGTTGCGTGAAATGAACATATCGTAATGAGAGCGATAATATTTTATATTATACAAAAGAATCGTGTGTAAAAATAATGTAAATACATACACATAAATATACTATTTACTTATTCTCGTATGTATTCGTATTAAAAATGTATAAAACCCTGAGAAGTAAAATTATATTCAAATAATAATATTGAATATTAGGTAATTAAATTACATATTTTATATTTAAAAATTTGATCAAGTAATCAAAGGTTCAAACAAATATAGCTCTAAGAAAGAATGAACCCCTACCCTACATAGCAGCCTATTTACGGACATGAATGAATGACTAATGTGAAGCAAATGCGTTATCTATGAATCCGTTAACTTACTAGGTATAATCGAGTTATTTCGGATTCTACTTTTACTCGCAAAATTGTTATAATTTACACAACGGGATTGCATGTCTGGCTGAAAGATTGCGAAATTTCATTGTGTGTTCGGTTTCTCCTGATTCTCGAATTATTCGAATGTTATGGTAAAAGGTAAATAGGAAAAAAAATGACGATAAGAAAAGGAAAGAAGTACAATGAGTCCACGTGGGAAACAATATATTGTTTAAAAAAACAACATTGAGTTCGTTCCATTGTCGAGAACGAGTACAGAGTGTCGGTTGACATTTGGAACAGTCACAACTCGGGCGAAACGAGTGTTTTTTTCAGCACGTATTCGCCTAGATAGGTATACGAACAAACAGAGAAGAAAGTGTGCATATAAGTATACACGATTTTATACTGTATAGTCCTATTTGTTACACATTCCAAACTTGGCGTGTATAAAAGTTATATTTTCCTTTCGCATAAATGCTATATTTACTCCCACGCGTGTAGGTATACATCGTACTTTTTTCTTCTTCTTTTACCTTATTTTTCTTTTCCATCCCACAGATCTTTCTCTATGTATATAAAAATTAACACGCATGTATACTAAACTTCGCAGTACACCTAAACACACGTTAAACAATCGAATTTCATTAAAAGTATTCTCACAGCTAATGTATTCATAAGCATATCTATTAAATACGCCATATTGGAGCACGTGTGAAATACCTCCACTTCTTTTTCTTACCCACAATTATAAACAGTATTCATGGGTCTATTGTACGAAACTTCAACGTTCTCGTATTATACCTATACATATACTATACTCAGGATAATTATATTGCTTAAATTTTGCCACTGAGGGTTGATACGATATTTTTGCAATGCGAATGATTTTCTGAATTTTTTTCTGCTTCTTTCTCTTATTTTCATTTTTTTTTTCTTTCTAAACAGATCTAAGCAACGATATATTATTTCGATTTTTCAAAATTGATGATCATTGCATTTTGTTACGAGAATGAAAGATTCTAACATAGACTGATCGATTTCCTCCATCTAATACCGAGCAGGTATTTTCCCCTGTACTTTGGATTCAGGCTGATTGCTATAAGGAATCTTTTCGTCTGTAAGGGACCGAGCGAGCCGAGGCGAGACGCCGTGATCCTGCAGGAGCAGGTAGTTTAGCTACAGGTACAAATATGCAACCATAGCAGGGGAAAATCCGAGACTGCAGGTGGTTCGTCGAAGATTATTCAATTTCAATAAATCCGAAGCCCCTAGTGATATAATATAATACAACAGAATAATGATTGAGAGATGATGCATTATACGTGTATCATCGCGATATAATAAGATACGCGAACTCTGTACAACGCGAGAGTCTCGCTTCGCGATACATATACGGCTAGACTAAGATTATCCTGATCGGTGAAGCGAACAGATTAGATATTTTTTACTACTTTATGTTACAGCGTCCGAATACCCAGAGGCTATGAATCCGGGATAATTTAGTTTAGAAAGAGGATCAGGTACAGGCCTGAATCTACACCTCGAATATTCACGACCATCAAATGTATTGAATTCACCAAAAAATTCTTAGAAGGCAATAAACAAGAGAGGATTCAATAATTTTCTCCAAAATTTCTAAATTTCGGAAATAAATTTAATTAGGGAAACCCCATTATTCTTTCGAACACTTAAGGGGCCCGGGTTGAGAACCTCGGTGTACTTATGTACCGTACGTACCAAGCGAACAGCGGCTGTTGACTATGCAGGTAGGAGTAAGATATAGTATAGTAAAGATCGGCGTAGTAGGTAGGTAGGTAGGTAAGGTAAAGCCTATACCTTGTGCTGTAGGCGATCGGTTGCGGCCCCCACTTTTAGGCCCGTGGTAGTGATCGAGCTGGGGCCAGGTCCGGTCCCTGACGGCACACCTCGAAGAAGCGAGCTACAGCTAAAGCTACAGCTACAGCTACTCTAGCCGGGCTAACCGAGTCGTCGACGTTTCTCTGTATTGTTAATATAAGTTGCTCACCTCTAACCGCGTCGTCGAGGAGTGTTTAGTGCGCTCGAGAGAATGCTATATGCTACGGAAGAGGACAGTGCTCGAACGAAGACTGACTAGTGGAGTAATATAAGACACGTTCGTTAATCCAAACGATTATCATAACAATAATAATATAGTCAATTAATAAAATAAAATAAAATAAAATAAAATAAAATAAAATAAAATAAAATAAAATAAAATATAATACAGATGAGGGAGAAATTGTTGAGAGATAAATATAACGTCGTCGATCAGTGGAAATTAACAAAGAAAATTCATCGGCCTTTATTGTTTTGTGAAGTGAATATTAATTGATTGAATACATATTTAGTTTATAGTATTTAAAAAATTTTTTCGTTGTAAAAATGCCTTGTTCCGCGGTGACCCTTTCGCTTGCCACTATCACGGGTATAATCGCGACTGCTCTTCTGGCGATTGCGTTTTCTACGGACAACTGGCTATACACCGAGGTCAAGAGAGCCCAAATACAGGTTCGTGGAATCTGAAAATTGCTTATCTTAATGGTGCTCCTTCTTCTTTTTCTCCTCATTGTTACTTGGGAAAGTTTATTACTCATAACCGTAACTGTTTTCACGGACTTATTTCGTCCGCAATCGACGTCAAGATGGAGGTGGACCGGAATTCGGTTCTTCCTGTATGAAATTCGAATTCTTAAAGAAAGTTTCTCCCTCTCTAGGCAGTAGGGACTCAAATTCGAGCTTTTAAGAAACTCGGTTAGCCATTTCATCGTTGAAATGAAAATTCTCTCATCGAGTTACTGAGAAATATCATTATTCACCTGTTAAAAATCTCCGTTTATTTTATCACTGCGAATTACTCGGCAGTGAGGTCATGGGGCTACAGTATATATACGTAGCTAGAATGTAGATTCGCACTTTCAACATGTCGGCAAGATACACACATTCGCTTATTACCTACAAATGTGAATACCGAGTTTATTCCATACCTCATACGCGCAGGAGTTACTGCCGATGATAAATACCGATCGGTGATTCGCATATTCTTCCATCAACAGCTGCAGCAGCTTTGTATATAATGAAAAGCCAAAGCTAGACGCTTAAGTTTCTTATAATCGTGTGGAAAGTCGATCCTAGAAAATGTCGAAAAGAATTTTTCCCCGTCTTTAGTGGTTCTTTCTTTCTTTTTTCTTCTATTTCATACATTGGTATGGGTAAAGGTATGTGAAATGTTAACATTCCTCCAGCCGCACCCATATAACACTTTTGTAAACGTGTCTTTACTCTTATTATACACACAGATATACATAATACATCCCATCGGGGTGCAGAGGATTTTATATGAAAAAAACATTTTCACGCTCGTTTATCTACCATTACGCGAGAAAAAAAAAAAAAAAAAACAAATTATTTATGGCAAGAAATTTTCTCTCGTTATATTCTCTCGTTATATTCTCTCGTGGGAATTATTCTATAAAGCGTGAATTTTTCTCATTTTCATTCTCGCGAATTTTTTACCCCCTCTAAACCGTAGGCATTAAACCTCTGAGCTAACTCCTCAGTCTCCGAGGCTCGCGGAATTGCGAGATATTATTACAATGGAATTCGAGGCAGGCAAAAGTCGACAAGGTAAACCCGTTTTTTTAATACCTTCTCGTACATATCGGTGCTCTGTAGCGGCAAGCGAGAAAACTGCAACAAGGAACAATTTGCCTAAGATGGTAAATGTACGTGGGAAGAAGAGGAAACTAGCAGATATACTCTCCAGAACTTCGAGACGAGTAATACGACATTGTGCAAACATATTATGCATCGGGTTTTTAAACATTTATATCTATATTAAAGGTATATATAAGTATATACCGTTTTAGCTAGTTTATTACACACTAATTAATTATCTCTTAGCGCGAGGCCGCGACCCACTCGCGTGCTTGGGTGTATTAATTTTCCTTATCAGATATACAAACGCCAGACTTCTCTACCATCACGAAAACTTGACTTCCGGTTATGATGCGCGAACGCGACACGCGGACTAAAAATCCGTGGAACAGCTGTACGCGCGTATCTTTCACTATATGTATACAGCAGAGAAGAATTTCGGGGTCAGAGACAAAGAGAAAATTTGATTCAATTAAATGAAATGAAATTTTATAAAGTACGAAAAAAAAAACAAACGAAATAAAAAAGACGAAAACAATTCAACGATATTACTGCGTGCAGGAAAAACGAAGACTTTAATCGAGTCACGCTGATGGTATTTTCTACGGCCTTTGCAGCAGATTCTGGCTCGTGCATTCGTACTATGTATGTACAGTTATGTCCTCTCGCACGTATGCAGGTATACGTATGTAGCTGTATAGCCACTCGGAGGATACGGGTGTGAGAAATAACCGCAGGTACCCATATCGGATATGGTATACGACATCGCGAGTGTATGTCTAATGCCTTTTCTTGCCGCGATAGCTGTTGCATTTCCGACATTGAACAAAAAAAAAATAACAAAAAAATAAATAAAAATCGCGGATCTAGTTTCATACATCTCGAAGCTGCAGCATATATATATATATATATATGAATGAACTAATATAACGAACGGAACTGCGGGTATAATGTGACAAAATTCGGTTGCTAAAGATCAGTTATTTCGGGCTATACTTCTGTGCATATACCCGTGCGAATGCGAATGCTGCAGCTTATAGTTAGGCGGTGAAAGATGAAAATTCCAAACGGTCTGACCCGCGATGCGGAATGAGCCTGCAGTCGAGATCGGGATAGAAATAAGCTTGGCACTGCGGAGCTATAGACTCGAGAGAATTTCGTCTTCGGATGAGCGCGTGGATGCGATCGTTTTCATTCGAAACATCATTTTTCTTTTTCTGTTTCTTTATTTTTATTTTTTTTCCTCGAAGATATGAATTTACGACCGAAAATTCATTGCGGTTTACAATATGCGCGAAACGATTCGCTAGTTGGACTCTCGAAGAATGACATGGCAAGGCCAGTCACTAAGTCAGGGCGAATTTCCTTTTCTGTGTCAAAGAAATCGGTCGCCCTGATAGAACCGCGCGCGCTGAAGATCGGGGGCCGAGAGTTCGATGTTGCAGGTCTTCCCTTCCGTCGAGAGTTCGAGACGGTCTCCTCCTCACTGGTGAAACTAAACTGTGAAAGCAGTAGCTGGTGCTGTTGAAACATGGAACTCTCTTTTTCAAAGCTGCGTGCAACCCAGGTGTATGTGTACGAGACATACGAACTGTTGATTTTATGGTGTATGCGAGAAAAGCCAGTCTCAGATATCTCGTATAATACCTTCTCTGTAATTTATCGTAGTAACGAACCTTCTATAATAAAAAAAAAAAAAAAAAAAAAAGGAAAAACAAGAATAGGTACGATTAATACAAGATACCGGAAGCTGCCGGCCATTTGTGGTCCTTGGAGAACGGATATCCATGCATAATCATATTCCCTTAGTTAATACGGGGGTTTTATGTTTCATTTACGATTACAGGTCACCGGTCATTAACCGCGTCTGCATGGGTCTTTCTTTTGCAGTTTCCTCCACATTTCGTATAGATAATTGTGATTATGTGAGATTAGAAAATGTGTCTGAACGTTCTGCTTAATCCGATCGTGAATTTATGAGGAATTAAGAAAAGCATGAATAATTATTTTCTCGTAAGTTGAAGGTATAGTATATGTTGCAGTACAGCTATATAGTCCGCGTGAACAGCTCTTTTGGTCTGCTCTATTAATAACGTCTAATCGAGCGTAAAGTGAGTAGATAATCGCGGGAAAGTAGGCGATAAACTTTTTTCTATTTATTTAAACAACAAAGAGAAAAAAAGCTGCTACCGTGTTCACGTCATTTACCTATATTACTGATATTTACGTCATCGCACTATATTGTCACAACACAAGTCATGATCCTAGAAGAATCGTTGCAGCATTTCATTTCTTCGCACCAGCCATCCTTTTGCTTTTTATCCTTTTACACATATGTTGTTACTTTTTAATAGAGAAGGGTGAAAAAAATATCTAACCAACTTTCCCGCGAGAGTTTTTATTCATTATATTAGCGCAATGGTGTATCAACGTTGTAAAATTCGATGTCTGCAGAAGCGTGAGAATACTTACTATTCACGTAACGTATCCTGAGACTTTAATGAGCGAACGCGGTTTTAAACATCACGAAATAGAATGAACGATAGTCCGCGACAACGGCGCGCGTCACGATGACGGATTTTATATCTGCAACAGCAAACTCTGTATTCACGACTATACAGTCGCGATTTGCTAAATGTTTAATATGTATGTAACGATAGATATTCAAACCGCTACAAAGGTATCGAATAACTAGGATTATTTCGTATACGATTGCATGTATAATACGTACTAATGTTCTTTCGAAATGCCAAAATTCTATCGAACGATTTTTCATGTTGCAGCAATATGCTTCCAAGAACTTGGCAAAGAACGGTGAACAAACGAGGGAACAAAGTCACTTGGTGGAACAGATGAACTCTAAATTCTACTACTATACGAGAACTCAAGGATTATTCAGGATATGTTATCCCAAGGAGAGACCACCTACTGGTAAGTCGTACTCATCAAATTTTCCGAATTTGGAAATAAACTTCGTCAGATTTCCCAAACTCTTACCTACATATAATTGTACAATTAACTATAGGAGGCTCGTAATGCCAGTAAGTCGAAATAGTGAAATCCTTCTTCAACGTTTCACAAACTGATTGTACACTATTAGATAGAGTTAGTAATTGTACCGTGGGGAAGAGTGCATTAAACGTGAGACCGTTATACCCGCTCGTTAGAATTAGGACGACATATCACCGAAGTGAGTGAGGTATATTTGCACATACTTTGATACACCATAGAAACGTTTATGAATCTATAGAGAAATGTATATGTATAAATTCTTCAGACAGGAAGAATATGTACTATACTATGTATAACGTACTGTTGCATAGAGAGATTAAAATTGCAGAATATCGAAATAATTAGTAAAGTTCTGTGGTAGTAGGTAATTAGTAAGTGAAAACTGTACGAGTACTTTAATATACTATATTTA
Source organism: Tenthredo amoena (assembly GCA_963966615.1). NCBI lineage: Eukaryota > Metazoa > Arthropoda > Insecta > Hymenoptera > Tenthredinidae > Tenthredo > Tenthredo amoena. The sequence continues at coordinate 1,156,799 of OZ016490.1, forward strand.
TATTGCTAACCATCGTATAGAGGCTTGCAATTACAGTTATATACCGTATATTATGACTTTAACGTTTATTATATATTGCAGAGCTGTTTTTATTCGGTTATAGTAGTTAATTCTTAATTCATGAATATTTATATGCATTTGAACTATATTATAGTGTAAAGCTGATCTTTGCGTAAGGTTTGAACATGAGATTTCCGTTCTTTATAGTCAAGGTTCAGCCGATTTTAAACCGTGTAGAAATTGATTTTCTTTTTTGTTACCGCGATATATGTATATATGTACTTGCGTCAAATAATTAGGTATACCAAACCTTGAACCACTGTATAAAATATAGGCGAGAAATCTCGTGCAATGAAACTTTCGGTCGTTTATTATCACCCAGAAACTTTTTATTCATTATTCAACTGCATGAGGCCAGGTTGAAATTCCGAAGTTTAAGAGTTACGAATGGGAAAAATTCCGAATTCGATTCAGACGATTTCCAATTTTTAGAGAAGTTAAAGTTTAGGACATTCAAACTTCGAGAGTCCAAACCTCTCGAAGCCCAGAAATTCGAAAATTTCGATCTATTTCTCAGGATGTGAAGACAAAAAATTGCTCATTCTAATTGGGACCCATTTTATCAATTTCAATCAATAACTTTACGATGTCATAAATAATTCATGGGGTTTTAAAACTTTTTTTTTACAAAAAGTTGATCTCACGACAATTAATTTAACCACTTATTGGCTTCGATACGATCGATATAGCCCCAGTTATCGAACATTGAATGAATCCATGCGCGAATTTCAGGTTTCGGAGGTTTGACCTTTCGGATCTTTAGCTTTCGCAATTTTTAACCTCCGGTGTCCTTCGTTTAAAAGTTTTTTAAATCAGTGTACCTTATATTATACCTATGAATCTTTGAATTTTATACTTACTTACTCACTCACTTACTTACTTACTTACTTACTTACTTACTTACTTAGTCGACGGATATATTATTTCGACCAGCTTTCTCGGCCTCTCAACCTAAATAAACCAAAACACTTTCGTGTATAGGTGCAGTGTTTTACGGACGTGAAAAATTTCCCAACGCGAAATTGTCTAGTTTCGAGTATTCTATCGTTTCCTTCAATTGATCTACGGTCTATAACTAATCGCTGTGAAACCACGATGCCGGACATCATTTCCGGCCTCTATACCTACTCCACGATGCCGAATTACCTATACCAGCTATAACTAACCAATTTTTTAAGATGATGGTGCATCTTTATCTTCACAGGATCTTAGGACCCTCGCTGAGGCAACTTTCTACCTTTCTGTAAGCAGTAAGGTGCCAGTCGTTGAATTAAGAAAATTAATTTCTCGCGGGTATTTGAATAAACGAGGATTTCGTGTACCTAACAAAGACTAATAATTTCATTCAAAAAATGGCGAAAAAAGATATAAAGAAATTCTATGATATCTACGAATCAAGAAATGTAAGAACTGTTCGAAGCCCAGGTTCTCAGATCTTTTTATTTTTTCTTTTTTCTTCAATTTTGTGATCGCCGTATTTTCTGTAAAAGAAACGGTACATCATATACGAGCTTGTGCCAACCCAAATAATAACTGCATCGTAACTGTTACCGCAACGTAACCAGCTTAATTATTGCGTAGCATAACCGAACCAGAACTATAATAAGTCACCTAGTTAATGTATAAATCATATACTAGTTTATATTCAGTTTTTCAGACTTTATATAGATCGTGTTTATTTGAAACAGGAACTCTAGGTCGTAAAAGATACTGAAGTTATAGGGAAATTGGTCATTATTATATGGCTCGTAAATCTATATGTTATGGAATTCGTGTATACACCGTTAATCGCAAGGATTCTAGGGCAGGACTTATTTCTACATCGCAAAGAAAGCGCGTCTTTGAAATTCTCTGTGTGTCTGACAAGTCGAGACGTATAGGTATATTTAATATACATACACCATAAAGACAGCCATATCGATAATATATATATATATGTATATTGTATATGCGCAAGACAGTTATAGATATTATTGAGTGAAATATACGACTAGAAATAAGCCTGGAGAATAGCTTAGACACGTTGTAACTTTTAAACAACTGGCATACCTGGCTGAAACCGAAAGCGACGATGCGTGGCACATGAAACTAACACGAATCCATACGGCAGAATAGCAGCTATGCCAGAAGGATTTCTCGTCATTCCTGCAAGATTGAGGTAGATGATCCTGTTGATTCGGAACGGTAGAAACTCCGAATTTGTTTCAGACGATTTCGAATTTTCAGAAACGTATTGAAGTTTAGAAGATTTCAAATCCCAAGCGAGGTCGGATTGAAGAATAAAAATTCGGAACTTTAAATCCGGCCCGTAATGAAAGAGAGAATCTCACATACGAGCTGGGCGATATTATGGGTATACGATAAAGAAAATTGCATACTATTTATCATTATGCATAGATATATGTAAGAATATAAGAGAGAGAAAAAGAGTCGGATTGTTATTCAATGCAAAATCAAGGTGTACCGTTCCCTGACCGAACGCGCCTATTATAGGATCTTTGAGCCTCCTCATTTCCGGCACAAGTTTCCGGTTGATCGCGTACTGTTACTCTACACGACGTGCGACGCCGCTAATAGAAGTCATTTATTAAAAGTACGTGCTAGCAGTACCTACACGATGACCTAAATCCATAATAATAAAAATAAACAAAAGAAATAACGAGGAATAAAGAAAGAAAGAAAGAAAGAAAGTTGAATTTTCTTACGATGAAATATGTAAAACGGAATTTAATACATTTCAGAGAACCTTATGCCTTGCCTGTATACATATACATGATATTTTCTATAGTTCAAAATTTCATTTCTGCCTACATATTATATGTACTAGAATTTTTATTATACCGTATGTATGTTAAACTAAGAATGAAATAAACGCGATAGTCGCGGATAAGAAGAAATAGTGTAAGAGCATTGACTCGTAACTGTATCCAGAGTCAGTCTATCCACACTAGACCAGAAACTAAACCGATGCAAAAACCGAGGACGGGAACCGCGAGTGCCTCCGCGACTCCTGGGGGTCCGCGTACACTGTACAGCGTACTTCTTCGATGTAGGTACTACGTTCTGTACGATCATCTCTGAGAGATATCAGATATTATACCAACCGCAGGATTAAGAGGAACCAGTTTCGACGTGAAATTATTCGTCCTCTTTGGACTGAAACGACGCACGGCCTGGTTCCACTAACTTGTGGAAAGTATTTAAACGTTACACAGAGGCGCGTGCGGTATGCAAGAACGACATTCACCGAGCAGACAATTTACTTCATTTCGCCGTTACAGGGAAGAAGAGAAGAGAAGAGAAGAGGAGAGTAGAGGAGAGTAGAGAGGGAAGAACAAACAATGAGATTCAGTTTTACTTATAAGGTGAAAAAATGTAGAGAAATGTGTAAAAAAAGAAATTAAAGAACAAACTGAAAAGGCTCGTTTATTTTTTCACTCGGAATGTCGGGACAGTTCGAATGAATGAATTATTATGATTATCGGTGTAATAAAGTCAAAAGTAGGATTTGTGTCAATCTCCTCGATGCCGGATTTTGTGAAAAAAGTTAAGACTGAGGAATATTATTTTAGGTATACCGCAGATTGCAGAATGGTATGGCCTTGCTTCCTCTGTAGTGAGAAATCGCGTCCTTCGTATGGGAAACACGCGTTTTTATTTTTCTTCCTTTTATATATAACGCCGTAATTTTTCTTTAAGGGAAATTATCAGCTGGCCCTGAAACCGGCACGTAGGTACTTACTTATATAGGTAAATGACAAACTGAAACCAAACTGAGGAGAAAAATTGTTACATATACATTATACATATATATGAAGGATCAGATATTTTTGTCACGAGTTAAATAAATTCTGTAACAGTTATATAGTTGGAAATAATTTATCTCTGACTTTAAACGATGGGTTATAAAGCACCTCGGTGGTCAATCGATACTCGATGTACGATATATACATAGAAAAAAGTATCAGTGTGGTTACGGAATACCGTCGCCTACACGACCATCGTACTATATTATAGCAATTACAATATCATCATCGTATAGAATTAAATTAACAAATTTTTTTTTTTTTTTTTCTTTTTCTTTCCTGTTTGTATGACAGATTTTTTGTTTTCTTCCTTCTATCACGCCTTTTTCAAATCTACTATGGATATACTTGTACTTCGTGTAGGTATGTATGTATATACATACATGCATTTTACCATACCTATGATATACCCATTTCAGTTTCATAGTATAATCATTTGAATTTTAATTGAAATTATGAATTGAAAATATGAATGACTATTTCCTTATCTCTTGATTCTGAGCTTCTTTTTTCCAATCTAATTAATTTGGGTAACATTAAACTCATAAAATAAAGGTATATCATTTTTGGGGGCTGGGTTGAAGCTTCAAACGGGCAGAATTCCGAATTCGTTTAAGATGATTTAGAATTTTCAGAAACGTTAGAGATTAGCACGTTGAAATACCGAAAATTTCGGTCTATTGTTCAGGATATGTGGAGACAAAAAATAGTTCATTCTGATCGAGACCCTCTCTACGGAAATCCATTTCATCTACTTCAATCGATAACTTCGATGTCATCAACGATTGATAGGATTTTGAAATTTTTTTTCAAGAAAGTTGATCTCAAGACGATTAACTTGACCACTTATTGGTTTCGATACGATCGATACAGCCCGAGTTATCGAACTCTGAATGAATACGTGTGCGAATTTCAAGTTCGGAGGTTTGGCCTTGCGGATCTTTAGCTTTCGGATTTTTGAACCATCGGTTTTCGTCGTTTGAAAGTTCCTGAAATCGGCCGCGTAGACTTCCGAAATACCCTTTCTAAAAACTGTGAGTCGGTATAATATTCAGTTTCGGAATTATGGCCTTTCGGGGCTTTCGAAATTCGGAACTTTTACGCAGCTCCAATTTTTAGAATATTTCGTACAGAACAAACTATACCCCTACATGTATAATAACGTAATCGACGCGTATATATGATTCGATACATATACCAGCAGTACATGTAGATATAAAAGGCATAATTACGAACGCTTTCGGTTAGTCTCTACGATTCTATACCCACGTAAAGTTTTGTTCCATTTGCTTTTAGATCGAGCGCACGTGTCTTTCGATCGAACCTGTTTTTCTCTCAGGCCAAATCGCACCGCGATCAAATTATTAACGTTTCAAATGAATTTGCCTATACGTAATAGGTACCTAGTCCTTCCTTATGGTCGTTTCATAGGCATCGCAGTTGAAATTCATTAGATTTTCCCCCCGGTATATATATATATATATATATATATATATCTGATTCAGAATTATTTATAAGTTAACACATCGCGCAATTAGTAAAGTCGTCGTCGTAGTGGTGCTTCTATATATCTATTCTTTAATTATTTTTATTCCAATTTAAAACTTTCATATTTTATACCTATTAATTATAATATTAATGATGTGCTCATTTAATTGGTATATGTATGTACCAATCCGGTATGATTGAAAAAATAAATAACCGCTTTATTTCTCGTTTTCGTTTTTCAGTCGAGACTTATCTCAGCCCGGTGGAAACGCACTGTATGAACATCGACTACTTTATTCCCGACGAAGAGAATCAGACGAGAGGTTTCTCGGACGATGCGATAGCCCGGCTTCGTAAGGCTTATCACATACCTACTTTTATTCTTTTACCTCAAGCAGATCGTAAGATGAAGAGTAAACATCGTTTTAAGAACAATGAAAATTCTCATTAAATCTTTCAAAGCCCCTGCATCGTCACAGGCATCCATCTATAACTCTCTAACTACTATATATCTACGCCATCCCGCCAGGCCAATAAACTAATTTACTCGGAAGTAATATCTAAAAAACAAACAGGGGGAGAAGAAATAAAAAATTTATGTCGCTGTTCCAAGATGCATATATATATATATATTACATATTTTATAAGATAGGCCTCGGTGACTTCAGGGCTATCGATAATCGATAATCAATCAAACAGACTCTGGGTTTACTTTTCTACCTACGTTTTTTACTCACTTTAGCTACAAAGATGAATACAATATGCTCTGTGTGCTCTGAGCGAAGCCCACGTCTCATATTTATACATTTATATTGAATACGACGTCCCACATTTGTCCTATCAACGATATCGATAACAAAGGTACATACATCTAAAATTGAATTTTTCCAAACAATCTATACAGACATGGGTCGATCGGTGATCGCCTTATTCATGGTCGGATTTTTGGCTATCTTTTCGGCATTCTGGACCGGAGTTGTCGGCTGTTGGCGAAGGTCTCCAGGAAACATTACAGCCACAGCTATTCTAATGCTGCTTGCTTGTAAGTCTCTGCTATTCGTCATAGAAGAATGATTTCTTTTCATTTTTTAAATATGATTGAAAATAAAGCCTTCATTTTACATTACTATTATTATTGAAGGTCTTTTGAGCGCCGGAGGTATGGGTCTATGGCACGGAGTTGAGTATTACGAAAAGGAAAAGGTCGTCGGTGAAGAATATTACCAGCAATGGAGTAGCGTGAGTAAAATTTCATTATTTCGACGTTAATTATTCCACTGAACAAAATTATTCGTTCATTTCACACACAGGATATATAAACGGCAGACTATAAATTAGTGTGAAAAAATTGTCTTCCTCGTATCTACGAAACTGTATAAACAAAAAAAAAAACGAAAAAAAAAAGATAAAAAAATGACCAAAATTTATCCCAAATAATGAAAGATGGTGAAATTTCTTTCTCAAAAGAAGAGACGTTTGTCTTACTGTAGTTAATAATTATTCGACTATCATCTAAAAGCGGAAAAATCTGACGAATTATCGACAGGTGCTGAAGGAGAGTTACGGTCAGTGGTACGACTGGTCATTTTACTTGGCTTGGCTCGGAGTAGCGACCTGTTTAGGAGCCATGACCCTTTTCCTAATTGCAGCTTCGTGTCTTCGGAAAGAACGAGCGAGAGAACAGGCCCAAAATATCCAGTACATCATGCCAGGTGAAAAATGATTAACTGGGACTTTAATGAATGGTTAAATTACCGATTCTAGGTGTTGAAGGACAACGCTTTAGTCTCTTACGACTGGTCTTACGTCGTGGCTTGGGTCGGCGTCGGTTGGTCTCTGGTCAGCGCGATCCTGTTTAGCGCTGCCGCCATTTGCTTAAGGGGCGAACGCTTGCGAGAGGAGGCTATGAACATGCAGTACCTCATGCCTGGTATAACAATTTGCTTCTACTAACTTTAACGGTTTAAATGAAAAAAAAAAAAAAAAAAAAAAAAGCGAAAACAAAATAATAATAATTGGAAAAAAAAAAAAAAAATTAAAGCATGTCTATAGGTTTACGGCTACGCTATAGGTTACGCGTTATGTTTCGATTAAGCGGAGAGAGTCCAGTGTAACCGCGGGCGAAAAGAAGTGATTCTTCGGCCTTCATTTTATTTTATTTTATTTTATTTTTGTTTTTTTTTTGGGAAAAGTATTAATGATGTGGTATTAATTTTTTGGATCCTTTAGAAGAATATAACCCTCTTTTTTTTTTAATTCTTGCAATGCAAAAATCTGAATTTCCCTTCAAATCTAAGTCGATTATAACTTTTTGAAAATAAATCGCCCGGTCGTTCGATTTTCTTGCATAGGGGCTCGCAATATCGTCAATTTTATGAATTAGGAAATAAAACTTTCCGAACATATGCTTCAAACCTTGTACTATACTTGTTATTTATGCAATACGAGAAAAAAATCGGCTTTCTTTTCACTTTAAGGAATCGACGATCATCGCGGTCACGTCTTTGTTTTCAAATATATTCCATTTTTTATATGAAATTTGAATAAATTGAAGAAGAAAGATTCATCTGAAATTCATACCTCCCTTTTCATAGCCGCGTACGTTGTTTCCCTTAACGAAATCGGTATTATAATTCGCGCTCTAAATTCTGTGAAGATTAATTCAACTTTTTCTCGTTCGTATTCTTCTTCTTCTTCTTCTTCTTCGTTTTTTTTTTTTTTTTTTTTTTTTTTCTACACGGTACACGCGACTATAATAATCCTCGACTATTGATTATCCGTCATCTCAGGTGCGGAGAACCGGCTATAATATGACGAAGAAATGTTTTGGCAGGAAATTTCGTACCGCTTCTTCGTATGATTTGAAATTGTATCTAAAGATTAACTGCCTCGAGAATCGAGAAGAAAAAAAAAAATAAGAAAGAAAAATTTCACCCAAATAAATGGACAAAACTTTCGCATGGAATTAAAAATGATTTTTCGGCAATTGATATTATAATATATGTGGTATATGTGTAACAGGTTGCGGAATATACAGGTGATTTTTTTCGAGACATTATATAACTATATCGAGGTTTTGGAATAATTTAATTTATTATCAATTTCCTTTTTTTTTTTGGTTTTTTCTCTCGTTTTTTTTTTTTTTTTCTTTTCTCAAGTTTCTTTCTAACTTGGTTATTGTCTCATTAATTTCTGCTTTTTTTGTATGTATATATACCTGAATAACTGTGACGCAATATATTTTATTATAAATAATGTAAATACTTTAATTCTATATGAACGCAATAGCACAGCTTTGATAACAATCCATCATCATCTCATCGTATTTCATACATGCCATATTCATCAGCGAAATAAAAATGAACAGAAAAACAAGAAGGAAAAATAAAAAAACGGGTGAAAACAGTTGGTTCGAGACTCAAATCGAATTGCAATCTGATTTATTAGAAATTATTATAGATTTTTTCATCCCACGGTCTGCTTATCTCGAATATCTAGTGAACCAGTAAAGTCACGCTCTGTATAGGATACTTTCTATGTATCATTTAACGTCCGATCATCACAGCATCTCTTTGTAGTTTTAAACTATAATTTTATACAGTTGCCTATAACTAAGGGCTAGTTTTCTATTTCGAAAGTAGGTGGGTATATGTATAAATAGAATGAGATTAAATAAAATAATACTTTTCCAGTATAACGAATTCTTTCGAACATGACAAACAATTTATATACTGAATTCAAATTATTCATTCATTTGTTCATTAATTTTGTTTTTTTCTGATCTAATTCCGCGCACAGAACGGAATAATTATATAAATTATTTCGTCAAATCAAAATTTTGAGCAATTTATTATAGAAACGTGGAAATTGCTCTCCATTAGTCTCTGCAGGCTTGGCTTAAATTAATTTATAATTCGGACTATTTTTTTTAATTTTTGAATTAAAAATTTTACAGTTTTCATTAATTATTTGGCAGAGATTTTTTCTTCTTTTCTTTTTTTTTTTTCAAAGAAGCGAAATAATTCTTTTTCTTCATTTTTGTATGAATTTATTTACCGAGGTAATAGCGATTTGTAAAGAAAAATAAATAATTCCTAATCTGTTAAATTGAATCGATGCAATTTATGCTTGTGTATGGAAGTAAGGAAATGAAAATTATTCCGAGATCTATGTGATTGTTAATTACGGTATAATTGTGTTTACAGTTTATCCGCAAAAGCAACAATACGCATACGCCGGGTATCCCCCTCCAGCCGCTTATCCAGGGCCGTATTATCACGGGTCACAATACGGGCCTTACAACTACTGATCTATGAGAGAGAGAAAAAGAAATTGACACAAGTTCGTTGAAATTTTCATCGAATATTGGGTTAGATAAGGTGCGGTAAAAGAAGTGGCCGGATTTTCCGACGAATCAAATTAAAACAAAAAAAATTTGAAAAAAAATAATTAAAACGAACGCAACGAAATATACATTATGATTATTATTATTATTGGCGACGTATGAATAAAAAAAATTGAAAAATAAAAATTATCAACAAACATTCGTATGAATTCTATAAATCGAATTTATATCGCAATAAAATAAAATTGTTATATCTACCATAATATCCAAACAACTATACATAGTTCTATGATTAATGTGCTACCGAAATATTAAGACCCGAGTTATGCCCTGTTTAATTTTGTTTTATTTATAAATTGTCATTTGATTAAGATTAAATAATTCTAATAATAATAATATTATCGTATCATGTTGGGGGGGGGGGGGGGGACTCGTTCGAAGTACCTATATTGAAGATGGGCTTAGTTTGGGTCTTTTTTTTAAATATTATTTTATTATTATTATTATTATTATTATTATTTATAATGAATCTCTACTCTTTACACCCACTGCGAAATGAAATAAAACATCGAAGATGAACGATACATCGAATTAATTAACCATGATGGTTGCTCAAATTCTGTATTAGATATATATATATTGATATATATTATTTTTTATTTTATATATAATATAAGCCGACTCAAGTATACATATCTATATATATACTATATACATTTATATACATATGTGTGTAGAGTATATGGTTATATAACTTTTGATAGACGTAATTAAAAAAGAACGTAACATTAGGAATATATCTTTTATTATTATAATACCCTTATTGTCCCGATTCATAATTATCGTCTGTTATCAAGGTCAGAAGAAAAAAAGAAAAAATTATCTAACTTATCATTTTTATAAAACAATTTATATTATATATATATACTTTTACTTACAATTAGTATTATAAGGAGTAGACAATTTCATATTATCTATAAAGTTTATTACCTTTATCTATTATCAGTTAATAAACTGAAATAAAATCATTTGCAATACTGTATTGTAATTCAGTAATATAGACGAACACACTCACGCACACACATGTACCTACACTCGTTTTATTAAAACAACCTGAAGAAGAAGAAAAAAAAAAAAAGTAAAATTTCTACCCCAAAAACGAAATATATATGTACTAAATTTTCCCTATATCTTGACGTTTTTCTTCTAGAAAAAAAGTATTCTATCCAGATTTTATTCAGGGGATAATCTGATAAGGATTATCAATTTCCTCCTCGTTATTCTCCTACGCTCACAATCAGCATATTTCATTTTAGAATTATACGTCCTTCGCGGATATTATCTCGATATAAATATTTCACACAATTATACGTATAATGATAATAGCTACATGTTATACGTATACACCGGGGATTTACCGCAGAAATGACTTTTCCTTTTTTTGTTGATGAAGATGAGAATATTGTGACTATTACCCATCCTCTATAACTACGAGTGTATTTATTTCGCGAATGTCTGATACCGCATTATAGTATATAGCCTTCGATTTAATCTACATTTCGGTCGAATATATCGCGGACGTAAACACGTGACGCATAAATGACGTTCGTTGACCGTAGGGAATAATTGCGTTGTGTCAAAAACTTGATATCTATGCATCTCTTTAAATTTCATATACTTATGTTCAGCTTTCACTGAAACTGCACTAAGCACGCTATTATACATCGTAAAATGAATATCTCCTTCTAGTTGGTTACGATTATATTTATGGTTTTATGGTATATGAAATTTTCTACGATTTAATAGAAAGCACCTGTATGGTGTAAGTAGCATACATCGTCAATATCGATAAATAGAAAAGAAAAAGAAATAGAAGTGAAATTTCAAATCCAATATAACTAGAAAATCAGTCAAATCCTTGCCGCATATCCTTCGATAAGCTCAGATTCATCGTCAGCAGGAATAACCCCGGGGGAAATAAGGCCCGTCTACGACCTTGATAAAACATGGCCGCGAGCGAGCGAGCGGTTACATGTGGCATGACTTTTCCCTGAAAATCAGTTTGGCCGCGGTCCTGCGGAAGGTGTGATCATGTTCGAGTTTCTACCGTTTAAATTTATTCAACTTTTACTAATCGTTGGCTACTCGTATGCTCTGAGTAAAACACTTTTGCAAAATCAAAAGGTGAGATGAAATGATAAGCAATTACTAATAATAATATTACTGGAAGTGGTGGTATACAGTAATCAAGTGAAAGGCATGACGTATTTGTCTACATGTATACTAGATATTATCGTTTATTACTCCGGTATAAAATCCGAGAATTATTATCACAACAAGGTTTCATTTTTAATTTAACAATAAGAAATGGGAATTTAAACTACGAAATATATATCTGCGTTGTGTTATGACGTTAGTTGTCATCGTATCTATAACGTTACAACATATGGGCGGGAGTTAATTTGTGTTTAAAGGGAACGTGCGGTGATGTTGCTGATAGTTTCATAATTTAGCAATCGAACAATCGAATTATTCTTTCAGCTCAATCATGCTCCGAGACAACTTGATAATAGAAATTTGCTCAGGCTGGCTGATATGTCAGATGTCGATCATATCAACGAAATTCTCGATAATATTTGCGTGAGAAGAGTCGTGTCCACTCCAGGACACCAAAGAGTTAAAAAGGTAAGACGTTGTAATTAATTTTATTTCACATCAACAGTATTTTCCCGGTTTTTTTTTCCATTGATTAACAGTGAACGTCATATATTAAACTTTTTTTTAACTTCGAACCGAAAATTTCGTAACTATAAAGTAAACATCGTCGAAAACGGAACACGAAATTAAATTTTAAATTTAATTTTCATTTCTTTAAAAATTGAAATAAGACGAGATTCTTTCTGAAATCTGATCACACTCTATTCTTGATTCCTAAATAACAATAATAATGAATTGTTTTTGAATTTCAGTACATAAAAGACTCGATGCAGGGACTTGGCTGGTCTGTAGAATCGGATTTATTTCAAGACCAGACTCCAAATTTTGGGAAACTAGAATTTGAGAATATAATAGCGAGGCTAAACCCTAACGCGACTAGATACTTGGCTCTGTCGTGTCATTTTGATTCTAAATATACAAGAGAAGGAGATTTTGTCGGAGCTACAGACAGCGCAGTACCCTGTGCGCAAATGATTAATTTGGCTAAAGTGATGAAAGAATATTTGGAAGACTTTAAAACGGTAAAGTAATTACAAGAATTAAACTGTCGAAGATAGCTGTAATAAGAATTCCAATTACAATACATATATTTTTTAGCAAGATATCAGTCTGATGTTTATTTTCTTCGATGGAGAAGAGGCCTTCAAATCATGGTCAGCTACGGATTCGATATACGGAGCTAGACATCTGGCTAAAAAATGGGAACAGACGCTTTTTCCGGCAGGAAATTACGAGGGAACAACAGAACTGGACAGAATTGTTAGAGACACGAATAATCTGATATATATAATGGTTGAATTCTGGCTAATATTTGTTTGAATTTGCACATAATATTTAAAATTTATTATTTTCAGGACGTTTTAGTCCTTTTGGACTTGATAGGAGCTCCAGACCCAACCTTTTACAACTATTTTGAAAACACTGAGAGATGGTATTCGATGCTTGTTAACGCTGAGAAAAAATTAGCTGCGATGAGAAAATTGGAAAGGTATTCGTACGGCAGGCCTGAGCACTTATATTTCCAGCCTTATTCTATTCAAGCTCACATAGAAGATGATCATATTCCATTTTTAATAAGAGGTGAGGATAGATATGAGAGGTTTAATATTTTGAAGGAAAATTTGTTCATTTTCTCTTAATATTTTTTAATTTTCAGACGTTCCAATACTGCATTTAATTCCTTCTCCATTTCCAACATTTTGGCACCAGTCTGGAGATAACAGAAATAATATAGACATGGCTGCCACAGAGAATATTAATAAAATAATGAGAATATTTGTGGCCTCTTATCTCGGTATGGAATTTTAGATCATTGATATTTGGCAAAAATATTTCATCGTTTTTCAACTGCTCAATGTCATCGAACATACCTACTTGAAATTACAATTTTAAATTTTCAAATGAAAAATTCGGTGATTACGAAGTATACGTATTATTAAATTTCAGTTAGATCTATAAATATGCATAAGTAGTATAATACTAGAAGATTTGAAACAAATATTTGAAAGAAAGAAAATCCGGTTTCAATCGCCACAGAGTTATACATTTTATAATTTCATCGTGCAATGTGAACAAATGCGTAGATATAATATATAATTTTTTGTGTAAATATTATTTGTAAAGAAAAATTAACTTCGAAATTTTCAGGAAAAGATAAAAAAAATATTATTGAATAACCATTATATCTTCGTTTAATATATATTTATTTATTCTTCATTTTTTGGAGTGATCTTCTAGGATCGCATCGGCTCAAGGTTGTAATATTCTGTAACAGGGATTCTAGACATATCACAGACACCCGCACAGATAAATTTGCATCAATTTTGAAAGCGATTGGTTAATCAGTTGGTAATATACATATTGCGACTTGGGTTATGTGCTTTAGAAATCTGATTCGATATATGTACGGTTGTATTTATTAATTGAGGATGTCAACACGTCGTGTATTGAGATCATTGTTTGGCAAATATACAATAAATATTTTGTGACAGACTATAACCTGTGGTTATCATTTCCGTATACCCGAAACTAGTCTTTTTTCTCGTATTATTATGAGACCCGGTGATAAACCTGATCGTCAATAAAGCCTCGCTTAACAAAGAATATTAGTCTTATTGTGTGACTTCCTGCAGACGTATGATTAGAATTGGTAATAAAAGTAGCGAACTTCAGTTCCTTATCCTTCAACCGGAGAATCAAACGTATTTATATGTAATATGTATGCGTACCCGTGTATCCGTTTTTAACCTCTTTTTTCTGATAAAGCATTTCACTGATAATCCAATATATCCTCTCCTCGGCATTACACTTTATTCTCGTTACTATTGTCTACGTATTATTAGCCTATGTATGGTTCCGACTTGCGGGATCAGCACTTCGCGATCTCCACATTGTTTACTTTTACACTGATAAATGCGCGGGACGACTAAACTAACGTAAGCTATAAAACGAATGCTATCGCGTATCTAGTTCGCACTTATAACCGCCAATTTTTAAGTTGTCATTCATAAAACCGCTTCTTTACAATTTTCTGGATATATTCTCTAATATTTGACCGCAAATAATATCTTACAGGTGACATTCATGTATCCGTGCCCTTCCCGAACTTTTTTTTAAACAAATATCCTGGATATGCTACCGGACGTTTTTGAATCGAGTCAAATTTCGCGAGCGTTTAGTTGAACAAACCGAATTGCAGGTGGCAGCACCTATAGGAGTATGATGAGGTAGCGCAATAAATCGGGTTGAAAAATGTATGAAAAAGATCGTTGACTGTCATTACGATCCTCATGTATCGTTTAATATTACAATACTGCTTTGGGCGTGGAGATATCTGTATACAACATAACATGCATAACGTACCAACGTGATAATTGCTCGCTACAAAATGTCCCGTTACCCGGGCCCCGGGCCGAATGGGAAGCGGTAGAAGGTGTCGTTATAATTCATCGATTCGTTATAATTCATCGATCAGCCGTGCTTGACGGTTGACGCATTGGGCTTTCGGTCGATCGTCAACCCATGTATAACAGTACTTTATAGTTCGTAGAATAGATGTATACATAGATAGCTACATACATCTATGCGGTATATAGATAGATATGTAGTACACAAACACGGTACATTTCAAATGTCGAGGTCATTGTTCGAGTGTACTCGGCTCTTGGGCGGACTTAACCGATCTTGGGCGTTGAGTGTTCAGTGACGTCACTACGAGCCGAAAACACCCGACCGATTGGCGATTGTTCGACGCGACAAACTAACGAACTGTACGAACACGAACGACGCGATCGAGAGTCGTGGAATGACTTACCGCCCGTCTCATAGATATTTTACATGGTTTTACGTGATTTTCTATCCTTAAAATAACACAAAGCTATTTAATAACAAGGTAAGAAGTGTTTTGGACTATTATCGCGATTACTTATAAACCACTACACGATATTTATCGTACTTAAATTTATATAGTTAAATGACACACGGTGATAGGCGTGTGGGACGTGAGAGCCGAACACACTGACAATAAACAGGCATGCAGTTGCAGTAGTAGGTAGCCTCTTTAGAGTTACGCGGTTCGGCGTTCATTCAACAATATTTTAATTGATCTAATAGTGAGATGTACCGATAGTGACCGTTGCCCCGAACTCTATCGTTATTACGGGATTTACAGTTTTTTTTTTCGTTTCATTTTATTCAGCACTGTCCAGGAATATGTTGAAGTTCATTAGAGGTAAGGGTCAGCAACCCACAGCTGAGCGTCAGAAGCTGCAAAAAGACCTCTTCGCTTTCAGGAAGGTAAGAACAATAATTATTAATAACTATTTAACATCTGAAACATTCATTCACTCATCCATTCATCCGTTCAGTCATTTGGTTCGAATTAACGTACGAGATCGCGAAACTGTTTCGATCAAAGTTTACTCAGCCTTGATATAAAAATCGAAAAGTTCGTAACAGATAATCGTCTTTTTTCTCTTTTCTCGTCATTTGTTCAAACAATATCGTATACACGTAGATATCTTGTATCCAGATGTTCTGCGGTAAGAGTAATATCTAATTTAATAATAACCGGAAGTTGAATAATATCTCTCTGCCTTTCTTTTATTTATTCACGATCATTATTACCGCACGTGTATCCACTGTATAATTACCCAGTTATTTATGAGAGTGATGATTTTTCTCATTGATTATTGCAACAAGTAAATAGAATTCTCGTGGGTACTTGTTCACAACTATTATCCTGGCTGTACTAACATTTGTTTCTCGTATTCTTTGCATTATAATTTCATTGTATAAAAAAAGAATAAATTCGGTTTGCACCTATCAGCAGCAGTTGCCGGAGAGATCTATCTTATCATAAAACTCTGGGCAAACATAATGATAAGATGCCCTGCCCTTATAACTAATATTTACTAATTTCTATGTGTGTGTATAAAACGTATCCATACTTACGAGTAAAGCCACAAACATGAGATAATTCACTTTCCTCACTTTCCACGTTGCTATTTTCATTTTTTGAATATTTTTTTATCTTCTCTATTATTTAATGTTTGTAATGAATACATATGAATGAACACTCGGCCAATGATAAACGCATCAATAAATCCGTTTCAGCTTTGTAAAGTTTTTTATCTTGCTGTTTCATTTTTTTTGATTGATTTTTATTAAAACTAATCTACTACAATGTAGTAGTAAAATATTGCTAAACTGTAACTTTATCTTAATACTTTCGTGCTCCGATTTCTTATCTCTTACGTACTGCTCATAAATGAGTCACGTCGAATTGGTTTATCCATGTATAAGCAGTTTTTTTTTCGTCCTTTCTATTTTTCATTTTGAATGAATCCCTTTGCATTTTATCATTAAAGAAAAAATATAAATAAAAACAGTTAAGAATTGTGAATATACGGTTGCACTTCTCAATTTCATTTACTTTTACATCATTTCATTTTATATCATGATGTATCAAAACACAAAGTTAGCAAAAAATGAATTTTATTCAAAACAAAGATTGAATTATGTAAGGAGTTTTACATCGTTGAATGTCACTTGTAAAAATAGAACCTACTATTATTCCATACGTCTCCAATATTTAATCTGAGCCACTTAAAACTAATTAAGCCTAGTTAGATCACGAGGATATAATATTTTTTTTTTCTTCAAATTATGCCTGTGTGACAAATATTTTTACAGTCGGTTAAATCGACCTGATCGATGGATTCTCTATTAATTGAATTTTTACACTTTTTTCCTTCTTCTATTTTGTCTGTTCTTTTTCCTTTTTTTTTTTTACTGATAACAAACTTTTTCGCCGTATTACATATTGAGGTTCTTCAAAAGGTGATTCATTATCAGATTACTCATAGCAAATTCATTAAATAGAATTTATTTTCGAACGTTATATCATCATTCTTGTTATCAGATACTAATCCAATTTCTACAACGAACAAAAATATCATTAATTCTCTTTTTTTATTCATATTCCAGACTATACAGCATGGCTTTCCAAATAAGCCTACTGCTTTTGCTTGGGATTCCAGTCTGCGACTTATGATCATCGGCACTGCTTCCGGGGCCATTAAAGTGTATCCTTTCAATTATTTGTTGTTTATAGTCGGTGAATTTTTCGACCCATCTTTTATTTTCTTGTTTCAAAAAGGGTTCTATTTAAAGTATAATAATTTCTCATATTTTTTTCTATTTCAACATATCAGCCCTCCTTGTCTGATTTTAGATACCTGCGTCAGCGTTATGATTACTTAGGTGTTATAAAATATCTATGTGCTCATCCTTCTTGGAACCTTTTGATTATCAGCTACACTGACTAAAATGCAGTAGTAGAATTTTTGTTATGCAAAAAAATTAAGTCTTTCAATATTTACTTCTTAACCGGAACAAAATGCGTCATTAATACAGATTCGGCAGACCTGGTGTAGAATTTTATGGACAACACACGACGGAAAGCGGAGAAAATGCAGTTACCAAGATCATCGTCCTACCAAATGAGGCAAGTCTGTTAATCTCTTAGAATAAACTTTCATATTAAAACCATACTTTTTTTCTCTCTGTACTGAATAATTCTATGCAAATGTATCCATCATCATCATCATCCGCGATATATGTATATGAATTAAGTAAGCCAAAGAAGCGAAAACAAAATTTCCAATTACTGCTGACAAGGGACAAAGTAAGAGTGTCCAGTTGTGAACTGTTGTTATAAAAGTCACACGCGCGCACGCCGAGGTAATATGATATCTACTTGCGCTCACAATCACCGCAAAAAAATTACATAAGCCAGTTAAGAGACGGGGTGGGTTACATATGTGCTATTCATTTACCCTGGCCATATACACTGCACGTGTGTATGTGAATAAGATTAGTCTTCTTATTTTCAGACTCACTTATTTATGATATCACTTATTACAGGGGCGTGTTGTGTCCCTTTGCGATGACAACTCTCTTCACTTGTGGGAAATCAACGAGAGTTCTCTTGTTGAAACAAAGTCACTTTCCCTTGAAGGAAAGTTGAAAAAAATCTCCGCTATGTGCCTAGAAACTAACGGAGACCATCTGTTGTTAGGAACTGAGGGTGGAAATATATATCTATTGAATTTAAAATCCTTTAAAATGTCTGATAATATTATTTATCAGGACGTAGTCATGCAGAAGTGAGTATGATTAGCTTCAAATATAATTTCACATAGTGTTATCTTCCTTATAAAATTTGGTTATCATTATCGGACTAATTTAATTATATACCCCATGAGTAATTCAAATTCTTTCAGATACAATTCTTCTCTTCATTTCTCATTCAATATCATGAAATGCTAATTTTATAATGTTACGCAGCGTACCAGAGGATTATAAAATAAATCCTGGAGCAGTCGAGGCCATAGCGGAACAGCCTGGACATCCAGACAATATTTTGATCGGCTATAACCGAGGGCTTATGGTTTTATGGAACAAAGCTACACCCGGTGCCCAACAGGTGGGTTGAAAATGTTTTTAGAGCTGACGAAATTAAATTGTTCGCTATTAATCCATTAACGAAAATATCACCTAACAGTGTTCTTGTTGTTTAAAGTATATTTGTTTAAATATTATAACGATTGTTTGTAATGTTGAAATTTTGGACCCACCGTTTTGTCAATATTATCAATTAATCGTCCTAACGTGATGAGTAAAGCTATTTATATGTTATACCAGCATTTCTAAAATTTGATTGTTACAATTGACTAGAATGCGTTCTAGTAATTTTCACTGTCAAAGTTTAATTCTAAGAAATTCAATATTTCGCGTGTTAAGTGATCGAATAATAAACCGATTATATCAATTGTACAACTTATTTGGAAGTCAATGCTGGTACCGCATTTTTCTTACTGTTGTTTGTGTCTTTCGTGGTTTCGGTGAACGTGTGCAGCTGATGGGTTTATTTTCGCGTGCGCAGACATTCGTCTCCACGCAACAGCTGGAATCAATCTACTGGGTGTCTGAGACTCGTTTTGTATCTTCCCACAATGATGGTTCGTACGCATTTTGGGGAGCTGGTAATGAGACTGTACCGGAATCCACAACTCTGTATGGACCTTTCCCGTGCAAGGCAGTCAGTAAAATTTTCGCACATCCAATCAGCGAGTAAGTTTGGCTAAAACTCAATCAAACAATGGCCCAAAGCTCACTTCTTTAAGCAGAAGTTAATCAATAATTAATATC
Organism: Tenthredo amoena; assembly: GCA_963966615.1. NCBI lineage: Eukaryota > Metazoa > Arthropoda > Insecta > Hymenoptera > Tenthredinidae > Tenthredo > Tenthredo amoena. Next base: position 1,176,929 of record OZ016490.1, read on the forward strand.
CACAGTGAAGAAGAGATGATTTTGTTCTCTGGCGGTATGCCGAGAGCCAGTTACGGTGATAGACATACTATAACTGCTATGACCAAAACTAAACACGTCGTTTTTGACTTTACGTCTAAAGTTATTGACTTTTTTACTGTCATGCCAAAAGATGACGAAGACAGCAAAGGTGGTTTAAAAACACCCGAAGCTTTAATAGTTCTTGCTGAAGAGGAATTAGTCGCTATTGACCTCACCAATGAGGATTGGAAGATGATGGCCTTGCCGTATTTGGTATCTCTGCATGCGAGCGCAGTAAGCAATAATTTTTACACTGACAGCTCTTGAAATCAATCGTCAGCCACCGTTTATTCCATGTACTTATATTTCTGCACAGGTAACATGTTCCCAACATATTCCTAATGTTCCCCAAGAATTATGGGACTTGATCACCGCCTCTGGCAAGGCCCAAACAGAACATTTGTATTCTGATAAATCATGGCCCATAGATGGAGGCTCTATCCTATGTCAAAAGCCTGCAAATCCCGACAAACCTCGTAACAACGAACTCCTGTTGACCGGACACGAGGATGGAACAGTGCGATTTTGGAACGCGTCAGACGTGGCTCTTACACCTTTGTACAAATATAATTCCTCGATATTATTCACTGGGGAGCATTTGGACGTGTTAGAACAGCCTCCGGAAGATGAGGAGGAGGAATGGCCGCCGTTTAGAAAAGTTGGCACGTTTGATCCCTATTCCGACGATCCTCGTTTAGCTGTGAAAAAGGTTTTGCTGTGTCCGTTATCCTCGACTCTAGTAGTCGCTGGCACAGCAGGCCACGTTATCACTGCTATTATATCATCAGAGCCTGTAAATAAAGAAATTAAAGCAGTTACAATGAACATAGTAAACGATAGAGACGGCTTTGTCTGGAAAGGACACGACCAACTCCCGGCCAGATCAACGAGCATTACTTTCGGTGTTGGATTTCAGCCACAAAGTTTGCTACAGATTCATCCACCAGCAGCTGTTACTGCTCTTGCTCTGCACAGCGAGTGGGGACTCTTGGCTGCTGGTACTGCTCATGGTTTAGCTGTTTTTGATTATACTAGGATGAAAACTGTCAGCGTAAAGTGCACCTTGAATCCTAATGGTAAGTCGGCAGTCATAGGATTGAAGATTTACAGTCTAATCATTGATTATCAGCTTTGAATTCCATTATCAACACTGAATGTCTTTCAGATTTATCCGGAGCTGGAGACACGCCAATATCTAGAAGAAAATCGTTCAAAAAATCACTGAGAGAGTCATTCAGAAGACTGAGGAAGGGGAGATCACAACGTCGAGCTAACGCGAGTAGTCCTACGAGAAACCCTGTTCCTGACAAAAAGAAAGAAGCGTGAGTTTTAAAAGTTTTGACCGATAAAACAATCTCGACAGATGGAATCAAATGCTTAACTATTTCTTCACTCTCTAGACCAAGTCAGGCATCTTCACCAGTTGGAGACGTTTCTCCTTCAGAAGCTAAACCGGTGGAAAGACAAGTGGAAGCAAGGCCAACTGACGATTCGTTAGGTTCGATGGTTCGGTGCTTGTATTTTGCTCGCAGCTATATAATAAGTAGTAAGTATAGTCTAGCTTCGTTCTTCAATTTGATCTTTCATACTTGATCGATGCTTCAACCATCCTATTCATTTTCCAGTGCAGAATACGACTCCGACTCTTTGGGCGGGAACAAACAATGGGACAGTGTATGTTTTTACATTGGCAATTCCGGCGGGAGTAAGGCGAACTGAAGAGGACGTGAATTGCACACTTGGAAAAGAGATACAGTTGAAACATCGAGCACCAGTTATTGCGATAACTATTCTCGACGGATCTAGCATTCCTTTGCCTGAGCCATTTGAGGCAGAAAAAGGAGTCACTCCGGGCCCTGATATGACCTCTCCGCACAGAGTCGTCATTGCAAGCGAAGAACAATTCAAAATCTTTAATCTACCGTCCTTGAAGCCTTTCTGCAAATACAAATTAACTGCACACGAGGGATCTAGGGTCCGGAAAACTGGATTTGCCAAGTTTACTTGCTCTGTCGAACCAGCAGGCACTCATGAGGAGACCTGCCTACTTTGCCTTAACAATCTGGGAGATTGTCTTATACTTAGCGTGCCCGAACTTAGACGACAGATTAATGCCGCTACGATAAAGAAGGAAGATATAAAGTAAGCGTTTCTTTTATTTTCTCATCAAATTAGCGAAACTCTTCAACGTCTGTTCAGATTTTTCAATGAAGAACGTATTTTGCAGCGGGATTTCCTCTCTGACATTCACCAAGGCTGGCGAGGCACTCTATCTTCATTCCAGCTCTGAGTTACAGCGAATTTCATTGTCTGCTACTCGCGTTACGAAAGCTCATTGCGCCTTGAATCTACCACCAAATGCTAGAGCCACTGATACAACTACTGACGAAGTTAGGGAAGAGGGAACGATAGAAGGTACACCGGCTACTGAGGGAGAGACGCAAGGTAGTCAGCCTGTTCCGGCGCCACGTACCTTGTCGGAGAACGGTACTTTGGGTTCCAGTGAGTATAGAATAACAAGACTTGATTGAATTGACCTTGGGGAACATTGTTCAAATTATTACACCAAGTCTTAATATAGACAATGAAAAAACTGTAAGAAACTTGTGTTTATTTGTGCTTTCTACTGTGTATTCTCATGTCTTTACTAATTCTATTTAATGATTAGTGTAAATGTTACATAACAATGCCTAACTGTTCCTAACTTAACGTCTCATGAACGGCTTGTGTTTCTCACGTTAAATAACTAAATTGTTTATCTATATTGTGCCCCTGTTTCGACTCTTTCTTTACGCATATATTACAGCTGGTGAAGAATCTCCTAAAGAACCATCTCTTCGACCATCAGCTAGTACGACCGAGGTCAACGGAGATGATGATCGTAACGATTTAAGTTCAATTGGAGACATAACAATTGACAGTGTCAAGGACCATTTGCTGTAAGTTTTCTCTTGTGAGTAATATACATACTTTGCGTACGTGAATTAAATTCTGCATTGAACAAATGTTGAATGATGTACTTTGTGACTTATGATGTTCTTAGTTCGGCACTGAAAGTAGTGCGCTTTTTATATATTTAAAAATTCATCTGATTTACTTTTAGTTTTAGACCTATCGTTCCTTAATAAATGATCCAAAGTTATTGTATTTAAGAAATATGGATTCTGAACGAATTTTTATACTCAGGAGTTAGATTGTAGTTTATTTTATCACTTATTATTTAGTTGTGTGCTTATTTATGTTGCGATGCTAATTGTTTTGCTTTTTTATGGGTACTTGCCATCCTCTGGCAGTAACAGTTCACTTTTCAGAAATGCAACATCTTCAGAAGAATTGCATAGCCGATTAGCTGGTTTGAAAATGGAAGTTACCTCTCGCACCTCGGAGATATCTACACAAAATCAGTCATTAGTCGTTAAGACTACAACAGTCATCACCCAAACTCCTAGCAACGGAACTACCAATGGAGAGATTGAACCGAGTCAGCCAAATGATGTACAACAGCTCAACAGTGAGTTATTATCAACTATTTATCTATTCATTTATTATTCGCCCAAACTAGATCATGAACAATTATTATTTTATGCTCTTTCCTATTTCAGTTTGAATTCCGTATCATATATTTTATTTCTCGTGATTACTGCACATTATTTTTCAGGAGACAACTGTTGTTTCGATTATCTATTTAATTTATGAATTTTTGTTGGTTTTTCCTCTTTTGTTCAATTCAAATATCTGACAAATACTTTGTTTCACGTCTTACCTTTACTGTTATTATTTGCTTCTATCGTTTTTTCCTGTGCTGTTTTTGTTATCGTTTCCGTCCTAATGTTGCCTAGGCACTACGGTAGAGAGAGAAATTTCAAGCGGAACTGAGACTACCACAACACATGCGACGATTACGCTGCCCCCAAATGTCGAGGTCAGGAACAACACAAAGTTGAAAAACAAAAAATACAAAAAAATCATGTAGCTATTGGGTTTTCTCTATTTTAACAACCGTCCTAACATGTTATGTTTTTTGCCTTTTCCCCATTTTTTTCTAACAATACTAACACCTGATGTGCTCAATAATAGAGAGAACTCATGATTGTAGTTCTTGTTAGCTGCTGATAAATTATGCCTGAAAATATAAGAGATCTTTTCTCCTTTTTTTTTTTTTTTGTTACAATTTACTTTTGCTACTACTTCTGATACGTAACTTACTTAACTGGTGTTGGGCACGATTGTGGAAAAAGATCTGCAGTCGTTGATCATTATATCTTCATTTTATTATGTAACAGTAGTTATCTGATTTTTCAGATTAGTGCAGCGGATTTGGCTAATCTTGAGGTAACGACGACAACAGTGACGACTGAAAAGTCCAAGGCACCACTTGCTAGACCCGAAGAAGTAGGATCTTAAGGCTTAAAACTGTTGTCAAAGTTTAACACAAAAAAAAAAAACATTGAGATATCCAGAGAAGCAAAGTATAGTTTGATATATCATATGCTACTCAATGAATAATATTGTACACAGCCGCTAGCTAAGGATTTATATGTGTATACAATATCGTAGATTTTTTAAAAGTCTATACATACTATTAATATTCAACATTGGCGTTACTTTTATATTATATATATAAAAGTATATTTTAAAAGAGTGCTGTATAGTGTAGTGTGCAGCTTACATAGGGGGCTGGTGTCTACTACTTTTGTAGCTATACATTATTTTCCCAGTTTTATTATCATGGTATAAATATTTCACACTTCTTTTTGTTTAAACACATTCTAATCTGAATTTAGTTGAAAAATAGACATTATAATGTTATTTTTATCACTCTAGAAACGATAGTGAATCAAAACTAGTAAAAAATACACTATTTTTTATCAGTCCTCTTATCTCTGTTATGCTGTTGTGGTACTTAAGGCTGTAGTCTACTGCGGTTGTTGATGATAAACAATGATTATGAAATTATTTTCATTTATTTATAACAATCTTAATATAAGCAAAGGCAATTTGTTGCATTTAATTTTTCTATCCTTCAATATCTCATCTAAACAAAGCTCGCCGAATCATACACTTCACACGAAATCGGATCAGGCATTTTTATTATTGCTAAATTTAGCTGTATTCAACTTCAACGATATCAAATATTGTAGGAAATCAAATCAATAAGCGAAACCTGGCCTAAGGAACAATCTGACTAGATAAAATTTGAAATTGACTTCCCTTGATTTGATCGTATAATTTTTACGGAATTCTTAACAATGGAAAAGATATGTTGTATCGTTTTAAAACACAGTGAATAGCAATTTAAGAGGAAAAACAAGTTTTTGTTAGAAAAGTCTATGAACTTATTATTTTATTAATTGCATATAATTGAGTACTAAATATAAAGCAAAGTAAGAATAGTAAAAGATGAAAATGTAAAAGCACAGTGTTTTAATTGTGTGTCAACAAATTTCTATTTAAAACACTGTTATAGAATGAATATACATCACAGATTGTGAGAATGGCAGCCATATCGTAGAATTAATAATGGTAATTGATAATAATATTAAAATATTGATAATGATAATCTTTCATTTCCTTTAATAGTGACAATGCGACTTAAACCGTCTGCAGTATTCTAATAATGTTTCAATTTATATATTTTAAGCTCTGATGTTCTTTCGATGAACAGAAATAATTCATTATGGAATTGATAATACAGATTAAAATATAGCGACTTAATAGTAAATATATATTTTTTTTAGTAGCAACTTGAAGGATGACTTTTTTTAAACATGAGCAGCAACATACACATTAAAAAAAGAAGTATATTTTTTATCGATGTTGTTTAATATTTAAGTTTTCACTTTACCCCAGTTCACAAAATTATTATGTATCTTTTGTGATCGGTTATAGAAATATTTTTTCTTTATTTTATTTTATTTTTCGTCAATATTTGAGATGATTATCTTCTGAGATTGTGTTCATACGACTTAGGATACGTGACCCTTTGATTTCGTTGATATCTAGATAATACAGAAAGAAATTTTCTGATTCTAAGGATACAGTTCAACATTATTCAGATGTTTTGGTATACTTATAATATGTATTCTTATATTTGGTGGAGGGCACAGCATTTTATTTTAACTCCTTATTATTTGGATTGTTTGTTTCTTTATATTCAATAGACGCTCGTCGAATCAATGCTAAATAGCTAATTCTACATAATCTTTAGTCATGTATGTACTTGCTATTTTCTGTTTATATGGCGCAATGAGATACTCTGGGCATATAGACAGATAGAATTTTTCCCATTTATCCGATCTCAATGTATGAATCGTTGTTAGATATCTCGTTCAGAATTTGATCAACCTTTCAGGGACAATATCAACTCTGAGTGAGGCAGACATTACAAAATAAAGAACAACAAAAATCATAGAAAGATGAACAAAAAAAAAATAATAATTAAATAATTGCCCTGCGTTCGAAGAGTATATATTGCCAATTATCTATTATTAAGTATAAGTTGACAGACTTTCTATTATTCTATTACCTGTTTTTAAGTTTGACATAAAGTAAATTTAATTAATAAGTACCATTCTATCGTTTTCCTTTTTTTTCTTTCTTATTCTAAATAATATGAAGAATTTACGTGGGGCCTTTGTAGATAGATTTTAATTATCTAATTATCTTAAATTGTATAATTAATAATGAATTAATAATTAAATACTAGAATAATAAATATACTTTAATTAATGATAAGATAAGGAAATATTCTGTATTATTAATCTTAATACAAATTTAATCGCTTTTATCAAAAAGCATGACGTTATAGTGGTTTTTTTTCAATATTTTTTTTTCTTTTTTTTCTTTTCTCTCATTAATTTGATATGGAATTCAGTTTGTAATTATTGTACAAGTGATTGTTACGTGACGATTTTTTATCACCAAATTCAGCAATACGTCTGTAGAAAAAGTATTATTAAATATTACAAGTTGAAACTAAATATTTGGGAATTAGTTTTTGAATCAGATTTCTTATTCATAATACATTTCAACAACACAATAATCACTTGTGTTGATGCTTTTGCAAGGCAAATTCCGTAAACAAAGAATATAACATGACACTGCCTTAAGGCTGAATAAATTAACAACGTTTAGCATTAAAAAAATAACATCAAAATGAGAAAAAAAATTACAAAAAAAAAACAAAACAAAAGACAAAAAAAAAAACAAGAAGGAATAGCATAACTATGTAATATTACTATTATATTGCCCCTAATTTTAATTACTGCAATGAAAATCAACAAATTTGTAACTGAATTTTTCTACAGCTTAGGTATCTATTACATACTGACTATAACATCACTTAACTCAAATAACAATAAACGCCTTTAAAAAAAAAAGATTTACGTTGTTTATGCATTTTTGTCTCATGTTATACCCTGTTTCAATTTGTATTTCCACTATTACTTTATACGTTGCTACATTGTTGCGGGCAAAGGAGGAAACTATTCTAAAAAAGTATCAATGACTCAATTCGTCAATTGAAATGAAGAAAAACATCGATTTTACTCGGTGTGTAATGAATCTTTGTTAACAATTTAATGTGTAAAGAGTTTCATTGAAAATAAAGATGATCATGCGACAACTTGATCTGTAATATAGCATATATTTAAACTAAAATCATGGGCGACTCAGTTTTGCGCATATCATTATTTATCGCCGTGTCTTCTCGTTTCTGAAGGTGGCTGTTTGCAAATGACGATCATACTATTTAAGGATTATCCGTTTTTGCATTAACATTTTCAATCTATTGGTAGAAAATTAATAAAAGTGGATGAAATAAATTTTGAAAGTTTAATTTACTACTCCTTAATTTATTCAAATTAATCCCGCCGTAGACGTATAGTAGATTGTTGTATCGTCGCGATCCTAGGCGGGAATCAAATGTACTAGACACGATAAAGGGAAAGAAGAGAGCGAGAGCCAATCCGCGTTACGTATCTTGTTGTGTTGAGTGTTTGTGTCTGTGGCAGAGGTCCGTTGTGTCACCGTTAGCGGATCCGTGAGACGGGCCATGAAAAATCCATTTAATCCTCGGTTGACGTCAAAAATTTCGATTTTCTGACTAGCGTATCGTATTCATTAAACTCCAGGCTTTAATTTGCCCTTATAATTAATGTGCAATTGTTAACGACTGATGCCCGCAAGGCGGGGGCGAAGATTACTCTTTGTGTAGAATTCCGTGTCGTCGCCCGTCGTCCGTCGTCCCAGTGGCCAGTCCTAGCAAGGCTAACAGCGGAAAGATGCCCCGTCCACAAATATCAAACATGGAGGACTCGACAATGTAACGAAAAAGTTTTACTTAAACCGCGTCGTGTTTTCTGACTTTTTTAGTCCTCGCGTAAACTCGGTAAAATGGAGCTACGCGTTGGGAACAAGTACAGGCTCGGGCGAAAGATCGGGAGCGGTTCATTCGGTGATATTTATCTAGGTAACTATTAGAAAACAACTATTTATTACACCAAACGATTTATCCACAACTTCAGATACTTCGCTCACCGCGACTGCACACAAATAAATATTCTATTTCTATACTAATGGAACATCAAAGGTTCGGCCCATATAATTATCGCGATATATTTTCACCGTCACGATTTATCATTTATTAAATATACGAATTTATAAAATGAAATATTTTAAACAGGAACGAACATTTCCACGGGCGAGGAAGTCGCCATAAAGCTAGAATGCATAAAAACAAGGCATCCCCAACTCCACATAGAGTCGAAGTTCTACAAAATGATGCAAGGCGGTGGTGAGTAACTATTTTATATATCAATTCAAATATCATATCCGTTAATATTTAGATATATTAGAAAACAACCCTTTCAACTGTCAAAGTGCTTTGTTTGTTTCCACCACAGCTGGTCCCAGGGCGCTGCCCCTTCCCCTGGATACTATGCCATAAATATGTTTGCTGCATTTACATCCATATTTATTTATAGATATATACATATTATTCCAAAAGAAATTTATTACATCGACTAATCATTATTCAAGATTCTTTCATTCTTCTTTTTTCTCTCTTTACTTAGCGTTTTTTTTCTTTTTTCTTTTATTATTTTTGTTTAGCATTTTTTGTTTATAAAACTTTTAGCTTTGTAACCTTTTTTTTTTTTACTTTTTACACTCAATCGGCGGTTTTTGCAAACCACTCTGCTTAAATCTCCCAATTAACATGATGCTTCAATTTAAAATGACTTTCTTAATCATTTCATCACTTTCACTAGAAATTTCATGATTATCTAACATCTATGCTCAAGTTATTTTTAATGTTATTATTTATTCCGTTGAAATTAGTAATACATTTTTTTATCGACTTTATTAGCAACGGTTTCAATATTATCATTCAATTTTCAGTTGGTATACCAACGATAAAATGGTGCGGTTCCGAAGGTGACTACAACGTTATGGTGATGGAACTGCTCGGTCCGTCGCTAGAAGATCTTTTCAATTTTTGTTCTCGAAGATTTTCATTGAAAACAGTTTTACTACTCGCCGATCAATTGGTGAGCATTAGATCAATCGCTTTTATTTTTTTCTATTCCTTTTGCTAGAATAAAAAAATATATAATTATCGCTTCTGAAAAGAAAACAAAACAAAAAAAAATAAATAAAGATTCTTCATTTTCTTCAATTCTTGCTTGAAGAAAATTTATAATCTTTTCCAATGATCGTTTATCCAAGTTGGGACTTACAGTCTTAAAGTAACTGAATTGAAACATGCTTTCACTGGCATCAGACTTCACTTAGCGATACGCTCTACTTACCCTGTGTTCTAACTGGGTCATCCTGAGGCTGGCTACCGTTAACAATTATTTATAATTGCGTATTTTTGCGGTTTTCGTGTATATAAACATAATAACAGAAGATGAAACTAGAATTTGTTCTTAGTCCGTAGATTCATTGTTAAATCGAAGTACAATGAGTCATGTAAGCAAATCTAGAGAAGAGGAGTGCTTATCGCAAATATGTGTATCAATTTATTTTTCATATTTTTTTTATTCAACGCATTGATTGTACATAAATCAAGCTTCTTCCTTGCTTGCCCTTCATTGAAATACGTATCACATTTTGTTCAGAAATTTTATTCGGCATCGTATATAATAGCTGGTCAAAGTCGAAAGTTTAGTTACTTCTTTTTCTTCTTATTGATTGTATATTCATATTTATTTGTATTATAGAAACTGTTTTTTATTCTCTAGTAATATCAAAGGCTGTTGAACTTGGCGTTATTTACGTTTTTCCTTGAAAATATTATTTTATTTATGAACTGTGGCGACAATGAACGATCTCAAACATTATTTTCATCTCTATATCATTTTTTGAAGATCGTTTTTAGGGATGGGTCAAATCTCTGGCCAGGAAATCATGCTTGAATAAACTTAGTGATTGTTAAGACGCTCTTCAAGCCTCACGTCGAATAATTAACAGAGGCGGCGACCTCAAAACCATGTCTTGTAGACCATGTCCGCATATATTTGTATTGTTGTTTAGGAAACGTACTTAGTTACTTTGAATAGGTCTTTGATTATTAAAAAATCTTGCTAATTTATTATCTTCGATAGACCAATGATGTGCCTTTTCTTTATTTGTCTGTAGATAAGCAGAACGGATTATATCCATAGTCGAAATTTCATACATCGGGATATTAAGCCTGACAATTTTCTGATGGGACTAGGAAAGAAAGGAAACCTTGTATACATCATAGACTTTGGTCTGGCTAAAAAGTATCGAGACGGTCGCACCCACATGCACATACCTTATCGAGAAAATAAAAACCTAACAGGAACTGCGAGGTCAGTATTGAGCTAGACTTGAAAAATCTAACAAACTATTGAGACCACAAATTCAAATGGAGATTATAACAAAAATTACTTCGATTACAGATACGCGAGTATAAATACACATTTGGGAATTGAACAATCGCGGAGAGACGATCTAGAGTCTTTAGGATATGTCTTGATGTATTTTAATAGGGGAAGTCTGCCTTGGCAGGGTCTTAAGGCTGCCACAAAGAGACAGAAATACGAACGTATTTCAGAAAAAAAAATGTCTACTCCTATAGAAGAGCTCTGTAAGGGATATCCCGGTATGTGTTTTGAAGAAAACGTTTTAAAGTTATTTGACCGATGATTTTTGGATTTTTTTTCTACCATGAATATTAATAACTATTTCTGTTATTCATGCTAATTGAAATTGACTTATCCTCAGCCGAATTCTCAACGTATTTGAGGTACTGTCGGCAGCTACGCTTCGAGGAAAGACCGGATTACTCTTATCTTCGGCAGTTATTTCGCACATTATTTCATAGCCAAGGATTCACATACGATTATGTGTTCGACTGGAATATGTTGAAGTTTGGTAACGCCAGGCAACCTGCTCTACCATCGGCTCAACAACCACCGACTCATTCGCAGCCCACTAACGCGGCACCACCTAGTGGGACCAATAACGACCAGGAACATCGCTCAAGGTTTGTTAAGAATTAATACAATTGAATTCTCTGATTATTTTAATGTATTTATGCACTTTTTTATACTTTGCTGTCCATTTTTCAATACTGCGATTCACAGAGACTCAATAAAGGGAAAGTTAGATCAAGGATGAATAAATTCCTGGATTATATTCTCACTTATATATAGTTTAATGTCGTCTAAGCCTACAGTCATGCATGCTATTCTAAGCTCAGGTCAATGAATTAGGTAATGCCTGTGCTTAGCTCAGACAACTAGTTGTGGGGAAATGGAGATTCTGTGTATTTCAATTGAGCTAACAACGGAGAATTCAGGCATTCAATTGATCGATTCTTGTTATATATAAGAAGCTGATACTAGAATTAGTGAAATGCATTGTTAATACGTCATCAAAATTCTTTTTCTTTACTATAAAGTTCCAGGCCTTACACGCGGCAATGCCTGGCAAATGCATTGGGGCTAGGTCCTGCGGGTCCAACAGTTGGCACATCTAGTCGTCGCCAAAAACACGAGACGATGGATGCGCGTGGCGATCAGGATAATCAGGACAAGAGCGACCTTCAAGGTAAAATACAATTCTACCAAAAATTCTACGCTAATCAACAAACTGTGGACAGAAAATTAGCTAAAGATTTGACGACCAATCGACCGACTCATTTAGATTTGAGCAGTGCGACTGCAGCTAGCAATCATCCTAGGAAGGATTCTTACCAATTTAGCACTTTCAAATCTTCACCTGATAATAATTTACGCAAAAGTATTGACGAGCTCCAGGCTACTTCTTTGGATCTGGCCAACTTGTCCTCTGGACATTACGAAATAGGTCGTAATAGGTCAGAGGCTAAGGCTACGGCCCAGAGTTTTTATCAACCAACAGACTCTGTCCAAGATAGAAACCCCAATATTAAGGCTAGGCATTTAGATAAACAGAGTTATTTTTTTCATGGGCATAAAACTGAGAAAGTTGTAGCGGATATACGGCGCGAGAGTGCAAATGAAAGTTTGGTCTTTTTTCGAGAGCAAAATCAATTGCAAAAACGATTCAATACCCCTGAACAAGTCTTAGATCAAAGCGGTGAAAGGGATATGGATTTGAGTGTTAAGAACATTTTTTCACCTGCTAAAGGCAACGAAGCTTTGGGATATGGTAAATTTGATCAGAATGTTGAGGAAAAGTTTGATCAGACTCTTGATACAACTGGCAATGTAGAATTATGTAAGAAAGAGGCAGTGGGTAGCGAAAAGAGTTCCAATTTCGTACCAAATAATTGTCAAGAGGGAATGAAAAGTAGCTTTTTTTATCGCAATAAGGAAAAGGCTCACAGAAGCTTGGAGTCTTTGGAAAGAACACCTGATTACTTTGGAGCAGATGCTAAGAGTCTTGATTTTGTATCAAAGCCAGCTAAGTCTTTCTTCCATAAAAAACAACACAGCTTAGACTCGTGCCAAAAGTCTAAGAAATCAAACGATTCTTTGAACAAGATGCAAAAACGGCCTGGTTTTTTTCAAAGGGTTGGTCGAAGCTTGAATTTTTTACCAAAAGCAAGGGAGAAAGCTCGGGTACTGTTGAAAGAAGATGAAAAAACTGAGTTTCTTCAATCCGGACAAGAAAAATGCGAGTATTTTTTACAGAGGCATGAACAGGGGTTGAATTTTTTTGATCGTACTTTAGATTTGTCCGGTAAAACTGAGGAATCTGTTAAAGATAATTCGGATTTTTTCCACAGTCGTGATAGAGATGTTGATGACCTAGGTATCTCTGGTCAGGAATCAAAAATAAGACTTTTTTCAGTAGATTGTAAAGACGGAGACTTAACTCGCGGCATTGTAACTTCTGTCGATGAGCTGCTAAACCAAAAACTAGTGTTGAATAGTCAAGTAAGCCAAATTTCCAGCGATTTATTTCCCAAAAAAGATGAAAGCATTCAAGCTTTAGAAGACTCGACTAAAACTGGCCAAGTTCTTAACTCTGATAACAAGGAAATTCAAGCTACAATAGTAACTTCTTCGGAAATTCAGTCCGTAGATCAAGGCGCCAGCGTTTTAACTCATGAGACTACCAGTGGTAATAAAGATAGTTTGGAAATCGGTTATTCAATAAGTCAGCACGGCAGATTTTACTTGCAAAATCTACAAAATACTAATTCTGAAGGGTTGAAATTGAACGAAATTATTGACGCCGAAAAGAGACAGCGTTACGTTGATTGGCTCGCTCGGAAAGACCTGGATGCGTTGAGCCAGGGACCTAATTCGAGTGATTCTTTAGGCAATAATAAGCCTCAAGGTAATCTGGATATTCTTAAAGGAATTCTTATGGATTTGTTTGTCTGCATTTGTATCTGATTATTTAAAAAAAATCAACTTCATGATATTTCTAAATACATATCTTCTCGTTTTAGGATTTGCTAGGATTGTTGAATGCAGGTTTTATTTACAATATAAATATATTTAAGTATGAAAATGCTGTTTTATGCAGGCCATGAGAACTTAAAAATTATATTATGTTTCTCCGATTCATAACATCGCTATTATCTTATTGTTCGATGAATTTCCTTTCTTATTATTCTAGTTTGAAGTTTGTTTTGTAGTGAAATCTGTTTGTTATTTTATTCAAAAGTAGGAGAAGTGGAGTTTTTAATCATTTGGTCAAAGAATTATCTCTTGTTCAATTTTTATGAAATTTTTTACATACAAGCTGCCTTATTATATCATATCATACATATTAGGTATATAGTTAGACTGTTTTGTGATGTCCCTCTAGGTTTTAGCATGATTTTTTTGAATAGCTAGTACTTTTGCCGTTTCATCCCGTTGATAGAAGATAAGAATATGATTTTAATCTATTGAGTTTCTTTACCAAATTACAGTAGGAAACTAGTGCGACAAATCATTACTCTTAGAAGTAAGAATTGATATTATTGTATAAGAATTTGATACTCTGCACGGTAAATACCATTCTGCACTGTGATCAGAAAATTTTGCTGTTCAGGGTCCTATCGGAAATTGGTAAACGTATTCCAAAAGCTGAGGACTCAAGACACGTAGGATTCATCAGTAATTGTTGAAACTATATCTAAAACAATTTACCAGCAACTATTTTTCTTCTTTCTTTCTTTTGTTTTTATTCGTTGTTTTAGTTATATTTAGACTGACCAAAAGCATAGACTGATGTGCATAGAGCAAAGCCATTACACGATATAACTTCACTTGACTACTGGAAATGAAACTGGGCGAATTTTTTTATCAGCTTTTGACTCTATGTAATATTTATGGGAACCAAAAAGCGAATATTTTCTAATTAACATACATTTGAACAATTATTGCCAAACACAGTAAATATAATTGTTCTCCGTACAGTTTAATACTGTAGTTTTTACTCCATAAAGAATTTTAGCCATGGGATGATGTGTAAACTGAGTTTTAATTACCTTTAATTATACATATGACTGATTTAGTAAAATTTCTTCCATTTGTGCAATTAATTCGCATCCCTGAACACTGGCAGCATTAAATTAGTGTATCTTATTAATATTGAGCTTATTATTAGTTAGAAGAAAGACTATTATTCCTTGTTGTTGACCTTTTACAGAAAACAACTAGGTTCGAAAAGCTTTCTTGACCTATAATATGACCTCAACGAAAATTGAGTGTTCATTTTTAGAATTTAATTTGACTCCTTTCAGTTTATTACTATCATTATTATTATTCTTATTATTATTACTATTATTATTATTAATTATTATTATTGATTGATTGATTGATTAATGTAATTATCATATTAGTTTCTTTGTTTTATAGTTTAGATAAACATTTGTTAGTTCTTCTGTCGATTGGTATGTACAAGATTAGTTGTTTGACCACGTATCAATGCAACTATCAGTCATCGTAGGACCATGCTTGGATTCTCTATCATCATAACACCATTCATCGTCAATTCGTTTTTATTAATTTATTTCTGCGATGATCAAAAATCTGAGGCTATCAAGGAAAACAATTATCAGATCTGGATAGTGCGATGAATTTTGTATATCAATGTTGTTTCAGACATTATTTCTAGAAATTAAATGGTTCTTGATCACGTTTTACCATAATTGCACAGATATAAATAGACTGGAAACTTTCGCTTCGCAGAAAAATTTGACATTAAAATTAAAGAAAATTACATATACTCTTTACAGCTCTCTAATGATTTCCATGACAATTTGACTCGAGTTGTGCAAGTAGTTACGATTATAAGTGCCAAGGGCGTAGATTTCTGACTTCTGTCTAGAGTTAGCATTTTTTTGCTAATTTTAAGATGCTTTAGAGATTTCTGGGTCTTAATTTCTCACTGCTATCCAGTTCTGTTCTTCCGACAATATCCTTAGATATTTACGTTTTAATTTAATCATTTTCATCACCTACCTGTAATCTGTCTGTTTTTTATGATGAAAAAGTAGAAATAAATGTTTTTCCATTCAAGGACTGGTTTTATTTATTTCATACCATCAAATTTCGGATCCTGAGTTATTTATTTTTCAAAATTTTTCTCACTTGGCTTGAATGGAAAAACTCCCGAGGCCTCGATTCTCAAATTCTTGTATTTTTATTTTTGGCATTCAATGTATTCATTATTTCTAAAAGGGATACGAGAAAACAGTTTTTTTTTTTTGTTTCCAAATTAATTTCACAGTTCTTTCAATCCGTATTTTGATAATCAAGAGCCAAGAATATTTCGAACTCCTAAATTCTATCATCTTTCTGATGGCAGTGCCTCATTTAATACAGTTTTAACATCGGTCTCGCTGCTTTTGATTTTTCCATTTCAATAGCCAAGCGTGAAATGTTATTCTACATTCCCATGCATATTTTTTTTTTTATTACATCATTTAACACTTAAGATTATAGAAACTTGAAAAGTAAGGTACATAGATTCAGATTTTACTTCAAATCTGCATCCATTATTTCTACACCTCTTAGCCAAATATTATTCATACATCTGAACGAATAGAACAGTTAAAATTACCTTGTGCGTCTCACATCGATCTTAATGCAGCTCAAATTTTTGTATTACAAAAAAATAAAAGCTTAACAGCAAAAAGGCTGAGAATCTGCGTACTCCAACTTATTGAGTACCACGATGCATGCAGAGATGTAAGGAATATTTAGTTGTGGTGTCTTTCAGCAGCTGGTGGTGGTGGCCAAGAGCGAAGGGTCAGCATGCGGCTTCACCGAAGTAATGCAGCTACAGCTGGCAGCGAAATGCAGCCCAAGTCCAAGTGAGTTGCTAACAAATTTACAAGATTATTATATAGTACATAATTACAGGGATAACTAAGATTGGCACTTTAATATGGCACCTGAATAGATGGAATTGGATAGTTCAAATCTTTTGAATTTGTTGTTTCAATTAAAAACTACCATGCCAACTAATTAACTTTAAAAATCTGTAGCCAAATTTAAAGAATATCAATTTGGCTGCCATTTTTGAGTCAAGTACACATTTTAAGATTTTTTTTTCTTTCTTTTGTGGAATATTCTCCTAATATAGATCGTAGGCATTTAAAATTAGATAACATGGTGATTTGATGCCGTGGCATGGTTCCCACTTGTGGTTTTGGTGGCCCGAATATGTAAATAGTATATACCTTAAGTAAAGCCCTTGTATTTAGATTGTGGACGGTTAGGACCAAAATTTCATTAGTAACGGGAGTTGGTTTTGGTTTTTCAAACGGTTTCTGGCCTGTGTACTTTTATTACAAAACGCATGTTTTATTATCGGATAAAGTAAATCTATAAGCCTTGGAAATTTTCAATTCTATTTTTTTTTTTCATTCAAATCTTCACAATATACAAGGTGGTTCATTACAGTTATTTATCATCGCAACTAGCTGCACAGTAACAGCAATCACAATTTCTTTAGTGCTATCAGCTATCAAAATGTCAGATAGCTTCATCAAATATTTGTTTATATTTCATAATTTTTATTCCACGATCAAATCTATCCATTTAATGATTCTCCGACCTCTCGTGTGATCGTTTCAGATTCTAATTTTCTTCGCTTGTATCTCTTTCTCAATTATTACTTCTTATCATTCAGCGTTGTACGTAAATATGTATAAAATCTTACCTGGTCTCCGTAACACAGTATCAAATAATCTTTTCATCTATCTATTGCCTTGCTTAATTAATTGATTTGTTAAAAGAGATTTACATATCATCAACTGTTTAATTAATCACCTTGTATGTATATAAGAGAATTATAATATATAATATTAATCATATTATCTTTTGGCATCAAAATTCTAAAATTCGTTTTTATTTTTCTCCGTTAATTTCCAGGTAACCGAAACTAAGTCTCGCAATAAGTGATCGAAAAGGAAATACAATACAATGAAATGAAATGTTAATGTGATTGGAAGCGGGAACCATGTTCCCGTAACAGTAGGATGTACTGTGATTGATTCAGTGACTCGTTCTAAACCCCTATTCCACCGATATTTGTCACATTTCTCTTTCCCCATTTATTTCTCAGGGACATACATTGCTATGTTGTTAAATTAATACCTTGATGATTAGTTAAACTTTAAAGTATCGTACGTTTGTTAAGACATAAAAAAATTCGGACAAATATTGGTAGTGAGGAGGTGTTAAATGATAAAGTAATAAAAAGGGGGTACTAGAAATAGATGAAGAGTTAGATGAATGAAATGAGGTGGGACGGTGACGCGCTAATGTCGCTGTTTGTGTGTCTTTTGTTTTGGAAGCGCCAATGCGACGGCAATGGCACCGCCCATTCTGGTGGCCAGACGGGCAAGCGTTCAGCACAACAAGTAAACGCCACCAACCATGCTTCCAATCAGCAGCACTCATCTCTACCTGGCAGTCGTCAGAGTCGGAAGTAACCTTTGAGAGAGTAACAGAGAATTCTGCGACAGGCCAGCGATATCCCTGCCTTTTTTATACAACACAAATTCACAGAGAGAGAGAATGAGCGGGAGAGAGAGAGATATATAGAGAGATAGGGAGAGAGAGAAAGAGAGAGCGAGAGGGAGATATTCAATTGAAATTTTATCGATAATGAGAAAAAATAAAATGAAAAAATAAAATAAAATAAAGAAACAAATCTTTAAATGATACATTAAACAATTTGGAGATGATATAGTGTGTATAATAATTAATAGAACTAAATTGTTTTTTTTTTTTTTTTTTTTTGAGATAGTATAATCTCGGACGTGAACGAATTAAATGATGTTCAGAAAGTGTAGCCGTTGTTAACGTGTGATTTTTTGATTAATCGAACGATTGAGAATATGTGGTAAAACAAGAGAAAAAAAGAAAAAAAAAATTAATAAATTTATGAATTTGGGTTACCAGGCTACTACTCAGAGCAGCTTGGATTGTGCCTGGTATTTTTTTTTTTTTCATATAAATCGCCTGCGTTTATCTTATTGTATGATAAATATAATAATAAATGATAATATTCCAGCACATACAAACAAACAAACAAACAAAAAATAAATAAATAAATGAAAGAAAGAAAAAACAAACTAATACTAAAAACGTGATAAAAATTTATATAAATATATTATACACCAACGTGTTTTTCTATGTAATTTTCTATTTTTTTTATTTTATTTTATTTTATTTTTTGTTTTGTTTTTTTTTCGTTTCCGTTTTCTTTTCTTAGATATATATATATATATATATTGTGAAATAGAATTGAATTGAATCGGTAGTTTGGAAATATAGTAACATAGTAGATTAAAAATTAAATGAACTGTTTTCACTTCACTGCCTTTGTGTGCTGCAGGTTTCTATTTTCTTATTTTCGATTCTGTGTTGATGGACATTTTTTTTCATTATTCAAGTTCTTAAGTTCTTATTACGTCTCGGAGTTTTATAATTAGTTTCCTTATTGAATTGGGGGAAAAAAAGGTAAACAAAGTGTTTGAAACTAACGACTCAAAATAAAAATAATCATCATATAGCCCGAATTAATGATTATTATATGATGGAATCGACGATAGAATATTATTATGTAGTTTTTTAAAAGAGGCATATTTGAGATGCCTTTTCTCACACGTGGGTAGTTATTTCGTGCGATTGGACGTAAAAGAGAAAGCCTGGTTGAACCTTTGTTTAAAATAAAAGCAATTTTGTTTTGTAACTGTTTATAAAAATTAATACGAACTCAAAGTTCTAGGATTTGAATAAAACTAATAATAATAATAATAATAATAATGATAATAATATTTGAATTGCAATCGTCGGTGAATTATATGGAAGAAAAGAATGTGTTTAAGTGTATAACCACTGTATCGAAATTGATCAGTTTGTATATATATACATCTATTATAATCGAATAAGGAGTTATATATAATAAAAAATGTACCATGGAAAAGAGCCACAGATTGTAACTTTTTGTGTACTAAAAAAGAATTAAGCTAATCAATGGCTTTACTACGAATAAAGCCTATGTTTTTAAATAGAATTTAAAACTATAAACGTTTTTAAGCATAATCAACTAGAAAATATTTCATTTCATTTTTAGGAAGACAGATTCGCAAGCTGCTTTCTGTTATAGAATATTTATATATTATATATTATATATTATATAAACATATATGATAATATGATATATACGTATATATATATATATATATATATATATATATATATATATATATATATATATATATATATATATATATATATATATATATATATATGGTATATACACATATATCAATCAAACTAAACATAAACTAGGAGTATAGGGGAAGGAAGAGTGCTGGGTGAGCAGAAATGCGTTATGCCGACCGAAACAATAATTTTAACTTCTGCATTTATCATTGTCAGGGATTTTTATTCGTGCAATTTTCTAAGGCTGTTACTTTAAAAAAATAAAGAGATTACATACGTCTTAAAATTACATATTGTGTCAAATCCAAGTATGTTTGTTTTCCTTTTCTTTTTTTTTTCATTTTTTGCTCTTTTCCAGAATTCCCATTTCTTGACAAATTTAATTGCAATAAAATGAAATATAAAAAAAAAGCAACTATGCGATTACATTATCTCTTTATTTATCTTTATATCATTCATTGGATATCTATTCCAGATATAGTTTTTTTTGTCTTATGTATTCAGTGTATAATTCTCAATGGCTGTGCTTGACTCTTGCCAGTTGTTCATGTATAGTTCAAAAATAGTTATGATAAAAATTAAGGTGCGAGCTGCAATAATAATGGAATGATCAAAGAAGACTATTTTTATCATTTTAAGAACTAGTCTAATCGCTCCATTTATTCAGAAGAGGAAAAAGGGGCGAGGGAGACTGGAATTGAAATTTTGTTAAATTATTAGGGTGCAAACTATCTGAATCTAGTCCTTCCCCAGGCACAAAGGAATCATAAATTTATACAGAATGTACCGGAGTAAGAGCAATGTCGTAAAACTGTTCCCAATCTTTAGAATATTAATGTAAAAAGTGGCGCGACTGAAATCCACCTTTCTTTCTCTATGTTCTTATGTTTAGCGTGAAAGAAAAATAAGAAGGAAAATATTCGTTCATGTTTAATATAAAACAATATTGTTTGAGAGAGTTAATTCTTCGATGTTGTGCCCGTGGGCCCACTTTTACAGTTAAATTTTCGATTTTTCATTCAATTATTTTATTTCATATATTACAATCAATAGACTGGCAGTAGAAAGTGGGCTTGTTTTTATGTAACTGATATTGTAAGTGTTTCGAATACTAGACTAGTATTTCCCCGCTATTTCTACCAAATAAACTTATAAGTACGACTTCAAGTATCATACTACTAATACAGATTCATTTTCGTACTGTATTTAAAAATCTTTTCAAGTACCTATCTTATATGAGCATTGCCTTGCCCACCTGTCTTTGCAAGGGGTATTCAATTATCGATCTTTGGTTCTCGTTATACCTCAGTACTTTTCTTTCAATTAAAACAAAGTGTACGAGCTGGGGCAGTTCAAGGCAATGCCCAGAAAATTATCACTCATATTTCTTATATGAACTATAATTAGACACCTTATTCATTTTTCTTAATGTCATGTGTGAGAAAGTGCGAGTTATTGTACGTTCATGTATATAAGGATTATCAAACATATTGGATAAGCTGAAATTGATTGAATATAATTATACGAGGGAAAATAATAAGATGCTTGATAATTTGTTACTCCCATTTTTCAATCCTTGAAGTATCTTGTCTCTAAAGCAATGCTGTTACACAACTTATGCGATTATTACAAACATCATTCTCTAACGAAATTTAACTTACACAAAAATAGGAATTCGATTTCACTCTAGGTACTCAATGTACGAATTTTATTCAACTTTTCCACATTAAAAGTTTTTATATTCTCGTTTTTGTATTATTCGTAAAGCATCATGGTGTTAATCAACGTTATAAAGAGCACATAATGTTGTTTATGTAGCCAGAAAACCGCCGTCAACTGGTAAAGTCACCCCATTGATCATTGAGCTTTTATTGCTCAGCAAGTAGACTATGGCATCTACGACCTCGTCAACCTCTGAAAAACAATCAATATGATTTTATACTGATAATAATTTGATCAACATTTACATGGTAATAATAATTCTGAGTCAACATTGAACAGCAAAACGTGTCTTAACTCCATATTACACAATTATATGAATTAAAAACTTAATAATTGATCATATCCTGCAAGTATGTAGTAGCTAGTCACCAGCAAAACGACCCAGTGGGATTTTGCTGGTCATCTTAGCTGCCTTCTCTGCGTCGCTCCATCCAAGACGACCCATTGCTGTCAATACAACAGTGGGATTTATTGTATTCACTCTAATATTATGAGGGCCCAATTCCAACGCCATTACCCTATAAAATGAATATTATGAACTAATCAATATGTATCAAAATTACAGCTAAACTATAATTCTAAACTATAGAGTGAGAGGCCAGGTAGGCACCCATTTTGAATCTTCTTAATTACGTAAGTTTGAATGCCGTTGTAGAAATTGAGCAAAATATTCGAACTATATTTTGAAACAAGGCTTAGGGTATAGTTTCATTGGCTAGCAGTTTCTGAGAATTCCTGACAAAGACTTACAAAATAAGATAGTAAGTCAACGTATTCCATATTTATCTGTACATTTGAACGAGTCATAGGTCATGACATGACATTCATGTACAGTCCTATGTAGGAAAGATTATCAGAGTTTCGTAAACATTTAAGCACTGACTCCTAACTGAATTGGCTAATTGTCGCGAGCTGTTGTCTTTTCCCACTGCGTTTTTGTCCTGGGCATGAAATAAATGAGATGGGACTGAGCTCCAGCTTATTGTATTCCATCTAACACACCTCGTTAGTTGATCCAGAGCTGCTTTTGTAGCACAATAAACGGCATGGTCTTGCAAAGCACTCTGACTAGCTTGAGATGAAATATTAACAATACTTCCACCTTTCCCTGCATCTATCATGCTCTTGGCTACAATTTGAGACACGTTG